>CM051236.1:115515855-116724109 GCA_027917425.1 Gastrophryne carolinensis
TGTTAAGACCAGATCTGCTACCCCAGATGCCTCCGCCATGGTGAATTTAATAATACTAGTCTATGACCCTGGGGTTCTGACCAAGTATATATAGGTTCTCGACAGTCACAAGAGTACTGCGAGTCCTCTGGGGGGGGGGTACCACCATATATATAAATTATATAGGAATATTATATTTGCCCTTTCCCAATCTATAATAGTATAGATTTAAACAAAAAACAATAAAATACAGTATTAAAAAACAAAACAAAATGACCTGCCAAAAGGTTTAGGTCCACTTGAGGGTGGCCGTGCAGTGGCTCAGAGCAGCCTTTTTGCTGGCCAACAACGTCAGCTTAAACACATGGGAAAGAGCAATAAGAAAGGGAAAATACCATTTTGTGAATACTCACCTTGTAAAATGGGTATTATAAGTATGTCACACACCCCGCTTCAAGATATTCATTACCTGTAGTATGGTCCTGAAGAGGGCTTCTGCAGAGATGATTGGAGGAAAGAAAGCCCCTCCCAGTCCATAAGTACCTGGGACCTCCCACTCATTACACAAGTTTGTGATTGTGACGGGAGGCAAATAGGTCCACCGCCGGTGACCCCCACCTGAGACAAATTGAGTGAAAGACCCTGGGATTGAGAGACCATTCCCCCTTGCGGGCTGACATCCTGCTCAGAGAGTCCGCCTCCGTGTTCTCCACACCTGGGATGTAAACTGCTGAGATACACAGGACATGTCTCTCTGCCCAGTCCAGGATCAGAGACACTTCCTTGAGGGCATTCCTGCTGCGGGTTCCTCCCTGGTGATTGATGTAGGCCACCGCCGTCCGATTGTCCGACCTGACCTGGACCGGCAAGTCTCGCAGTTGATGAGTCAAATGACAAAGAACCAACCTGATAGCCCTCAATTCCAGAACATTGATAGACTCGTGAGCTTCCAGGGGACTCCACAAACCCTGAACTTGCAGATCCTTCCAAAAGCCCCCCCCCATCCTGAGAGGCTGGCATCCGTAGTGACTATCTCCCACTGAGGAGTCCGAAAGGATCTGCCCCTCAGTAGGTTGGTTGAGTTCAGCCACCACCGAAGCGAGCGGCGAACCCGGGGAGACATCTGAAAAAGATGATCCAGCGACTGAGGAGACCTGTTCCAGACCGATAACAGATGGAGCTGTAGTGTCCTTGTGTGAAACTGAGCAAAGGGAACCGCCTCGAATGAGGCCACCATCAAACCCACCAGTCTCATCCCTAGACGGATGGACGGTCGAGGCATGGACATGAGCGACCGAACCAACTCCTGAATCAGAAGAACCTTGGACTGAGGAAGGCAAACTCTGGCCAGATCTGTATCCAGAGACATTCCCAGAAAGGGTACTGTCCTGGACGGGTGTAGGGAGGACTTGGGGTAGTTGATCACCTAGCCGAACCTCTCCAGAGTGGATATTACCGTCCTGGTGTCCAATTCTGCCTGGCTGAATGACGGTGCCATGATGAGGAGATCGTCCAGATATGGCACAATGCAAATCCCCTGCGCTCTGAGGAGAGCCATCACCCCAGCAAGCACCTTGGTGAAAACTCTTGGAGCTGTGGTGAGACCGAAGGGAAGAGCTACAAACTGAAAGTGCCGATCCTCCACCGCGAACCTCAGAAACCTCTGGTGTGCGGGAAAAATGGGAACATGGAGGTAAGCGTCCTGAATGTCTATGGACGTCATGAAGTCCCCCTGACGAAGAGAATGAATAGCCGAGCGCAACGTTTCCATGCGAAACATTCGCAGTCTGACGAACTTATTGAGAATCTTTAGGTCCAGTATGGGCCGGACGGAGCCATCCTTTTTGGGGACCGTGAACAGATTTGAGTAAAAACCCTGACCCCGGTCTAATGAGGGAACTGGGCAAATGACTGCCATTTCCAGAAGACTCGATACTGCCGCCCGGAGCTGCTGCGCAGCCAGTGCCTCCGGGGACACCCGAGACCTGAGGAAACGCGGGGGAGGGTAGGACTCGAACTCCAGCTTGTAGCCGGAAGACACCACTTCCCGGATCAACCTGTCCGAGACCTCTCGGTTCCAGACCTGGGAGAAGTGCTGTAGCCGTCCCCCCACCCGCACGGGTGAGGGCGCCCCCTCATTGTTGAGCGGGCTTGGCCACGGGTTTGGGTTTTGAGCCCCAATTGTATCCTGAATGGGCACGTCCTCTGCCCCTATTCCAGGAATTTCCCCTTGTAGAAGGGAAGGCGAAACCTCTTCCTGCTCTAGATCCCCGAAAGGAAGGAGTGAAGGAAGACGCTCCTCGAAAGTGGCGACGTTGCTTCTTGCGTTGAGGTAGTTTGCCCCCCTTGGCCACGGCATCCAGCTTGTCTCCAAAGAGCCGTAACCCAACGAAGGGAAGAGCTGTTAGTGACTTTTTTGACCCAAAGTCAGCCGCCCACTGGCGTAACCAAATTGAACGCCTGATAGTAACCATTAGAGCAGAGGCTCTACTACTCATCATCAAGGAATCATCCAAAGCGGCCACCATGAAGGACAAAAACACCTCACATTGTTTTAGTTCACGAAATTCCTCACTGTCCGGATTCAAACCGGAGGAGGATAACAAGTGCCTGACCACCTTTCTAGTAGCCACCGCCAACAGCGATGAGGCACAAACAGGCCTTATTGCTGCCCCAATACTGGCAAAACCATGACAAGCCATCTGGTCAATGCGTTTATCCTCACCATCCTTAAGAGAGGAACAATCAGGGTTGTTCAATAGGGCTGAGTTGGATAACCCCAAAATAGGGGCGTCCACCTCGGGGGGAGACGCCCAGCGCTTAACCGTATCCACTGGAAAAGGATACCTCTTATCCCAACTTTGGGGAATGCCTGGGAGCCGGGCAGGCCTTTCCCATTCCTTAGAAATAATATTATCAAAATGCTTTTGATTAGGGAATTCCAACCGCGGCTTGGATTCGTCATAAAACTCCCCTTGCTGTTGAGGAACCTCCGCCGGAGGCGAGATAGCAAGCACCTCAAACATCTGAGTCAGAACATTAGGAGTATCCAAGGAAGTCCCTGAGCTCCGATCGGAATCAGCACCAACAAATTGCTGATCATCAGAAATATCTGAATCCTCAAATAATTCCCCTTCTTCTAGAGGGGAATAATCTGACCAATCCCGGCTGTCCTCGTCATCATCATATTCAAAATGATTAACCGGTGATAAATGCTTCCTGTTAGCCGGTGCTTTCTTGGCAACCGTGGAGGAAATGAATTTTTCAATACTGGCCAACCTGGCACACACATCAGATTGCGACTGCCCCCCCGTGGCAATCTCACACGGGGCACGGGTCAAAGTGGGAGGGGGAGAGGATGAAGCCGGCTGCGCTGACCCAGATGCCTGGGGACCGGACTGCCGTGTAATAGTCTGCTGTGCACATGATATACATAGGAAAAAATCATCCCCTGTTAGGGATACCCCACAACCCATACACTTCCGGGATTGTCCCGAGGGGAGCCCGGAATCTTGGGATGCCTCCATAAGGTGAACTTGAATAGTCAAGAAAAAACAACAGGTATAACCGCAACACGGGTCCAAAATCGGGTGCAGGACCTGAGGGAGTCCCAAATCCCCACAGTCACTGGTATTCACAAAAAATTGTATGGTCAGCACTCCTTAAAATCACAAAACTTTAATGAAAATTCATATAAAAACTTCCCATAATGAAAAAGGCAGCTATAAAACCAGTAACCAGAACCCTGATGGAATAGAAATTCTCACGTGCTCTAACGCGTTTCGGACGGGGGAGGGTCCTTATTCATAGATGAGTGAGTCAGTCTAAAATTACGTTTAAATAAGACACTTAATTAGAAACACTTACCTCAAACCATCTGTGTAAACCTCGCGCCGCAGCCACAGCCCCACACGGCGCGCGCAACGGACCCGCCATCCGGGAGTCCACCTGCAGGCAGCCGATATCCCAATCAGCGCAGCAGAACAATTGGCGCGTCACCACAGGCGCGCCCACCAAAATGACGAGAGCGCGTCACACACTCCAGGGCGGAGGCCACCGGAAGTAGACGCGCACTCCGCCACAAGGTAGCTGACGCATCGTGGCGCACGTCACCGGAAGCGGTGAACATCCCCATGACAACGGGAACGCCACGGAGGGCCGACATGGAGCTGGAAGCCGCTACGCCAGAGACACAGAGAGCACGGGCAAATGATAATATACATGTTATTGTCATGAAAAAGTATAAACAAACAAGTGACATACCAATAATATTAATGATTAAAAAACGCCACTATTTGCCCAATATATTATAAATGTAACAGTACCATCAAATACTACCACATATAAATGAACATAAGTCTACATCATTAATTAACCAACGTCTTACTCCTCACATTAATGTAAAATTAATAACCAATGATTGTTTCACATTCTGATATGCATGAGTACCGACACAACAATGCCATGTCACACACAAATAAAGTTATAATAGTGACATCAATTAAGTGTGGATGAATTACATTCACACATGCTGCGACAAAGGATAAATCCAATGCCTCACATATTGTAATAGGGGACATGCATCCAAAAAACATACTATAATAAGATATTTTCTATACCTTAATATTATAAAGTGCCTACTGCTAACCCATGAAAAAAATGGAGTTAGAGCTAAAGAAATCAGTGCAGGGGAAGGGAGGGAACTCATCGATCAATAATAAATGAAATGTCCCACTTATGATTCAGGCCCTTCGGGAAACGAGTACCCAAAGTGTAAATCCAAAAGGCTTCGCGTGCTAACAACTTCTGTCTGATGTCGCCCCCTCTCGGGCCCATAGTAACCTTTTCTATGGCGCTAATTTTTAACTGAATCACCTCTCCCTGATGTTCTGAATTATAGTGTTTGGCAACATTAGATCTATTCAAAGTATTTGGTTTACAAAAACCCTGTAGATGTTCAGATATTCTTGTTTTCAACTTCCTAGTGGTACAGCCCACATATTGAATAGAACAATGTGAACAAGTGATCAAATAAATTACCATACTAGAATTACAATTCAATAGGGACTTAAATGGTAAACTTTTCTCCTGTGTTGGTAGATATGAATTGTTTACCTCTATCAACAAATCTACACATTCCACATCTCTGACAGCCACAAGGGAAAAAACCCAATGTGGCTAGCCACGTATTCTCTCCCTTATTTAGAGAACTAAAAAAGCTTGGAGATAGAATATTACCCAAGCTGGGGGACTTTCTACTAACAACCCTTACACCCTGGTCCACTATGGTCCGGAGAACAGAGTCCGCATTCAATATTGACAAGTTCTTTTTAAGAATGCGGCTGATCTCACGGAATTCCATGGTGTAAGGGGTGCTGAAAGTCACTCCCTGAAACGAACAATCTTCTTTCTTCTTCTTATTCATGCCCAAAAGTGCTTCCCTAGGCTTATTGTTGGCTATAGATCTCGCTCTAGAGAGCATCCAGGAGGGGTAACCTCTCTCACGTAATCTATGTTCCACTTGTGTTACCTCTTTCTGAAAGGTGCTAGTCTGGGAGCAGTTGCGCTTACTGCGCACCATTTCACCCACTGGAATGGAACGAATCGTATGGTGTGGGTGGCAACTGGAGGCACGGAGAATATTATTCCCTGCTGTGGGCTTCCTATATGTTGATGTGGACATACTTTGAGAACTCTCATCCCAAGTAATTAGGAGGTCCAGAAATTCAATAGATTCTGAACTCGTATTGGCTGTGAAGAATAGGTTGAGATGATTGTTGTTGCAATATTCCACAAACAACCTCCAATCTTCAATCGAGGATGTCCAAATCAAAAGTAGGTCGTCGATATAGCGGAAATAACTTGTAATGGCAGTCCTCCAGCTATTTTTTTCTCCAAATATAAAATAATGTTCCCACCACCCCATGTATAAATTAGCAAGGGTAGGGGAAAAGGGTGCACCCATTGAGGCTCCCTTCAACTGTAAATAAAAAACACCATCAAAAACAAAAAAGTTATGTGTCAACAAGTACTCAGTGGTCATCACTATAAGTGAACAGAGATCAAAATCAAAATCAGTGTATAACTGTAAATGAAACTCAAGGGCCTTGATCGCCAAATCATGAGGAATAGAGGAGTATAAGGATGAAACATCCATAGTGCATAATCTAGAGCCTGGATGCCACTGTGTATTGCTTAATAGATGGATAAGGTGTCCAGAATCCCGTAGGAAACCTGGCAATCTGAATACCAGTGGTTGCAGAGTGTTATCCAGCCATTTGCCTAGGGGTTCATTTAAACCGCCTATCCCCGTCACTATTGGTCTCCCTTTAGGGGGAAGGTCACCCTTATGAATTTTCGGGAGATGGTGGAATAGGGGGGTTATTGGATTCTGTACCTTCAAGAAATCAGCAATCTTGTTGGATAAAACACCTAACGCAACACCCTCATCCACTAGTTTGAATAGATGGTTCTGAAAATGTTTAGTGGGGTCACTCAAGAGCTTCTTGTATGTAGTAGTATCGTTAAGTTGCCTCAACGCTTCTTCTCTATATGTGGATTGATCTAAAATAACTACCTTGCCTCCCTTATCCGCCTGTCTTATTATGATGTTCTGATTCTTCCTAAGGCTGGAAAGGGCTCTAATTTCACTAACACGTAAATTACGTTTGTGTTTAATGCTAAGTGTAGCCAGGTCACTAGTCGGAGGGGAATCGGACTTAAAACGAGGTGGTTTAGGATTACTAAGATTAAGTTTCTTAACGTTATCAGCAAGGGATGAAATATCTCGTTCCATGGCATCCTGGAACATTGCTAAAATGTCCCCCCGAGAGTTGATTGGATAGAAATCCCGATTGGACACATGGAGAGGTCTAGGTGTAGTAACACAAGATAGGCCTGATTTTTGGCCCAATTCATACTGTAACTGTTCAATATCAGTATTTCTACAGTTAATTTGAAATGTATGTGCCTCTCTAGTTTCCACAGAGTCTATCTCTACACTAGTGACTCCACAACCAGATAAAGTTATGTCGGTGCCTGAAAAGAAAAGAGAATCGTTAGTTTGAGTCTCCCCTAGGACAGGAGAAGTCCCAGAAAAATGGCGCTTTAGTGTGAGCGCCCTCACAAACTTGTTCACATCCAAAAGTGTTCTAAAGGAGTCAAAATGCACATCCGGGACGAACGATAATCCTTTAGTAAACAATAATAGTTCGGCATCAGATAAATTGTAGCTAGATAAATTCAAGACATTCTTGGGTTCTAAAATCTGCGTTTGCGGGAACCTCTTCTTGGTATGTTTGTGTCTCCGGCCTGCACGTCGCCGTGGCTTTTGATTTTTGACCGGGTCATAATTTGGGAAGTTTGCCCGTGACCCCGATTGACTAAAAAAGAAGATCTAGAAGTGGAGGATGACGGCAGGGACCAGTCCTGATCCTCTTCCCGGACTGGCATATGGGAGGGATATCTCCTCCTATTATCCCTTTTATAATGTGTAGAATCAGATCTCGAGGTTGATTCTGAGTCCGTTAAATCAGAATCTGAATCCGTAGTAAGAAAAGTCACCCGTCTGGGTTTACTAGCTCTTTTCAGGATAGATTTAGGGGTAGAGCCCCTCTGTTCTCGGGAGTGCCAGTCAGACTCTATTGTTGGAATAATCATACATATCCCGTTGGAACTTCCTCTTCTTGATATTAATAACTGTGGATTCAAGCTTTTCTTGAGTGTCCAACATTTGTTGATACAATTTATCAAAAGAAGGTGCAGATTTATTAGCTTCCAAATCTATAGAGGAGGTCTCCAAAGAAGACTGAAGATCATCTAACCTCTGACCCTGATATTCAACCAGAATACTCATTAATGCGATAGATGCCTCAGTTAATACATTGTTCCATCTGATCTTAAAGTCCTCTGGTAATTCAAAAGTCGGAAACTTTTTGATTCTGAGCCCCCTAGGGATCATTTTCTCGTCAATATATTTGGAAAGGGTGGACATGTCCCACCAGATCCTCATCTCCTTATTCAGGATTACTTCTACTCCTAATTACTTGGGATGAGAGTTCTCAAAGTATGTCCACATCAACATATAGGAAGCCCACAGCAGGGAATAATATTCTCCGTGCCTCCAGTTGCCACCCACACCATACGATTCGTTCCATTCCAGTGGGTGAAATGGTGCGCAGTAAGCGCAACTGCTCCCAGACTAGCACCTTTCAGAAAGAGGTAACACAAGTGGAACATAGATTACGTGAGAGAGGTTACCCCTCCTGGATGCTCTCTAGAGCGAGATCTATAGCCAACAATAAGCCTAGGGAAGCACTTTTGGGCATGAATAAGAAGAAGAAAGAAGATTGTTCGTTTCAGGGAGTGACTTTCAGCACCCCTTACACCATGGAATTCCGTGAGATCAGCCGCATTCTTAAAAAGAACTTTTCAATATTGAATGCGGACTCTGTTCTCCGGACCATAGTGGACCAGGGTGTAAGGGTTGTTAGTAGAAAGTCCCCCAGCTTGGGTAATATTCTATCTCCAAGCTTTTTTAGTTCTCTAAATAAGGGAGAGAATACGTGGCTAGCCACATTGGGTTTTTTCCCTTGTGGCTGTCAGAGATGTGGAATGTGTAGATTTGTTGATAGAGGTAAACAATTCATATCTACCAACACAGGAGAAAAGTTTACCATTTAAGTCCCTATTGAATTGTAATTCTAGTATGGTAATTTATTTGATCACTTGTTCACATTGTTCTATTCAATATGTGGGCTGTACCACTAGGAAGTTGAAAACAAGAATATCTGAACATCTACAGGGTTTTTGTAAACCAAATACTTTGAATAGATCTAATGTTGCCAAACACTATAATTCAGAACATCAGGGAGAGGTGATTCAGTTAAAAATTAGCGCCATAGAAAAGGTTACTATGGGCCCGAGAGGGGGCGACATCAGACAGAAGTTGTTAGCACGCGAAGCCTTTTGGATTTACACTTTGGGTACTCGTTTCCCGAAGGGCCTGAATCATAAGTGGGACATTTCATTTATTATTGATCGATGAGTTCCCTCCCTTCCCCTGCACTGATTTCTTTAGCTCTAACTCCATTTTTTTCATGGGTTAGCAGTAGGCACTTTATAATATTAAGGTATAGAAAATATCTTATTATAGTATGTTTTTTGGATGCATGTCCCCTATTACAATATGTGAGGCATTGGATTTATCCTTTGTCGCAGCATGTGTGAATGTAATTCATCCACACTTAATTGATGTCACTATTATAACTTTATTTGTGTGTGACATGGCATTGTTGTGTCGGTACTCATGCATATCAGAATGTGAAACAATCATTGGTTATTAATTTTACATTAATGTGAGGAGTAAGACGTTGGTTAATTAATGATGTAGACTTATGTTCATTTATATGTGGTAGTATTTGATGGTACTGTTACATTTATAATATATTGGGCAAATAGTGGCGTTTTTTAATCATTAATATTATTGGTATGTCACTTGTTTGTTTATACTTTTTCATGACAATAACATGTATATTATCATTTGCCCGTGCTCTCTGTGTCTCTGGCGTAGCGGCTTCCAGCTCCATGTCGGCCCTCCGTGGCGTTCCCGTTGTCATGGGGATGTTCACCGCTTCCGGTGACGTGCGCCACGATGCGTTATTTAAACGTAATTTTAGACTGACTCACTCATCTATGAATAAGGACCCTCCCCCGTCCGAAACGCGTTAGAGCACGTGAGAATTTCTATTCCATCAGGGTTCTGGTTACTGGTTTTATAGCTGCCTTTTTCATTATGGGATGTTTTTTATATGAATTTTCATTAAAGTTTTGTGATTTTAAGGAGTGCTGACCATACAATTTTTTGTGAATACCAGAACTTGAATAGTCGCTATGAGTGAGGGAATTACGCTGTTAAGCAACCCGGGATGCCCTTATATTGTCCAAGTGGGAGGTTTTGTAATAAATAGCAAAAGTACCCAGGTACTCTAGGACCAGGAGAAACCTAAAAAAAAAAAAAAATCCTGGCAGTTCAGCCTGAAAAACATAGAAAAAGACAGTAAGAGGTTCTCCCTATATAAACCTATATCTATTATACCTATATACATATATATATGCAAATATGTACAGATAAGCAACAGCCGCAGGGCCACTCACTGAGTCTTTGGGCGCCAATACACTGTGTCCTCTGCCTGAGGCAACACAGATCAGAGCGGGAGACGCAGCAGGGGGGCGTGGCCAGCGTGGATCGCGCGCTGCAAGGCTCCGCCCAGCAGCTCCAAACTCCTAAAGGGCGCGGGCTGCGGCCTCATACCGAAGGCCCGGCCCCGCCCCCTCACTGAAGAGCGTGAGGGGAGAAATCCTCCCCTCAGCTCTGAGGTAAAAATCCAGCACCTGTCTCAGCTCTGAGGTAAAAATCCAGCACAGTGTCTGTCAGACGTGAGGGGAAGCTCCTCTCCATTAACACTCGCGCACCGGTGCCGCAGGCAGCCGTGGCACCGGGCGCATAATAGAGCCGGTAGCAGCCCGCATAAGAAGCGGAGCTGCTCCCCGCTCGGTCACGCTACCAGCTCCAAACTCCTAAAGGGCGCGGGCTGCGGCCTCATACCGAAGGCCCGGCCCCGCCCCCTCACTGAAGAGCGTGAGGGGAGAAATCCTCCCCTCAGCTCTGAGGTAAAAATCCAGCACCGCGGTGGCAATAGCCGCCGCGGTGTCTGTCAGCAAAGAAGATTGCAACAAGTTTACATTATAACTATTCACACCAGAAAAGTAAACATTTTAAACAAACATTTCAAATAAATCAATTTTCCAGGCGCCCCCATAGAAAAACACCAGAAGCTGAATAAGAGGCCTCCACACAACTAAAAAAGGGGAATAGGCCATTTAAGGGGAAAATTAAACTCTTGGACAGGGCATCCCAAACCGGAGTCACCAACCCGGTATAACCGCCTACCCTCTTTATAGGGTCTCGCGGTGGAGCATAGCTCCTGAGCACCTGAGGTGCTGTTATACCCAGTCAAGACTGGGAGGCATTTAAATAGCTATATATTAATAAAGGGAATAAAGAGTCCGAACGGAAATAAAAATATATATAGGCCGGGAGTAGACCCGGCTACCTTAAAGTCCCCCTGTGCAAGGAGGAGATATCATCTGCTGCTTGCTCGCCGTCTGCAGAGATGAAGACTGGGTAATGAGTGGGAGGTCCCAGGTACTTATGGACTGGGAGGGGCTTTCTTTCCTCCAATCATCTCTGCAGAAGCCCTCTACAGGACCATACTACAGGTAATGAATATCTTGAAGCGGGGTGTGTGACATACTTAGAATAATCCCTTGGTCCCCCCGAGCAGGCTCACCAGACAAAAATCTGCAGCTGACTTGCTTGTTAATGAAAGCCTGCAGCTCTGAGGGTTTAACACTCAGCAAGCGCCCCAGACCCCGGCGCTTCACCTTACCTTCACGGACACCAATTTAAACAGCACCAAAGCTGGGGAGGCATAGAGTTGGGTCAGCGGAATCCGTGGGAATAAGGTCGTGCAGGAAGCCGACAGGTTGACATCCCTGCTTGCTGCCATCCTTGAGAGAGAAATCAAGCCATCTTCACAGTACTTCCAACTGCAAGAAATGAACTGGTCTTTGATTAGAGGCAGCTGCTACTTATGGGGGGCCGGGAGGAGCCACACCTTTGATCTTGCAGTACACGCCCATCCAGGCAGGAATTACCCAGGTGTAATGATTAAGAGACGGCCTGGAATGGATTGGAAGAAAAATTGGTAAAGATTTTAAATTATATCTTATTGTGTTTCCTATATATAAAGTACACACCTATAGGTATATTGAAGCACATTACCATTTAAAAATGACTGGACCTCTGAATTTAGAATGCCCAAGACTGGCAGAGGTACTCAGCTGCTTTTACTTTTTCCTTGCTGGTGGTGGTCTCTTTGCTGCTTCACATGAACGCCAGCAATCATACAGATATGGAAAATGCTGAAGTGGGTAAATCCCTCTGTCCGATCTCATATACACCTCATATACACCTTCAGCAAAGTACTAACAGGACAGAACAAACACTAGGCTTCTATAATCAGGTTCTCACAGCTAGAGACGGCAAATCTGGAATAAAGTGGGCTCTGTCAGCTGCTAGAGTTCTTTTTATTGCTTTGACTATGTCTGCATAACTGGCTCAGGGACATGAAGAGATTTGGAATAGAGCTGCACAAATGGCACCAAGATGGTGGTGGACTTCAGGAGAGAAAAGGAGAAGAGCACCCACCCTTAAGATTCTTGGTACCCCGGTGGAGAATTTGTGTGAATTTATGTAACTTGGTGTAAACTTCTCAGAAAACCTGTTGTGGTTTTGTCACATCAATACCGTGGTGAAAAACGCACATATGGCATCTGCTTTTTTTTTTTTAATGTTTAAAATGGAAAATGTTTTGAAATAATTCTTCCTGGTTTGCTTTTTTTTTTTTTTTTAACAGGGTTGTCTAGACTTTTTATAACCACAGTAGGATTATGTGTGCATAAAGGTTCATACCAGAGCCTAGTCAATGAGTATATTCAAAATGTTTTCTGATTGAACAAAAAAGCTAGGCCATTGATCAAGCAAGTATTTTATATTCCACATTCTCTTAAACCGACCACAAAGCTCAATATATGTTATTTACACATTTCTCTGAAATAAAATATTCACATCCACTTAACGTAAAAAACAAAAATATTTAAAAAGTAACAGCAGCACTTAAATGCTTTGTTCTAAAAGTATATGAGCAAGTAGTTTGTATAGAAACACATATAGCAGTAGAAGAACCTGTCTCCAGGAATGAGTAATAACAGTGAAGGTTACGATGAACTTTAAGTACAGATAACCACAAAGAGTTTAAAATACAATGTCAAAACGCTGTCTGCCCAATCAACATGCTACATGCAGTAACAAACCTGAAATCACTTGTAAGTCACCCTGAGGTTTAAGGCTCATGACAAAAGTGGTATATTTACTAAGATGAAGTGAAAGCCTCCAATCTTTAGAGTATTGTGTTTTGAGTAGGAGATCCCTTTTCTGAATCGAATATTTTTTGCTCAAGAAAATTGTAGGCCATCTAAAGAGGAACATTGGACCTAAAATAAAAAGGATCCAAATGCTCCCTTAACACTTCTCATTAAAGGAGCACTATCAAGAAAAATGGCTTAATGTTAAAAATCTATATAAAATATTGCTGGATGGCAGGAGGAGGTGGTCACTTTTACACCCGGCTTCAAGAAATATCCAGCCAGGCTTGTTTTTATATTTTAAATGGAAGGAAGAGGAAATCCAGGGCGACAAGCTCTGTCACCACTAATACACTATACCCATCACCCCTGGATTTTATTCCTATCATGAAAAAAAAAAAAACACAAGCCTGGCAGGAGTTTTATTCATTTTGCGTGTATATGTGATCCCTCCTCATTAGCCGACGTGTTATATGGATTTTTAATATTACACAATTTCACTATAGTGCTCCTGGAAAGTAACCCTTTTCATTTTCTAATAGTAGCGCCTGGGTGGAACATATGGATTGTCAGTCACCAAACATTGTGTTAAAATAACACGAAAACAGCCACCTAATGTGTATGAAATGCACACACTTTTTTTTATTCCCTTTTGGAGCAAAATCAGGCTTGGGTAGAGTTTAGACAGCAGCAGATCAGATTGGTGTGCAGTCTGTTTTTGCATATCACTGGTTGGAAGCTTCTGGACAAAAATGGGCACAACAAATAAAACTTGCCCTTCACTCAAATTTACCCACCTAATCCAGCACTTTTGCTTCTCTTTATTTAAACCATCGGCATATGACTGTTTCCCATAACCCACGTTTGCTACCCAGTCATTCATTTTTCCATAGAAAGCTTTGGTTGGTACTTAATTGGCCAAGAAGCAGTAGCGGGAGAAGATGAAGCCATGTAAATCTACATTTGTCAGCACTGGATTGGTGAAAATAAGACTTTTTATATCTAACTTTACCATCTCTTTACTTACTTCAGCTTTTGTGGTTTCAGGAAATTTGGACCAAACCCATTTATAATAGAAACTGGCCAGATAGTGGGTTGGTTAAGATGAGTATCCATGGCATTCTCCAATCTTTTGGTCCCAAAATGTTTTTCCCTGTCCAAATACTTTCCTAAAACAACAGATTCTTACAAACTTTTCTAAAGGACACAGTCTCCTAATGAAGGACAGCAAGCGCAAAAAACCCAATCATAGTGCATTTTTCACACCATCCATTACATGCAGTCTCTGTGCAGTGGAGAAACATTTCGAAGGATGACCATGATTTAGGGTACAATCAATCTTCTATGGACTGGTGATAGTTTGCAGAAAGTAGAACCATGCTGTGCAACAATAAGGACACCTCAGCTTCTGTGTAGGAAAAAACATAAGTTAGTTACCTGGTAAACATCCTGCTAAACATCCAAAAGGGCAGATATTAAGATATTAAGGCTCCGCCCCAAGGTAGGGTTGACCACCAGAATACACAAAAGTTTTAGCTCCTCCAGACACCAGTAGTTCTGAGAAGAGAGAGATCTGAAAAACAAACACAGAAAAAGCACCAACTGGTAAATCATCAAGAGAATATATAAAATAACGTAGCCTAAGGGAGGGAAGCCTGTATGCTGCCTTTTCGGATGTTTAGAAAAGAAGTTACCAGGTAATTAAAGTTTTCTCAAAACATCATCAGGGCAGCATACCACAGAGAGGATAAGTGAGATAATACAATTCTGTGATTACTCACCTGTAGAATTGGTATTATGAGTATACAGTACGTCATGCTCCAAATCTAATACTTACAGTTGGGATATACTCCGCCAGATGGCGCTGGACTGCAGAAACTATCAACTATAACAAGGATAACAATCACCATACAGCGGATTCAAGATAATGCAAACAAGGGTGGGTTGGAGCAGGATGTACTGTATACTCATAATACCAATTCTACAGGTGAGTAATCACAGAATTGTATTATTCTTAGTATACAGTACGTCCTGCTCCAAATCTAATACTTACACTTGGGACATCCAATAGCAGTGTCCATAAGTAGGGTGGGATCCCCAAGAAAAATCAGCAGCAGACAGTTTAAACCACTGCCGCCTGCAGAACCTTTCGACCAAAAGCAGCATCAGCTGAGGCCCTAACATCAACCTTGTAAAACTTTAAAAAAGTATGAACAGAAGACCAAGTAGCGGCCTTGCAAACTTGTTCAACAGAAGCCTGGTGCTGAAAAGCCCAAGAGGCACCAATAGCATGAGTGGCATGAGATGTAAGGTGAAAGGGAGGATTCTTCCCCCTTAGCAGAGTAGGCCTGAATCACAGCCCAACGAATCCACTTGCCGAAAGTAGACTTGGCAGGAGCCAAACCCTTCCTAGGACCAGAAGGGACCACAAAAAGAGCATCAGTTTTCCTGAAAGGTGCAGTAGCCACCAGATAGTACTTCAGACACCTAACCACATCCAAAGAGCGCAAAACCCTCTCCTTAGCATTGCTAGGATTAGGGCACAAAGAAGGAAGAACAATATCCTGATTCAAATGAAAAGCAGACACTACCTTAGGCAGAAAGTCAGGTTTGAAACGAAACACCACCTTGTCCTGGTGTCTCTCATAGTAGGGGGGCTGAATGGAAAGCGCCGCCAACTCAGACACACGCCTGACCGAAGTGATGGCAACCAGAAATACAACCTTGAGCGTAAGAATGGCCAAGGCAGCATCCTGCACAGGTTCAAAGGGAGCACACTGCAAGGCTGACAGAACCAAGTTCAGATCCCAAACAGGCACCATAGGCTTACGTCGGGGGCGCACATGAGTGACCCCCTGGAAAAAAGTCCTGATCAGAGGGTGCTGAGCAAAGGACTTCTGGAAGAAAATAGCCAGGGCAGAAACCTGACCCTTCAGAGTACTGAGTTGGAGTCCCATCTCCAACCCATGCTGCAGAACTCCAGAATCCTGGGAATAGAGAACACACGACAGGGAAGAGACTTAGACTCACACCAGTCAATATAGGCACGCCAAACCCTGTAATAAATGGAAGAGGAAGACTTCTTCCTAGCTTTAATAAAAGTATCCACAACTGAGGAAGACAGCCCCTTCTCCATCAAGATGGAGGTTTCAACAGCCAAGCCGTCAAAGCCATCAAAGCCAGAGTTTGTAAATTGGGATGGCGTAGTGAGCCCTGAGTGAGCAGATCTGGCACCAAGGGCCAGTAGAGGTGTTAGATAGCCCTAGGATAGGGGCATCCACCTCGGGGGGGGGGGGGGGGGGGGACGACCAACATTTAACCACCTCAGCAGGAAAGGGATACTTCCTATCCCAACTCTTCGGAACCCCGGGAAGTTTACTGGGGCGCCCCCATTCCTTGAGCACAAGGTTATGGAAATGTGCCTGCTTGGGAAATTCCAAACGTGATTTTGCTGTATGGAAAAGCTCCCTTCTTTGCCTGGGAGCCGCAACAGGGAGAGAGATGGACAGAACCTCAAAAGTCTGGGTCAATAATCTGTCAGTGTCATCCGGGGTCCAGGGGTCAGAGCCAGAATCGTCATGATCCCTTGGTCTCTCGTCAGATGAGCCTGAATCAGAAAAGAGCTCATCAGACGGGGTATAGCCACACAGATTCCAAACTCCTCAGTTTCCATAGGGAAAACAGTGACATTAGGCGTCAAGTGTCGCTTCATAGCAGGGGCCTTAAGCGCTAAGGACTTAGCAATCAACTGCTCAACAGTAGCCAGTCTAGAAGACACATCAGGCTGAGAATCCCCACTAGTATGCAACTCAGCAGGAGTGAGATTTAAGCTTGGGGGAGTAGGTGAAGTGAAATGAGGTGCAGCCACTGGCAGGCCAGATTGCAATGCAAGCACCTGCTCAGCACAGGGTACACAGACCCGCGCCTTTTCAGCGTCAGCATGAGGCTGTCCACAAGCTACACACAGCCGGTCTTGTCCCGAAGGGACCCCGGTCACATTATTCTGGGATGCCTCCATATGGTGATTATAGCGGCGAAATACGCCGATAGGGAATAACGCTAAATAGCAACCCCGGATGCCCCAATAACCCGCTAGGGAAGTGGGAGTATTATTTTTACAAGGCCTACAAGTATATACTAATACAGGGCCGGGAGAAGCCAAAGGGTTCGTCCCGCCTGAAAGACATAAGCATACAATAGTAAAAATGAAAGATATAAAGCCGCCCGCGAGGGCACTTACGGACCGCGGTAGGTAGGGGTCCGTCGCACATGGGCCAAACAGGCAGGTTAAAGATGCCGTCGGTATACCTCGAGGGGCGGGCCAGTATCAGCAATGACGCGGAGCGCGCCAAAGACGGGCCCCGCCCCCCCCGAAGAGCGCAAAGCCACGAACGTGCAAGCAGCCAATGATGGCGCACCAGCGCCTGAGCTAATGCCGCCGCCAAGCGCAGAACCAAGTCAGCGTGCGGCGGCAATTTTAAAAAAGACAGTAAAGACAAGGCAGCGCAGCGGCTGACACAAGACTAAACAGAATGGAAAAAAAAAAAAAGGTGTAAAAACACAGAATGCATAGCATACATATTTACACCCCCCCCCTCTTTTCCCCCGAAGACTACAAGGAGGATGAGGGAGGACAGCGGCCACTTAAACAGGGCCCACCGATGGGCAGGGGCAAGGGGGCACTAGTGCGGGAGGGGCATCCATAGAGGCTCACCATAAGCCTGAACCGCCTACCCTTTGGTGGAGGATTGCGGTGGAGCAGCGCTCCTAAGCACCTAACAGCGGTGCTGCCTACCTTCACCCAACCAGCGCAGCCAAGGCTGGGAGGCATATTAGTAGTGGAACGGGTGGGAATAGTCCTACAGAGCCGCGGGCTAATAGCCCCGCTCACCTGCGAGTAGAGAGCCATTTCTCGTCCTTCGCAGCCAGACTGCAGAGAAATTCTGGGGATTTGTGGGAGGTCCCCGGGTATTTGAGGGGCCAGGAGGAACCTATTTTTGATGTCTCTGCAGTCCAGCGCCATCTGGCGGACTATATCCCAAGTGTAAGTATTAGATTTGGAGCAGGACGTACTGTATACTAAGAATACTACCTCTACCTAGTGGGAAAGGCTGCCTGCAACACACTCCTGCCAAAGGATTAATCTTGCAAGGTGAGCAGATCTCCAGCTGGTAATGATTAACAAACGTCGTAGCTGAAGATCATATTACTGCTCTACAGATCTGTTCAATAGAGGCACCAGCTTGCTCCGCCCCAAGATGTAGAAATACTTCTTGATGAATGAGCTGTGATCCGCCCTGTAGAAGATCATTTGTAAGCAAAAGTGATAGTGCTCCTCATCCATCTGCCCACTGTTGCCTTGGAAACACGCTGACCCTGCCTGTGACCCAAGAAGGAAACGAATAAGCTTTCTGTCTTTCGCCAATCCTTTGTCAAAGTGTTCCAGCAAACAGACCCTGACATCCAAAGATGTCTACAGAACCCGTGGAGGAATCACTATCCCCAGCGGATGGAAGGATAATCTCTTGGATACAATGAAAGTCAGAAGAGTCCAAGGATCCCCCTGTAATATTATACGATCCTAGAAAACTTGAAGAAAGGGGTGACGGCAGGATAGAGCCTGGATATTACCGATTCTGCAGGCTTAAGTTATTGCCACCAAAAGGAGAGCCTTCCATGTAAGTTTAATATGAGAGCTAGACAAAGGTTCAAAGGGTGGTGCGGCCAGAGCGCTAAGGACCCAGGCAAGACCCAATTATGGAGCCAACCTCAAATGGACCGGTCTGGACCACCTGACAACTAGCAAAAATACCATTTTGTGAATACTCACCTGTAAAATGGGTATTCTAAGTATGTCACACACCCCGCTTCAGATAGTCATTACACTTGGGTTATACCGACCTGTAGAGGGCGATCTTGTAGAGATGTCATGAAAAAAAAGGGAGCCCCCTCCCAGTCCATAAATACCTGGTACCTCCGACTCATTCCCCAGTATTTAAGACAGCAGTAAAGGGACCAGAGTAAAGAGCCAAAATAACCAGTAACAGTAAAAAAGGTTCACCATAGAAAGGATCCAGAATACCAAAGGGCGGGGTGAAGCGGGGTGTGTGACATACTTATAATACCCATTTTACAGGTGAGTATTCACAAAATGGTATTATTCTAAGCATGTCACACACCCCGCTTCAGATAGTCATTACTCTAGGGACATCCAATAGCAGTGTCCATAAAGGGCGGGGATCCAAAACAAGGCAACACTACACAAACTTAAACCACTGCAGCTTGCAGAACTTTGCGGCCAAAAACAGCATCCGCTGAGGCCCGCACATCAACCTTGTAAAACTTGGAAAAAGTGTGAATGGAAGACCAAGTAGCAGCCTTACAAACTTGCTCAACAGAGGCCTGATGCTGGAAAGCCCAGGACGCCCCAACAGCACGAGTAGAATGAGCAGTAACCCGAAAAGGGGGAACCTTCCCCTTGGCAGAATAGGCCCCAACAATGGCCTGGCGAATCCATTTACTAATAGAAGACTTGGCGGGAGCCAAACCTTTCCTAGGCCCGGAGGGCACCACAAAAAGGGTGTCAGTCCTACAAAAAGAGGAAGTAGCCACCAAATAGTACTTCACACAGCGAACCACATCCAGAGAATGCAAAACCCTCTCCTTGTCATTGCTGGGCTTAGGACACAAGGAGGGTAGAACAATGTCCCGATTAAGATGAAAGGCAGAGACCACCTTAGGAAGGAATTCTGGCTTGAAGCGGAAAACAACCTTGTCCTGATGCCTCTCAAAATAAGGAGCCTTAATGGACAAAGCAGCCAACTCCGATACACGCCGAACGGAAGTGATGGCAACCAAAAACGCAAACTTCTGAGTAAGCGTAGAAAGAGCAATATCCTGCAAAGGTTCAAAAGGAGGACCCTGAAAGGCAGAGAGAACCAAATTCCAATCCCAAACTGGGAGCAAAGGCTTCCTAGGAGGCCGCACATGCGTAACGCCCTGAAAAAAAGTCTTAGAGGATGAAGAGCAAAAGACCTTTGAAAGAAAACCGCCAGGGCAGAAACATGCCCTTTCAGCGTACTAAGCTGCAAAACTAGGTCCAGACCATGTTGCAGAAATTCCAAAACCCTAGGGATAGAAAACACCCTGCAAGGCAAGGCCCGGACCTCACACCAATCAATATAAGACCTCCAAATCCTATAGTAGATGGCAGAGGAAGACTTCTTTCTAGCCCTAACCAGAGTCTGAATGACAGCATCAGAAAGACCTGTCTCCCTCAAGATGGAGGTTTCAGCAGCCACGCCATCAAAGCCAGCGTTGGTAAATTGGGGTAGAGCAGTGGACCCTAAGTGAGCAGATCCGGCAGAAGGGGCAGATCTAACTGATCCTCTGCCAACCTTACCACGTCTGCGAACCAAACCTGTCTTGGCCATCTTGGAGCCACCAGAATTGCTGATGCGCCCTCCAGGGCCAGCTTGCGCACCACTTTGCCCACCATGGGAAACAGAGGGAACAGGTACAGAAAACCCAGATCCTCCAGTTCAGAGACATGGCATCCGCTGCCAGAGCCAGCGGATCCCGCGACAGAGACACAAATGCCGGAAGCTTGTGATTGCGACGAGAGGCAGAGGTCCACCTCGGGAGTCCCCCACCGGTGGCAAAGCGACCGAAACACCTTGGGGCTGAGCGACCATTCCCCCTGGCGAGATGAGCACCTGCTCAGGGAGTCCACCTCCGTGTTCTCCACTCCCGGAATGTACACCGCCGAGATGCACGGGACATTGCTCTCTGCCCAAGCCAGGATCAAAGATACTTCCCTGCGGGCACGCCTGCTGCGAGTCCCTCCCTGGTGATTGATGTAGGCGAACGCCGTCCGATTGTCCGACCGAACTTGAACCGGTAGGCCCCTCAACTGATGAGTCAAGCGAGCCAGAACCAACCTGATGGCTCTCAGCTCCAGAACATTGATGGGATCGTGAGCCTCCTGAGGCTCCTACAGTCCCTGAAACTGAAGATCCTTCCAAAATCCCCCCCAATCTGACAGGCTGGCATCCGTGGTGACCGTCTCCCAACGAAGGTTCAGAAAGGATCTGTCCCTCATCAGATTGCTCGGTTCCAGCCACCACCGAAGGGAATGCCGAACCCGGGGGGACATCAGAAAAGACTGATCCAATGACAACGGGGACCCGTCCCAGGCCGCCAATAGATGGAGCTGAATCAAAAAAAAACCTTGGGCCGGGGGAGGAACACCCTGGACTGAGAAGTATCCAGAGACATTCCCAGGAACGCCACCACCCTGGACGGAGAGAGGAAGGACCTGGGATAGTTGATCACCCAGCCGAATCTCTCCAGGGTGGCTACCACAGTCCTGGTGTCTAGCCCCGCCTGGCCGAGAGAGGATGCCATAATAAGAAGATCATCCAGATAAGGCACGATGCGGATACCCTGGGCTCTGAGGAGGGCCATCACCCCCGCTAGCACCTTGGAGCCGAGGTAAGGCCAAACGGAAGGGCCACAAACTGAAAATGCCGATCTTCCACCACAAACCTGAGAAATCTCTGATGCACCGGGAAGATTGGAACATGCAGATAAGCATCCTTGATGTCTATAGACGTCGTTTCCTTGCGAAACTTCCTGGGACGGATAAACCTGTTGAGAAACTTCAGATCCAGGATGGGACGAACTGAGCCATCCTTCTTGGGCACCGTGAACAGATTGGAATAGAATCCCAGGCCCCAGGTCCGAGGGAGGCACCGGGCAGATGACTGCCATGCCCAGGAGATCTTTTACTGCCGCCCGTAGCCCCTGCCCGGCCAGAGGATCCAAGGGCACGCGAGACCTGAAGAATCTGGGAGGAGGCCGGATCTCGAACCCCAGCTTGTAACCGGAAGACACCACTTCACGAATCCATCTGTCCAAGACCTCCTGGTCCTAGACCTGGGGGAAGTGTTGCAGCCGTCCCCCCACCCACGAGGGTGAGGGCGCCCCCTCATTGCGGAGCCGGCTTAGCAGCGGCTTTGGGTTTGGAGCCCCAGCTGTGACCTGGATGGGCACGTCCTCTTCCCCTGTGCCAGGAATCACCTCTGGAGGGGAAAACAGCCGATCCCTATCCAGCTCTGGCCCCACGTAAGGAAGGGGTAAATGCAGCCCCCCCCCCTCCCCAAAGGGACGACGTTGCTTCTTTCGCTGAGGTAACCTACCTCCTTTGGCAACCAAATCCAATTTTTCTCCAAAGAGCCGCAAGCCCAGAAAGGGAGGAGCCGTAAGACTTTTTGGACACAAAATCAGCCGCCCACTGGCGCAACCAAACCGACCGCCAAATTGCCACCAGCAAAGCCGAAGTTCTACTACACATCACCAAGGTGTCGTCCAGGGTGGCTAACACAAAAGACAAAAATAATTCACACCACTTAAGGGCGGTGAACTCATCGCTAGCCGGGTCAAGGCTGGAAGTAGACAACAGGTCCCTGACAACCGACCTAGAAGCCACTATAAGAAGCGCTGAAGCACAAACAGGCCGCAAGGCCGACCCGACACTGGCAAAACCGTGACAAGCCATCTGGTCACTGCGTTTGTCCTCATTGCCCTTGAGAGTAGGACAGTCAGGAGAATGCAAGACAGAGGTGCTAGACAACCCCAACACAGAGGCGTCCACCTCGGGAGGGGACGACCAGTGCTTCACCGCGTCCACCTGAAAGGGATATTTCTTATCTCAACCCGGGGGGACACCCGGAAGCCGAGTAGGCCTCTCCCATTCCTTGAGGATAATGCAGTCGAAATGCCTTTGATTCGGGAATTCTAAGCGCGGCTTAGCCTCCTCAAAGAACTCCCCCCTTCTACGGAAGAGTCACTTCGGGAGGAGAGATTGCCAGAACCTCAAACATATGAGCCAGGACCTCAGGGGTATCCCAAGAATCCCCCTGACCCCGCTCGGCAACAGTGCCAACAACCTGCTGATCGTCAGAACCCTCAGACTCCTCAAAAAGCTCCCCTTCCTCTAGCGGGGGTAATCAGACCAGTCCAGCGAATCAAACTCCTCAAAATCAGAAGCCTGCGTGGCTGGGGACAAGTGTTTTCTCTTAGCCGGAACCTTTCTGGCCACAGCGTTAGAAAATAATTTTTCAAGATTGGACAATCTGGCACACACCTCAGATTGCGACTCCCCACTCGTGACAACATCACACGGGGTACGGGTCAGGCGGGGAGGGGTAGGAGAAGGGACCGGCGGCGCAGAACCAGACGCATGGGATCTGGACTGCCGCGTAATAGTCTGCTGCGCACATGGTATGCAAAGGAAAACATCATCCCCTGTAAGGGATGCCCCACACCCCAAACACTGCCGGGGTTGCCCCGAGGGGAGCCCGAGCCCGGTATCTTGGGAAGCCTCCATATGGTGATTTTATAGGTACTCTCAATACCCCAGGGAATTATGCAATATAAGTGACCCGGGATGCCCCTTCTGTGTCCCGAGTGGGAGGATTTTATGGGGAGTTCAAGCTTAAACCAGGGACCCTAGGACCGGGAGGACCCTTTAGGCTCCGACAAGTGTCCACCTGGAAGACAGAATACAGGGCTATTCAGCACCTCAATCATGCCCAGGCACACACAGTGCAGACATACTGACAATGCAAGGAAAACAGATGAATTGCATATGTACATGTGCAGGTCAAGCAATGGCTGTTCATATAATAACAAGACGCTAAAGTATAATGCAGAGTTAGCAGGCAGTGCCTGAAATAATGAGGCCGCAGGGGCCACTCACACGATCAGCCTTGGAGACCTGAGAAGCAGAGGGCCCTGGCCCCCTCCCCTGACGACAACGCTGCTCCCGGCCAGTGGCCGGGCTCCGCAGCGGCGCCAAGAGCACGGGGGGCGGGCCGTCGGCGAGCGCGCAGAGCGCCCGACCCCGCCCCCTGCACGGACCGTACCTGAGGGGAAGAAACTCCCCGCCGAATGTCACAACGGCCGGCGCTGCGGCAAAGCCACAGTTCAAAGCAAAAAAGCGCCCAGTGAACACACGCACCCACACACGCACAGCTGAGACAAAAACGCGTTAAGAGAGAAGGGGACCCTACGCTGACCCCCCCCCCCCCCCCAAGGAGCAAGGGCCATCCGGGAGAGGGGGAATCCACGCTGGAAGGTGGAAGGGCAAGGGACGGGGCATCTCTAACCGGGATCACCAGCCCAGCAAAACCACCTACCCCTTAGTATGGGGTCTCACGGTGGAGCGTAGCTCCTAAGCATCCTTAGGTGCTGTCTACCCTTGCCCGGACCAGCAGCCTAGGCTGGGAGGCAAGGTGGATACTAAGACAAAGGGTCCAGGCAGAAATAGACTAACACGCGGGCCGGGAGTTACCCTGGCTACCTGCAAGGAGGAGACATCTTCTGACTTGCTCGCCGTCTGCAGAGATGAAAGACTGGGGAATAAGTGGGAGGTACCAGGTATTTATGGACCGGGAGGGGCTCCCTTTTTTTCATGACATCTCTGCAAGATCGCCCTCTACAGGTCGGTATAACCCAAGTGTAATGACTATCTGAAGCGAGGTGTGTGACATACTTAGAATAACCGCTTGACCAACGTGAAAGATGAAAGTCTCTTCATCTTTTACGTTGACCTTCAGGGTACTGATGCTGAGACCCAGGTTGACTCCTTGCTGAAGGAAATCCAATATGACTGGAAGACTAGAAGGGGATCTTTGATCATGAACCTTTTAGGTGTTCAAAGTTTTCCAAATTTTCAAATAAATAAGTCTTCATTACCTCCCTCGAAAAAAAAACAATTTTCAGGAACATTGCGATCTCAGGGTCCATAGTGTCAGACCCCAGTTCTGCGGATCCTGACATAGCATTGGTACCTGGGATAAATGATCTGGTCTCACCAGGAGTTCCCAAGGTTCTTGGACTGAGTGTGTTTTCAAAGTTGAAAACCAGGATATTTGATTTAGAACCTGAGGGAGGAACCAAACTGGAGGAAAAGTGTAAGCCAGACTGAAATGCCACTGGTGAGCCAGGGTGTCTATTCCTAGAGCTTGATCAGAGGAAGCGAAAGAACTTCCACAGCTTGTTGCTTCGACTGGAGGCGAAAAAGACCCACCTCCGGAGTTCCCCTCAGGACACCAATCTGATTGAACACCTCCTAGTTCAGTGACCATTCTGCTTCTGACAGCGGAGAATGACTCAAAAAAATCTGCCTCCTGATTTTGACAGGAATAAAAAGGTTCAGTTCTGCCCAGATGAGAATTTCCTTTGCTACTTGTTGCAGGGCGGATGACCTTGTCCCTCCCTGACTATTCAAATATGCCATAGTAGTCACATTGTCTGTTCTGATTTGATAACTCTTCAGGAGGGGAGAGAAGGATAGCAATGCCTCCTTTACAGCCATCAATTCTCTGAGGATAGGCTCAGTCTTCTAGACCATTTCCTGCAATGGGCCCCTGGAAAACCTGTGCTTGTCTTGCCACCAACTGGGATTCTATCACTAAATCTGGGACTTTATCCTGTCTATGGACTCCTGAAACCTGTCCCAAGTGTTTAGAATCTGCATCTTTAGAGTCATCGAGTGTAGCTAACCCCATCTTACAGCAGGCAAGGACAAGGTCATTAGCCCCAAGACCTGCATAGCTTAATGAACTGAAATAGACTGACTGGAACACAGGGACTGATCGGCTTCCAGAAGGATTATCTTCGACTGAGGCAAAAAGTTTTGAATTGATCTCGAACCCCAGATAAGTCATGACATGTGACGGGACTAGACTGGACTGCCGGTAATGATCTTGACTCCTTTCTGCCTTAGCGCAGCTAGAGGTTCCACTAGAACTATGGTAAAAGTTCTTGAAACTGACGCCAGCCTGAAAGGTAGGCATACAAATTGGAAGTGGAAAATTTGTTCCCCCAACTTTACTGCGAATCTCAAAAAGGCTTGAGCTGACAAGCTCATCGGTACTTGCCAATAGGCATCCTTCAGGTATTTCGAGACTATGAAGGAGCCAGATGGGAGCAGATTTCTCACAGAGAAGATGGATTCCATGCTGAAAAGTCTGTAGCGCACTGACAGATTCAGCTTCTTAAAATTCAGAATGAAGCAGATGCTTGAGTAGAACTCTTCCCCCATTGTTGGCGGGGAACTGAGACAATCACTCCCATATCCAACATAGAATCTAGACTGCTGCGAATGGCCAGTCTCTCCTCCCTGCCCCCTGGGAGAGCAGTAACAAAAAAGTTCCTGGGAGGGACATGCATGAACTCTTGAGAAACCCTTCTTCCCCTGGAAATAAATGGGCAATCCAGAAGAGTCTCCCACCAAATGTGGAATTGCTTAAACCCGGGCTCCTAGACTTATTACTATCAGCAGACTAGGTCTAAAAACCTTTAGTTCTGGGCCAAAGAGGAATTCCCTGCTAAAGGGCATGGTACTCAGGCACAACTTTGAACCTGTATTCCCCGAGCAGATACACAGCCACAAAATCCTGTGCACTGAATTGGTGAGGGTCATGGCCCGAGCCAAAAATCTCACGATTCTGCCATGCCATCAGACAGAAGAGGCAGCTGAAAAACAAAATCGGTAAAACCTTCATAATCTCATTAATATCTGTTAGATTCAAAAGACATGATTAAAGCTGCTGAAGCCAATAAGATTCCCAGCAACGCAAGTAGAGGCTAGAATCTGTTTGAAAGTACAAGATTCAGCCTTCCATTTAGCCTATCCATCTTCCTGTCTAAACGATCTTTGAGAATACCAAGTCCTCAAAAGCTAAATCCACTCCCATTGGAGACCTTAGAAAAGGGGGCATCCAGTTTGGGGCATTTATCCCAAATATGCAAGTCTTTCTCAATGAACGGATAACGCCTCTTAAAGTGGATTTTGACTATCCTGAGTTTTGGTCCTCTCCCCCGGCCGCCCCCGCCGAAGGTAACTCACGTCTTCCCGATCCTACGGCACATGCCCGGCTAAAGGGATAGCGGGGATGCAGCCACGGCTCACGCATACGCCATTGGACCGGGAAGCAAGGTAAGTGTATAGGGCGACCAGAGGGGGTGGGTTCACACAGCAGGGCATCCCGATTTTGGATGCCCGCATTAAGGGAATCAATCGGCCCATCAGTGTGGGTTTTGGTCCACTTTAAGAACCCCTGGTCTATAAACCTTAACTGGATCCTTCCACTCATTAAGGATAGCCTCCTTAATAGAGTTATGAATGGGGTAGGTCATAGGGGAATCGAACAAAATCGGGATAGAACCCATCATGTTAAGACCTAGGGTTGAAACTCCTATCCTCGATGCCCATACAAAGATGAACCAATTGCAGGAGATATGGTAAATCCTCTGGAGGGACAAGAAATTTCACTGGTGAAACTGAATCAGAACCTGAACAAGAGCCCTCCTCTGAGTAGGAGGAAGGGCCCTCATCCCCCCCAGACAGGGGGATATCAGAGACCTCTGACTCCTGCCCTCTAGAAAAAAGGGGGGGGTCTAGGGGATGCCCAACAAACTCCTTACATCCAGCCGAGTTCTGTGGGGACTTAAGATTTTCAAAGGAAGAAGAAATATGATCCTTCAGACATCTTATAGCCGTCAGGCTGGGCTGACCTTCCCTATAACTTTAATCGGAACAGAGTTTGCAAAGAGGTTTCTAATAGCTTGATTTCACATATAGGACATCTCCTACTTTTATCCTTACACTTGGAGCCAGTTTTAGTTATGGACACTTCCTTAAAGGGCTTGGTCTAAAATACAAAAAATACAATTCTGTGATTACTCACCTGTAGAATTGGTATTATGAGTATACAGTACGTCCTGCTCCAAATATAATACTTACACTTGGGATATACTCCGCCAGATAGCGCTGGACTGCAGAGACATCGAAAAGAGGCTCCTACCGCCCCTCAAATACCCAGGGACCTCCCACAAATCCCCAGCATTGAAAAGCAGTTAAGGAGAAGCCGGGAGAATTAAACAATCCAAACTATCACCATACAGGGGATCCAAGAAAATGCAAACCAAGGGTGGGTTGGAGCAGGATGTACTGTATACTCATAATACCAATTCTACAGGTGAGTAATCACAGAATTGTATTATTCTTAGTATACAGTACGTCCTGCTCCAAATCTAATACTTACACTTGGGACATCCAATAGTGTCCATAAAGTAGGGTGGGATCCCCAATAAAAATCAGCAGCAGACAGTTTAAACCACTGCCGCCTGCAGAGCCTTTCGGCCAAAAGCAGCATCAGCTGAGGCCCTAACATCAACCTTGTAAAACTTTGAAAAGGTATGAACAGAAGACCAAGTAGCGGCCTTGCAAACTTGTTCAACAGAAGCCTGGTGCTGAAAAGCCCAAGAGGCACCAATAGCACGAGTGGATTGAGTAGTAAGGCGGGCCCTTCCTAGGACCAGAAGGGACCACAAAAAGAGCATCAGTTTTCCTGAAAGGTGCAGTAGCCACCAGATAGTACTTCAGACACCTAACCACATCCAAAGAGCGCAAAACCCTCTCCTTAGCATTGCTAGGATTAGGGCACAAAGAAGGAAGAACAATATCCTGATTCAAATGAAAGACAGACACTACCTTAGGCAGAAAGTCAGGTTTGAAACGAAACACCACCTTGTCCTGGTGTCTCTCATAGTAAGGGGGCTGAATGGAAAGCGCCGCCAACTCAGACACACGCCTGACCGAAGTGATAGCCAACAGAAATACAACCTTGAGCGTAAGAACGGCCAAGGCAGCATCCTGCACAGGTTCAAAGGAAGCACCCTGCAAGGCTGACAGAGCCAAGTTCAGATCCCAAACAGGCACCATAGGCTTACGTGGGGGCACACATGAGTGACCCACCTGGAAAAAAGTCCTGATCAGAGGGTGCTGAGCAAAGGACTTCTGGAAGAAAATAGCCAGGGCAGAAACCTGACCCTTCAGAGAACTGAGTTGGAGCCCCATCTCCAACCCATGCTGCAGGAACGCCAGAATCCTGGGAATAGAGAAGACACGACAGGGAAGAGACCTAGACTCACACCAGTCAATGTAGGCACGCCAAACCCTGTAATAAATGGAAGAGGAAGACTTCTTCCTAGCTTTAATCAAAGTATCCACAACCGAGGAAGACAGCCCCTTCTCCATCAAGATGGAAGAGGTTTCAGCAGCCAAGCCGTCAAAAGCCAGAGTTTGTAAATTGGGATGGCGTAGTGAGCCCTGAGTGAGCAGATCTGGCACCAAGGGCAGAGCGTACTGATCTACTGCCAGCTGTACCACGTCTGCGAACCACACTCTTCTTGGCCACCTGGGGGCCACCAGAATTGCTGGTACCCCTTCCAGAGCAATCTTGCGCAGAACCCTGCCCAGCAGGGGGATTGGAGGGAAGACATACAGGAACTGAAAGTCCTGCCATGACATTGCTAGCGCATCCAAGGTCAAGGCCAGAGGATCCTGGGACAGAGAGACAAAAGCTGGGAGCTTGTGATTGTGGCGGGACGCAAAGAGATCCACATCTGGTTGGCCTCAACGGTGATACAGAGATTGAAACACCCTGCTGCATAGGGACCATTCTCCCTGGCGAGAGGTCCCCCTGCTCAGAGAGTCCGCCAGGCGATTTTCCACCCCCGGGATGTACACAGCTGATATGCAGGAGACATTGGCCTCCGCCCAAGTCAGGATCAGAGACGCTTCCTGGAGGGCCCCCTTGCTCCGGGTCCCTCCCTGATGATTGATGTAGGCAACTGCCGTCTGGTTGTCCGAGCGCACCTGAACAGGCAGGCCCCGAAGGTGAGTAGTCAAGTGAGCCAGAACTAGCCTGATCGCCCGCAGTTACAAGACATTGATAAGTGTGTGGGCCTCCTGAGGGCCCCACCTCCCCTGGAACCGCAGGGACTTCCAGAAACCCCCCCAACCTGACAGACTGGCATCCATGGTGACCGTCTCCCAGGAAGGGGCAAGAAAGGATCTGCCCCCCCAACAGGTTCCTTGAGTCCATCCACCACGAGAGGGACCTCCTGACCAGGGGGGAGAGCACACAGACCCTGTCCAGGGACGCTGGGTCCTTGTCCCATACTGATAATAGGAGAAGTTGCAGAGGCCTCAAGTGGAACTGAGCATAAGGGACCTCTTCGAAGCAAGCCACCATCAGGCCCACCAGCTGCATCCCCTGCCTGATGGAGGGATGGGGACAAGCTAGGAGGGACTGAGCCTGTGCAATCAGACTGTCCACCTTCTGTTGAGGAAGGAAGATCCTTGCCTGAACTGTATCCAGATTCATTCCAAGGAATGGAGTTATCAAGGGGACAGCAAGGACTTGGGGTGGTTGATCACCCATCCAAATGCCTCCAGAGTGGACACCACCAGCTGAGTATCCAACTCTGCCTGATGTAGAGACTGGGAAGTGATGAGAATGTCGTCCAGATAGGGAAGCACGTGGACGCCCTGACATCTGAGCAGAGGCATCACGCCAGCCAGCACCTTGGTGAACACCCTGGGAGCTGAAGGGAGGCCGAAGGGCAAGGCCACAAACTGGTAGTGTTGATCCATCAGAGCGAACCTGAGGAACCTTTGATGACCTGGGAACACAGGAATATGAAGATAAGCATCTTTGATGTCCACAGAAGTCATGAAATCCCTTGGCTCAGGGAACTGATGGCAGAGCGCAGAGTTTCCATGCGAAAGCCCCTGCCCCTGAAAAACTTGTTGAGGATCTTCAAGTCCAGGATGGGCCTGACTGAACCATCTTTTTTGGGTACTGTGAATAGGTTAGAATAAAAGCCCTTGCCTTTTTCTCTTAAGGGGACCTGGCAGATGACCCCCAGCTCCAGGAGGCCTTGCACTGCTTGCACTAGCTCCTGAGCTGACACAGGGTCCTGAGGAAACTGGGATCTGATGAATCTTGGAGGTGGATCGGCAGCAAACTCAACTTGTAACCGGAGGACACTACCTCCTGAATCCACCGGTCTGAGACATGAAGCCTCCAGACGTGAGCGAAGTGCTGCAGCCGTCCCCCCACCCGGATGGGTGAGGGCGCCCCATCATGCCTGAGGGGGCTTGGGAGAGGATTTTGCTTTGGGACCCCAGGAGGAGCCAGGACGTCCACATCCTCTGCCTCTACCCCAGAAATCTCCCCGGGCCCCAAGAAAGGAAACCCCCCTCCCCTGTCTTGCACCACGGTAAGGGGAGGAGAAGGAACCCTGACCCCGAAAGGGCCGAGATTGCCGCCTGCACTGGGGTAACCTGCCTCCCTTAGCAAAAAGGTCCAGGCGGTCCCCAAACAGGCGCAGTCCTTTAAAGGAAAACCCAGTGAGGGCCTTCTTGGCAGCATTGTCAGCAGCCAAACCGAGCGGCATATAGCCACCACAAGGGCAGAAGTTCTGGCACACATTCTGATGGTGTCATTAAATGCTGAGAGGACAAAATTTACAAAAACATCACAACTGGAGAGTGCATTGAACATCTCACAAGGCAAATCATCAGGGGCACTATCAAGCATATTCCTGATAAGGGTTCTAGTGGCCACAGCAGTAGTGGCAGAGGCACAGACTGGGCGCAGCGCCGTCCCTGCACATGCAAAGGCGTGGGATGCCAGCTGGTCAATGCGCCAGTCCTCAGCATCCCGCAGAGTAGTAGAGTCAGGGGAATGCATGACAGAGGGGTTAGATAGCCCTAGGATCGGGGCATCCACCTCGGGGGGGACGACCAACATTTAACCACCTCAGCCGGAAAGGGATACTTCCTATCCCAAGTTTTTGGAACCCCGGGAAGTTTACTGGGGCGCTCCCATTCCTTGAGCACAAGGTTATGGAAATGTGCCTGCTCGGGAAATTCCAAACGTGATTTTGCCGTATGGAAAAGCTCCCCTCTTTGCCTGGGAGCCGCAACAGGGAGAGAGATGGACAGAACCTCAAAAAGCTGGGTCAATAATCTGTCAGTGTCATCCGGAGCCCAGGGGTCAGAGCCAGAATCGTCATGACCCCTTGGTCTCTCATCAGATGAGCCTGAATCAGAAAAGAGCTCCCCTTCATCAGACAGGGTATAGCCACACAGATTCCAAAACTCCTCAGTTCCCATAGGGAAAACAGTGACATTAGGCGTCAAGTGCCGCTTCTTAGCAGGGGCCTTATGCGCTAAGGACTTAGCAATCAACTGCTCAACATTAGCCAGTCTAGAAGACACATCAGGCTGAGAATCCCCACTAGTATGCAACTCAGTAGGAGTGAGGTTTAAGCTTGGGGGAGTAGGTGAAGTGAAACGAGGTGCAGCCACTGGCAGGCCAGATTGCAATGCAAGCACCTGCTCAGCAGAGGGTACACAGACCCGCGCCTTGTCAGCGTCAGCATGAGGCTGTCCACACGCTACACACAGCCGGTCTTGTCCCGAAGGGACCCCGGTCACATTATCCTGGGATGCCTCCATATGGTGGTTATAGCGGCGCTATACGCCGATAGGGAATAACGCTATATAGCAACCCTGGATGCCCCAATAACCCGCTAGGGAAGTGGGAGTATTCTTTTTACAAAGCCTACAAGTTATACACTAATACAGGGCCGGAGAAGCCAAAAGGGTTCGCCCTGCCTGAAAGACATAAGCAGACAAGACCTGTAAGCACACAGTAACAAAAGTGAAAGATATAAAGCCGCCCGCGAGGGCACTTACGGACCGCGGTAGGTAGGGGTCCGTCGCACATGGGCAACCAAGCAGGATAAAGATGGCGTCGGTATACCTTGAGGGGCCGGTATCAGCGATGACGCGGAGCGCGCCATAGACGGCCCCCGCCCCCCCTCAAGAGCGCGAAGCCAGAACGTGCAAGCAGCCTGAGGTAATGCCGCAGCCAAGCGCGGAACCAAGTCAGCGCGTGGCGGCGGCAATTTTAAAAAGACAGTAAAGACAAGCCAGCGCAGTGGCTGACACAAGACTAAACAGAATGGAAAAAAAAAAAAAGTGTAAAACACAGAATGCATAGCATACATATTTACACCCCCCCGAAGACTACAAGGAGGATGTGGGAGGACAACGGCCACTTAAACAGGGCCCACCGATGGGCAGGGGCAAGGGGGCACTAGTGCGGGAGGGGCATCCATAGAGGCTCACCATAAGCCTGAACCGCCTACCCTTTGGTGGGGGATTGCGGTGGAGCAGCGCTCCTAAGCACCTAACAGCGGTGCTGCCTACCTTCAGCGACCACCGCAGCCAAGGCTGGGAGGCATATTACTAGTGGAACGGGTGGGAATAGTCCTACAGGGCCGCGGGCTAATAGCCCCGCTCACCTGCGAGTAGAGAGACATTTCTCGTCCTTCGCAGCCAGACTGCAGAGAAATTCTGGGGATTTGTGGGAGGTCCCTGGGTATTTGAGGGGCCGGGAGGAGCCTATTTTCGATGTCTCTGCAGTCCAGCGCCATCTGGCGGAGTATATCCCAAGTGTAAGTATTAGATTTGGAGCAGGACGTACTGTATACTAAGAATAAAGAAGTATGTAGTAGAAGAAGAGTAGTAGGCTGTAAGTATCATATATAATCTTCCAATCACATACAAGTGCCTATAAATAAAGAAGGGACTTACCAGAGCAGAGCTGGACCCCTTCTAACTAGACTGAGTGGCCAACAAAGTCTCTGATGATATTGGATCAATCGGGTTGGAAGGATGTTGATCTGCAGCAAGGTATCCATAGTAGAAGATAGAGGACTTACAAGGATTCACCTGCCTGATCCGCCATTCTGACGTCTGGTGTGGGGTAGAGGCGCCCCTCCCCAAGGCTCAATAAATAAGCAAGCAAGGGGGTTCCCATTTGCTGAGCTTTTTAACACTCTAAGGTAAAATGAGATAGAGGCCAGAAAGAGACACTCAAGATTAGCATAATGCTTCCCCTTTAAGCTGGGAGCATAGCGACAACATCATTGAGCGCTGCCGATCCCCCCCACCTTTCATCAGGCTGAATTAAAAAGTGGAAGAGGCGTGTGCACATATTGCATCCTGGCCTCTGGCTAGCTTCACAAACCCGCACTAAAACACAATGCAGCCGCATATCCCGCTGGAGACTCGCAAGCCATAGGCATTGGAAACCTAGCTGCCATACGGTATTGGAGAAAGGGGTTGGGGGTAAGGGAGGCGGACCCGGAAATCCGCCCCGACGATTTCCACAGTCAGGGATAGTCTAATCTGGCCTATCCCTTGGGTCCCTGGCAGGCTGCCTCCAGAGCCAGGGTATGGGTCAACCCCATCAGACTCACAGCGACCCTGCCTACTTACCCAAATCCGTGGTTCAGGGTCTGGCTCCTGCTCCTGGCAGAAACACACATGATGTTTGGAGGAGGAGCTAAAGTTTTTATGTATTCTGGTGGTCATGTGTTCCTACCTTGGGGCGGAGCCTTAATATTTTAGTGGTATGCTGCCCTGAGAAAGGTTTTGAGAAAAATATATACACATTATTGCATGGATAAAACTGGTGCAATTTAAAGTGCAGTTTTACTTTAAAGTTGAATTCCAGCCAACCCATTACCCCCCCCTCCACCCTACCCTTACCTAACCCTCGGGCCAGCTTTGTGCACGCTACTGCCCGCTCATTCAAGTAATAGGCTTGGACCCGAGCTGACTGGAATTCCGCTTTAAATTGTTGAGCCAAGCATTCTGCACTCACAGTAACAGAAAATCCAATAAAATAAAAGTTAAATAAATGAGGAGCAATCAATCCTAAATATACATGTGGGGCAGATAGAACATTTATGGTGTGAATGCTCAGTATATATATCAATCCGATTCATTTATCTTGTTACGTTAACTTAAAGATGTTCACATTAAATGCCCTCTATTTTTTTAACATTTTGCCTGAAAAGTCCTTTTAAAAGTAAGTGTGGGTAAAAACTAAAGGGGGTAATCAAAAAAATGAACTGAAAATAAAAATTGAACAGCATTTTACCTTGCCAAGTGTTCCTCCAACATTGTGCTTCATCTCAGCTCTGCGCCCTGAATGAGGAAATATAGTTCTTTTTCTGCCCTTCGAGCTCCACCCTGTCGATGTGGGCCACCAATACTAGCTGAAGAAGCTAGTCTAGATCACACCCCTTCTGTATTGATGGCGTGAATGGCACTTAGAGCTGCCATTCAAGCCCAGCTAACCCCTTCCTCCTCACCCAGCCACACTTAGCAAGCACTCTTGCTCTCAGAACTGCCCCTTCAATTAAGCCGATTATTATGCAGCATCACAGCTCCCAAGGGCCAAAATGGCTGTGGCATGCTCCTTTGCCCTGCCAGGAGGTGCTGGGAATGTAACTGCCGGGAAGCTAAATTTTGTGGGCAATCACAGGGTTTTCATTTAGCAGGGCATCCCAAATCAGGTTGCCCAGGGGTATGAAAGCAGTCGGCGTGCATGTTGGCAAGTCAAATGTTCTTACCTTTTAAATTTGCAGAAAGGCGGACCCAGCAGTTTAACCAGTTTCTGCAGGCTTCAATACTGAGATGAGTAGAATTAAGCCCTCTGATGTAACATGCCTGCCAAACAAAGGACATTACTTATGTCAGGAGGTCTACAGCATATATTTCTAGAATCCAAAAATCACGGATATGTAGCCATGGAGCACTTCCAACTCTACAGGGAAGGACGTGGACGTAGTCTCAGAGGTGGAAAACCAATTTTTGAAAAAAAAAAGCCAACGGCAAGCCAGTCGCATCGCTTGGGGGTCCAAGGGTTTTGTGCTGCTTTCATTAGAGTGGACCAACACCCAGGCTGATCGGCCCCGCTGGGAGGGATTGTATTGCCCCGGGAATCTTATAGATTCCTGGGCCAATACAATCCCTCCCCGCAGGGCACCCAAGATCACCCCGCTGTGTGAAACCCCCCAGGACGCGAGCAAACCTAAGCCGACTCCCAGAACAATGGCACATGCGCGGGCCTCATCTCGCGCTTCTCTCTAGCAGGGCGTTTGCGAATGGCCAGCGCGGGCGCTCTCCCTGTTAGAGGGAAGCGTGAGATGCGGCCGCCAGCGTGCTCGGAGCCACTGAGGTTAGACGCAGCTTTGACGCGCATACCTCAGCAGCTCTGAGCGCGCCGATTGGACGAGCGGCCGCGCATGCGCCGTAGGAGCGGGTGAGGTGAGTAGAATTGGGCGATCACCCCCGATCGGGGTGCCCCAGGGAAGTGGACCAAAACCCAGCAAGTGTATAGTCTAGGGTAGAAACCATACAGAAGAGCAAAACCGGCTGCATCCCCGCCATCTTTGAGTTGTGAGCATGCTTTCGCCCCCTGCCATTCAGATAGGGATGGGGGTGGATGAGCACCCGCTCCTGATTGCTGTGAACCGCACCATTTGCCAAACATTTAATATGCATGACAAACAGCTCCAATTGGATAAGACCCCATGTATATGGCGTAGGACCAAGAAGAGGTGAGTTTTACTGGGTGATCTAGGGGGGTTTCACACAGTGGAGCATTCATCCCAAATTGGAATGCCTGGGGGGGGCGCAAGGAGAAAAACCCAGGAAAGTTGAAATCCCAGGTTTTGTCCTGCTTTAAGAACACAGACTCGCTCCTCTTAGACATCACCCCTTAGCAAATCAACCAAATGTTTCGTTGATTAAAATATCTGACATGATACAAGACCGGTTTTCTAACCCTTTTAACTTCTTCCTCAGTCAGTTCGCTGACCCCAAGTTGGAACAGTGAGGCGTCCAGGTGGTGGATCTCAAAAATGTGCGAATTGAGTCGACGCTGCAGGATGAATGCTGGGAGGTGCGGTGTCAGAAACAGAACCCGGCTTAAAGCTTTCTGCAGAAACAAAAGGCTGTATCAGTATCCACATCATGTCATGGGACACTTCTTCCAAAAACATTTCCCTGGATTTACAGACAAGGCAGGCTTTGTGGGCTTCAGGAGCGCAGGTGTTACAATGGCTGCTTCAGAGTTAAAGCTAGTAGCGAATAAAGATCCTTAACACAAGGTATGAGAAGCCTCATAACAGAATAATACCTAGGCATAATAAACCGCATGTATAGGCAATTCCTAATATTTACTGGGGCTAGTGTAATTGCAAAGCAGGAATCAGGACGGTGTGTGTCAGGTAGCAGGAGGGTGCAGTTACCCGTGTTCCCCTCCTTAGTAAATGCCGGTGGAGCGTCAGATGCACAGAGGACTGGAGAAGTATAAGTGAATTAAGATCATTAAATTTTTGTTGGGGGAAAACGGTGTTCCGTTTTCTTTTACTTAACTATTACTTTGAACAGGTAAAGACCCCTATACCAGTTCAATGTCCATTACCCGCACCACCAATGGGAATGGTGCAGATGAGCCAGGCGGCCCATAACACGGGCAGGTGATGAACACGGAACTGTGCTTGTGGCCTGTGTTTTCAATCAGACGATTAGCAATCTAGAGTGAGGAAGTCTCTGATCTGTACATCTAATGCACCATTTGATGAAAATTGCTCAGGTAAAGGGTTTTCTTTTATAACCCAAAGTTGCAAACAGATACAAAAAAGAAAAAAACAGATAAGCTTAGCACATAGAAGACATCATTTTGGCACACAATAATAGAAACTTTAAAAAGATGGCATCGAAAGTGGAATTACCCTTTAAATTTATGCTGCGGGGACATCTATTGATACTCCGCCGACATTTGCTAATAAGAGGGACACAGGTTCCCCTCCTTCCATCAAGGCTCCTGGCTGAGGACTTCATAATGAGCTGCGGGGAGCAGCCTTCTATGTTGCGAGACGTCATACATCAGAGTAGGTGAGGGGCATGGAGGGGGTTTTTCAGAGAGAACTTGGGGTGAACTGGTAAGCAGTCCCTATACCAGTTCACCTGCCTCGGGGGGCCGGCATGGCACCAGCCAGACTTGGCAGGAGACAATACAATTCTGTGATTACTCACCTTGTAGAATTAGTATTATAAGTATTCAGCACGTCTTGCTCCAGATAATGATTCATAACATCTGGGATATAGTCCACAAGAGGGCGCTTTACTGCAGAGATTGCAAAAAAAAAAAAAAAAAGAGGCCCCTCCCGGTCCATATATACCCGGGACCTCCCACTAATTCCCCAGTATAACAAGGCAGTAAGGGAACCAGGAGAAGCCAATAACAAATTCAACCATGTTAACAAGTAACAAATCACCATAAAGAGGATCCAAGAATAAAGTAATCAGGGTGGGATGGAGCAGGACGTGCTGCATACTTATAATACCAATTCTACAAGGTGAGTAATCACAGAATTGTATTATTATAAGTATGCAGCACGTCCTGCTTCAGATAATGATTCATAACATCTGGGACATCCAATAGCAGTGTCCACAAAAAAAAGGGTGGGGATCCCAAAAAAAAGCAACAACGCACAGATTAAACCACTGCCGCCTGCAGAACCTTACGGCCAAAAACAGCATCCGCTGAGGCCCGAACATCAACCTTGTAAAACTTGGAAAAGGTATAAACAGAAGACCAAGTAGCAGCCTTACAAACTTGTTCAACAGAAGCCTGGTGCTGGAAGGACCAGGAAGCCCCAACAGCACGGGTAGAATGAGCAGTGACACGGAAAGGAGGATCCTTCCCCCTAGTAGAATAGGCCCTAACAATGGCCTGACGGATCCATTTGCTAATAGTAGACTTAGCAGGAGCCAACCCCTTCTTGGGACCTGAGGGAACCACAAAGCAGTAGCCACCAGGTAGTATTTCAAATTCCTTACGACATCCAGAGAGTGCAAGGCCCTCTCTTTGGGATTACCAGGATTAGGGCACAAAGAAGGAAGCACAATATCCTGATTGAGATGGAAGGCAGAGACAACCTTAGGCAAGAAGTCTGGTTTAAAATCGGAAAACCACCTTGTCCTGGTGTCTCTCAAAGTAGGGAGCCTGAATCGACAGAGCCGCCAACTCAGAAACACGCCGGACAGAGGTGATAGCCACCAAAAAGGCAACCTTCAGGGTAAGGAGAGACAAGGCAGCCTCATGCACAGGTTCAAAAGGAGGACCCTGAAGGGCGGACAAAACCAAATTCAAATCCCAGACCGGTACCATGGGTTTGCGGGGGGGGGGGGGGGATGGGGGGGCGCACATGAGTGACCCCCTGGAAGAAGGTCTTGACCAGAGGATGTAGAGTGAAGGACCTCTGGAAGAAAACAGCCAAGGCGGACACATGACCCTTCAAGGTGCTGAGCTGAAAGCCCATATCCAAACCATGTTGCAGGAACCCAAGGATCCTAGGAATGGAGAACACACGACAGGGAAAGGCCCTAGACTCACACCAGTCAATGTAGGTCTGCTGGCAGCTTGTGATTGTGGCGAGAAGCAAACAGATCCACGTCTGGCCTCCCCCACCGGTGACAAAGGGATAGGAAGACCTCGCTGTTGAGGGCCCATTCCCCCCAGCGAGCGGTCCCCCTGCTCAGGGAATCCGCCTCCAGATTCTCCACTCCCGGAATATAAACTGCTGAAATGCATGGGACATTGTTCTCGGCCCAGTCCCTCCCTGATGATTGATATAGGCGACCGCCGTCTGATTGTCGGAACGAACCTATACCGGCCGACCCTGAAGGTGAGGAGTCAACTGTGCCAGTACCAACCGAAGCGCCCTCAGCTCCAGGACGTTGATCGAGCGTGAGCCTCCTGAGGGCCCCACAGCCCCTGGAATTGGAGGGCTCTCCAGTAGCCCCCCCAACCTGACAGACTGGCATCTGTAGTGACCGTCTCCCAACATGGAGTCAGAAAGGATCTGCCCTCCAGAAGATTCCTCGAGTCCAGGCACCACAGGAGGAACCGCCGGAACAGAGGAGAGAGAACAAAGGCCTGATCCAAAGACAGGGGACTCTTGTCCCAGACTGAAAGGAGATGGAGCTGAAGGGGTCTCATGTGAAATTGAGCGTAAGGAACTGCTTCGAAGCAAGCCACCATCTGTCCCACCAATTGCATCCCTTGCATGATGGAAGGACGAGGGCTGGACAGCATGGAATGAACCAGAGCTTGAAGAGAATCCACCTTCTGCTGAGGAAGAAAAATCCTGGCCTGAATGGTATCCAGATTCATGCCCAGGAAGGGGGTCACCCGGGACGGGGAGAGGGAAGACTTGGGATAATTGATCACCCATCCGAACGTTTCCAGGGCAGTTACCACCATCTGGGTATCCAACTTCTTCATAGGAAAGGCAGACGCAGCAGGCGCCAAGTGTCGTCTTTTAGCTGGGGCCTTACGGGCCACAGAGCTAGCAATCAACCTTTCAATGTTGGCCAGCCTGAAAGACACATCAGGCTGAGACTCCCCACTAGTGTTAATCTCACTGGGGGTCACGATCACCTGGGGGGGGTGGGAGAAGACATGGTGGGCGCAGGCCCAGACAAGTGCAGCCCAGAGTGCCGCGCAAGCGCCTGCTGGGCGCAGGGTACACAGACCGGCACATCATCGCTTACAGGGGATGCCCCACACACCACACACAGCCGGGCTTGCCCAGATGGGACCCCGAGCACAGTATCCTGAGAAGCCTCCATATGGTGATTTTTGGTGTCACAATGACCAATGGGAATTACGCTGTGCAGCTACCCGGGATGCCCCTTAAATGTCCGCTAGGATAGTGGGAGGATTTTATTGTTTTTTAGGCCTCTAATATAGTAACTAGACCAATAGAAGGCACAGGACCGGGAGAAACCTCTAATTAGTTTTCCCGCCTGAAAGACATAAGAATACAATACCCGCATTAATTAAACAGGAGTGAAAGGCAATTAAAATATAAAAAGGGGGGCCACAAGGGCACTCACAGGCCGCCGAAGAGCTTACAATCGAACCGGCAGGAGAGACAAGATAGCGCTGCAGGGCTCTGAAGGGGCTGGCCGCATGAGGAGGCACCGCGGAGCGCGCCCAGCATTAAGCCACGCCCCCTCCAGGAAGTGCGGGGTTACAGGCTGAAGACAGCCACCCCGCAGCCTATCAGCAGCCGTCAGGTCCCTGAGTGATGTCGCCGCTGACGCCACGCGAGTCAGCGGCGGGCAATTCAAAAATTGAAGGGGAGAGGAGCAGAGCCACGGAGTGTGCCAAAGGCATAATAACACAACAGTAAAAAACATTTACACTAATCTGGCACTCCCCCCCCGACGAGTAGTATAATGGGGAGTAAGGAGCCCATTAAAACATTAATAAATGTAAGGCAGGGCAATAGCGGACGGGGCATCCCAAGTCAGGATCACCAGTAACCTGACAACTGCCTACCCTTTGGTGGGGGATTTGCGGTGGAGCAAGCTCCAATGAAGCACCTCTAACATCACCCGACCACGCAGCCAAGGCTGGGAGGCAAATAAAGGTGGAACGGGTGGGAATAGTCCTACAGGGTCATGGGCTGCAAGCCCAGCTCACCTGCGAGAAGAGAAGCCATCATCTTGTCCTTCGCAGCCCACAGCAGAGAAGAAACTGGGGAATTAGTGGGAGGTCCCAGGTATATATGGACCGGGAGGGGCCTCCCTGCAGTAAAGCGCCCTCTTGTGGACTACATCCCAGAGGTTATGAATCATTATCTGGAGCAGGACGTGCTGTATACTTGGAATATACCGGTAACCTGACATATTACCCACACCCCCATCTAGGGTGTGGAAGAGCCTATGCCCAAGGGTAAGAGCCCCAAACCTATACCAAAGGCAAAGAGCGGATAACCAACAGGGCCAGGGACCGTACTGCACATTCTCTGAGCCCTGGCTTACCAACCTTTAAGCCTGGTGCCCGAGCTGGTGTTTGTCCCAGCAAAATAGTTACCATTTGTGGAATATCAAGTTCCGTCAAGCAGAGGGGTGGACCAGAAAAGGCTGGTTTCATAGTTTCAATATCTGTTATGTGCGGATGACCACCGTGCTGCACCTGGAACAGAGATCCATCAGAAAAAAAGATATGCTTCAGTCAAATGTGTATTTACTGATGAAATAAGAATCGTTGACAAATCAATTTATTATGAGATACACATATCCTGAAATACTATGAAAATTCATTAATATTACTTAGATACTGTAGTCCATATTGTGTTCAGGCGGATGGCGTTTAGGGTTTGATATTCACAAGGAACAGCTCAGCCAATCAGTGGCATCCGTTCCATTCACTTTTCCCTTGCTGCACCAAAGCAAATCTGAATAGAGCGAGTGATGCAGGATGCATCCCTGGCCCTGCCTCTAGCTGCAAACGCCACCTATTCAGAAAGCCCTGGTGAGTAGATTGGGCGATCCTGGAAGGGGGGGGGGGGGGGCAATTCTAGATGCCCCATAAAAAGTTATAGCAACCCTCCCAGGAGTATTCTAAACTTAAAGTGAACCAAAACCCACCGCAATCGGCCCAGGATGCCCCGCTGTATGAAACCCCCAGGTCGCCCCATACACTTACCTTGCTTCGTGATTCAATGGCGCATGCGTGAGCCACATCCTCACTATCCCTCTAGCAGGGTGCATGCCGCTCCAAGTATTTGTGAATGGCCCGCGTGGGCACGCTCCCTGTTAAAGGGAAACGGGTGATGCGGCTGCCAGGATTAGACGACGCAACGCCAGCACCTCCGAGCGCAGCGATTGGATGAGTGGCCGCACATAGGCGCCGTAGGACCGGGAAGAGGTGAGTTAACTTCGGCGATCTGGGGAGTTACACGCAACGGGCCACCCCGAAAGGACCAAAACCCAGGATTTGGTCCACTTTAAGGGGGTGTTACACCTTAAAACGTAAAAATTGAACATATATAGTAACAAGGGATCGTTAGGGCACAAACTCGGCACAACAGTTGAGATTTACCCATCAAGTGGTATATTATCTGCAGCTTCCAGAAGGAACAGGAACATGTTTGTCTTCAATTTGGCAGGAGTAGAGGCTGCTGCTGCGTGCAATTCCTTTGCCAAATTTGTTCATAGCGCTTAATACCGGTAGAGTTATTATGCTGCTGCAGTTGTTTTACTACCCTTTAAAGTGGACCAACACCCATGGGTGATCGGCCCGGGAATCTATAAGATTCCCGGGCCGATCACCTCCCTCCCCGTGGGACATCCGAGATCGGGATGTCCCGCGGGGTGAAACCCCCCCCAAACCCCCTTACCTTATCTTCTCGCCCCTCTAGGCGTGCGCGCGCCTGCCATTCACAGACGGCCGGCGCGGGCACGCCTAGAGGGGCGACAAGGCGTCAAGAGGGACGCGCGGGAGGCGGCGGTGGAGCCGCTTGTCCGGGACTGTCAGATTGCTTGTCCGTCAGCGCTGGGAGCGGGGAGAGGAGTTTTCGGGTGATCGGGGGGGGGGGGGGGGGTTTCACACAGCGGGGCACCCCGATCGGGGGTGCCCCACCGAAGTGGACCAAGACCCAGGATAGTCAAAATCCTGGGTGTTGGTCCACTTTAAATGATTTCTAGGGCCAGGCTGCTCCAGAAATAACTAGCATACCCATTTATTTTAACGCCGGTCCCACGCCCCATTTGTAGCTGGGAGCTGCGCTTCCCGTAATACCCTGGCCACACCCAACCTTCAGCCAGAACATGAAAGCACAGCTCCTGGGTTTACAAACCGGGGCTACAGGAGGACAATCATCCCTTGTTCTAGATACTGTCAAACCTGCCCGGCCCAGGAGTCTTGAGAAAGGCCACAGAAGTGGACATTTTCTTTTAAGACTCCAAGTCTGGACCTGTAGATAGATTTTATTTGTAGCACAGTATTGTCTTTTATACATAGGCTTGCTCTCTATATATTTGCACACTAATGACTTTATTCTTTCCACTAGCCATTTTATTTTATATGTGTGTACCAACTGGGGTGTATTGTATTTAGAGGGTATTAGATAAGGGATGTGGTCACACTCATGAATTGTAATTATTCATAGTTACGATAGAGGTGTCATGATGCCCCCTAGGAGTATGAATTGGCAAGAATCTGGTGATGCAATACGTATCGCGATAAACGTATGACAATACAATATATCCCTATTCTGTCTCAAAGACGATATATTGCATTTTTTTTTTATGTAATTAAACAAAAAAAAAATGACACATGGCCCCTCCTTCCTGTTGGGGGTGGGGGCGTTAAAAACCCTTAAAAATCCCCCCCAAAAAATAGCGTGAGGTCTCCTTTACCCAGTATAACCAAGCCGTACCAGCTTTGTGGGCCCCTGGCCCTGCAGGATACAAATCGGCATAGCCTATGGCTGACGCCCGTTGGGGGGGGGGGCGAGGGCCTGTCGGGTGCTCTCCTAATGACTGAAGAGTCCTGGGGGGAGGGGGGAAATCAGAGGTCCCCTGGGTAAAGAGGAGAGCCGACCAGTTCGAACAAGGGGGGTCAGGTGAGTGTTTTTTTTTTACTTTTCTTTTTCTTTTGGGGGGGGGGGGGGGGGGGGGATCAGAATTGATACTCAAAAGAAAAAAATTGTCTAATGAAATATCGCAATAATTGACAGAATTGTTTTTCCTGCACCCCTAGTGCCTCCTGGTGTTTGCTGGAGGGTTTTTACACATTTTTAAATGCTATTAGATATCTTGTATGTTCTTGAAGTATTACTGAATAACATATTATGATTGCTATATAAAAGGGTGCCATGGGTTGTTGAAAAGCATTTGCAAGTAATTTTCCTTAAAGCAGACCAAAACCCCAGTAATTCTGCTCTAGATTATAAAAAAACTCCAGGGATTACAGCTTGGCTCTGGGGCATCCCAATTTGGAATGTTCCACTATGTGAAACCCCTCCCCCCAGATCGCCCATATAATCTCCTTTGGATCTATCTCATAGCTGCACGCAGCAGAGGGAAGTGGCCAGCAATCTTTTCCATTCAGAACACAACCACCAGGCATGTATATTAATGGCGGCAAGTTCTGTTTGGACAAGAACCCACTCATGCAACCTTAGGGATTTCACCCAAAGGGGCATCCTATATCAGGATGCTGGTGTAAATTCGGACTAAGACACAGGTACGTGAAATTTCTGGATTTTGGTCCCAGGCACAGGCAAAATTATTAAAACTATATATAGGGAAAGCAATGCTGGCATTTAGCAGTACCTGTGTAAACACTCGGACCATGTGATTATGCAGAGGCTGCTCGGAGACTTTAGAAGCGCCAATCAACAAGCTGTCTAGCACATCTTCATAGACTTCTTTCCTTAACTCGTGATATTTTTCCAAAAACTCAGCATGTTGTCTGGGGGTCCAAAAATGCTGGATTAAAATCTGGCGAGGAAACAAATACCTAAGACATAGGATAGGAAAGTTATTTATTATAGTCCCTGACCAGAAAAAAAAACCCTTTAAAAGCAGACCAACACCTGTGGGGGCACAGGTGCTGACACTGGCACTATAAGACAGGTTGAGGGGAGGGGGCATCCAGAATGACGGAGCCCCCCCTAACATAACCCCCAAAAACACCCAATATTCTTACCTTAGCCACGATCCTCACCAGGACTTTGCAATTGCGGCGCTGTATTCCTGGCGAAGATCGTGGCTAAGGTAAGAATATCGGGCATTTTGGGGGTTATGTGGGGTGGGGCTCAAGCATTCCCCTCCCAGTCTGTCTTATTTCAGCAGTGCCAACACTTGCCCCCACACGAGTGTTGGTCCACTTCACTTAGCCCTAAAGTGCCAGGCCTTGGCATAATCCTTTTTTCCAGTAATTCATATCTGCCTTTCCGTCAGTTAAGTGCTAGCTACTTTCTAAGCAAAAAAAAAAAGCCGATCCGGTGGCGGGGGTTTTCTCTTACCCCGGGGAACTCTGATCCCCCTTCTGGGTCTTCAGTGGGTAGAAGAATATCCATTCCATATTCCAACCCCCATGTTTCTGACAGCTTGCGAGCCGCCGCAGGGAGGGGCCTTTTATAGGCGGAGTAATTATGATGCCACCTTATTCCCTCTGTAAAAAATGCTGCTTCTGGCAGAGGGCACGCTGTAAGAAGCATGTAGTGATCGGTGGAGGCTAGGTCTGGGGCAGGGGCTGATCATTACTGTGACAGACTCTGCCTTTGGATTTTAAAGGCGCTGTTTTTGCATAGACCCATTACTTTCATTTTCTTGAGCATGTCCCAGACAGACTGCCATGGTGTTATTGATTGCTTTACAGACTGCCATTGTTGATTGTATTACAGACTGCTATTGTTATACTGATTGTGCTACAGACTGCTATTGTTCTACTGATTGTGTTACCGGCAGAGTTGAGGGATTGTGTGCCCTGCTCCCATTGGTCCGTGTGTTTGTCATGCAGTTCTCCATCAGGTCCACGGGGGAGGTCCCCTTGCATGGAGCCTTGCATATAAGGCACAGTGTGGCACTAATAAAGTTAAGTTCATCTTCACCCTCAATACCGAGTTCTGTCTCTTATTGGGGGAAACGCTATATTACAATTCACTAGCCCTTGTAAGGGCTGTTCCTGGTTCCTCACGGATGACTCTGGGATCCCTGCAGCACCTCTCACCCTTGGGAAAAGGACGTCTCTGGCGGGGAAGCCCTCCGGCGATAAAGGTTATCGCTACAATTACCAGCTATCGGAGCAGGACAGAGCGATCAGCAATTGAATCGAGGCAAGTAAACAAAAATGTTTTTCAAAACATCCTTAGGGCAGCATACCACTAAGATATAAAGATTCCGCCCCAAGGTGGGAATACATGACCAACAGAATACACAAAAGTTTAGCTCCTTCTCCAGACACCAGTTCTTTTTGTGTTCTTGCCTGGGGCCTTCGAGCTCTGAGCACACCACCCTTTGAACTTCTGTCAAGCTCTCATAGTAAATTTCTTACATGGAAGGCTCTCTTTTGGTGGCAATAACTTCAGCCCGCAGAATCAGTGATATCCAGGCTCTATACTGCCCACACCCCTTTCTTCAAGTCTTCCAGAATCGTATAATATTACGGATGAATCCTTGCTACCTTCCTAAGATCTATTCCGACTTCCATCGGACGTAAGAGATTATCCTTTCATCCGCGGGGGATAGTAATTCCTCCACAGGTTCTGTAGATAAGTCTTTGGATGTCAGGGTCTGTTTGCTGGAATACCGTCGACAAACAAATGATGGACGAAGGCCGATAGCTTACTTGTTTCATTTTCGGGTCACAGGAAGGGTCCATTGGCCAGATGGATGAAGAGCACTATCAGTTTAGCTTACAACAGATCTTCTCCAGGGCGAATCACAGCTCATTCAACAAGAAGTATTTCTACATCTTGAGCGGCGCAAGCTGGTGCCTCTAATGAACAGATTTGTAAAGCGGCAACCTGGTCTTCAGCTAAGACGTTTATTAATCATTACTGCCTGGATCTGCTCACCTTGCAAGATCAATCCTTTGGCAGGAGCGTGTTGTAGGTAGCCTTTCCCATCCAGTAGAGGTAGTATCTTTCGTATGTTCTTAGTGGTATGCTATCCTAAGGATGTTTTGAAAAAAACTCAAGTTATTTACCTTTCCAGTGTTTAGAAAAGAAGTTACCAGGTAACGAACTCAAGTTTTCACTGTGTCCGTATTACTTTTAGCGCTTTGTGAACTGGTCCACGAGACCCTTAAATCAGTTCCTCGTCCCATTACCTGCCTCCCCACATTCCAGAAGAGCCTGCAGCACTTGGCTATGCAGGCTGATAGCCTTCAAGGCCAGAGGCAGTCCCAACTGGTCTCCGTGTCCTGGTCTACCAGCCCCCATAGCTGATGCCTGGGCTGGATTTACTTGGAAGGCGGAACCCATGCAATTTTTTATTTTTTAGGGTTTTAACCCTTAAAAATTAAAAAGGAAAAAAAAAAAAAGACATGAGCCCCCCTTCTCTATTTTGTTTTTTAAGGGTTTAGCCCTTAACTCTGATGAAAAAGACATATATATATATATATATCACACACACACACACTTAGAAATCCCTGCAAAAATGACAGTTAAAAACAAAACTGTGAATATTGGCCTGTCAGAGGGTGACAAATTCTCAAGTAGGCTGACAGTAGAGTGTTAAAATTACCCATGCATGCTGAGTATTCTGTTCAAGGGACCTTGTAGTTTCAGATTTAGCTTGTTTTTTCCTTGCTTAGATTTTGATATTTCAGGAAAATATGTTTTTACTCTGCTTATTTATTTTAGAGAAAAGTGCAACCAGTGAATTTCTCGAGTGTTTACGTCCAGAAATCTGTGCCCATGAAAGTACCGTTGTAAGCCAGTCTGGCTGGACTGGCCCTTTAAAGGGATTGCCCAGGCTAAGTGTGAAAACAAATTATAGTTTTCTTTCCTGCCATACAGAGCTGCTGAAAATGTAATAATGTTGAAGCTGATATCTAGGCTCTTTTTTGCATCCCAGCCCCCAAATGATATGTATGACCACCTTTTTTCACCCTGAAAAGTGGACCCAAGTCTACCCCTCATGCCATACACTCCTGTGCCTGCAGGGGGATAATTGGCCTCTGCTATGCTGAAAGCATATTTTGCTAAGTAGTTTCTAACTACACAGACATGAAGAAAAGTGCCCCACCCCACTTTTTTCAGACACCTGGAGCAGTACCAGGCTGCTTTTCACATTCCTAAATCTGCAGCAAGGCTATATAACAGGAGACTATTCTCTTCTGAAAAAAAAAAGACTGCACAGAAAGACCCTAAACAATGAATTTCTGCCAGTTTTTTTTACTTTTACATATATATATATATATACAAATCTGATCATAACCATGATAATACATTTCCCAGTGTTCCTGAGTAAATATGATTCAGCATTTAACCGGTAACCCAAAGTGAAGATACAATTTGCCTACAACAGAATTATTAAAGGGATTGACTAGTCAAACTTTAAAATAATTTGCCTGGCAGCTTTTCTCACGCAGTGTCAGTTCCATGCAGTCTCTATGCTCTTTTCTTCTTCCTTCAGTGCTCATCCCCCCCCCCCCCCAATCGTGACCCCCAATTCAATCCAAAGGCTCATGTCAGGTTGAAACACCCTGTTACGTATAGGCTAGAAGCAATTTCAGCTCACTTTAATTCAATGCACAGTGGGCTTGCATCACTCAGCCCTGCCTCTTCCACCACAGAGGACAGTACAACACGAGGAAAATAAGGTGTGACATTTAAATTCATAATTAATCTGGCAATATAGCTTGGTTTTCAAAAAGGAAAAATACATTTAGAACATTTCCATGTGTAGCCATACACAATGACAATACTTTTTAGCATGCCTAGACAGTGACTTTAAATAGGTTTCAATGCTATACTCACATCAAGACAAAGACCAAGTAATTGGCAAAAGGTGGAATTGCGATGATCATCACTGGCAGCGCTTTAAGGAAATCTCTTCGGAACTAAGGGGGAAAAAAACACATAAATACAAATTTCAAGATGCAACAAGGGTATTGGCAAATCCTAAACAGTTAAAGGGATTTGGGAATCGGAGCCCCCCCTGGTGAAGAGAAGACCCGGGGAGAGCGATCGCGCTGTGAGGCGAGTGCTGACATTTACCATTTTTTTTTCTTGCAGATGTCGGCGGCGGAAGCGGGGGGGGGCCTATTCTGGGCCCCCTCCTGAAGATCAGAGGCCCGGGAGGGGGGGGGGCGGAAATCGAAGTGATGATGCTTGTAGAGAATCGCTGGCACTTTCACACGAGGGGTCAGGTAAGTCTGTATCTTCGGTACTTTTTTTTTTATGGGGCTCTAAATTCAGCTACGCGAGTCTCACGTAGCTGGCACTAGAAGGGTTAAAGAACAACCTTGCTTTGCAGATTTGTACACTTTACAGCTACATAATTTACATACCTGCCTTAATTTCTCCATTTCCCTGTAAGGCAATTGGTAGTATTTGTGGCCCTGGCTTCTCATTTTCCTTTTTATTTTGCTCACTTCTTTCCCATCTGCCAACACCATACGAAAACCTGTAACAGGTACAAGGCAATAAGGCCAACACGACAATTATACACTGCAGAAACCAAGATTAATACAATAATAGCATCTGTTGTGACAGGCCCTTACCTTTCATAAAAGTGGAATACAAAACATAAAATTTAGGGAATTTTCTCTCTAGAAACTGCTCGTATTGTGCATTCAGGTATTTAGCCTTAGAGGTGACTAGGGAAAGAATGTTCTGTGGCTTCTGGTTTGTGGATAGGTGACATTGTTGATACCTGAAAAAACAGTTTTTTTTTTCTTTTTTAAGTAACAGAATCGAGATTTAGGCATTATTTATGGTTTGTTAAATAAAGGCAGAAAGTTAGTGTAAAGGTAATGGCGCAGTCAATAGCAATGATTTGCACAAGCAATTGTGGTTGCTGCAAACTCTAAAAACACAGAAAGGCGAGTATGATGCCCATTTTTTTTCTATCTGAAGGGGCTTTATCACAGACTTGCATCCTTGGCCGGTGGGGGATTTCTGTAATTTACAAGCCCAAGATACCGTCATTTGGCCCCTTTACACAACAGCATCATTCTTTACACAGCGGATGACATAAGAATTGAACACGTCACCAACTTTCTAAGTAAATATATTTACAAAGTGCTATTGATGTTAAATTCTCACCAGATGTCTGTAATAACCGATCCAGTCAACACGTGCAAAGAAATCAAACCTTAGATGCCCAGAAATTACCGTAAGTTATAGGTAATAATGAGAAATGACACAGGAAAAAAAGTGTTGAACACCTGAAAAACATGATGCAAAAAGCCATGGAAAGTCATGACACCAGCTAAAATATATCCGTAATTCGAAAGCAATCCTGCCACTTATCGTAAATGAATATTAGCTGTTTTAAAGTGGACCAACACCCAGAATTTTGACTATCCTGGGTCTTGGTCCACTTCGGTGGGGCACCCCCGATCGGGTGCCCCGCTGTGTGAAACCCCCCCGATCACCCAAAAAACTCCCCGCGCCAACGGACAAGAGGTTTGACAGCCGTGGACAAGCGGCTCCTCCTCCTCCGCCACCTCCCGCGCGTCACTCTTGGCAGGCGCGCGCACGTCTAGAGGGGCGCGAGGGTGGAGGCGGCGGCGGCCGGCCGACGACAAGGTAAGGGGGTTTGGGGGGGTTTTCATCCGAGATCGGGATGTCCCGCGGGGAGGGAGGTGATCGGCCCGGGAATCTCATAGATTCCCGGGCCGATCACCGGAGGGTGATGGTCCACTTTAAAGAATGGCCTATAAAAAGCTGTCATAACCCAAGTGCCACCCAGGAAATATCTCATGATGAGCAAAACTAGTGAACTCTCTCAAGACCTTCACACCATAACTGTTGCAAAACATACTGATGGCATAGGTTACATAAGAATTTATAAACTACTGTATGTGCCACTGAGCACTGATGCGCCATAATCCAGAAGTGGCAAGGACATATTTTCACCATAAACGGTCCATGACCAAATGCTCCCCTGCCAGGTTTCAGACAGAGGAGTGAAAATAATTCATATCAGAAGAGTTTTCTGAGAGCCAAGAAACACTTGTGGAGAGCTACAGAAAGACATGGATTCAGCAGGTACAATTGTTTCAAAGAAAACAATAAGTAATGCATTCAACCTCCATGGCCTGTATGCACGCTCACCATGCAAGACTCCATTGCTGGAGAAAAAGCATGCTGGAGTGCATTTAAATTTTGTGCAACAACATTTAGACAAGCCTGTAAAATACTAAAATAAAGTCTGGGCAGATGAGACCAAAACTGAACATCATGGAATGCTTTATAAAACTGGAGGAAGGATGACTGGAAAAATGTACAAGGCCATTCTTGATGAAAAAAAAAAATCTGCTGCCATCAACCAGGATGATGAAGATGGGTGAACATTTCAGCAATGTCCCCAAACAAACATCCAACGAAACACTTAATTTGTTTTAGAGAAAGAAAAAAAAAAGCAGCTAAATTGCCCTGCCGATACACCTGACCTGAATGCAACTGAAAATCTCTGGAAGGAAATGAAGCTCATAGAAGAGTTCATAGAAGGAGCCCACATGACCTTCAGGATTTGAAGTGTGTTTGTGTGGAAGAATGGGCCAAAATCACACCTAAGCAAAGCATGTGACTACTTTATCCATACAGGATGCCATCTTAAAGTCGTCACCACCAACAAAGTATTTTGTTTGAAGAACTGCGATGTGGTATACCCCACTGTGTGAAACCCCCCAGGATCACACACTCCAACTCACCTTTCCACGGTCCTATGGAACATGCACAGCATCCTGTCCAATGAGCCCGCTCAAGCTCGTCTTAAGGAGCCGAGTATGCCAGCAGTCGCATCCCCACTACCCTTGAACAGGGAGCGTGCAGACACTGCCCATTCACAAATGTCTGGCGCAGGCACGTGTCCTGCTAAAGGGATAGCAGGGATGCTGCGGCAACTCGCAATTCTGGATGCCCCGAGAGGACGGAATCTAGTGGCCCTGCAATCTTATAGATTCCAGGGCTGATGGCCATGGGTTTTGGTCCATTTTAAATACATTTCAGTAAGCATGTTACTGCAATACTTTTTTCCTGTGTCATTTCTCATTGTTACACAGAACTTAATTTATGGATATCTATGGTATGTATCGGATGGGTTGTCACCAACATCTGGTAAGATTTTCATTTCAATAGAACATTTAGAAATATATTTACCTAGAGAATTGGGGAAATTATTTGTTTTATATACATGTCTAAAGGTAGTGTCCACCCAGCTGGCTGTATGTAGAGCTTTGTTCTAAATATGGAAAAAACAGAAAAACAGCAATCACCTCCATAACGGCCACATACAGATAACAACCGACGAGGTCATCACCTGGGGAACATGAGCCCTGTGTAAAAATAATTCTATATTGCTGCAATAACCTTTGCTGTGTGAAAAGGGCCTCTGATCGATTACATCAGGAACAGCCAAGTGATGCAATCGGTCAGGTTACTTTCTGCTCTTCGATGTTGTGAACAAACATGTCAAAAGTTGTTGTTTTGCAGGGGAAGGGTAGAAATCCACCATCAAATTGAGTAAACTGAATAAAGCTGGGTGCGTAACTTACATTCAAATTAATTAATTCTGTGTAGTTAAATTAGGAAGTGTCATTATAACATGTTAAAAATGACAAATTCAAACATTGTTCTTCAAGATTGTAAGCTGTGCATACAACTGTATTGTCAAAACTGGGACAGGCTGGCCACAGACCAGCAAATCTACCCACAGCATGGATCCAAGAAAAACTGACCTAGGTGCCGACATTGTAGCCAATGCCTGGCTGCAAAACTGTCCCACCAGCATTAAAGACGACCTCCGGCAATACAAACCCCCCATCGCCCAGGTCCTCCTCCTGAGCTACTGCTCTGACCCAGGGCTCAATGCACATCTTAGTTCCATGGCTGCCGTGGAATGTTCAGAGGATTGCCGTTACAAGGCTTTTTTCATTTTTATCCCCTAATCCAAGTGAGGGAGGAGGGCTGTGGGGTTGTATAGCCTGAAGGAGTTCTTTAAAGCAAAACAAACCCCCCCCCCCGTGGCCAGCCTGGAATCTAAAAGATTCCAGGGTCGGCAGATGGATTTTCCCAACTGTGTGAACCCCCCCCCCCATGACACCCCACCTTTCCCCGCTCCAACGGCACATACGTGGACTCTCGCCTTTCAGCAAACGGCTCTGATTGTTCACAATGGAGAGCCCTTTTCCAAATTACGTAGTCAAGGAAAAGGGCTCCGATAGGACAAGAGCCCACACATGTGCTGTTGGAGCGGGAAAAGGTGTGTTTTAGTGGGCAAACTGGAGGGTTTCACACAATGGGGCATCCCAATTCAGGATGTCTCCAGGGGACAGAACACAATCCAATAAAGTCAAATTCCTGGGTTTTGTTTCGCTTTAATATTTTGATATTCAATAACCAGAACAGGTATGCAAGGCAGAAGTTCCGAGCATTCAAGTTACACGTTTGATGCTATGCCATATCAGGATGATCAGCATTGCAAACATCGCCTATCATCATCTAGGAGGGAAGAAAGGCTATAATCTGGCTTTAAAGTGGAACTTCAGACAAAAAGTGCCCCTTATCTGATCCAGGGGTCCTCACCGTTCCCCCAACGCTCCAGACCCTGGGCACCTCCATCATGCATGAAAGCACAGAGCTGCATCCCTCAGCTCCTCACGTGCTCCCACCTGCCTATTGAAGTGAATGAGCGGCAGGGGTGCGGCTTTATGCTTTCCCCATGGCAGCCGCACAGCGACCGGCACCGGCCCGAGGAGAAGGTAAGGGGGTGCGGCTTTATGCTTTCCCCATGGCAGCCGCACAGCGACCGGCACCGGCCGGAGGAGAAGGTAAGGGGTCTTCTTTCTAACCCCCCTGTCCTGCCTCAGCGCCAGCACAGGGTAGCAGGATGGGGAGGGGCAATTTTTGACTGCGCTTTAACTATCAAATATTAAGTGGTTATGTACACAGAACTCATACCTAAGTCAGCTAGAACTGGCACCTAAACAAAAAAACACAGACAACAGTTATCCTATTCTTTGTCAAAGATCAGTTACCAAATTTTAAAACTATGAACATGGAAGATGCCCTCCGGCAGGGCATCCAGATTTGCAATGGCCGGCTGTGTGTATCCCCCGGAATTGTGTGTAAACTCATATTTTCCTTGTTTACAGCAGCCAATCTGAGCGGCAAGGAAATTTGAATGGCACGAGCGCCATCCACTGCTCATCTGTAGCTGTGCCCACGCTGGCCATTCAAAGAGGCATAGCACAGGTGCGCACCTAGTTTGACGTATGATGGGGTTGTGGCCACAGCACAGAGATATGACAAGGGCTTGTGGAAATGGCAGTTACATTGGATGATCTGGTTGGGTTTACTACACAGCAGGGTGTCCAAATTCAAAAAGCCCCATAAAGAGTTAGTCTATTCCTGTTACTCCTCTACAACAGGAATTTTAACGCTTAGCCCAATTCTCCACCTGTCAGTGACCTATTCCTAATCTGGCAGGTGACAGGTAAGAGGGGAGTCTCTTGCTTTCTGGCATGATCTGATCTGAGGTCTGCAGGAAAGTGCACACAAATTGTACCCCTGACATTCTGATTTGAGAACCCCCTTCTCCAGGTTTCCCAGATACTGACCTCAATTTGCGATCCCACAGCGTATGTGTGTCTATTGTTTGGGATGCCCCAATGTGTGACTACTGTAAAAACCTCGCTGACGTCCCACACTGCATACATGGGCAGCAGCCGCATCCCTATCTTTCTTCAGCTGATGCGTGAACCCACAGCTGGCAATTCTGAATAACTGGCATGGGGGGGAGCACTTGCACTCCATTCAACTTGACTCAGAGAACTAGTAAAGCTGAATGGAGAGCAAGTTGCTGATTCATGGGACACGGATTCGCTGGAGGGGTATGTTTTTACAACACCCCCCGGAGTTTCACCCAGACGCTCATCCCAGATCAGGATGCCCCCCAGGAAAGTTCCTGATGATTGTTTATTTTCCAGGTCTGCCAGTCAGGCAGGGCGCACAGATCCGGGATGCCACAGATGAGCTGTGATTGTGTCATGCCATGAGATGGAGGAACGGGGCACGGGCTGTTTCACAATGCAGGGCATTCCTAATCAGAAGGGAACAGTGCTAAGCACACCTAAAGTCTATTTAGACTTCTGGCCCACTTTAAACCAGACCTTCACCATGATTTATTGAAAAGCCCAAACCCTTATAAAATGATTCCCCAGCATCTAAAATTAATATATTTTACATTTTTAGTCACTTACTTATTACTCTTACCCCCACTGGGCTGCAGGAGAGCGGGATAAAGTACAGGGTGGGAGGAGATTATAGCTGAGCTTTCCACAGACAGAGCAGAGCTGGGGTCAGGAAAGGTCCATCCCAGTATGCAGAGCAGCACAGTTAGAAGTCACTTTCTGTTTGCAAGCTGCCTGATGTCCCATGAGCCGCCATCTTGGATGTTTAAAGTGGACCAACACCCAGGGGGGATCGGCCCGGAAATCTATAAGATTCCTGGACCGATCAGATCCCTCCCAGAACCCCCCAGGAGGCCCACAAACCTTACCTTACCGGCGATCCAACGGCGCATGCGCGAGACGCGGCCGCGTCTCTCGCTTCCCTCTAGCAGGGCGCGCTCCCGCGCCGGCCGTTTTGTGAATGGCCGGCGCAGGCGCGCTCCCTGTTAGAGGGAAGCGAGAGACGCAGCCAATGACAGCGCTCAGAGCCGCTCTGGTATGCGCGTCCAAGCGCTGTCATTGGCCGGACGAGGTCACGTGGGAGCGGGGAGTTTTTGCGCGATCGGGGGGGGTTTCAGACAGCGGGGCACACCCGATCGGGGTGCCCCACCTAAGTGGACCAACACCCAGGATAGTCAAAATCCTGGGTGTTGGTCCACTTTAAAGGCTCATAACATACAGTAGATGCAGGTAGGATTTTTTGTGGGTAATCTGTATGTACAGGGTGGGGGAAACATATAAGATAGGCTCTTATTCAGGGTGAAGGTCCGCTTTAAGGCTCATAGAGAACTTACCCTCAACATCCATCTGTTACCAACCATCCTCCAACCCAATGTAGTGCCACCACGCCTTCCATTTATGTAGTATGTATGGGTCTATTTCCTTACTAATGAAGGGAAATGACAAGCTGTATACACATGTGTGACACATGGCGCCTTGCTGTCACACACATAATCTCGTGTATGAAAGTGCAGGGTGAGGCCATTAATCTGCTTATCACAGGCGGAAGGAGCGCGTGATCCGCCACTCCTGTATCCCTCCGCACACGATGGAATGTCCCGGCTACTCACGGCGTTATGTTGCACTTCACCAGGCGCCCGGTCCCGCCATTCATCAGCAGGCGGCACATACCCGTCCTGCACCACGCCATGTTTTACATGGAAGCCGCATCTATCAGCTGCAAGGTCAGTAGAGCCCGGGTCACATGGGGCTACTGACGTCACGCGCACCGGAAGGGCCATGTTTGTTGAGGGCTTGCCGCCTCTTTTCTCTCCTGTGGAGGGCGCTGGATGTGTGGGAGGTGGCGCCTGCGAATTTTCACACACGTTAGTTGTTTATTGTCCTCATTTGACCCTTCTCAGGTGTTTGTATAGAGTTGCCTGAACAAGATTTGTTTACCCAACTGAAATTTTGCTTTAAAGAAAAACAAAACCTTTAAATAAAAGATGCTCTCCCATGTGCCATCGGATTACGGGATGCCCCTGCTGTGTGAAAGGCCCAGTTCGAATCATATGCGCACCTCGCCAGTGATCCCATGGAGCATGTGCGGCCTCTTGTGCAGTCAGTTTCTATGCATTGCATAAGAGTGCATGGCAGAAAGTTCAGCATAGAGAGCTGGGAGCCGCCAATATCCCTTTAGTAACTTAAATCTGGCTGTGCCTGCTTCCGCCACTCATTCAGATAGGCTTGGTGTGGAGCATGCATCAGCCTGAGGGATGCTATCGTGACCCAGCCATGCACTGAGGGGTTGCCAGAAAGGTACATTATATGACAGTTATGGGGGGTTGCCCGCACCGGGCATCCCGATTTGCAGATAGGAAATTGCTGAGATTCCAGGGCAAGCACCAAGGGTTTTGGTGTAGTTTAAAGCAGAACAAAACCCAGGTCGGCCGCTGGCCTTCCCCCCAGGGGTGTGAATCCCCTCCCACCTGAACAGCTGCAAAACTCAACTGCATCCTTGGCAATGGGCGGCTGCATCTTAAAGTGGACCTTCATCCTGAATAAGAGCCTTGTATGTTTCCCACACCCTGTGCCCACATTATAAATCATCCTACCTGCATCTACTGCATGTTATGAGCCTTTAAACATCCAAGATGGCGGCCCATGGAGCATCAGGCAGCCTGCAAACAGGAAGTGTCTTCTGACTGTGTCGCTCTGCATTCTGGGATTACTGTCCTTTCCCTGACCCCAGTTCTGCTCTGTCTGTGCAAAGCACAGCTATAACTGCACCCCCTGTACTTTATCCCGCTCTCCTCTTCTCAGTATGTGATGCCAAGTCAAGTTGGCGCCGTCCATATCCTAGAGTCCTGAACAGAGTTGCAGCCCAGTGGGGGAAAGAATAATAAGTAAGTGACTAAAAACTTTAGATGCTGGGGAATAGTTTTTAAGGGTTTGGACTTTTTATTAAATGATGCTGAAGGGCGTGCTCCTGCCATTCAGATAGGCTAGAGGTGGGAGTGTGTGCACTGCAGGGGATGCAGCTGCTTTCACGCCTGATTTCTGAGGCTCTGATTGGCTGCCCATGCACTGTAGGACCAGAGAAAGGTGAGTTTGTACGGATGTCGCTGGGGCACAGAACAAAATCCAGGAAAGTCAAAATCCTGGGTTTTGTTCTGCTTTAAAGAGGAACCTCACCCAGGATTTTTCCTCTCCCAGGTATTGTTCCTCCTGTGTAAAAGCCCCAGGATTACCTATAAAAACTCACCTATTGGTGATCCCATTGCACATGTGCGAGCCATTGGCCAAAAAGCAGCTTGAACCATTCATTCCTTACGATCAGATAGTCCAATCAGAACTCTCTGTCATGGAAGATGTACTAAATAAAAGGATTGCCACTCTGCTGTTTGCACCTTCCCTCTTCACCAGCCATTTATATATTCCAGTGGAGGTGAAAGCATCAGATGAAAGTGAGGCCCGTGCAGACACCGTGTGATCAATTCTGTAAGTGAGTGGAAAAACCTGAGGTTTCACACAGCAGGGCATCCCAAATCATGTTGCCTATGGTGATAAGCTGTAACCCTGTCCTATAGTCTTTTAGACTCTAAACGTGGGTTACAAGAGTTTTGCTCCAGTTTAAAGTGGACCAAAACCCAAGATTTTCACTATGCCGAGTTTTGGTCCTTCCTTCTGAGGCACCCCTGTTTTGGGTGCCCCACTGAGTGAAATCCCCCACGCCAAGCTTACTCACTCACCTCTCCTCGGACCACTTAGGAGTGATGTGTGGCATCACTTGCCACCTTCGGTTGTGCGTGGCCAATCAGTTGCGGTGGGCGGGCCATGCACAGCCGAGAAGGGAGGCGAATGATGCCGGCACTGGCCAGACATATGCTGTGGGCTTGGGGGGAAAGATATCAGGCACCCTGGGAGGAGGAAGTAAGCCTGCAATAGAGTCTCAAAGACTCCAGAGTGGGTTTTGGTCCACGTTAAAATGAGGAAAATATAACAGCTGGCAAATGGTATAGTAAATGTGTCCAGGCTAAGTGTACAAATAAATTGTTTGTTAGCTGCTTTGTAGAAATGTCCAACTAATGTGTGGCTGTTTAAAGCTTCCTCAGTCTCCTACATTTTTCACTCACAGGATTGTGGGCAACTGTCATCATATGTGTGTAAGGATACTGGAATTTTCCTTGGTCCCCCTTTCGCATCTCAGGGCTGAATTGTTGTGGGTGGTCCTAGATTCGGTCACTTCAGGCTCAGCAGCTTGATCATAGAGGAGAAATCACACTCACCTGTTCCTTCATAGCTAGAGGTAAGGCCAGCAAAAGAAAACTGGGTGTGGGGGGGTGTCAGCAGCTGCAAAACTTTTCCAGGAAGCTTAAACTTGTTCATCTTCCCACAGATAGGCAGCTCAGAAGTATCACTGGTAAGTTAACATTTTGCTGTAAGGTAAAGTTTATATCTTTCGATTGCCTTATTTGTACAATATATGTTGCCTTACCTTATATTTTTAGGGCAAACACCCCGCAATCGCTGGTGTTCAGCGTGTGGAGGGCAGTTACAATTGAAAAGTTGAAATTGCTATCACAGAGCCCATTAAAATGCCTCAGACAAGGCCTTTGTGGGGCAATGTGATTGCTCTGCAAACGCCAAATGCAGATGTGAAAGTGCCCATAGGCTACCGAGTGCAGCATTTCATAGGCAATCACTAATGTCCTGCAATCACGCTGGTTCCGAAAAGCCTTGGGAGCCTTTCTAAGCAGATGTTTGAGGCGGATAGTGGTGCATTCACCATGTAAGCTCTGTCCATAGAGTCCTTTAGGCACTTACACATATGAGCCTGCAGCGATTTTGCCAGCGCTGCGCTTGTCATCCCACTCCATTGACAGGCGATTGCAATCACTAGCGCTTTGTAATTGCTTCGGGATTGCGATCACATTTGCTGTAGTGCTTGCACATGATATTTCATAACGCAATCGCTCTGGTGTGATAGTGCCTTCACTTACACTCCAGAAATTAGCAAAGCGGAAAATCATAATATAATGATTTGTATTTTTATGTGGTGTGTATATAATGTTAGAGTACAGCAACACATGCCTGGTGTTATACATGTGTCTTGGGGTATGGCATATCTATATACCTAGAGCTATATGCTGGTGTTGGCATAGGGTATTTCTGTACACATGCCGGGTGTAATGCGTTGTGTTTTGTTGTGTTTTCATAGAGATGATCTGTCTACATGCTTGAGATTTGCATATGACAAGTCTGTCTGCGTGCCTGATGTTGGCACAGGACACATCTGCATCCCTGCAGGTGCATTGCCATATTACAAGTTTAGCTACATGCCTGGTGGGTTGAAGGAGATAGTATTTGGCAAGGTTCCCCAACCTTTATTTTAACCGAGAGCCACGCTCAATGGTAAGAGATGGCCAGGAGCACCCAAATAGATCAGAGGAACCGTGAAACGCACAGTAGGACATAAGATAAGGAATTGTCTAACCTGCCATTTTATTGGCCAACAAAGGCAGTTGAGCCTCTTAGATTAGGATTTTACTGGCCGTGAGCAAGAGTTCAACAAGGATTCGAAACGCGTTGGTTTTAGCCCGGGGGGGGGGGCGCCTGCTGACTACTTCACAGTAAGCACTTGTCTGTTATGTGTTATCTTGGTCTGCTCTCCTATATGGAACGCCCTTGAATAACTGTTGCACAGGTTGTATTTGAGATGGAAGCACTGGCACTTTAATGGATGATAGTATTATTTTGATGTTAGCATTTAAGATTCAATTTTTATTTTTAGAATAATTTATGCACACAATTTATTTATACTTGTTGTAAATATGTATTAAATCATTGCAGATCATAAATATATTGATTTATATCACCTTGTATTAATTTTAAGGCAGTGCGCCCCCTGGTGCCTAAATATGCATATGGCTTAGAATTAGTGGTTTTAACATGGTTTTAATCTTTATTACAATAAAATGAATTGATAATTGAATTGATTTAATCTCCAGAGTGCAAGAGTAAGTCTCTGTCTGGGGGAAACGGAAGGGTGTTTTCGGGGTCACCCTATATGAAATACTTTGTAGTCTTGGGCATTAACCCCACAGAGCAGTGCACCTATATTGATAGTGATCGGTGCTGCCCACATTCCTCTGCCCTTGCCCAACGGGCGTGAAGTAGTTGTAACAAAGGCAGTTGGTCAAAGGTCATGGCTAGCCTGTCGCTCAAAACCTCCCATTTTCTGAAAGTGGATCTAATGGTGTTCCCGCACGCTGTCCAACACACGCTGGGACACATACCCACACCAGTCCTTTCCTGTCAGTCACTGCGCCTGTGCACAGCCCGCTTCATTGCATATAATTGAGGGGGCTGTGCAAAGGCACAGTGTCTGGAGGGAGCAGCTGGGCCACAACCTACAGTAAGTGTCAGTCGTGGCCCAAAGAATTCTGGGGGCATATGCTAGTGGAGCTCCTCAATCTTGGACCAGCCTGCTACAAAGTGCCTTTGGAGTACAATTCATGGCATTCCAGTGGCTATGGCCACCCTACTTTTTCTTCAGGGTATAGTAAGGGTTAGGTACCTGGTGTAGAGTGCAGGGAGCCGATTCTGCCATTTCTCAGTTTCAGAGACTGTGGTCTTTAGTTGTCAATAATGGTATGTGGAGATCCTAGCTTCATAAAGGACTGAGCTGGAGAAGAAAATGAGTGTTAGTGACAAGAGCTGGTTCTCCAGTTTATTTATTCTGCAGGGCCTGTAGATTGTGGCGGCCATGTCTCTGTGGTTTTTCTGTCTTCGTTCTGCCCTCTCAGATGGATCAAGATTGTAGAACCTCTTCTAGCCTCCCTCTTTTTTATCCCTCAGCTCCTCCTAGGGACAACACAACATGTTGCAAGCCAAGAGCAGCCTGACAGGGACCTTGTGCCTTTTTCCAACGTTGCAAACTGCTTTCTATTTCCCCTCCCTTTTTTTCTTACATTGTTATCATTCCTGTCCATTCCTATCCTTTATTGCCACCAAGTGCTCTAAACATGTAACCACATCAATTTTAAAAACTAATGAAAATCTACAGTATGTTCTCTCACTCTTATCAGTTAGATAAACTGTAAGAGGGTTACATAGTAAATATGGTTTTAAAAAAGACATATGTCCATCAAGGGCCATGGCTGAGAAAAGTTATTTTTTATTATTTAAAGATAACAACTAATAGTAACTGTTAATGTAATTTTCTTCTTTTTTAAAAAATAAGCTTCTGTGAAAGGCTATTCAACTGTTTAGTTCTTAGAGTAAAAAAAGATTGTCTCCTTTGGAGATAGAAAATCATATTTTCTCCTTATGGAGGGAGTGTCCCCTTGTCTTAATGATTTAACTTGAAATAGCTTTTTTTTCCATTTTTTGTATTAGCCATGCATTTATTTAAACAAGTTGATCATGTCTCCTCTCATAAGCCAATACATTTAATTCTCATAATTCATTCTTTAAATCTAAAATCCTTCATTCCCCTTATGGCTGGTTACCCACCGTCATGGCTGCAGGGCGTTCGCACATTTGGGTGAGCGCCCCGCACTTGTCTGTGAAAAGCTGCCCATATTTTCACATGCTCTAGGCTCATTGGTTGTGGGGCACTTACCCGAAAGCATGAGCGCCCCGCAGCCACACTGGTGTGAAACCAGCCAATCAGTTTGTTGATTCTCTTCTGCACCCTTTCAAAAATCAGGGCATCTTTTAGTTTTGAGAGCCCCCCAATATAACAAAAAGAAAAAGAAAAATCTCCTACGCCTGATGATTTTGTGATGGGACTATTGTACACATAAGGTGAAGTTTTTAAAATACACACTTTGCTATGGGGAAGGAATTATTAAAATATGTCTTTTTTTTTAGTCTGGACAGTCTCTGGACAGAGCTGCCAGTCCCAATTCGCTGTATGAAAACCCCCTCCAGATCGTCTTATCCACTCATGTGTTTCCAGAGGCCTTGCCACATCGCAGCACTGCTTCCGCATCCCCAGCATACCTCTAGCTGGGACATATACCCTCACCAGTCCTTTCTGAATAGGCATGCCCACAGCGGGCCCAAGTTGATAGGACAAAACGCGTTGGGTGGAGCCTAGTGACCACGTGACTTTTGAAGGAAGACTGAGACTACCGAGCCTGTGGCTGAGGCGTCGGGTAAACATATATGCAGAGCGGTAGGAGCCTGAGCTGATTGCGGTGGCGAGATCGCTGGTGGTAACACGCAGCTTTGCCTTCTCAAAAATACTATATGCTGGATTTTATTGCTATATTCGGTGAGAATTGCATAGTGGGGGCAATTGAGCCAGGAATTTGGCGTTTTTGTTTTTTATTGCAAATCAACATTAAATTTGGAGCAAATGCTTGATGTAAAAATATCACAAGACCCGTTTTTATTGCCATTAAAAGTGAAAGAGTGGATGAATTTGAAAGTAGCAGATCCCAATCCTTTGAAAGTAGCAGGTCCTTCAGCGTGATTTAATGAAAAGCCCAAACTCTTAAAAAACGGTTCCCCAGCATCTAAAATTAATATATTTTACGTTTTTAGTCACTAACTTATTATTCTTTCCCCCACTGGGCTGCAACTCTGTTCAGGAATTTAGGATACGGGCGCTGCCATCTTGACTCAGAAGCATCACACTTACTGAGGAGAGGAGAGTGGGATAAGGTACAGGGGGGGTGGGTTATAGGTGTGCTTTGCTCAGACAGAGCAGAGCTGGGGTCAGGTAAAGATCAGCAATCCCAGAATGCAGAGCAGCACAGTCAGGAGGCACTTCCTGTTTGCAGGCTGCCTGATAAGATGGCGGCTTCCATAAGCTGCCATCTTGGATGTTTAAAGGCTCATAACATGCAGTAGATGCAGGTAGGATGATTTTTAATGTGAGCAATCTGTATGTACAGGGTGTGGGAAACATATAAGATAGACTCTTATTCAGAGTGAAGGTCCGCTTTAAGGAGGAACTAAATTATTTGCTATTTGATTACAAGGCTTTTTTTCTAAAGAAATCTGGTATGTGTTTTATACTTATAAGATGGTGGGATAAACACACCTCAATGGAAATACAACACTTTTGGTGTTGAACTTTGAAGTTGTATGTCCAGCGGAGTGACCGATATATAACCGGCTGTGACTATATACCAAAACTTGCTTGCATCTTCTTGGGACTGCTGTGGCTACAGTTCTGATATTACTCCTAGCAAGTGGACGTTTAATCTCTAGATTCTAAATTGTTATATTGTTAACTAATAGCGCAACCTGGAATATATTACTTTATATTACTATGTCAATGCAGTGTTTGGTGCTGAATGCATTTAGAGAGACACTTGACAGATCCAATATGTAATTGTTGGTTTAGGTGATGCTACCTGTGGCCTTCTGGTTGCACTTAGGTCCACACTGTATGTAACAGATTGACAGCTCCTTAAACCGGACCTTCAGCATGATTTATTGAAAAGCCCAGACCCTTAAAAAACGATTCCCCAGCATCTAAAATTAATATATTTTAAGTTTTTAGTCACTTACTTATAATTCTTTCCCCCACTGGGCTGCAACTTTGTTCAGGACTTTATATACGGGCGCTGCCATCTTGACTCAGAAGCATCACACTTACTGAGGAGAGGAAAGTGGGATGACGTACAGGGGGGTGGGTTATAGCTGTGCTTTGCTCAGACAGAGCAGACCTGGGGTCAGGAAAAGGTCGGTAATCCCAGAATGCAGAGCAGCACAGTCAGAAGGCACTTCCTGTTTGCAGGCTGCCTGATGTTACATGAGCCGCCATCTTGGATGTTTAAAGGCTCATAACATGCAGTAGATGCAGGTAGGATGATTTTTAATTTGAGCAATCTGTATGTACAGGGTGTGGGAAACATATAAGATAGACTCATATTCAGAGTGAAGGACCGCTTTAAATTCAAAGTAATGAAAATAATATACAGTTTGTTTTGGGAACTGTCCAGTCAAACTCATGATGGCTTATTTGCCACAAGGTGGCAGCAGTGCCTTGGCTTCTTTTATCCTGTTCAGTGGAATCAATATCATATTCTCCAAGCAGCACCAACATCGGGTTAACCTAATGTGATCGGGCCCTTGCACAGACATTTACAGGGCCCAATTTAAATCTTTCAATTTTTTGTTGTTTTAAACGGAAAATGGCTACAATAAGACTGATAAAGACTGAAACAACAGAGCCAAAATTGCTGTCTTTCGGTAGATGCCATGTGCCCGCAAATCTGATAAATAAGGTGGATCAGCAACAATAAGGGCCCCTGTGATGAATAGTACCCAACAGCCCTGCCACACATCACTGCAAGGCTGGGATTACGTGGTACAGTCTCTTTAGCAAAATCTGACCTTCTGCACCCTCTAGAGCAGTGGTCCCCAACCCTCCTTTTCAAGGAATGTCTATAGCTCTTTGCACTAATTACTTTACCTGTGCATTTGTGTGGAGATCTGCAAGACCTGATATGTTGGTGGGCTTCATAGATAAGTTATTGAAGTTAGGACTCAATCCCTACACAGAGTATTAATGACATGCAATCTGAACAAAGGTGAGTTACAAGTGGTGTGCCGCAAGGCTCTGTCCTGGGCCCCATTCTTTTTAATATATTTGTAAGTGACATAGGAGAAGGCCTGGTAGGAAAAGTTTGCCTGTTTGCTGATGATACAAAGGTTAGTAATAGGGTGGATATTCCTGGAGGTGTCTGCAACATGGAAAATGATTTAGCTTTACTGGATAGATGGTCAAAACTGTGGAAACTAGAGTTTAATTTCTCTAAATGTACAATGATGCACTTGGGTAGAAGGAATCCAATATGGGCAGTACTGTACAGTATAGCACAAGACTTCAGAGGAGAGAGATTTGGGGAAACTGATTACTGAAAGCTGCAAGATGAGTGTAGCCAGGCAGTAGTAGAAAAAACAAACAGGATGCTCAGGTGCATAGCTCGAGGCATCACCAGTAGGAAGAGGGAGGTTGTGATGCCGCTGTATAGAGCCCTGGTGAGGCCACAGCTAGAATACTGTGTGCAGTTCTGGAGACCTTACCTGCAAAAATACATTATTCAAATAGAACGTGTCCAAAGGACTTAAACTTAAAACTTATCAGAAGAGAACTTAATTTGTACAGTCTGGAGGAAAGAAGGGAGATGGGACATGAATGAGACCTTTAAATATGTGAAAGGATTCAATAAGGTTCAGGAGGGAAGTGTGTTTAAGAAGAAACTTAATGATAGAACAAGGGGCCCAACCTGAAGCTAGTCGGGGGGAAGATCAGGAGCAATGTTAGAAAACATTATTTTACAGAAAGAGTAGTAGATGCTTGGAACTAACTTTCAGCAGCGGTAGTTGAAGAATTGACCGTAAGTGAATTTAAACATGCCTGGGATAAGCACACATCTATCCTAGGATAAAGAGCACATACCATATACACATATGGGCAGACTAGATGGACCGTATGGTCTCCTTCTGCAGTCAACCTTCTATGTTTCTATGCCTTGAGAAGGAAGGTTGGAGACCCCTGCCCTAAAGGGTACGAGAGGTCAGCTTGACACAGTTGTACACAGAAACCCCCCTTGACTCACAGCGGCAAGGGGAGTGAGAGAGTATGTTCCATGCGACAGCTGGTAGGGCACAACATGCTCTTACAACTGCCCATAGTAGTCTATGGGTGCTCTCACATGTGCTTCGGGTGTTTGCTGAGCGTTTCGTAAAAACCCTGCTAGCAGCATCCTAAGGGCGCAGCGCTAGCGATTCCCCTCCATGTGAGCTGAATGTCCTCCACAAGGGGTTATATTGAGCCAGAGGCCAGCCCTGGTAGCATGTATTATTATACGGAGACACAGCTGTGTGGGTTCATGGATCAAGATAAATAAACAGCCCAAGATTAAGTTGTATGTTTTATCACCTTAAACCGGACCTTCACCCTGAATAAGAACATATCTTATATGTTTCCCCCACCCTGTACATATAGATTGCCCACATTAAAAATGATCCTTCCTACATCTACTGCATTTTCTGAGCCTTTAAACATTCAAGATGGCGGCCCATGGAGTTTCAGGCTTCTTGCAAACAGGAAGTGTTTTCTGACTGTGTCGCTCTGCATTCTGGGATTGCTGACCTTTTCCTTACCCCAGCTTTGCTCTGTTTGTGAAATACACAGCTATGACCCAGCCCCCCCTGCACTTTTGATCCCTCTCCTCATTATGTGATGCTACTGAGCCAAGATGGCGGCGCCCGTATCCTAGAGTCCTAAGCAGAGTTGCAGCCCAGTGAGGAAAAGAATAAAAAGTGATTAAAAATGTTAAATATATTAATTTTAGATGCTGGGGAATCATTTTTTAGGGGCTTGGGCTTTTCATTAAATGATGCTGAAGGTCCGGTTTAAGGGTGCACTAGACAAACAAAATACATATAATGAGTAGATATTGCAGTGATCACTAGCATAGGTTGTGGCAAAGGTGGACTGGCCATAGGGAAACACTTGAGAATTCTCTGTGGGCAGCACTGCTTTGGGGCCAGTTTGATGGGGCTGATGTTTCTTAAACCACCATCCAATTCCTGCTTCTCTAGTCTCTCCTAACATTTCCTGTACCTGAACCCACTGCCCCCTCCTTCAGCCAAGAAACCCTAGCCCATGTTCTGACACCAGTGTAACAGCCTCAGAAGCAAGGCCTAATGGTAAGAAACCGATCTTGCAGGTTTGATTTCCAGCAGGGACATGACTGAAGTGCTCTTGAGCAAGGCACCTAATCCCCCCAAATGCTCCCTGGCCGCCATGGTTTATGTAGCCTCTTCCACCTTTTAATTAAAAACCTGAAGAGACTTTACAACTTGCTATATTTGTTTAAATCTCTATGAAGTGTCTCACTGCATGCATGGTTTAAAAGTGGAGGAAATTGTCCTATGTGTGCACAAACATACCATGGCCATATATGCATTTAAAAAAAAGTTACAGCTGTTTGGGACCATAACCACCCCTGTCACATGAACTGCCCTTACAATATTGAGGGGTCCTTACCAACAATTTAGCTATACCCACCACTGTCCATGGTCTGTCCCTGCAAAGCTATAGTCTCAGCCTTTGGAAGCACATTGGGGGAAAGCTCAGTGGGAATGTCACAGGTTGGTCCTGGGCTGAGTGAGTCAGTAAAATCCCAGGCTGATTTTTGGCCCCAGTTTGTCCCTGGGTTGTAAAAACAGGTTGAAAAAAACTAATACCACAAAAGGAAATGACAATGAAATCAAACGAACAATAAATATTTATTCCATAATTGCACAAAAATGTAAAAACACTCTAAAACCACTGGCAGCCAGCCAAACAGGTAGCCCATAGATGTCAAATAAGGAATCATAAATATGCTACAAAAGATTATACACAGCCTCTAAATTAATGGAATAAACAATGTATATATTTACCATCCGCACTGTATAAATAAATAAACCAATGGCCCAATATTGTAGTATTGTTGTCCAACTGCAATATACTGTAGATGGGCTGGGAGGGGCAGTCCTAGGATGCAGTAGTCATGCTTCTGTCGCCTTCTGTCCAGGCTACATGCAACTTACATCAACCTGTTGCCTCCTAGGGACTGGTAAATCCCCATATTTCCTAGACTCACAGGAAATCTTTCCCCTTCCTTGCTCTGGCCAATATACTGCCACAGCTGGAGAGCTGCTGCAAAGAGTTTTTGTCCACCAAGTGTTTTGTAAGCACCTTGTGATTATTGTAAGAAAAAAAACATGTGAAGCTAATGCTCATTTGGCAAGTGGCAGTCAGGAGGGTCCTTGAGGCCCGCTGCGGATCTTGCTGGGTAAATGCCTTCTTTCTTTTTCACTTCCAGCTAGCTGTGGCAGTCCAACGCTGAGGGGAATGCTGGCTCTGCAACAGGATAGGGACAAAGGTTCTTTGTTTCATGACTGCCAGCATAATTGAAGTGGCCTCAAATGGAGTGGCCTGCACTTTTTCCAGACCTCAATCCCAATGACTAAGTCGCCGTGTAGAGACTTTTACTCTGTGCCCCAGAACCCTTAAAGACCCGAGGGCCGCTTTCATGAAGAGTGCGATGCCATGTCGACATTCATGAAGTCAGAGGCATGCTTTGCCACCACGCAACCCATGCAATTGCATGGGGTCCCCATCTCTCAGGGGCACCCTATAACTCTGCTTAGTAAATGCTGGAAGCAGCTGGTCTGTGATAGTGGTGTAATACTGTCTGTCAGTGCTGAGGCTACATGAGAAAACAGCTGCTATTCTCTATTATTTTATTCTGTTCTATAAATATGCCTTTGAGAAGGGAGCCAGACACAACTTTGCATATAGCCCCAGAAATTATAAGCCCGGCCCTTCATGAGTGAACCGCATGAGATGTCATTGTCGAGCTGTAATTGATGCTTAAGGTCACATGACAAGTTATTGAGTCACTGACATTTTTGTTGGGGTATACCTACCACTTTTGTTGGCACTTGATATATATATCAGTATTTTGCTTGAGATTGCTTCTGCTAAAGTGGACCAAAACCCAAGATTTTGACTATCCTGGGTTATGGTCCTTGCCCCCAGGGCACCCCAATTGGGGATGCCTTGCTGTGTGAAACCCCCCTAGGTTGCCCGATCAGACTCTTCCCTGGCCCTACAGTGCATGTGCGGCCTCTCGTCCGGTGTCGTGTCGGCGTGCTCGGATCTCTCCCATACCGTCGCCTTAGAGCTTATCTAAGGCGAGCGGGGAGTGTGCAGGCGGCCGCATCCCCCGCTACCCTCTAACTGAGAGTGTGTCTGCGTTGGCCATTCATAAATGCCTAGCACGGGCTTGCGCCTGCTAAAGGGACAGCGGAGCTGCAGCCGCTGCTCTCGCTTGCGCCATTGGATCAGAATAGAAGGGCAGGTTCCAGGTGACCTGGGGGGTTTCACACAGTGGGGCATCCTAATTCTGGATGCCCCGGGGGACGGAATCTAGTGACCCTGGAATCTGTAAGTGGGTTTTGGTCAACTTTCAATTTCCCTACTTTCATTATACAATCTAATTTTAAAATATATATATATATATATATATATATATATATATATATATATATATTTATATTTTAGGAAACTTCCCTGCACCTACAATGGCAGAGTTTTACATTTAAGGTGGCATTTTTTCTAATAAGGTAGATAATAGCTGCCTTTTGGAAATTTGATGAGTGACTTGGGGAGTCTAATATTTATTGTTTATACTTTATAGGCTGTTGATGGCAATATTGTAAAATAAAATATCTGCTTCATTAGAAGCCATATGTGCCTCACCTGTAGAACTGCCCTATTGTAGGTACATGGGATTAGGAAAAATGAATTTATCTTTGACATGAATAAAACAGGTGTTGTGGTTAATGGCTGTGGTTAATGGGGCTATCATTTTCACATTCATGATGTTTTACATTATTAATGTCATTATTGCTGATAATCAGGGGTTTGATTCAGCTTTTATGATGTGGTGAAGTTGGTTTAACATGTGCACTCTAACACACATTAAACAGAATTATTGGTCTTGTATTTTGCGTCAGGATTCCAATTTACAACTGTGTCCTCTTTGTCACATTGATTATATGCCAGAATAAATTGTGAACTGCTGAACTGCAATAGATCCGCATACTGGAATTTAACTGGTAGTGATTAGGCTACTTACCTCTTAGAAATTAGATATATCTGGTCTTTAAAGTCATTCTGCAGGCAAGACAAGAAAAACTTCTATCCCCGCAGACGATTGCTGCTTACCAAATTGTCAAATCCAAGTCCCACGCTGCCCACCACTGCGATTGTCAGAACGCCGCGCTCATCAGTCGACTCCATGCAACTGATGATGTTGAATGGCGTGGGGCAGGAGATCGACAGTTGCACAGAAGCAATTAAACCGGACCTTCAGCATCATTTAATGAAAAGCCCAAACCCTTAATAAACTATTCCCCAGCATCTAAAATGATTATATTTTAAGTTTTTAGTCACTTGCTGTTTATTCTTTCCCCCACCGGGCTGCAACTGTCTTCAGGAGTCTAGGATACGGGCACCGCCATCTTGACTCAAAGGTATCACATACTAAGAAGAGGAGAGCAGGGGGTGGGGTTATAGCTGTGCTTTGCACAGACAGAGCAGAGCTGGGGTCAGGGAAAGGACAGCAATCCCAGAATGCCGAGCGACACAGTCTGAAGACACTTCCTGTTTGCAGGCTGCCTGATGCTCCATGAGCCGCCATCTTGGATGTTTAAAGGCTTATAATATTCAGTAGATGCAGGTAGGATGATTTTAATAGTGTGGCCAATCTGTATGTACAGGGTGGGGGAAACATATAAGATGGTCCCTTATTCAGGGTGAAGGTCCGCTTTAATGAGCGCAGTGGTCAGACCATTGTGGTTTTTATTGTCTTGTCTTGCCAGTCACCGCAAACCAGACATCACCCAAATTCTGCACCAATAACCCCACACAATGACCTATTAATCACATGAAATTTTTATTAAATTAAAATCATCACAAACCACATACAATTAAAATAACAATTAGGGCCACAGCAGGGGCATCCCAGTCATAGTAGTACAGCATCAGACCCCATAATCCATCCAAAGATCTAATCACAGCAAATCTATTGTGATAATTTTGAAAAACAATATCTCAGAGAACTGTGCTCTAACAAAATGCTGGCAGTGCTGTAATAAAGTGCAGTCGTACCAAAATGTAAACTTTCAAACTAAGAAAATGTCAATGAGCAAAGAGTAACTACAAGGAATAAGTTCACCTAAGTGTCAGATCTGATATCCCTGCTGTGCCCCACTGGTATCATCACCAATTTTGGTTTTTAAATAGAAGAAAGCTATTTTTATTTTTCAGTTTGTGTGCTTAGGGAGAAAAGAGCCGACTGCCTCACCAAACTCAGTAACAAATCATTAGAATAACCCCTGTAAAAAGTGTGCAAAAAGGCTGTGACAAGGATCCCCATTTTGTATGTGAATAAAATAAAAATCTCTGCCTCATTGCTCCTGCTTTTTGGCTGCAAAGAAAGATTAAACAAATCTAGAGTTGAAAAGTCTCTCCAAACTCATTGCCCATGCATATAATTAAAGGTGGGAGAGGTTCTCAATAACTAATTGAATAACCCCTAGTCAATCTCCATGATCATTCACAGCCAATAATAATGCAATGGTGTGCCAACCTTTTTTCATGAGGTAACAATTCCCATTTTGCAATTATTACCAACACCAATACAACTTCCTGGAGCATGGATAACCAACAACCCAAGCTCTTTTGCCAGCATATCAGAATCAAGTTTATTTACCAGGTATATATATAGTCATATCTGTCCTGCCAATAAAAAAAGCATAGTATATTATTATTATTATTATTATTAATGTTTATTTATATAGCGCCATCATCTTCCATAGCGCTTTACAAAGTAGTAATTACAGACAGGGTAGAAACATACGGTACAAATAATAATTCAAATGCAGTTTTACAGAGTTGACAATGGATATTCTGAATACAAGATACAATAGGGGAGAGAGCCCTGCCCTTGCGAGCTTACAGTCTAAAATATATAGTCATATATACTATGCTTTTTTTATTGGCAGGACAGATTTTTAGGAATCTTACAGGGGGAAGGATAAAAAGTGGGCATATACAACAGCAAAAATAAGAAAAACTAGGATCTAGGGATGCATACATTTAGTTTATATACAGTGTAGAGTGTGAAGGGGTACATGTGTTAAGTTTATATACAGTGCAAGATATAGTCACATACAAGATAAAATTGTACAAGATATAGTTATATACAGTGCTAGATCTAGTAGAGCAATTTGCAGTTATATACAGTGCTAGATCTAGTGGAGAATTTACCAGGATATAGCTTATATACAGTGCAAGATATAGTGGAGGGCTAAGTTACAAGCTTGAGCAGATATATGCCTCATCCCAAGGTGCCCCACTGCGGCATCTTGCTGTCTTAGCCACCTGGCACTACTATTGGAGTAGTAGCGCTTGTCTGCAATGTTTCTCATAAACTTCTCCAGTGACCATGAGTACCACAGTGATAGTAGTACGCAGGGGGTGGACTGGTCATAGGGAGACCCGGAACGATGCCTGTTGGGCCGCACTGCTTTGGAGCCAGTTGGGCTGCTGCTTTTAACATCCACATTTCATCCCTGTCCCCTTAGTCTCCCTCTCAGCCCCCTGTACCCAGCACCACTGTATCCACAAGCCAAGGAACCCCAGCCCCCAATGCTATAGCCCCTGCCTCATGATTGGGGGGCCTCAGTCTCGAGCCGGTCAGGGGCTAGTAAAATCCAGGGCTAATTTTTGGCCCCAGTCCGCCACTGGTAGTACCAATAGTTGGGAACCCATGCACTAGACAATTCACTACAAAATATGAATCTGCAATTTAATAAATATCTGTGCATAGAATAAAAATATATCACATCTTAAAACACACAAGACAACAGGCCCCCAGCAAAAGTGAGATAGCAGCAACAAAGTACGGTATATGAATATATAATCAAATATATCCTAATATATCCCCTCCTATAATCCAGATCACACTATAAGCTATACAGTCCTCCTACCATGTGCACCTGAAAAACACATCATTGCATAAATATGCCTAATATGCATAATATTGAATACAGGAAAACAGGAAATGTACAAATAAATATAGACACAATGCATTTGGTGAAATGTAAATTTTCAGTGCAAAATATAAATAAAATAATCAACCCATTGGCCTCGATTCAATAAAGGTAGAAAAAAATTCTCCTGAGAATGTCACTGAATCACTAGAAAACAAGACAATGAAAGTCAATGGCAGCTTTTACTATAGTATAAAAAGAAGTAAACCGTTCTCTGCTTTTCTTAGGAGTAAAAAAAGTGCCATTGACTTTCATTGTTTTCTTAGCTGGCGATTCAACAACAGTGACATTCTCAGGCTTTTTTCTCTTGAATTGAATCTTTTACTACCATGAGAATTTTTTTCTAACTTTATTGAATCAAGGCCATTGTATCCAAGGCAGGACCCTGCTGTTGTAATAAAGCCACCAGCATGATGAAGTAATATCTGAGTTAGTTTTTTGTCATTTTCTTACATTCTTCTGCAGAGAAAACCTATGATGTGAAACACAGTCAGAATTCAGAATACTGAAATCTGTATAAACATAAAGGATATTACAAGTGGAACAACTGTAATAAATCACAACCCATGTTTGCCTTTCTCTACTGTAGCATGGCCATGTGCTGAATGGTGCATATTGAGGATTTATTAAATAAAAAATTAGTAACATATACATTTCTGTATTTTTTAAAGCTTAATTTACCTCAACCTCACAGAACTTGGCTCCCAGCACGGGACAGGTTTAGAGAGGGGGTGTTCAGATGACACAGAAGTGAGATTTTTTTTTCCCTTTGAGCCACTCGTACCATTTTAATTATTTGTGCTGAAAGCAGGAGCACAGGCTAATTGTCCTATGCCTTTACTGGCATAATTGCAGCTCATAAAGCTGCCAATCCATATCTGCTACTGAGGTGGTTAATGTGCATGATGGAATGAGCATAAAATATAGCACAGCCAGACTTGACATGTAGATAATTGAATGTCCACTTGCCAATCCACAGTAAAAGTCAATGGCAAATCATTGATGACTTGGAAAGTAAACACTGGCTGCAAACTTAGCACTAAGTTATCAGATTCTAAGAACTAAAAATGCAGCACAGCGATTTCTGTCTGCCTACGTGAAAAGTTTATTTTTATCCAGCAAGGCTGCAGAAATACTTCCTAGGTGATAATGAGAATAGTTAAACTAAAATGGATGAAATATCTCATTGTTCCTCATGGGTTAGTAGACAGCAACACTGCGGGGGGCAAAAGGTGGGTATACACCATATGTTTCACGCCATAAGATGAACTTTCCCCCAAAAAGTGTGTAAAAGAAAAGTCCACTCTCCTTACTGACACTCCTGCGCCGTTAAAGTGGACCACCACCCTGCTGGATCAGCCCGGGAATCTATAAGACATCCAAAATTGGGATGCCTTGCTGTGTGAAACCCCCCAGGACGCCCGCTAACCTTACCTTACTCCTGGTCCAACGGCACATGCGCAGGCGTGCACTGAGCCGCTGTGGTTTGACGCGCATACCACAGCGGCTCAGAGCGCGCTGATTGGACGAGCGGCCACGCATGTGCCGTAGGAACGGGGTGGGTTGAGTTTTATTCGGAAATCTGGGGGGTTTCACATAGTGGGGTGCCCCGGGGAAGTGGACCAAAACCCAGGATAGTCAAAATACTGGGTGTTGGTCCACTTTAAGCAGATGCAGGACACAGCGGTGTGGGAACACTGGTGAGGTGGGTGAACATGATGGGGGAGGGGGGTTTGAACATAAAAAACAAAACTCGCAAAGGGTCCAGTGCCAATCTCGCAGGCATCCGGGCACGCACACATAGCAAGGGAAGCTGCTCAGTGCAGAAAAATGAAGATGGCTTGATGAAAATGTATGTTATGGGGGAGAGTCTGCACACTGCCTGGTATAGGGGGGATTCTGCACACTGCATGTTATAGGGGGATTGGGTGGAGATTCAGAATACTGCCTGTAATTGGATGATTGAGGGAGATTTTGAACGCTGCCTGTGATGAGATTATTTGTTTGGAGCAGGTGGTACTTTAGCATACCATTTATTTTTATTTTCCTCCTCTGGTGCCCTTATGGTACCTTTTTTTATTTTAGTTCCTGGCCAGAGACTTTAAAATAGCTAATGAAAATAAGAGCAATTTCATGCTTTATTTCAGAATAAAATAAGGAATGAGATAAAATAAGGAGTGATTCAAAGAGAAAGGAACATTGCAGAAGTGTATAAATGAAAATGAACATATTTTGATTATTAACTCCTAAAACTTTTATCCATGGTGGTAAAACTACCCTTTGTCTACAAATCACAAGATTTACTTTGAAAAGTAAATTATATAAATTGGAGAGGTTGGTTTGAGGAAAGCGCAATTAGATAATATAAGCAGCTCCTACTTGAGGGAACAAATCTGTATTTCCCAGGGCAAATGTGGTGTATTAATCTGTTCCAATTCAGGTGTGGACCTAAAAGGAAAAAAGATTAGCGTAGGTGCGCTGTGGATAAAATGGTTAGTAATGGCAGGCTGGAAGGGAGAATAAAGCAAGGTTAAGGTTCTCCGCGATCCTATTAAAAAAAAATTTGCATATACAATGGTAACTATATTGGTAACAATGTTAGCAATAATAAAGTTTTGTTTGAGGGGGGTGTTTCCACCTATTAATTAAATCAGAAACAACTAGGTATCATTGCCTCTGACTAATTAGACCTCAACATTTTTTTTATCTTGCTGTCTGAGGAATTTTTCCTGTCAGATAGCGTTATACAGATTGGTCAGTGTTGGGTACACTATTGGCCCTGTATTTGAGTCCTTTTTCAGGTTGTAGTTGGTCTGTGGTGGACGGATCCTTGTTCTAGGTGAGGTAGGTTTGTAGGTGGGTGGAGCAATGTGATTGCTGGATGCTGATGGTTTACAAGTTAAAAGTTGGCGTTGTAAAAGGTAAGTAGGGATCCTGGGGTTCAGGTAAGCGGTGTGGGTTGAGGTAGACAATTGTTCTGAATGGTTGGCGAGACTTGGAGTGTAAGCAGAGGTTCTAGTGTGATGGGCAGATTAGTTGGTTAAGGTCTGCTTTATTGTCCTGATTGCAGATGTGTTGTGAGACTTGCAACCGTTGTAGAGAAAATGTCCTTTTAATTAAAGCGGACCTTCACTCTGAATAAGAGTCTATGTTATATGTTTCCCACACCCTGTACATACAGATTGTCCACATTAAAAATCATCCTACCTGCATCTACTGCATGTTATGAGCCTTTAAACATCCAAGATGGCGGCTTATGGAAGCCGCCATCTTATCAGGCAGCCTGCAAACAGGAAGTGCCTCCTGACTGTGCTGCTCTGCATTCTGGGACTGCTGACCGTTACCTGACCCCAGCTCTGCTCTGTCTGAGCAAAGCACAGCTATAACCCGCCCCCCTGTACCTTATCCCACTCTCCTCTCCTCAGTAAGTGTAATGCTTCTGAGTCAAGATGGCGGCGCCCGTATCCTAAATTCCTGAACAGAGTTGCAGCCCAGTGGGGGAAAGAATAATAAGTTAGTGACTAAAAACTTAAAATATATTAATTTTAGGTGCTGGGGAACCGTTTTTTAAGAGTTTGGACTTTGGTGTTTGGACTTTTTTTTAAGAGTTTGGAATTATGCTCTTCCTTTGAGAGACCCATGAGACCTTAAACCAGACCTTCAGCATGATTTAATGAAAAGCTCAAACCCTTAAAAAAAACTATTACTCAGCATCTAAAATAAATATATTTTGATTTTTAGTCACTTACTTATTATTCTTTCCCTCACCGGGCTGCAACTCTGTTCAGGACTCTAGGATACAGGCGCTGCCATCTTGACTTCTTGAATCACATACTGAGGAGAGGAGAGCCAGATAAAGTACAGAGGTGGGGTTATAGCTGTGCTTCGCACAGACAGAGCATTGCTGGGGTCAGGGAAAGGACAGCAATCCCAGAATGCAGAGCGACACAGTCAGAAGACACTTCCTGTTTGCAGGCTGCCTGAAGCTCCATCAGCCACCATCTTGGATATTTATCTATATATAAGATATGCTCTTATTCAGGGTGAAGGTCCACTTTAAATACCTAGAGGACATGCACCTTTAATTAATGAAATACTTGCAACTTGCATCTCTGGTATAGCTGTAAGGCCACCATTTGCTTCTCCATGGTACGATGGTATGGTCGTATGGTGGGATTATACCCTGACCAGAAGAATACTTCTGCCCTGTGTAATAGGTATATGTCAAGCCACATTGGACACCAGAAGGATGATCACTGTGGCTTTGAATGTTTCCCTATAGAAGATGGCCTATTCTGGTAACATGGAGGATAATTAGACAATTTTGTATCTTCCCTGCAAAGGGTGTAAGTTATTTATACAGAATTTGGAGTTCCTCATGAAGGAACTTACTCGTGGTAAACACACTTTCTTCTTGGAAATTTACAGTTCTTTTGTTCCTTTCAGAAAACGAGGAAAACCCCACTCTTAAGAATACACCTTTTGATGGGGCAAGGTTAAAGTCATTAAACAGACTAATGAAAAAACAAAAGGGTACTTCCCTTTTGTCCCATGCCGCTGATCGGTACAGGTCCGGCGATCAGGCACTTATCTGATCGCTTGATCCAAGCCCATGCTGCATCCCCCACCATCCAGAGCCTCAAATGCCATTCTCTGGTACTTCTGTGCCGCACCACGCCATCAGTCATATGAGATGTGGCCATGCTTTTTCCATTCAATACAATGGAGAGGGGGTGAGTCGCAATTTCAACCTGCCATCAAACCTGGCGGCGCAGGACAAAGGGTAAGTCCCCTTTTGTTCTTTAATTAACCTGCTGAATCACTTTAAGCCTTTTGCCATCCAGCCCTGCAAATTAAAAGTTAGGAGCCCTAACTTGTGATTCTTGTACTGTACTAATGCATTTATGATGTCTTACGTTCTCCTTTCAGTTACTGTGCATGTGCTTTGCTTCACTAGTGAAATTTCTAATTACACATTGAACACCTAAGTCTGAAGAGATTGTTTGATCAATTCTAACATAAATGATACATTTACACTGTACAATTTGCAAGCAAAAAGTGATCGCATATGTCGTGAATGATCTGATGATTTGCATTGATTTTGATTATCCTGGGTTTTGGTTCTTGCCCCCTGGGCACTCCGATCGGGGATGCCTTGCTGTGTGAAACCCCCCAAGTTGCCCAATCTGACTCTACCCCAGTCCTGCGGCTTATGCGTGGTCTCTCGTTCAATCAGCGCGTCCGGATTTGAGCACACTGGCGACCACATCCCCCGCTATCCTCTAAAAGGAAGCATGCCTGGGCCAGCCATTCACAAATGCCTTGCTAAAGAGATAGCGGAGATGCTGCCGCTGCTTGCACATGTGCCCTTGGACCGGGAAAGAAGGCGAGTTTGCAGGCTACATGGGGGGGTCACACAGCAGGTCATCCCAATTCTAAATGCTGTGGGGGGGAATCTAGTGGCCCTGGAAACCCTTAGATTCCAGGGCCATTGGGGCGTCCACTTTAAGGTTTTTATATAGTCTTATTTATAGGTATAGAAATTTTATGTCAATCAGAATGATACGACTTTAGGCCAATGAGGGTTGTGTCAACCTGCCAGATTGTGTCTGTGTGGGTATGTGGTTCCAGAAACTGCACAATGCCAAATGAATTGCTGACAACTCTTCCTAAGAGTCACATTCCAATCAACATTTAAAGCCATATCAGTAGGATCCACAGAGCACCAGGACCACGTTCGGTGGATCCGTCCAGGCCTAGGGACATTGTTTGCCGAATCCACTACTATAAAATTAAGGAAGAGATCATGAAAAGAGCCTGGGAGAGAGGCCCCTCATCTTACCATGGTGCTTCAGTTTTGCTGCTTCCTGATTTGGCCAGAAGAACTCTTCAAATGCGTCGGGCAGTTAAGCCCCTCCTGGAGAAGATCAAGTCTGTGGGAGCCTCCTACAGATGGGGCACCCCTTCCATCTGGTGGTCACTAAGCAGGGCCGACCTTTTGTTCTGAGATCCCCGGCCCAGCTCCCGGACCTTTTCAACTTCTTAGAAATACTGGCCCTCCTGGTGGAGGACTGGCTGGCTCTGGATCTTGGAAACGACGGGGGTGACCCGGCGCCCCTGGGGCCCACGCAGGCCTAGCAATGATAGGGGGAGACGTCGGATGCAGCGGCCATAGAGGGGCTGCACCGCCCACCTGGGCTGGACAGGAACAGATGAGTCTGCAGAACAACTGCATTTTCTGACTTTATTGTCCAGGACACGGAACACCCCGTCAAGCTTCTTGATTCATAGGCCGCTGCTCCCCCTTTGGGGCAGGACCGGTGCTCAAGCCCTCTACCTACCTGCGCTGGGCTGCGGTTATGTGGAAATATGACCCGATCCTCCTCCCTGCGCTGGACTGAGCCAGCTACTTTGTCCAGTTCTCTTTAACTTCATGTTCCCAAGAGACGTAGTACAAGCTGGGTTCTGTGCCTGGCTGTGGGGCGGTACCTGGTGGCCTCGCCTGGCCCGGATGCTGGGGCCGGGGCCATGATGGCCCGCGGTTGTCCCGGTGGCGCCGGGTCCGGGGCGCCGGGTGCAACCCGGGAGCTGGGCAGTCCACCGTTGCGCAGCAGAATGTTTAGTGTTTGTTGTTTGATAACAGTTTCTAGTTTTTATTGCAGGCTGTTGCTGATACTCTCGGGCCTGGCCTTCTTGCCGAAACGACGACCGGCCCCTGGGTGCGGCATTTTACATTCTGAATGCTAGATTTGTTTAGTTCTAAGTTACGGCTGCGCCAAAGTATATGCCCAGGTGTCACCTGGCTTGCTGCAATGAGAGGCGGGCTAGATCTCACCCAGCTCCAACGGGTATTGCATTTAACCTTATAGAAAGCGCATCTCTCTCTAGACCATGGGCTATAGTTTTTCATACCCCCGACATAGGCCTATCTTCCCTCTCCCATAGCTGGTAGAGCGAGGAAAGTAATCAGTTCCGTTAGCTTACTCCCTATAACTTCCCTTTCATTCCCCCCATTGATTTGAAACCCACCTCCCCAACACATCCTCGCCCCCCCTCCCCACTATCCTATTACTCCTTGGGCCGGCCCTACTTGTCACTCATTGGCCCCGTCCATCTGTCTATTCCTAAGGGGTTCCTCGTTTCTCCCTTCCACAATGGGGGAGCTGTCGATCTGTTCTTTTAACGTTAAAGGGTTCAACGTAGAGATCCAAGGTCCTTTATGACCTACACAAGCAAAAAGTGAAGATTGCTCTGTTTCAGGGGACGCACTTCAGGTCAGACCATATTCCAAGATTTTATGACAGATATTTTACTTCTTGGCACCATTGTCCCAACCCCGAGGCAAAGACTAAGGGGGTATTAGTTGCATTTCCATAAATCACTCACACATAAAATATTGGAATCCCAAGATTGACCCACATGGGCGGTTTCTCTTCATCAAGGCTGAGATTTTCAACAAGAAATATACCTTGGCAAACATCTATGCCCCTAACGTTGACCAGGTTCCCTTCTGTGTGAAAGTACTCGGGTTGCTTGAGGATTTTGCTGAGGGGATAATTATTGTGGGGGGTGACTTTAACATCCCTCTCAATCCTATGATTGATACCTCCTCTGGGAGGTCTGCTGTGTCGCTGAGCAAGATCAACAGACTGAAGAAATCCATACTGAACCTTCAACTAGTGGATGTATGGAGAATACTTAACGGTTCCAAAAAAGATTACTCGTTCTACTCCCACGCTGCAAACTCGTATAGTAGAATTGATTACTTGTTACTTAGCCACCATGCGTTGGATTGGGACCCTAAAGCATGGATTGGCCCCATACTGTGGTCCGATCACTCCCCCATCTTTATCTCACTCTGTCCCCCTGGGCTCAATCCAACTGGTTGGACATGGAGATTAAACGATAACTTGATTGGCGACGCAGTCTGCTCCTCAGGGGTGGAGAACACTATTGAGCACTTCCTGGCCGACCACAAAGATGACCCAACCCCTCTTCCAATGGGAAGCCTTGAAGTGTGTCCTCAGAGGGGAATTTATCAGACATGGTGCAAGGCTTAAACGTGAGCGAGCCTCACTCATCACCCAGACCTTGAATCGGATCTACTCCTTGGAGAGAGAGCATAAAAATAAGCCCACTAATGTAATACTACTAGAGCTCCGGAAGGCCAGAGAAAAGGACACCTTTAGAAACTTTTACGCAGCCCTCTATAATATACACAGCCCCTCCCCCCGCTCCCTGGACACTCAAGAGATACCTGAGGAAATAGCTGACTACATTAATGACACCCCGCTCCCGGTTATCTCTCCGGAGGAGATGGAGCTCTTGGAAACGCCCTTCTCGGAGCAAGAAGTAGCCAGGGTAATCAAAGAATCCCAATTATGCCCAATACATAATATTTACGCTATAGAACACACAAATACCATATCTATACACTGAGCCACCTGTAATGATGAATTGGACGCTACATGGCGCTGTTCGAGTCGCTCACCAGAATCGCTTTCATAAATGTGGTATTGCGTACAGCGCTCAGCATTCACCAGACGCTGCCTGCCGCTACGAAGCACTACCTGGCGCTAGAGCTTCATGAATAAACCCCTAAGTCTATTCAGTCCTATGTGTACAGAATATTCCAAAATGCCTTTCCTTGATGCCCCCTCCAGGGGCATTACTACAAAGACTGTTAAAGTGTGCATTTTTGTATTTATGTTCAGGAAAAGTGAAGCCTGTCACCATCTTTTTAAATTCGAGGCTAAGGAGAAAGCCGAAGTACTGGCATGTCCTGTTATGGATTACAAACAGGTAAGAAGATCTGAAGCTGTTTAGTTTAGTTTAAAAAAAAGAAGTTCTGTGTGTTCAAGGTATTATTTTTTCATTTGTTTCATTAATGTCAGTTTTACAATGTAATCCATCTCTGGAAAAAAATGTCATGATGGTATTTGCATATGTTGTAACTGAGTTCTCAGATTCTTTTTCTAATATCAATGGAACAGGGCCAACCAATGATAGCCAGCATGAAGAGATCTTATCTGATGGGAGTTTCCACTTTAATAGTGAAATAGCGGCTCAATACGAAAGGCAGCAGTTGGAGAGCTTGTGTAAACCGAGCATGATGGGAGGCAAGAAGTCTGAGCCTTCGCCATGTGAATTGGGTAGGTTTTTACATTGTTGGATTGGTAACCCAATAGGCAGCTTTTGAATTTGAATCTTGAAAAAACTAAACAAGGAGAGCAGTGTCTTAGGTAAGCGTCAGACTATAAACTCCTTTTGTAGTGTGATGATAAAGAACATTAGCAGTATTATCGAATAGTATTCTGTACTAAAGATTGCCACAGACTATAGATAAATGCCTCAAAACTGGAATTCATCTTGGTGATTCACCGGGCTAACTCATCATTGTCTGCACAGAAGAGCTAGCCATAGATAGATGAAATCTGTTGTAGGCCAAGCTTCCTTCGATAACTGCAAGAGCACACATACAATCTACAGTAGGTGTATGCTATGGAAAGTGAGCAGGGACTGGTGAACATCTCTAATAAAACAGCATGAATTGTGAACGTGACTGCTCCCTCCTAAATGTACTTTGCCGGGGCCAGCCTTGGGGGTGTTCAGCTGCAAATGGAGTCTTCATCACAGGGGAGTCACTGGTTCACCATCTTTTATTATTGCCAAATGTATTTATTTAGGCTCTATTCACACCTCTCCGCTTGCATTGCATTGCCCAAGGGAAAATACTGCCCATCATTTTTAATGTGTCAGTTCACATATATATGCTGCGTATAAATGTGAACTGGCCAATTAAAAATAATGGGCAGCATTTTCCTTTGCATTGTGACTGCATTGCCCATTGCAGTGCAAGCAGGGAGCTGTGAATAGACCCTTATTTATTTAATTACAGCAGCACATCTCTCGTAGAAATGGCAGTCATGTGGTGGAGCACCGTCTGCTCACCTACCTCATCCATATTGATTTTAGAGGTTTTCATTGATTTACAATGTTTCCCCTGCGTTGCAACTGAATAGCAAGGCAGTGCAACAGCACAGAGAACAAGCATTGGTGTGAACAGAGCCAAACCGTTTCCATAAAACTCTAAACTAGAAACAGCCTACCTGTAAATAACTGGCACCTGCATATTTTACATGTGACAAGGATATGTGACATGACGAGTATTACAGGTTCCTTCTTACAGGTACAAGACATGTGTTACTTCTTCTGCTTAAAGTAAGCTAATTCATTGTCTTTATCATTTACAACTTACATAACCGCGTTTATATATCCTTCTATTATCCTAAAACTCAAAGATGATGAACATCCATTTTAGACAAAATGGTATTTTGGTCTGGGCACAGGGGGGCACTCTGATTATTAATGCCCACTCGCAAGTTGATAATCTTACCTGCTCCTCATTACCCTGGCAGAATCAGGCTTCATGAGTGCCCACAGAAGGCATGTGGTTTGGGTTTCCTTTGGCTTACAAAATCCAAGCACTTCGAAAGAAGCAGGTAAGTGTTCTGTGGTGGTTTGCGGAGTGTTGGACCATTTTAACCTGATAATGTTTAAAGCGGTCATTCACTCTGAATAAGAGTCTATCTTATATGTTTCCCCCACCCTGTACATACAGATTGCGCACATCAAAAATCATCCTACCTGCATGTACTGCTTTTTATGAGCCTTTAAACATCCAAGATGGCGGCTCATGGAGCATCAGGCAGCCTGCAAACAGGAAGTGTCTTCTGACTGTGTCGCTCTACATTCTGGGATTGCTGTCCTTTCCCTGACCCCTGATCTGCTCTGTCTGTACAAAGCACAGCTATAACCCCAGCCCCTGTATTTTATCCTGCTCTCCTCTACTCTGTATGTGTGATGTGCTGGTGAATAGTTTTTTTTAAGGGTTTGGGCTTTTCATTAAATCATGCTGCAGTCTTGTGCGAAATGTATATAAGGAGCTTGGTGGAGTCAGCAGAGAATAAAGGAAGGAACTGCCTCTGCCACTCTTGAAATGTGGCTTTGTAGTAGTAGTAGAGGTAAGTATATACAAGTGAAGTATAATTACAATTCCAACCTCATTATTGCTCACAATTAAAATGTAGCCATGTACACGACTGATATTGTAAATGACAGTCACATACACGACTGATATTGTAAATGACAGTCACATACACGACTGATATTGTAAATGACAGTCACATACACGACTGATATTGTAAATGACAGTCACATATCAGGTACAATCACCGGTATCAATATTTCACCTAGGGGCGGCACATCCATCAGAGGGACAGGCAATGGCAATTATCACACAAAAAAAGAACTTATCAGGAGAGACTTAAAGAACTTAATTTGTACAGTCTGGAGGAAAGAAGGGAGAGGGGGGACATGATTGAGACCTTTAAATATGTGAAAGGATTGAATAAGGTTCAGGAGGGAAGTGTTTTTAAGAAGAAGCTTAATGATAGAACAAGGGGGCACAACCTGAAGCTAGTCGGGGGGAAGATCAGGAGCAATGTTAGAAAATATTATTTTACAGAAAGAGTAGTAGATGCTTGGAACAAACTTCCAGCAGAGGTTGTTAAAAAGTCAACAGTCATTGAATTTAAACATGCCTGGGATAAGCACACATCTATCCTAAGATAAAGAGTACATACAGTATACACATAAGGGCAGACTAGATGGACCGTATGGTCTCCTTCTGCCGTCAACCTTCTATGTTTCTATGTTTCTACCTGAAGCCTGTCCCATTAGCCTCTCTTTCATTTTCTGCAGCTGTAGATGCTGTCGCAGGGCTCCAAAACTTGCCCCCCCCCCTTTTCTTTCAATTCCTCTATGATCACATCCAAATGTGGTCATACGGCTGCTTCCTCAGCGCTCCAAGCATGAGCAAGTCCGGCACATGATAATCACTGTGGCTTTCCTGGTTTCGGGGACGCTGTGCGACCACATTTGGATTTGGCCATAGCGACATGGAAAGGAAAGAAGGGGCAAACTTTAAAACCCTACTACAACATCTACATTGCATTGTAAGAAAAGGAGGAGAGGCACAAGGGACAGGCTTCAGGTGAGCTTTTTGTAGCTATAGATTTGCAAATGCCTGGGCTGTCCCATTAAATTGAAATAGAAATAAGAGGAAAGTCCTCACAAATATATATGAATCTAAATACTATATGACCCCAACACGTTTCATCCATCATTCTCAGTGGATCCAACAGTATTACCCATATACATTCAGCTAAAATACAACTGAATATAACTTTTATTGTATTGTCTTCTTCCAATCCGATAATGTTCATTATTCTTTAAGATTGACAACACATTTTTCTTTCAACTTACAGTATTCATGTCATCATACAAGCAGTGGTACATTTGAGGAATGTTATACATGACCTCTATGTATACGCGTATGTCAGCTGCAGAGTATTTCTATCAAATTAATACATTAAAGCGGACCAGAACCCTGTGACACAACATGTGTCCACCCCCCGAGGCCCCCCCCCCCCCCCGGGAGCATATTTCTGCAGATTTCAATGTTGCGCCTGCATGTTGTGTTATTATCATAAAAACAGTGGGCCAAGCCTGGCCTGCGGTGCAGCACCTGTCGTGGTTTCAGTGTGCAGCAGCCCCTCAATGAATGAAGTTGCGTGCTACAGACGCCTCTCGCTCACCTGTTGGCATGTAAATCAAGGACATGTTCTCCAAATCCAGGTAAGTTTCTGGAGAAGGACAGGAGGTGAATATGGTCGTTTTTTAAAAAAAATTTTATTCCCAGATGAGGGCTTATACTGCCAATCTACTTTTAAAGCAGAAGAAGAATTTGACTTTCCTAGCTTTTGTTCGAATCCCCCGGGGCCTCCCAATTTGGGGACTTGAATAATTGCTAGGAAAATTTACCTCCTGTGAAACCCCCCAGAATGTCGCTTTACACACCTTTTCCCGGTTCCGCATGCGTGGGGTCCTGTCCAATGAGATCCATCTGCTGTGACTATGTAAATTGGCAAACTGCTCTCTCTGACTAGAATGGGGAGCATGTGCTGCCACATCCCCGGTCCCAGGCATTCAGATGGGGCGGTAGCGTGTGCATGACGTCGGGGATGCAGGGTATGTATTCACAGCTTGCCCATTCACAGCAATGAGAGTCATGTCTCATTGGATGAGAGCCCTCGCATGTGGCGTTTGGAGCGTGGTAAGGTGAGTTTTTACAGGCCTTCCCGGGGTGGTTCACACAATGGGGCACCCCGATACAGGGCCAGCCACTGGTGGGTTTTGTTCCGCTTTAAAGGAGTTTGTGAACACACAATGTTGGTTTTTTGGCTTGAGGGAGAGGCAATGTCAACCTTGCTAGAGATTTACTTTAGTTTTCCCCATTCAATATATTCATATAGTTTTTGAATTTCATGTCAAATTATAGGTTACAATTCTGAGCTAATTGAGGGCCGTGAGCTGCTGTGCTGGGCAGGTAAAAATGGTTTGACTAACCCAAAGAAGGGAATCAAATGAAAATCCAACATGCTTGTGGCAGGAATGTGTACTGAAGACAATATTGTTTGTTACCCTAGAAACTAGTCAGTTTCCAACTGCTATCTGTACTATCCAAAGGATTGCAAATAAAGGGGAGCATGCTTCCTAATGATTGGAAACAGGGACGTGGACAGAAGCTAGCCATGTCGGCATCTAAATGGAGTAGGTTTGGCCTGGGGGGGCTGTGTGTAATCAAGCTACTGGAAGGTAGGTATAGACTTTTTTTGACATTTTAATACTGATTACACATGTGCTATAAAATGGAACAAAACCTTAGAAACCCAGCTCTAGAGTATAGAGTAAAGGGCTGGGTTACGGTTTGCCCCTGAGGCCTCCTGATTTAGGATTTCCCACTGTGTGAAAGCCCATATACACTCCTTCTGAATCAATCCCATGACACGTGTGTTGGCCTTCAGTGGCATCCCCAGAACTTTATCTGATACCTGAACCCCTTTCAGCGTATACATGGGGTGCTGGAAACGGGTGTACGCAGCAGAGGAAAGCGGCCTGTCAATTGTTTCCATTCAGAACTCATTGTTGAGAGCCTGTGCATGCGCTGTGGGAGTGTAAACAACCAGGAGATCCCAGGGGCATACCAAAACAGGATGCCCCTGTAAAGTGGACCAAAACTCAGGTGAGTGATAAAACCTGAGTATTAGTCCTATTTTAAAACAAACCAGCATTCAAGGATAATACCTCAGGGTATTGTTATTGGAGAGTGTCAAGATGGACAGTGTTTGTTTTGACTTCTTAATAAACAATAACCTTTAGCATACCGAATCAGTAACAAAATGCACGCCATCCTTTTTACCTCACATTCTGCTGTATACTGAATATGGAAATGTACTAAGACACATTGCATATGAATTCTCTGAGCCCACAGATGTTACAACTGCAGCTCATCCAGGAGCAGAGATGTTTATCTTTCTAGCCGTTTTCTGTGCCCTATTATACAGAGCTCCATGAAGAAAAGGTGAGCAACTCCTACATTCTGGGCAGGTGAAAGGGCGTAAGTAGACAGCTGGAGCAGGTGGGTTAGGCTTGGGCATATGACCCCCTACCTGGCACAGAGTTGAAGTCTGCTTTCCTGGTCATCCAAGGATCTCACGCTGGTGAGCTTATTGCTGATGCCAACTTAACTTACTTAAAGTGGACCAGAACCCGGGATTTTGACTATGCCAGGTTTTGGTCTTTGCCCTGATGCAGGATGCCCCGCTGTGTGAAACCCCCAGATCTCGCACCAAAACTCACTTTACCCGGTCCTACTGTGTATGTGTGGCCTCTAGTCCAATCAGCACCCTCGACTGCACTGACCTCAGATTGTCTAAGACTCCCACTGCCTTCTAACAGGGTGTGTGCCCACGCAGCATAGCATTCAGCAGCCGCTGCTTGTGCATGCGCCCTTGGATTGTTGCGCCGAGGAGAAGGTGAGGTTAGTGGGTGACCTGGGGGTTTTCACTCAACGCGGCATCCTGAATCTGGAGTTTTTAAGACGTTTGGTCCACTTTAACACATTTCTAGACTGCTTTGCATGATCACTCATGGCCATTTGCATTAATCGTACAAATGGTGCACAAATGTGTGCAAGGCTTCTCCGAATGAGGTGGGGGTCAGCAGCAGTTTTTTTCAGGCATCTTTGGTAGTGGGGAACAAAACCCGGGAAAATCAATTTCCCAGGTTTTGTTCTGCTTTAACCCCCCCAGATCCAGCGAAACTCACTTCCATCCTCGGAGGTGGCTGCAACCCCAGCATTCAGATAGATCTGGGGGCAGGAGCGCACACTCTTTCGCTCCTGTTTGCCATAAACAGAGCTGTATTGCCGAGCATTAAATGTGCACTGCAAACAGCTCAGATTGGATGGAAGCCCATGCTTGCATAGTAGGTCTGGGAAAAGGTGAGTTATTATGGGTGATCTGGGGGTGCCACACAGTTGGGCATCTGAAACCCGCTATGCCCCAGGGACGAGGAACGAAGCCTGGGATAATCAATATTTTATTCCATTTTAAAACCACTTCGCCCTGCTGTTAGCCATGCTCCCCTCTTTCATGTGACGGGAAGCTACAGAACGGACTCATTAAAGTGGACCAAAACCCGAGATTTTAACTATCCCAGGTTTTAGGCCGCATAGATTCCAGGGCCGTAAACCACGGGGTTTCGTCCAATTTAGAGGTACTAATGGTACTTTTTGTTGTAGTTTTTTTACTTTATTCATGAAAATACATAGTAGAAACATGTCTGCACCGCAACACCACATTATGACCTTCATTATAACCAATGACCGCGCTGCCTGAGCGCTGTGCAGTGCCACCTATGACCGCCAGGTGGCCCCGATCCAGCTAACGTGTCTCTCGCCATTCATTCTTCCGGGGCACGTCACCGGAGGGCAGGACCGGATCGGTGGCACTTGCGGCATTTACCATAGAAACTGCGAGGTGACTGGGGACCCGGTTAGGGAGACCGGCAGCCGAGGCGGGGAACTGGCGGCAAGGTAAGAGCAATGGCGAGGCGTCTTTGGGGGGGTCACTTCCGCTGTGTAGTATACTTCTGTAGCGCCTGCGCTGGTCACGTGATCTTCTCATGCGCTTACGCTGCTTGGTTTAGTGCAGCTGTGTGGCTGAGCGGCCGGTACTTTCTCCTCAGCACCCTTCACATCGGGCGGCCATATACACAGTCCCTACAGACTCCTATGGAGCCCCAATAAGCTGTGCAGTGTCACCTGTGCCAAAGTATGTGCCACCTACCTACCTCCCCGGCTATGGCTGCCACAGCAGTCAGCACCTCAGAGTGCAGGTAAAAGGGCCTCCCAAAACTATGTCCAGCTCCTCTACTGACAGCCAGCATGGGGCAAGCAGGCAAATGGAACAGTGTGCCTGGAATGTCCCTATAAAGCAGACTTAAACCTATGCTCCCTCACACCAGTTAACCCTGCATTAGAGAGGATCTCACTTTTTCCTAGCGAAGCTTCAGCCATTGGGGGGAAGGGAAACGGCTGCACCTCACCCCCCTCATGCAGAGCTTCCTGAGGGAAAGATGAGACTCTTCTTAAAGTGGTCCTCCACTCTGAATAAGAGTCTATCTTATATGTTTCCCACACCCTGTACATACAGATTGCTCACATTAAAAATCATCCTACCTGCATCTACTGCATGTTATGAGCCTTTAAAGTGGACCAACACCCTGGGGTGATCGGCCCGGGAATCTATAAGATTCCCGGGCCGATCACCCCCCTCACCGCGGGACATCCGAGATCGGGATGTCCCGCGGTGAGGAACCCCCCCGAAAACCCCCCAAAAGCTCACCTCCTCCGCAGCCGCCGCCGCCTCCCGCGCGCCCCTCTAGCCGTGCGCGCGCCCGCGCCGGCCGTTTGTGAATGGCTGGCGCGGGCGCGTGCGCTGTCAGAGGGACGTGCGGGAGGCGGCGGCGGACGCGCTGGCTTGTCCGTCGCTGTCAGCGCTTGTCCGTCGCTGTCACCCGGCCACGTGGGAGCGTTTTGAGGTGAGTATTGGGGTGTTTCTGAGGGGTTTTACACAGCGGGGCACCCCTAATCGGGGTGCCCCCCTGAAGTGGACCAAAACCCAGGATAGTCAAAATCCTGGGTGTTGGTCCACTTTAAACATCCAAGATGGCGGCTCATGGAACATCAGGCAGCCTGCAAAAAGGAAGTGCCTTCTGACTGTGCTGCTCTGCATTCTGGGATTGCTGACCTTTTCCCGACCCCAGCTCTGCTCTGTCAGCAGAGCAATAACTCGCCCCCCTGTACTTTATCCCACTCTCCTCAGTAAGTGTGATGCTTCTGAGTCAAGATGGCGGCGCCCGTATCCTAAAGTCCTCTCTAGCAGGGCGCATTTGTGAATGGCCGGCGTGGGCGGGCTCCTTGTTAGGAAGCACGAGATGCGGCCACCAGCATGCTCGGAGCCGCTGTGGTTGGACGCCGCTTGTACGTGCATACCACAGTGGATCCGAGCGCGCTGATTGGACGAGCGGCCGTGCATGCACCGTAGGAGTGGGGTGAGGTGAGTTGATCTTGGACGTTCTGTGGGTTTCAGGTTTTTAGCCCCGATCGGGGGTACCCCGCTGCGTGAAACCCACAGAACGTCCAGATCAACTCACCTCACCCTGCTCCTACGGCGCATGCACGGCCGCTCGTCCAATCAGCGCGCTCGGATCCGCTGTGGTATGCACGCAGAAGTGGACCAAAACCCAGGATATCGAAAATCCTGGGTGTTGGTCCACTTAGTGGCTCAAAACCCAGCTCAATCAGCCTGGGAATCTATAAGATTCCGGGGCCGATCGATTCCCCACCCCCGGGGCATCCAAAATGGGGATGCCTGCTGTGTGGAACCCCCCAGGTTGCCCTGTTTACTCACCTTTGATTGGACAAGGGGACGCGCATGTGCCGTAGGCCCGGGAAGAGGTGAGTTTGTTTGGGCGACCTGCGGGGGTTTCACCCAGGACCAAAACCCAGGGGGGCAAGAACCAATACCCAGGACAGTCAAAATCCTGGGTTTTGGTCCTCTTTAAACCAGACCAACACAGCAAACCGTGCTCATATACAATCCCCCACAAGGCAATTTTCTAACTCTTGCTGAGGCCTGCAAACAGGAAGTGCTGCTGAGCTTCCTGTTGCTGTGCCTTGTCAGTTATGTCAGTTGAATCCAGGCAGCAGCATGGCTGAGATGCTGGGAGAGGAAGCTCCAAAATGGCCGCTACCTTTCTTTTCCAACTGTGCCAGGCTGTTGGTCCAATTTAAAGAAGAACAAAACCTGGGATTTCTACTTTCTCAGATTTTGTCCCGTTCATTCAGGGGATGCCCCCTCCCTCAGAAAGATGTTTTTCACTCACCTCTTCCCAACAGTGCATGCGCGGCTCTCATCCAGTAAGTGCAGTCTTCCGGGACACTGTCATTTGGCAGGAATGGGGCCTTAGCCTATTTGATAGCTGGGACAGGAGCATGCCCACGCCGCAGGGGATGCAGCTGCACGCGTTCCTGGAAGAGAGCCCGCACATGCGCCTTTGGAGTGGGGAAAGTTCATTTTTTACGGGTGCCCCGGGAGGTTTCATACGAGGCATTCCAATTCATGTCCAGCGGCCAGGCTGGGTGGGTTTTGTAGATTGTAATAATATATCTCCTGCACTGCCTTTTTGGTTACCCTGGGTAAGTGTCTGGGGCTTACCGGAGCATCCTCTGATGGTCCAGTCCAACACTGATTTCACCTGAGAGTTGGAGGGTTTAGGTACACTTTAAAGCCCCTGTCCTTGCATTTAAAAATCAAATAAAAAACATAACTCCCTATCCACAGACTCGATCCCATGTAATCCTGCAGGCTGCACTGCTGTAGTTTCAGTTACTTCCTGGCCAGCCTCAATGCGTGTCCTTCCTGCCAGTCACAATGTAGCAGTCTCCCTATTTGATTGGCAACCAGGGGCGCATCATGTCATTGGCAAATATGCGTTCTGGGGGCTGGATAGGAGGTCGCTCTCGGTCTGTAGCCTGCAGGACTATGTGGGATTGAGCCTGTAGGCTGGGAGGTAGGTGTAGTTTTTTATGGTATCCCTGGAGAAGTCAGCTTTATATTTTTAGCGACAGGTTCCTTTTAGTGTGGAGACAGGGAGGCTGCCATTGATGTCTGTGACCCATTTAGCTTTATTCCATTTTGCCCAAGGGGGAATGTAATTAACAATGAATTCACAAGTGTAAGGAGGTGGAGACCAGCACAAGAATTCTATGTGGGTCATGCCCTCTGGTCATGTAGCCTTTTTTGGTGAAATTCCTGTTTGGCCACTATAGACTGGAAGTGAGGCTTAAAGGCCTTTTTGTTTTCCACTTATGAAAGGTAAAATAAACTGTTGTGTTAGGATTGTGCCCCATACCTGTGATTTATATATGAGCATGATCTTTCCTGGTCTCTTTTACTCCTGTGGCTCTGTGTTACTAAATTGGGAGTGGCTTTCTTGGCTTTGAAGGGTCTGTAAAACCCAATCAAAAATACAATTAGGCCCTTACCTTCTCTCCCGCGCAGCAAGTCGCAGCTGGGCCACTGCTCAGAAACCTCCCGGTTCCCGAGAACGGAACTCGCAGTGTCCTTGCGTGCTGTTCCTGCCCCTCACGCCAGTCACTATGGATTGGGTGTGCCAAGACACTGCCTGGCATGCCCCCCCCTCCTTTTCAGTGAAGTGAAAGGCTGTGCACAGCCACAGTAATGGGGGAGCGCCAGGGCCACGACCAAAGGAGATTGTTGTTCGTGACGCAAATAATTCTGGGGTGTATGCTCCCAGCGTCCCTCAGTCTTGGAAATCAGGTGTTTTCTGAGAGGTGGACTGGCTGGGAGCTGCTCCCGGGATAGAAGGTAAGTCTTTGTTTTTTTTATTTGGCTTTACAATAGGGGTGTGAATTGGAAAGAATCTGGCGATACAATACGTATCGCGATACACGTATGACGATACAATATATCCCGATATATACCAATTTTGTCTCAAAGACGATATATTGCAATTTTTTAAATTACATTTTATTTTTAATTAAAAAAAAAAAAGGACATGGGGTCCCCCTTCCCGGAGGAGGACCCCATTTTTGGGGGGAATTTTATGGGTTAACCCTTCCAGTGCCAGCTACGTGAGTCTCACGTAGCTGCCTCTCGAACCGTTAAGTGCCTAGCTACGTGAGACTCACGTAGCTGACTTTAAACCCCCATAAAAAAAAAAAACTATAAAAGATACAAACTTACCTGATCCCTCGTTTGATAGTGCCAGCGATTTTCTTCAAGAATCAGCTATTTGATTTTTGCCCCCGGGCCTCTGATCTTCAGGAGGGGGCCCGGAATAGGCCCCCCCCCCCCCGCGCCATCTGAAAGAAAAAAAAAATAATGATACAAACTCACCTCGCAGCCCGATCGCTCTCCCCGGGTCTTCTCTTCACCTTCACCCCCCCCCCTGGACTTACCACTCTTCGGGTGAGGACCCAGCAACGGGCCCTCACCATCCTCTCTGTCCGGCGCTGGCCCCACCCCTAGCCCCGCCCACTTGGGGTGACGTCATCCCGCTCCTCTATACCGGCACCCGGGCTCCGACTGTCACTTGTCGGTAGCGATCGGAGCAGGGAGGGTGGCAGGCAGGTAGGCTCTGATCTCCCTGCCTGCCACCCTCCCTGCTCCAATCACTACCGACAAGTGTCATCTGCAGCGGTGCGGGACACTGGATGGGAGGTAAGTATAAGTAAAAACAAGAATAATTAAGAATTTTGTGTCTGTGTCTTTTTTTTTACTTTTAACTATTTTTGAACTGGTAAGGTGTCCATGAGACCCCTTATACCAGTTCACAAGGCTCTGGGGCTGGCAATCACCTGCGGCTAGCAGGTGACTTGCCATAACCCCCAGCCCCCCCATTACTTGTGCCTCCCCAATGGCCAGGGGGAGCAGAAGGGCCCGGGCCACTTAGTGGCTATGTGGGCTAGTAGCCTGCAGGGCCAGGGGCCACCAACGCTGGCCCCTGCGCCCTGTTCTACAAGCCCCCATAGCTGGTCCGGGTCGGTAATGCTGGGTAAGGGGGACCCTAGGTCATTTTTTGGGGGGATTTTAAGGGTTTTTAACCCTTAAAATTCCAAAAAAATGAGCCCCCCCCCCCTGGGATGGGGAACCCTATGTCATTTTGTTTTTTAAGTTAACCCCTTACAACTATGCAATCATTGCATAGTTGTATCCTATCTGAAATCTCCTAAACTGCTGTTTCAGTTTGGGGGAGTTTCCTGGGCAGGAAAGGGTGTCTACCAATACATATGTGGTACCGCTGTAACCGGGAGAAATTGGGCTTTCACACGCAATAATATTTTATTAACAAACTTACATTTTTTTATTACAAAAAAACACTACAAATTGTAAAAAATAGATTTTTTTGCACATATTTCACCCAAAAGTATTGAGAATACACTAAAAAAAGGCCAAACAAGACATTTCATGTTGAAGCCCAGACTCTGCTGAAAAAACAATATATAACTTTCCTGGAAAATCCCTGGAAATCCCTTCAAAAATCAAGGTTGAGCACGTGTAGCGCAAAAACGTGAAAAGTAGTCTGGCAACAGAGTGTGACAAAAAATCTAGGTAGGCTGGCACTTAAAGGGCTAAAAACCCTTAAAAATCCCCCCAAAAATGGCGTGAGGTCCCCCTTACCCAGCATAACCAGCCCAGGACTAGCTATGCAGGGCTTGTAGAACAGGGCGCAGGGGCCACCAAAGCTGCAGGCTACAAGCCGGCATAGCATATGGCCACAGGTTCTTCTGCCCCCCCCCTCGGGCTTTGGGGAGGCAGGTAATGGTGGGGCTCGGGGTTAATGGCAAGTCACCCCCTCGCTGCCGTTGACTTGCCAGACCCAGAGCCTTGTGAACTTGTATAGTGGGTCTCATAGATACCTTATCATTTCACAAAGGGTTAACCGTAAATAAAAACACTACACATAAAAAAATGTGTTTCTTAAAAAAAAACAAAAACAAACAAATATTTTTTCTTTACTGACCTCTGATTGTCAGCTCTTGTGTCCCTCGCCGATCCGATGACAGATGCCGTGATCGGTGGGGGGGCGGGGCTAGTCTTGAGGATGCCTGCGCCCATTGGGAAGGCAGGGGGAGAGGGGCGGTCGGGCTCCCTCCTGAAGACTGAAGAGCCCAGGGGGGGGGGGGGGATTCGGAAGCCCCACGGGTGAAGAGAAGAGCCGGCCGGATCGAACGAGGGGTCAGGTGAGTGTTTTTTTTTCTTATTTTCTTTCACTGTAGCCGGGGGGGGGGGGGGGGGGGGGGGAGTCAGAATCGATACTAGGGAGAATGCATTGATTCTGGTATCGCCTAATGAAATATTGCGATACTTGACAGAATCGATTTTTGTTTTTTTTTTTTTTTTTTAAACCCCCTACTTTGCAGTTCCTTTAAAGCAGAACAAAACCCGAGACATTTACTACCCCGGGTTATGTTCCCAGCCCAGAGGGCATCCTGATTTGCGGTACCTCACTGTATAAAACCCCATTGATCGCCCCAGTCCTATGTTTGGGAAGACTGTGATCCCCTCTTCTGAAGAAGCTAAAGCATCCTTCAGGCTGAACTTGCGCTTTTATTATATAATATGAGTCTAGATGCTGCCTTGAGAAAGAGCGTTTGGCTCGGAACGCGTGGGCTCTACGGGGGGCTGCCACTTTGTTGCTGTGGATACCTCTACTGAATAGATAAGTGACACACTGATTGTTGTTTTTTCATGCTCGATTTCTGTCTCCTCTTCATTGTTTATGATGGAATTGGGATCTGTTTTGTATATTTGCACAGGCACTAGGCACTTTAATTTGTAAATAGATTTAATTATATTTGTATGTTTATATCTTATTATCAAGTGGGGACTATACACTTATAGGGATTATATATATTTGAGCTTTATTTTTATATACTGATGGATCCATAGCAACTAGACCAACTGCGCCCCCTGGTGGCAGATCTGTGTCTTATATGTTAAATGTTTTTTAGAATGTGTAGTTTGTCAAAAAAAAATTTTTATTTTGTGTAATATGCAATAAAATTTAGATATATTTTTCTTATATATTTTGTGAGTGCATCAATACAAACCCTGGGGATTTCCTTTGGGGTGTGGGCACCCCCACTTCACTAGCTCACTTGTATGGTCAATATCATCCAGGTAGATTTGCACCACTCAGAATTTGAAGATAACCTTTGGTGCCACCTCGTTTGCTTTTCTCCCGGTTTGGGATTCTACTCATTTATTATATAATATAAATTAAATCTTAATATATCCCTTGGGTGCTGGCTAGCTCTTTTAATAATAATCCAAAAGCCTCGGCAAGTGTGTGAAGTACTGATGTCCAAGTTGCACAGGTCATTGTTGTATTGCATGTGATCGGAAAGCCAGGTCAGCCTAACCTTAACAAAAAAAAAAAAAAGTTGCGCTTCCCCAGCTGCAGTTGGTTTAGAATGATTGTTGGTCCAAGGGCCGAATAGAGCCCGCCGTGCTGACAGCCGCTAGCCTCTAACTAGGCGCATGCCCATGCTGGCCATTCACAAACACCTGCACAAGTCTGGCTAAAGGCATATTAGAGCACATCCGTGTTCCCCACATGTGCCACTAAATCAGCAAATATGTTTTACTAGGGATTCGGGAGGTTTAACACAGCCCCGGGGAGAAGGAAACCAGGGCCACTTGTGGTTCACTTTCAGGTCCCAGATTTGTGGTGGCCCTCAGTATGAAACCCCCCCTGGTTTCCTAGTATCCTGTATCCTAGGGCTGCTGCTAAGCTCTGAATCGCCCTACATGTCAGCCTGCAGGCTTGGCCCTTGAAGTCCATGCAGTTAAGCGGTTGCAGCGCTCCGGGCTCTGAAGCTGAGACAGCGCCCCCAACCAGCCTTTGGCATGCACACAAGTGTCCACTGCTGATACCACCTCATCCCCTGCTGCCAGTCAATGAGAGATCCTGTTCCCTAGGCAAGATGTGCGTGTGCTGTCAGCACAAGAACCCAAAGTGCTGAAACCAAACAGCAGCTTCCCACTGGACTCCCTACTGTGGGAGCAAGCCTGCAGGCTGGCAGATCGGTAAGGTTTTTCATTTTATTCTATTGTCTGGACAGGGACTGGAGCCTGGCCCTGTATGCTCTGCTTCCCATTTAGTGCAGAGGACATTGAGTGAATTGTTGGTTACCCAATTGCTTTAGTGAGCCAATGGTTTTGCGGCAGCCAGCATACATGGCCTGCCTCTGCCATACACTGAGGAGGATTGCAGCGAGCAAGTAGGTTGTTTTTTTCTACAACTTGATTCCCCCAAATTGGCTGGAGTTCTGCTTTATTGCAGCCTATGAAGTTTTGAGGTTCTGTCCCTTTTGAGCAGTCTTCCCCCTAGGCACCATAACTCCCTTACTTCTTGTCAGGGTGGATAAAAATCAATGTTTTTTTTAAAAAAATCAAAAAAATCTGATTTTTTTTATTTAAATCGGATTTTTTTTCAATAAACTGCTTTTTGAGGAAAATATTTTACCATCCAAATGTTCTTCCATCATGAGATAAAGCTGAGTTGTTGAACTCAGTAGAATAAAGGCTGTATATGTGTAACATTCACAATGCCATGCTCTTCCAGAGGTTTCTGTAGGATTAGTGGGCAGTTTCTCTCCTATATTATCACAGACGCTCGCTTTACTTACGCAGTTCTCAAAACTGAATTTGACTCCGCAGAGGTCCCAGCCTCTTCTTCACAGCAAAAATGTTACAACATGAACAGAGTTGAGAAAAAGACCTTAATCCTATTGTTCTACAAACCTATGACTAGTGAGCTACAGAGGACAGCAGGGACAGTAGTATTTAAGTTTTTCATGTGTCGGCTGGGCTGACAGTCTAAGTTTCTTAAAATATATATATATTTTGTTTAGCCAAATTAGTTAACAAAACATGGATGTTTGTTTAAGCAAATAACTTATGCTGTAATGTTGTTATTGTTTCAGTTGAATAAATCTATTTAAATTGTTATTAAGGTCAGGATTATTTTTCTCCTTCCTAAGTACAACAGAACAGTGGTGTCCAAATATGAATGATTAACCCATTAAACTGGGGAGAAAAAAGTAATATAAAAAGTGATTCTAAAAATCTTCATCTACTTGCATGTTAAAATAGCAAGAACTAGTTTAGGTAAAAACTTTGATTTAAATCAAATCAAGCCTTACTGACTAGTGATTTAAATCGTGATTTAAATCGTGATTTAAATCAGTTAGATTTAAATCAAATCCACCCTGCTTCTTGTAGTGAGCTTTACTCAGCTCTTTGCCCATTAGATTTCTGGCCAATAGGGGACTGTAAGCTGCAGCACATTGCAGCAGTAGGCGTATTTAAAGCAGAACAAAACCCATGATTATGACTTTCCTGGGTTTTGTTCCTTGCCCCTAGGGAATCATGATTTGTCGTGCATATTAATGCTCAGCAAACATCTCTGTGCGCATCCCCACCCCCAGCCATTTATATAGGCATTCCCAGCCCAAAGATCCTGGGGATGCAGCCGCCGTTATTTACATTGACGAAGGAGCCTGAAAGAAGGTGAGTTTTGCGGCCACAAGGGGGCACAGCAGGGCATGGGGGGTAGGAGAAGAGTCAAGGGGGGAGTTTTTGAGCTCACAACAGACCTATATTTCCTAGAACAGACTTTTCAGAGGTTGTGTTTTGCTTTACCGAGTTGCCAAAATGGAATATTTAAAGCAAAACAAAACCCAGTGTGGCCTCCCCCCCCCCTGTGGCATCCCAAATCGGGTTTCCCCACTGTGTTAAACCCCCCCAGAACTCCTGTAACAGCCTACCTTTCCTCGTTCCAACAACGCTTGTGCGGGCTCTCACCGTTTTGCTAGGGAGGGCGGCAGCGATTGAAAAATCCTGGGTTTTGTTCCACTTGTTGACTCAAGTTGCTGACTCTCTTTTTGCCTTGGGTTTGGTCTTTGGCCAAATGCTGTGCTGGGTTTGGATAAGAGACCCTTAATTGGAATCATTTTGTTTTTTCACAAGGACGAGAACTTGGATGCCAGCAAGTCATGTTAGGTCTTCATTCCAGAATCTGCTGCCTCGCCCCTGTCGACAGGTCCTGCAATCCCTGGCCTCGTCTTTGCTCTCCCACATCTCCATTCTCTTGGGTAAAGACACTGGGACAGCACTGTACAGCATTTGTGCGTTTCCACTGCAATATGGTGGCAACGCCAAGTGTGAAAGGGTTCAAAATGTAATGTACTTAGAAATGGCACATTTTAAACTCCAGTTTTCATGGTGTGTTAAAGCAGACCACAGATCATTCACCCTTGTTTTGGTAAATCATAGTTTCCTTTCTGTTGGCTGCTTCCATCGCAGCTTGGTTCCTGGCAATGCTTCTGGTGGAACCAAAAACTGGAGGAGTGGGACCTGTCCAGAAGTTGGTCAAACTGGGAGTTCAGCAACCAGAACATTGCAAGAACCTCAGCTATTGGTGTTACTGAGCCCAAACATCTCTCCCCGTTCCCTTTTTAGAGGTGGAAGAAGGGAGGTTTGCATTTTCTGGAGTCTGGAAACTGCTAATACATTTGGTGCCATCTCATGTCTGCAGCTGACTCAAACCTCTGAGGTTGATGATAAGGAGAAACTGCAAAGGTTTGCTTTGTTGTAGATCAGCAGTTATTACCTTGTAGTGTATGTTTGACACGTCCATATATCATGATTTATACAAGCTTAGTAGCTTGGTAAATCCGTTGTTTGACAATAGCTCTCTGAAGGTGGCCTTCACAGGTCAATAGAGACCACCACTAAAGAGTGCCACTTGTAGACTCATCTATGTTTATAAATTAAGAAATAGAAAGTAATCAGTTACTCCATCATGCTTGTTTTGCCTTACCTTTGCAGTGTGTATTCCTTTTGTAAGCAGTATTTGTACATGGAGGGCTATACTATAATGCTTATCCAGAGGCCAATAATGAAGCTAATCTTATCCATAGAGCGTTACTACTTTTGCTTTATCACACAGTAAATTTACTTTCTGTCCAGAAGATAGTTTAAAGCCATCATAAAACAACAAAAGAAGCAAATAAAACCTGGATTAAAACAAATATTTTCACACTAGTCCTTGTAATCTCTTTTTAGAGTTTTATAAACCATTTTCATACGAGAAATGGAGTATATACCTGCTGACCCCTTCACTGGCTCATATAGACAAGATCCAAATCCTGGCAACCTACTATTGTCCTTGTTTATATCTACAACATGATCAATAATGTATGCTTGTAAACTTACATGAAACTTTCTTTTACCCGCTCTGTGTTTCATTAGTTATTCAGCAGCTATTGCAGCTTCTATGAGGACTCACATGTCAAACTGATGTCACTTGGGAAGGGGGATTTGAGTATCTGATTTATTTATTTCTTTATTGAAATTTTGTGTTGTAGTGTTTTCCTGTCCAAATATATCATGTGTTTCTGTGATCCATGCTACACTGTACAGGTAAATATTTGACACCATTATCTCATGCTTTATTTAGGCAGCATTTTGGTGTCACATTCCTCCTTGTTGTGCACACGTGTCAGATCACATGATCACAGTGATAAGTCATCCACTGTGCCACCTCATAGTATAAGCAGCTGTGCTTGACTGGTAACGGACGGCTCCTTCATCTGTCCTATAAACCATTCAAAGTTACAAAGTTGTTTTGCAACCGAGGAATAACTGCTGTTGCCCTTCTTGGCTTAGGTGATGGCCATTTGCTTTTTACCGTTCTTTGTATTTGCATTTGGATTAGCATATTATTGTTTGAAGGGACATTCCAAGCAAAACAAAAAAATCACATACTCCCCTTTTGCCCCCCCCCCCCCCCCAATGCTTCTGTCCTAATCCGCTTGTGTAAAACTTACCTGGCCCCCAGGTCGAGTCCCACGGTGTCCATGGCTGACCACTGCTCACTGGTCGATCTCCATATTAAACGCCCACTACCCCCACATTAATCACAGTGACTTCAGCAAGTTGACTCTTTTCAAGGTGGTGTGTTGAGACCTAACACTGCAGTAAATGCAGTGTGCATGACTGGTCACTGTAGTTGACATGGGAGGTGGTGTTTGTCTCTCTGGTGAGTAAGAACGCAACAGGACTCGATTTGGGGGCCCAGATTTCTAATACGGATCTGAGATCGAAGCCCTGCAGCGGACATATGTGTTTCTTTGGGGTTTTTTTTTTTTTTTTGTGTTTTGCCTGCATGAGGGCTTAGAGAAGGTAAACCAGATAAGGGGATCCGGGTCACCATTAACACTGGTCTCAGGAGGAATAAGGAATGGTCAGCAGCTACGTTCATAAATACAAGCAGTCCCTGGTTTCCACACTGTTCTCACCTCTTTATTTGGTGCAGCAATCTGCAGGGCTCAGATAAAGAGGGTGTTTCACAATCATTGCAGCAAGCATTCTGTGTGTCAGCACAAGATAATCAGCCTGTAGGATAGACAAGTGCTCTTACACATGGAAAAAAAACTATTTGCTGTGTGTGCCTAAGTAACTGTGCTAAAGAGCCCAAGCACGAGACTTGTTCAGACTCCTTTTGCACACATCCTCTACTGTCAGGTATTTATCTTTGTATAGGCCAGGAACTTCTATTGGCTTATTTATATATGGTCAGCAGAGAACAATAGCAAATGTTACAAACTTTCCTGATCTGTCTGATCTTGGTACACTTTCTGGGAAGATGTCTGTGAAGCCAGTATCACTGAAGGTGCTGTGAGGTTGCCACACAGTTGCACAGCAGGTACAGTCTTATGCATGTAACATTTGGTTTGGATAGGGAACCTTTTAGACATTATACACAGGGGTCCCCAACCTGTAGCTTGGGAGCCACATGTGGCCCGTGGGCTGTCTGCTAGGCCAGAACACTGAAGGTATACACCAGAAGGTGTAGCACACTTTTGAGGCTGGAGCGATAGACTGAGCCCAGGGTTGCACCATGCACTGGGTCTTTGGGTTATTGCAGAGTTGATCAGGAAGAGAAACATTTCACATTTCACTTTCAAATATTTCACAGCCTTGGTTTTTGAAACCCTGAAACTTGCTTCATCCATTTCTCAATTGTGAATGTGGCTCTCTAAGTAGGAAATGTTGGGGACCTCCCGGTTTAGAATGCCTGCATTATTTTTGATTGCACTTATTTACACATGCTCGCCTTCCAATTACTGGTTAATTACTTATTGTCTGGTGATCTGGTACAATGTATGCTATGCATGTCCCAACATTGGGGACTCAGAATTAAGAGTAGGGACCACACTAAATACAGAGTGCCTTGCCGGGGCAGTGTGGCTTCCACATGTATCTGCAGATATATGCAACCAAATCTCTGTCTTTCCACATAGCTAGACATGTTTGGTGCTGAATAATCAGATGAGATTGATGATGAGAGGGTTAAACTGGGTTAGTTCCCAGGCCCTGAATTATAATAATGATATTTTTGTATGATAAGAGGATATATAATAATAATAATTTTGGATGATAAGAGGATATATAATAATGATTTTGGATGATAAGGGGTTATATAATAAGAATAATCTTGTATGAAGGAACAATCTCGTATAAATAAGAGGGATTGAGCTGCTCCCACCCCCTTTTGTTCACAATGTATGCTATGTTGACTTAAAGCATTCCTGCATGCTGATTTGGGGTTCCCTGCTGTGCAACCCCCCCCCCCCCCCCCCCAGATCGCCCATACAAACTCCCCTTTCGCCGGTCCTATGGCGCATGTGCAGGATATCATTCAATCAGAGTTGTATACAATGCATATAAATTATCTGCAACTGGCTATGCTTAGACTTGAGCTCGGCAATCTGGAGCAAGAGTGGCTGCATCCTGGCCGCACAGGGGTTTGTTCGCTATAATAGCCCAAAGCTGTTAAAAGTGGAATTGACATTCCTGGGTTTTGTTCCATGCCCCTGGGACATTCCGAATGTGGAAACCCTGCTGTGTGAAACCCCCCTAGTTTGTCCATAAAAATTCAACTTTCCTCACTCCAACAGCACATGCGTGGGCTCTTGTCCAATGAGAGCCGCCTCCTGTGACTGTTATTTGGGGAGCGTGCGTTGCCGCCATCTCCGGATGTGCTCCCGGCCCACCTATCCAAATGGTTGGGGTGGGAGCGCATGCTGCCTTCGAAGCAGTGGGAGCCGGCTGCCGAATGAAATAGTCACATAAAGTGGCTCTCATTGAACGAGAGCTCACACATGTTCTGTTGGAGCGTGGAAAGGTGAGTTTTTATGGGCGAACTTGTGGGTTTCACACAATGGGGCATAGCAGACAAAAGTAAAAAATTACTTTATGTCCCTTTTAACACTCACCCCTGAGTATTCAAATTTGAGATGCCTTAGTAGCTTAATATCCTTTGGAAAGGAAAATAGTGGCTTTACGTCCATTATGATGACAGGTAATAGCTGAAGCATGTCTACTATTTGACGAGCTGTGGATTCTGCACATGGGTATAGCTCTGAATTGTTCCCCAACGGACATAGCTCTGTTGGGAAAAAAAGCAAATAATCCAAGGCTTACTGATGGAAACGGGTTAGTTTGGTGTCCCTGTGAGGTAGAGTTCTGCTTTAAACACACATGATATTTACTCTTCTGGGCTTTGTTCCTCTATGCCCCTCTTTGTGTTTCTCCATGTCCAAAAAACTCCTCCCAGAGTATCCTCTTATTTCTCACTATACTTTGGGTGATATGTTTGGTTTGTAAATAAACCTAAACTGTATTAATGCACAAACTGTATTAGTCTTATATCAAGGAGCACCCCCTCACCCACCTAATGCACCCTCTGGGTAAACACACTGTAAAAATATACAAAAAGAACATTATTTCATTATGTTGACTTTAGAGGACAATGGGTATTAGATAGCATCTATGAAATTTTATGGGCGGAGATCATGATTTAATCTGGGGACTGGCTAGTTTCCATGAGGAAATACAAAATGATCAGGGAATATCCCATACGGAATATGCTACAACACAATTTTAATGCCTTTGTATTATAGGAGGCTTTTGTCAGATACATGGTGTTAAGAACCTGGGCGGGTGCACCTGGGAAATTCCTTTTTAGCCATGTTCCTGAGACACAGGAGACAGCATAATTTACCAATATATCCATATGTATTTTGTCCATTTTAGTGTCCTTCTCCATCTATGGATCCTCCGGCACACACTCTCCAGGGGCTGTGGGATGCCTTGTAGTCGGCATGGCTCCAAATACCTGTGGCAGCCTAACAGTTCCTACCAGCCTGTCTAGCTGCTGTCCATGTTGAACATGGTGGTTACTCTGTTAGCTGGGGGTCATAATAGTGCCTCCGCTCTGTTCAGGGGTCTGAGGGTCATGACTACAGGTTTAGGTTTATGTAGGTGTGGGTACAGTATATTACACATGTGCTTATTCTAAGCATACAGTACGTCCTGCTCCAATATAATACTTACACGTGGGTAATCCTCCGCCAGAGGGCGCTGTTCACTGCAGACATGCAAAAAACAGGCTCATCCCGGCCCTTCAAATACCCAGGGACCTCCCACAAATCCCAGATTTCTCTGCAGTGCTGACTGCGAAGACATGAAGTATCAACTCTCTCGCAGGTGAGCGGGGCTTTTACAGCCTGCGGCCCTGCAGGACTATTACCACCCGTCCTCTTCGATAAGGATGTGCCTCCCAGCCTGGGCTGCGCTGGTCGGGTGAAGGTAGGCAGCACCTCGTGTGCTCACGGAGCTACGCTCCACCGCAATCCCCCACCATAGGGTAGGCGGTTTAGGCCGATGGTGAGCCTCCAATAGATGCCCCTCCCGCATTGTTGCCCTGTGCCCCTCATAGCGATGAACCCTGGGTGCAGGTCCGCTTCCCCCTTGCTTCCTCCCATAGCTCAGGGGAAAAGAAAGGGGGGGGGGGGTATGTGTGTGGCGGTCCCAGCGTAATGTTAACACGTTATGGCCGTTTACTTTTCATTTAAACTTGGGTGTCAGTGCCGCACTCCTTGCCCCACATAAACCTTGTCTGGTTGTGCGCGTGTGTGTCCTTTCATTACATGAAGTGTGCAGCCCAGGCGGCAGCATCATTCTCTAGTGTGAGAGCAATCTCCTCAATTACACTCTGTATGTGTGTCCTATCCACTACTGTCATTGACGTTGCACTGGTTAGAGCTTCGCGCTCTTTGGGGGAGGCGGGGACTTGGCATGATGCGCCCCACGTAACGGCCAGATCAGGCCCGCCCCTCGAGGTTCGCTTGGCGCCATTTTGACGGTCTTCGCGCGTGGTTGCGACCCGCGTTCTCCCTTGGTCATGTAAGTGCCCTCCCGGGCGGTTTTTGTTCCTATGACTTTTTATTCAGCTGCGCGTGGCACTGACACCCCCCTCTTATCCCCTTTATGTCTTTCAGACGCCAAGATTTCGGTGGCTTCTCCCGGCCTGACATATATTATAGCGGGTTCACATAGAAAAAAAAAAAATTCTCCCACATTCCTAGCGGGTCTTGGGGCATCCAGGGTTGCCTATTGCGTAAATCCCTGCGGGCATACTGCTCAGATAATCACCATATGGAGGCATCTCAGAATTATGTACCCGGGGTCCCTCGGGGACATGACCGGACGTGTACAGTGTGTGGTCAGCCCCATGCTGATGCTGACAGAGCACGGGTCTGCGGACCGCGTGCTGAACAGGCACTGACCCTGCAATCAGGTTTGCCAGTGGCTGCACCTCACTTCAATACACCTGTCTCCCCGGACCTAAATCTCACTCCTGATGAGTCTCACTCGAGCGGGGATGACCAGCAAGTCGTGCCGCGCAGGCTGCCTACGGCTGAGCAGGTGCTGTCTAGTTTGGCGGAGCGCTTGGGCCCTGGAAAGAAGCGGTCCCTGACGCCTCCTGGTTCTCCGGGTCCTAATGATACTGATGAATCTGCTGCTATGCAGGACCTTGATCCTTCTGGTGAAGGTGAGCTATTCTCCGATTCGGGCTCCTCGGATGAGATGTCCTGGAGCCGTGATGATTCTGGGCCCGGTTCTTGGGGCCTGTGTGACAGATGAACTACTTATTAAGATCTTTGAGGTTTTGTCAACCTCCCCTCCTGGAGAGGCTCCCAAGCCTAAGAAGGAGAGTTTCCACACAGCGCCGCCGCGCTTGGAATTCCTGGAACAGGAGCATTTCCAGAATCTTATATCCAAAGAATGGGAATCGCCTTGTAAACTTAAAGGGGTCCCAGGGGTCTGGGATTGGAAGTACCCTTTCCTTCCTGATGTGGTTAGCTTTTGGTCAGCACCTCCTGTGGTGGATGCACCGATTATAGGGGTTACTAACCCCCCCTTCATGACTGCTCCTTATTACCGTACCCTTCGGGATGCTGAGGACCGGCGCATTGACAGACTGGCTTCCCACGCCTTTTCGTGTGCAGGGACGGCTCTGCGCCCGGTCTGTGCCACGGCCATCACTGCGGTGGCCGCCAGGACTCTCATTAGAAAACTACTTGATCACTGACCTGAGGATCTCCCCTGGGAGGTCTTTAATGCGCTCTCAGACTGTGATGTGTTTGTGAGGTTTATCATCTCAGCGCTGGATGACGCCATTAAAATGTGTGCTAGAACCTCTGCCCTTGTGGTAGCTATTCGCCGCCTGGTCTGGCTGCGACAGTGGGGTGCTGACGATGATACGAAAAAGGCTCTCACTGGCCTTCCTTTCAGAGGACAGCGTCTATTTGGGGCCCGTTTGGACCTTTTTGGAAAAAAGGGTAAGGCACCCCTACGCAGAAGGCCGTCTAGGCCTCCTCGGGGCAGGGACACCCCTCCCCCTCCCTACGTTAGTGTCAAATACGAACCTGAGGTGTGCTTCCAACTTTTCGGAGTGGATTTCCACCACGGGGTGGGCAGGCAATGCCCGGGGCCCTCTGGCAGGGCTAAGCCCAAATCTGCCAAGTTTTCCCAAGCATGAAGGGACGCCCTCGTCCTTCTGGGCGAGGGGACTGCCACAGCACCTGGCTCCTATCTTGGAGCGTATCTTCTCCTTCGGGTGGTTCCAGGAGGTAGTTCCCCTGGACACAGGATAGAATTTGCTGGGCGGTCACTCTCAGAGGTTGTCAGGGTGCTTCTAGCCCCTGTTTTCCCCTCAGGAGTTGGTGCAGGGTGCAAGGTCTGGGCTTACTTGCAGGTTGCCCTTGACAGAATGGGGCGATGGCCTCTATGTTAACCTTCCTCTTTCCCTCATAATGATGAGGCAGTCTGGGCCATGCTGGCCTATGGTAGGCTTGGCAATTCTTCACTCACAGGTAGTCCCTGTATGATATCTCTGTCTTGGGATACAGGCGCCCTGTGCAAGGGGGGCTTCTGGCCTCCTGTGGAGTTCTAGATCCTTTTAGTCCCCCCTTTTCTTCCAAAAAACCTACTGCTTTTGTTAAAATAGTGATCCTTCAGTTGGCTCTATCTTGTTGGACTTCTCCTCTTCAGGACCTGTCTAGTTGGGGACTCTTGGCCTGTCGGCAGACAATGGCCTCTTTTATTATTGGTCTGGAGCTTGAAGCAGGATGGTCCTCCTGGAAGGTTTCTGATCCTGATCTGGGTGGGGGTCTACGTCCCCTGCTCCTCAGTGTATTCGCTCCAATGGCTGTCTTTCAGTGGCAGGTTGTGCTATCCTGATGTCCCTCTGAGAGCCAACTAGGGTGGCTCTGTTGGGTCTTGCTAATATCACAGGGGCTCTGCCCTTGTTTTCACTGCCCCAGAATCTTCTGACTCTGGTCATGGGGGCTTAGTAAATTTATGTATAGACTTTCTATTTTATGTCTTGTCTTCATTCACCCTATGTGGGGTTCTGAGCACGGTCGTGCTGATAAAGAGACCCGTGAGATTGATGGCCCCTGGGTGGCCTAGTGAACTGTGGTTCGCAGATGTTTCTGCTGAGGTCAGCTGACCTGTACGCTCTCTCAGGAGTGCGGTTCTGCCCTTGTCAGGCTCCTTTTTGTCGTCCCAATCTACAGACTCTAGTCTGAGGGCTTGACAGCTGATTCATTCACCCCTTTGGAGACGGGTTTATCTTCTGGGTGACTTGGTCTATGGGGGGCTAGGAGCAAGCTTCTTTGGCTTCTTCTTCCCCCGTCTATGGTGGGTTGTGGTGTACCCATATTGCTTGGCATGAGTCTTGGTCTCTCCCCTGTTGGACGTTCTCGGTTCCCAGGGTTCTAGAGTTGTTACAGCATAGGTTGGGGTTGGCTCCCCATCTAGGTACTCTGAAGGTTCAGGTTCTGTCCTGTCTGCCTTCCTGTAGAAGTCTGGTTCAGTCTTCCTTGTTAGGAGTTCCCTTGGGGATTGCTCAGGGGCATCTCCCAAGTAGTTCTATGGTCCCTGTTGGGATCAATTTTCATTCTGTTTGCCCTGCGGATTGTTCCCTTGGGACTTATTCTGGATGCTGTCTGAGCTGTTTTGTAGCTCAAGTCGCCCCTCCGGGGCTGTTGCTTCAGTCAGACATGTGCCTGAGAAGGTGGCTCTGATTACTTAGCCCTCGTTCATTATATATATATATATATATATATATATATATATATATATATATATATATCACACCATGATGTGGTGGTATTCCGCCTTACGCCGGACCCTTTTGTCCAAGGTGGTGTTTTATGATCATTATTATTTAAGTCCTTTTAGTCTGCCTATGGGCCTTGTTCTTAGTAATGCTGAAGTAAGGGGTCTGCATTCCCTCAACGGGTCTTCAGTTTTCCTGGTTGTTTCTTCTCCCTTAGGGGGACTGATGCCCTTTGGGGTCTGCGGGCGCCTCCATAGGTTTGCGCCTGATCTCGTTTGCTTACAGGGTCTATGCACCCTTTGGAATGATCTTACCTGGATGGTTTGCCTTCCTGGTCCTGAGTAAAGGTTTTGGCTTCTTGCCGATCCTTGTTAGTGAAGGGGTCAGTATCCCCGCCTTCCTGGCGGGAGACCAGTTCTCGATTCCCCGTTGGGGATAGTTCTAAGTTTTACCGAGGCTTCTGTTGCCTTTGGGCTGGTTAGGCCGTTACACTGGCCTATTCCCTAAGGAGGAAGAATCTCCCTCTCTTTTTATTCCGTTCCATTGGTGTTTGGGTACCTTGGCCCTTCAGCACCAGGTTTTCTGTTGAATAAGTTGCTAGACCGCTGCTTGTGTCTGTTCATACCTTTTCAAAGGTTTTGTCATGAGATTGACGTTAGAGCCTTTGCTCTTGTCGTACTTGGTAGCAAAGTTTTGCAGGTGACAGCGCCTTTACTGTCTGCTGTGCCTTTTTTGTTGGGGATCCCACCCTACTTTATGGACACTGCTATTGGATGTCCCACGTGTAAGTATTATATTGGAGCAGGACGTACTGTATGCTTAGAATAATACAATTCTGTGAAATACTCACCTGTAGAATTGGTATTATACGCATACAGTACGTCCTGCTCCACCCCACCCTGGTTTTATATTTTCTGGATCCCCTGTATGGTGATTGTTATCATTACTATTGTTACCAGTTTGGTGGTTGGTTTCTCCCGGCTTCTTTTCTCACTGCTTTTCAATACTGGGGATTTGTGGGAGGTCCCTGGGTATATGAAGGGCTGGGAGGAGCCTGTTTTTTGCATGTCTGCAGTGAACAGCACCCTCTGGCGGAGGATTACCCACGTGTAAGTATTATATTGGAGCAGGACGTACTGTATGCATATAATACCAATTCTACAGGTGAGTATTTCACAGAATTGTATTTTTTTGGTCACATTTTTCTATAGCCGCTTGTGAGAGGTCACAAAACCATGAAAGGCTTTTTTTTTTCTTCCATCCTAGGCCCGGCTCATTACAATACACTGTGTGCCACTCAGATGACTTCTCCACAAACCTTGGTGTGATTGTGCAAGGAGCATAGAGCTCTTCATTGCCTATAAAAGAAAGAATGCCACACTTCAGCCCCCCTCCTTCTTTCATAATCCTAAATTGACATTCCTGATGGATAAGGGATTGCCTGCCTCGGTAGTAAGTACTATGATTCCGGTTCGGAAGAAATCTTCTTTGATTTATTATAGGGTCTGGCATGCTTACATTGCCTGGTGCGAGTCTAAGTCTTTTCCTTGTCGCACTTTCTCCATTTCTAGGATTTTGGAGTTTTTACAACATGGTCTGGAGTCGGGTCTACAACTGAGTACCCTCAAAGGCCAGGTTTCGGCCTTGGCAATCTTTTTCCAACGATCTTTCGCCAATCTTAGGCTTGTCAAGACTTTTTTCCAAGGAGTTACCTGCTACCGGTGTGGGACTCGAACTTAGTGCTTTCTGCTCTCCAGGGTCCTCCCTTTGAGCCCTTGTGCAATGCTGCGCTGTCCATTCTGACTCTTAAGGTGGCCTTTCTGGTTGCTATCACTTCGGTGCGTCGCGTCTCTGAGCTGGCGGCGCTTTCTATTAAGCCTCCTTATTTTGAGCGGCATCAGGATAAGGTGGTATTCCGTTTTAAACCTGAATTTTTGCCCAAGGTTGTTTCTGCCTTTCATCTCAATGAGGACATTGTCTTGCCTTCCTTGTGTCCTGCCCCTTCTAATTTTAAGGAACGAAGCCTTCATTCTCTGGATGTGGTCAGGGCGCTCAAATACTTTTTGACCGCCACTGAGTCTTTCCGGAAGTCGGATTCTCTGTTTGTCCTTCCTGCTGGGCCTAGGAAGGGTTTGCCTCCAGCAAAATCCACTATCAGCAAGTGGATCAGACAGGCGGTGGTGCAAGCGTACTCTGCTAAGGGAAAGGAACCCCCTTTTCGTGTTACGGCTCATTCCACTAGGGCTATTGGTGCTTCTTGGGCTTTTCAGCACCAGGTTTCTGTTGAACAAGTTTGTAAGGCCGCTACTTGGTCTTCCGTTCATACTTTTTCAAGGTTTTACAAGGTTGATGTTAGGGCCTCAGCTGACGCTGTTTTTGGTCGCAAGGTGCTTCAGGCTCACTGGGCATCCCACCCTTCTTTATGGACACTGCTGTGTCCCAAATGTGAAGAATTGAAATGAAGCAAGCCGTGCTGTACACCAGGAAAAATACAATTCTGTGATTACTCACCTGTAATCACGGCTTACTTCATCCCTCCCTTGTTATTGTTATCCTCTTTTGCCTTGTTATGGTGATTTTTGTGAGAGAGTTATTTTTTAGTGGGACTGTGTTTTTTGTTAACATGGTCTTGCCTTCCGGCTTCTTGCATTACTGCTTTTCAAACACTGGAGTCTCTGGGTAATTCCTGCCCTTTTTATGGGCCGGGAGGAGCCACAAATCTTTCTGCAGCCAGCTGCGCCCCCTTGTGGCGGATTACCCAAATGTGAAGAATTGAAATGAAGCAAGCCGTGCTGTACACCGTAAAAACAATTCTACAGGTGAGTAATCGCAGAATTGTATTTTTGTAGCAGAGCTACGTCCAATGGGGAACAGTTACTTGCTACATAGATGGTGAATCCACAGCTTAACCAATAGGAGACATGCTTCTTCAGAAGCTATGTGAAACCCTCCCAGGGCCCCCAGAAACTCGCCTTCTTCCCTGGGCCAACAGGGCATGCACGAGCAGCTGCTGCATCCCTCTAGCAGGGAGCGTGTCCGTGAGAGGCGTTTTGAATGGCCGGCAAGCTCCCTGTTAGTGGACAGCAGGGGATGTGGCCGCTGGCACACTCGGGTCCACTTCCGTAATCAAAGGGGCGGAAGCGGATCCGAGCGCGCTGATTGGATAAGAGGCTGCGCATGTGCTGTAGGACCAGGGAAAGGTGAGTTCGGACGACCTGGGGGGTTTCACACAGCGGGGCATTCCTGATCGGTGTGCCCCAGGGACAAAAAGCAAAACCCAGGATGGTCAAAATACTGGGTTTTTGTCGACTTTAATTCCCGATTTTTGCCCTTGTTGGGACATAAAGTCATTTTTGACTCTTTATCTGCTTTAAGACAAGAAGGGGAGAAGGCACCCACATCAAAGTGATCTTGAACAGAGGAACATTGGGCCTCTTGGCTGGCCCTGGAATCTAAAAGACTTTGGGGGTGGCAGATTTCTACACCCTATGGCATCCCAATTTGGGATACCTCTCTGTGTGAAACCCCATGGAATCGCCACACTAACTCACCTAGCTGCATTGCAGTGGCACATGCATGGGCCGCGGCTCTGTACTTGCGTCAGGCATTTGGTAATGGCTGTTGCAGGTACATCCCCCAGTTAGAGTTGAGCAGGGATGTGGCCTGCGGCGCTTGTCTTCATTCAGCTCTCTAGCCTCTGTGACGTTGCTACAACTAGCTGAGCTAAATAGAGCCAAACATGCTGATTGGCTGAGCGTCCTGTATCTGCGCTGTGGGAATGTTGGAAAGCTGAGTTTTCTGGCGATTTCATGGGGATACACATAACGGGGTATCCCAAATCGGGATGCACCGTCTGGGAGGAGCAACACCCGGGAAAGTGAAATCCGTGGGGTGTTCCTCATTTAAAGGAGCACTATCGCGAAATTGTGTAATATTAAAAATCCATATAAACACTTTAGCTAATAAAGGAGGGGCTCACTTATACACCCGAACTGAATAAAACTCCCGCCAAGCTTATGGTTTTCTTTCCCTGGTAGGAATAAAATCCTGGGGTTACAGCTGTAGTCTATGAGGGGTGACACCCGAGATGTCCTCTTCCTTCCCTTAAAATAAAAAAAAAACTAGCCTGGCTGGATATTTCTCTATACCAGGTGTATAAGTGACCCCCTCCTCCCTCCATCTAGGATATTTATATGGCCTTTTATCATTAGGCCATTTTTTCGTGATAGTGCTCCTTTAATCAGACACATACTACACATGCCCTGGCAAGTCTGTCATATGGAGGCTGTAAGTGCTGCCTCAGTGTTGCCCTACATGGATACTATTTGTTGGTGCCAGTTTATTCTGTAACAATGCAACATTAAAAACAAATGTTGGCCCCTGAACACGCCTTGCAGTAATTTGAGCAGAATATTGTGGAATAAGAGGATTACGGAAATATTTTACAGCCTAAAGGAGGGTAATTGCGTCAGGGTGTCACAGAGCAGCAGTGTTCTCCAGGCAGCACGTGATCCTGTAGACATGAGACCTTCTCTCACACCAAGACCGGGATGCAAGGATTGATTATTGAATCCAATGAAATGGTTTTTATGCTTTATTTTAGGAGGGATGATATCACATGGATAAAACAGAACCAGATACAGGAGTAGAACTCCAGCCATGTGTGTAACCAGGGGTGCACTCAAGGGGGGGGAGTTACTGGGATCCCGGACTGGGACATGGCCCTAGCCATGTTTAAAGTATTATCGGCTATCTTTTCTGCTTCAGTGGCCCGAGATCTCCTGTTCTCCAAAATCAAGTGTGGTGCTTTGTATGACAGCCCCCCCTCTCCACCCTTTGGCAGGTGGGGCTTTTCTAAGGAAAAGGTGAGTATTTGTCTCATCCAGACATCGCTGATAGTGTGCAGGGATAGGTTAGGCTAGTTTAAGGTTTAGTTTTTTAAGATATGCCCTGGCCCAGGAAAGGAGTGTTTAGATCTGTTTGAAGCTGCCTTTATATTGTGTTCACCATAAATGTGTTTATGGGGGAATCTGAGGTTTTGATCTTATCGATCAAAGATCTCAATCCCGTGCAATAATCGATTAAAATTAAACTTAAAAAATTTCGATCAACATATTAAACACAATACTTACTACTACAACCACATTTATAAAGGAATGAGGAGATAATAGACTCTATGAGAGCAAGGAGGGTTTATAACCAATGCCTTTCAATCCTCCTCCACCTTGGCCCCCGTCACCACCGGAGCTTCTCTTCCCATGGCCGGGGAACCAAGCGGTCTTTGATCGATAAGATCAAAAACTCATATTTCTCCATTTGCACATAACAATTTACCCCGACGCATGAGTGATCGGTTATACTTTATTTTACATTTTTATATTATTTTGATCAGCTTGGTGTATTATTATTATGAGAACGACCCGATAAGCTCTTTAGATCAGATTGTTATTTTTATAAATGTGTTTATACCTATAATGTACAGTACAGGCAGCTCAGGCGTTACATCCTGTATATACATTTTGCTTTACTAACCTTTACTTCTTCATTCTTTTTAGTGAATGTGACCCAATCAAAAGGAGAAGAGCTGCCTGTGTCAAGTGCCACCATGTCGGACCAGAATTACCGCCATTTAGATGGTAAGCTGCATGCAGGACAGCATAGAAGTGTGTGTGTCGATTATCTGATATCCCCCCCACACACACACACACACACACACACACACACACACACACACACACACACACACACACACACACACACACACACACACACACACACACACACACACACACACACACTGTGTACATGTGGTGGCTGCCACAAGCTGCTGAATGCCCTCCTGTTCACATGATGGTATCTTGGTGTGTTTATAAAAGAAGTGCTGGTTGTGAGATCTTGGTCCTGGCTGCTGAATCTACTGTTAGAATGGCATTTGGCGGAGGCAGCAACAAGTAGCAACAATGTAACCTCTAGGAATTAGGACATTTTACATATTTGCCTCTTAATGTTCTAAAGTAGAAGTTTCCTAGGAAAATAAAATGCTATTGTATGATGCACATGTTTGACTAATATGCTTAAAGTGGACCAAAACCCAGAGCGATTGGCCTGGGAATTTATAAGATTCTCGGGCCGATCGATTCCCTCCCCCCAGAGCATCCAAAATCGAGATGCCCCGTACATTTACCTTGCTTCTCGGTTCAACGGCGCATGTGCAAGCCGCGGCCGCATCCCTGCTATCCCTCTAGCAGGGCGCGTGTACGCATCAGGCATATGTGAATGGCCGCCGCGGGCATGCTCCCTGTTTAAGGGAAGCGGGGGATGTTCTCGCCAGCACACTCTGAGCCGCTGGCCTATATGGTGTAACGTCAGCGGCTCCAAGCATGCTGATTGGACGAGCCGCTGGACCAGGAAGAGGTGAGCTGTGCTCGCCGATCTAGGGGGTTTCACACAGCGGGGCACCCCCGATCAGGATGTTTGAAAAAGTCAACCGAATGTAATGAATGTCAACAGAAAGTGACAGGGCTGAGAAGCCTGACAGGGGGAGGGGGAAGCATGTTTCTGCTCTCACAGCCTTCAAGCACAGTGCTGTTTCCTCAGATGCACAAATTACAAGCCCTGACCCATCATATGTTTTTATTTGGAGCCATTTCCTAAGCTGCTGTCACAGCATATAATGCAATGTGGCTTGTGAGATGGCAACATGCTTGAAAGCTTTGTGAGCAGACACACTCTGTCCCCCTCCTTCTCTCAGACTTCTCAGTCCTGTCATTTTCTGCTGACTGTGTTTATTGCAAATTGCAAGTGAAGTGAAGATTTTCACTGTCGTATACTAGTAAAAAAAAAATTTCTGTAGCCTACTATAAAATAGCATTTTTATTTTCACATCTTTTTAATAGTAAATGATTTTTAAAGGAACAGTCTAGGCTGCGGCAATAATAAGGCAGCAAGCACCTCACCTAATGCCTGTCCCATGTACCTCCCCTCCACTTCCTGCAGGTTTCCAAATTTTGGCCTTCTTTCTGTTTATTTCTCCAGGACCAAACAAAAAAGTGCTCCAACAGGCGCTCTGTCCCTTTGTGTTCTTGGCATGAGTGAGCATTGAAAGCCTCAATGGTCTTACAGTTCTGACCACAGCAGAGCATGCTCATATCTCATAAAGCTGTGCCATTACACTCCCAACCCAGCTCAGCCATGCCCAGAAGTTAAACCGGACCAACAGCCTGGCACAGTTGGGAAAAAAAAGGTAGTGGCCATTTTGGAGCTTCTATTCCCATGACATAACTGACAATGCACAGTAACCGGAAGCCCAGAAGCACTTCCTGTTTGCAGGTGGCCTGCAAATGCATGAACCACCATCTTGTTTTTAAAATTGACCCCAGCAGGATTTAGGAAAAGATGAGCACATATTTATGTGCGGCGATCTACATTGCCCTGGGGAGGGATGCATATGAGCACTGTTTGATGTGCTGGTCTGGTTTAAGTAATTTTGGACTGCTGGTCTGTTTTAAAGCCAATGGCTTTACTCAGAATACATAAAGTATTTATCTCTGCTGCTAGCCACGAGGCTTTCTAGTTTCACAAGCACTCAGCACTGAGCGATGCCGCTGTCAGCGATGGGGGCTTGTAAGTGCACCCGGCGCTGCTTCAGAGCTGATGGCACTGCACCCGGATCGACTGAGCCCACGCAAGCTTTGTTTTCTTTAATTGCCTAGAGTGTATTTTTAAAAGAAATGTTCAGCCTAACAAAAATATAACATGTATACTCTCCTTTCCTCCCCGCTGCTCATTGGTCTGACTCTGGCGGTCAGAAAGAAACGTATTCATTGCATGTAGTCCCTGTTCTCAACAAGCCCAAACTCTATTCACGACCACCTCTGTGGCAACCTTCCTCCCACGATATCAGTCGCGGTGGCACCCCCCCCCTCCAATCACAGCAATAGAGGTAGAGCGCCAATGTGGCTGTTGGTTGAGGGTGGCTGTTCATTGCTGCATTGCTATTGAATGGAGTTCAAGCATAGACAACACGGAGACTCGGATGCATTGAGCTCCTAACTGCTGGGAGCAGATCACTCAGATGCGGGGAAAAAAAGGCGAGTCTAACTGTAGTTTTATTGAGATAGACATTGCTTACTCATTTAGTCAGGTCTCTTTCTACCTCAAGGACTATACTGCTCAGAGTTTCTGAGAAACCATGCTGTGAAGGAGGATAATGTGATATCAGAGCATTGTTGCTGGGTCGGCCTGATAGTACTAACTGGCTGCTGGTCTGGGAGTTTTCCAACGGTGCTGAGCATTGTTATCAATAGACAGCAGGATGGACACTGGTGATGAAGTAGCTGCTAAAGTATGAAGTCACAGCATATCTACCAAGGAAATGTGTGCACTGGCTTTCAGCAGGGTTTCCATGACTGTAGTCTCATTTCTTATAAATGTAATGGTAGGTTTTGCTGCTACAGCTGTGCTTTAAAGCCCAAGGCCAGGAACAATGTTTGTTGTGGACAGAGCAGGAGAGGGTTAGAAACACTTTAACCATATTTGCTGTCTGCAATGACCACAGCGGGTGCTTCAGAGACTACCATTGGCACAAGGATTCTGTTCTGTACTCAGTACCCAGTTTACTTGTCTTTCAGGCCTTTGCAGTTTCAAACTGGGTCTCCCAGATCTGGATGCCTGGTGGGGGAAAAACTGGGTTCTGTCCCGCTTTAAGGGTTCAGTAGTTATCCAGATTACTTAAATGCAGAACATTGTGTTTATTTCTATGAACTAAACACCCATAAAAATGCCATCAAATCACCCCCATACTCGCTCACTCTTCATTACCAAACATTTGCTCAGCAATTCCTTCCTGATCATTATCTGCATGTCTCAAATGTTAACACTGTCAGCAGTATTCATGGGAGTCTAGAATATCCTCTGGTTACACATGTGAGGCTGTAAGCTCCAGTTTTGTAATATGCCAGAGGAAGAGACCTGGCGGGTTTTGAAAACGTGATGCAGACCTCCAGTCAATAAAAGAAAGTTTAGTAAATTGCTCCCCTAAATCCCCTCTTCTGATGATCTGAGATGAAAGCTGTTTAAGAACATCGGACCAAAAATAAAAAGGGTCCAATCCCCCCCCATCAGCCCCTACTAACCTTTCGCATGTCGCTGCTGCCTGCTGTGGCGACATCCGGCTGCTTCAGGGCCCAATCCTCACCCTGCCTTCTGCTAAGCCATCTGTTAATGAAAGCACTTTGCCGTGCTCGTCAATGTCCCACGGCAATCTCGCAGGATTTTGGGCGGCCCCATTGCATCATATTCATGATGCGCAAGATCAGGGTGGATTTGATTTAAATCACGATTTAAATCACTAGTCAGTAAGGCTTGATTTAAATCAGTGATTTAAATCAAAGTTTCTACCTAAACTAGTTCTTGCTATTTTAACATGCAAGTAGATGAAGATTTTTAGAATCACTTTTTATATTACTTTTTTCTCCCCAGTTTAATGGGTTAATCATTCATATTTGGACACCACTGTTCTGTTGTACTTAGGAAGGAGAAAAATAATCCTGACCTTAATAACAATTTAAATAGATTTATTCAACTGAAACAATAACAGCATTACAGCATAAGTTATTTGCTTAAACAAACATCCATGTTTTGTTAACTAAACAAAATATATATATATTTTAAGAAACTTAGACTGTCAGCCCAGCCGACACATGAAAAACGTAAATACTACTGTCCCTGCTGTCCTCTGTAGCTCACTAGTCATAGGTTTGTAGAACAATAGGATTAAGGTCTTTTTCTCAACTCTGTGTTGTAACATTTTTGGAAGAGGCTGGGACCTCTGCGGAGTCAAATTCAGTTTTGAGAACTGCGTAAGTAAAGCGAGCGTCTGTGATAATATAGGAGAGAAACTGCCCACTAATCCTACAGAAACCTCTGGAAGAGCATGGCATTGTGAATGTTACACATATACAGCCTTTATTCTACTGAGTTAAACAACTCAGCTTTATCTCATGATGGAAGAACCTTTGGATGGTAAAATATTTTCCTCAAAAAGCAGTTTATTGAAAAAAAATCTGATTTAAATAAAAAAAATCCGATTTTTTTTTAGTTAAAAAAAAAAAATTGATTTTTATCCACCCTGCGCAAGATGGGATGAGATGCAAGATGGTGCTGTCTGTCGGAAAGTCGTCCGGAAACTGAGGGACCTAGAAGGTGGATCCCTTGGCGATGTGAGCAAAGAATGCCCAAAAGTAAAACCAGAGAGGGGTGCAGCAGATCGGTGAAGCTTGGGGGAGGTTTTAACCTTGAACTCTATGCATATGTTGTGGGATAGCATGCAGATTCTGCAATCTAGAACTACATGGGAGTGGCCATCTTACTACACTGCCCTGCTTAAACATGAGCCAGCAGCAATCCACACCAAACTGAGAGAAATATATACAGGGAGCATCATATTTATTATGCTACACAAACACACTCACACATATATTTAGAGGCAATTTTGACAGTGGGACTGAGTTTTTGAGAAGCAAAACTCTGATTTGTATGGCAAGGTTGACCCCCCCAATGCAGTTCAGGAGCACATAATCTACCTGCTTATTCCATAACCTCTACTAGATACAGAACCACTTGCCTGCACAATCCCCCTAATAACAAAACAAAAGCATAAACAGGGTGCCACTCCCCATATGTATTACTCAAATAAGTATTTAGACCAAGCATAGATCCAAAGGACATGGGGTTAAAGTGGTCCTTCACTCTGAATAAGAGTCTATCTTAAATGTTTCCCACACCCTGTACATACAGATTGCTCACATTAAAAATCATCCTACCTGCATCTACTGCATGTTATGAGCCTTTAAACATCCAAGATGGCGGCTTATGGAAGCCGCCATCTTATCAGGCAGCCTGCAAACAGGAAGTGCCTCCTGACTGTGCTGCTCTGCATTCTGGGACCTTTACCTGACCCCAGCTCTGCTCTGTCTGAGCAATACACAGCTATAACCCGCCCCCTGTACCTTATCCCACTCTCCTCAGTAAGTGTGATGCTTCTGAGTCAAGATGGCGGCGCCCGTATCCTAAATTCCTGAACAGAGTTGCAGCCCAGTGGGGGAAAGAATAATAAGTTAGTGACTAAAAACGTAAAATATATTAATTTTAGATGCTGGGGAACCGTTTTTTAAGAGTTTGGGCTTTTCATTAAATCACACTGAAGGTCCGGTTTAAGGCCGCTCAAATAGCTTATGTCACTGATTGCCAGATGTGGGCTTTAGGGGAGCAAAATTTTAAGTTTACATTTTTTGACTGGAGGTCTACTTTTAGTCTGTCAGTTTAACCAGGTAGTACTTGTTTTCTGTGCTAGATTTGTTTTCTCTCCTTTTCCCTTTTAATCACAGAATTGATAGCAGCAGCAGGAGCACATTAATTACACATATCTGATTTTTCGCCATTCCTGAGCTGCATTGTAGGGTACTTCACCTGCAATATAAGCTCTGTCTATGATAGTGTGTCCTGTGCACCATATAAGTCTCTGGGAAAAAAACATGTAAAACACAGTAAAAGTGGCCTGTCTGAGAATAAACACTCAGCACTTCAGGGAGGGGCATATATACGCCTGAGAGGTGGCTACCCCAATTCCCTCCTAGGGATGTCACAAGGATCCACTACTGGCAAGTACAGGAAATGCCAATCAAGCTTGGAAAATAGTAGAATCAAGCAACAACTTTGGAATTTTTAAATGTAATGTTTTCCAAACAGAAATAAAATATATAGTTATGTTATACAAAACATACAGCGTGAGTGTAGTGAGAGTGTAATACACACCTCCACAGAAGCATTGGAAGCCAAAATAGAAACACAGGGCCCTTAAGTTTGCCGATACTCCCTTCTTGGAGTGTAGAATTAGAAATGGATATTTTTTGTCTACTGAATTGTCTTGGAACACTGATATTTTTGCTGTCCTTCCCTGTAATTTTGCAGGCGGTCATTGCATAGATGAGGCAATTGACATGAGAGACAAAAGCTCTAAACGTTTCCACTAGTGGATATGTTTGTCTGTGTTCATTTAAAGCTAATCTTTGGCACTGCACACTCACGGCTTATGAGTGCCTTGGATGGCTCAGAGATGTAAAGAGATGAATTGCATGGCCCCGCCCATTTCAAAGAGTGATGGGTAATTCCTATTATTCCTTGTGTTGGGTGCTGTGCAGATCCATTGCATTTTAGGAAAGCACCTCTTTTCCTTTTCATTCAAAGCAATGTGGATTGAGGAGGTGAGGCTTCACAGCTAAAAGAAAAAGGTGTCACTAACTGGGAGTAGAGTGAAGCAGAAGCGGGAAACATTGCCAAAAGATTCTTCTCTCCATGAGGGGGGGCAGTTCAGGAGCTTCCAGCTAAAATGTGGGTTGGGCACTGGACTGCATTTGCTTTTCTAGAGCAGAAAGTATCTACACATTGCCCAACACAATGAATAATAGAATTACCCATTACTCCTTGCGGTGGGTGGAGCCATGCAAAAAAATCTCTTTACATCTCAGAGGTATCCAAGGCAAAAAAGCCTTGAGAGTATGCAATGCCAAGGATTAGCATAACATTTGCACAGCCAAACACCTTGTACTTGTGGACACTACTACTATGTGAAATGTCATCCCTATAGCATTTGAAGACGAGCAACCCCTGCACTAGGTAGAACAGGCCTGTGCCATAGTGCATGAGGATAATATAACGCCATCGCCAAAGTCCACCAGGTTGCCAGTCATGCTTGGTTCACCAGGCTGTTAGTCTCAGGAAGGGAAGCTCATGCCATCTTTTTTGTCCAATGTAACCTTGGTATTCAGCCTCTTTTACTATGCAGCTGTGGTGGCCATTCACCATGATGCTCGCTGGTGAGCAGGGGCACCATGAGACATGGTCCTGAGCGCCAATACGTCTTATTACACCAGATTAGAAAAGAAAAGCTGCAGGGGAAAAAGGTGAATATTCACTTTTTTTAGCCTGGACAGGAATGTTAAATATAATCTTGATTATATAATACTTTCAACCTATTTTTTTTTATTTTTTGGAGAGGATGGATCAACAGATGATGGACTTAAGCACAATGTCACTGATGGTACACTTGAGCCAGTGGTGGAAGGAGAACCCTTCACAAGTTATTTTGATGAGAAAATCCCGATTCCAGAGGATGAAGCGGTTAGTACACTATAGCGGACTGTTACCAAAGTTCTCTGGAGTTATTATTATTGTTTATTTATAAATATTATGTTTATTTAAATTGATATGATGTATATTGTATACATCGTCTTCCATAGTGCTGTACAAAGTAGTAATTACAGACAGGGTAGAAACAAACAGTGAGGTGGAAAATGAAATATAATTAATTATATTGTATTACCGTATATACTCGAGTATAGGTCGACCCGAATATAAGCCGAGGCACCTAATTTTACCACAAAAAACTGGAAAAAGTTATTGACTCGAGTATAAGCCTAGGGTGGGAAATGCAGCAGCTACCGGTAAATTTCGAAAAGAGAAAAAGATGGAGGGAATGTGGAAAAGAGAGAAAGATGGAGGGAATGTGGAAAAGAGAGAAAGATGGAGGGAATGTGGGAAAGAGAAAAAGATGGCGGGAATGTGGAAAATAGAAAAAGATGGAGGGAATGTGGAAAATAGAAAAAGATGGAGAGCCCTGAAAATACCCTCCCTCCATAAGAGTCCTGTAATTACCCCCTCACTGCATAAGAAAATACCAGATCAATACACTAATAAGAAGGAATGGTGGGGCTCTGAAGCTGCCCCACTAAATAACCCAAAGGCTGCACTGAACTGACACCAAAGTAGGGATAAGATTAAAAAAAAAATATATATATTATTATAAATCCTTGTTTCTGCCTAAAAAATACTGACATTAAAATTTAATGTCAGTATTTTTTAGGCAGAAACAAGGATTTATAATAATTTTTTTTTTAATTTTTTTATCTTATCCCTACTTTGGTGTCAGTTCAGTGCAGCCTTTTAATGTCAGTACCCTGTGGCCAGCACCTGACTTTTTGCTGATCACTGGTGCTATGCATACCCACCTATCCCATTTGCATACACGTTTAACATGGATAAATACCTCCTGGATGCTGGACACCACGACTGCAGCTGGAAATCCCCACGAGTGCTGCTGACCTGCTGCTGTGTCCGGACCCGGAAGAGGTTTTCAGGCGGGGGGGGGGGGGGGTCGCTCCTCGCGCTCCTTGCACTCACTGGCTCCGCACACCGTCAGACGGCAGATGGGGCTGCGCGGCCGCGCGCGCGCACCTTAGATTCTGTGGTGTGCGCGCGCGTGCGGCCTCGGCCTCGCACCTCTGCCTGTGTCTCCCTGCAGCCTGAAGAGAGTTCTCAGCCTGTGGGTTGCGCGACCCCCATGATTTGGTCGTTCGACCCCCAGGTTGAGAACCGCTGCGTTAGAGGGAACGCTGGCGGCAGCTCCATCCGCCCCTAAGGTAATCCGGCCCCGCCCCTTTTTCTCCTCCATTTTTCACTGACTCGAGTATAAGCCGAGGCGGCTTTTTTCAGCCCAAAAAGTGGGCTGAAAAACTCGGCTTATACTCGAGTATATACGGTAATTAATTCGTTCTAGCCGCCTGTATGCCATCTCTCACATTCTCATTGTGTGGAGGGGTTTTCACCCCCCCCCCCTCATATAACTAACGCTAAAGAATGTTATGTCTGCTTAATGAGAAACAGATGTTCTTCATGTCTGAACTATACCTTCCATATATGTCTGTATATGTTTAAAATGTCCAATCGAAGTCTGACATGTGTCCAAGCATCCAATCAGGCTAGTCAATTAAGCTTCTTTGTCTAAACCTGTATTTAAGCAAGTAAAAAGAGCCCGTAATTCGGGCATTGGCAATTGAAATAAGCAAGCCCCCAGTCGACTGAATAAACATTGTATTTCCTGAAGACCTTTGTTTCTGAGTCTGTGCCATTTTTACTTCAACAGTACATAGACTATTACAAATGCAGTGTTACAGAGCTTACAATGAATATTCTGAATACAAGATGCAATAGGAGAGAGCCTGGCCTTTGCAAGCTTACAGTCTAAAGGATGAGGGGTGGAGACGAGAGGGGAAGGATCACAAACAGTTAATATTGAGCATTGTGGCATGTGCTCTTTAGAGAATTGCTTAAGCCAGATTGTATGCTTGATTGAATAGGTGGGTTTTAAGGGCACCTTTGAAAGCTTTGAGGGTTGGGGAGTGTCGGATTGGGTGGGGGAGGGCATTAGAGAAGATTGGAGTAGCACGTAAGAAGTCCTGGAGGGGAGCATGAGAGGAGGTGACCAGGGTGGAGGACAGGAGACGGTCAGCAGCAGAGTTATGGTGATTCTTTTAGAGTGAATGGTGAATTCTCTGCAGAATTTAATGAAATAAAATGTACTTTTCAGAATTCTTGGTTCAGCTTCCGAAAGCTTTGGGCCTTCACTGGACCAGGCTTCCTAATGAGCATTGCCTATCTAGATCCCGGCAACATTGAATCTGACTTGCAGTCTGGCTCTGTGGCCAAGTTCAAGGTAAGTTAATAACAATAATACATTACTTATCTAATACATGCCTAGCGATTAACTATTATTGCCCAAGGCAGAATGTTTGTCTTTCAAACAAAGCATAAGTATAGAGAGAATGCTTGGACAAAATGTATCAACTGTAGGTATTACTATTGTTTATTTACAAAGTGCCATCATATTCTGTGGCACTGTACAAGGTATAAATTACAGCCAGGGTAAAACAAATAATATACTTATAATACACAAGCTTTTTGCGTCATGGGCATGGAGGAAACGTGAGTTCAGTGGGCGATCTGGGGCTTTAAAACAGAGAGGTCAAGGACCAATCACCAGGATAGTGAAAATCCTGCTGAGTTACATTTAAACTTAACGATTCCAGGCTGGAGATAAAAATAATTGGATACATGCCTTTGTCTAACAGTGCCCTATTCCTCAATTGCCAAACCCATTGCCAGTCTTGTCCTGACTGTCATTAACTTGGAATTGGTCTCTGACAGCTCTATGTCACACACCCATGTGTTCTTGCCTTGAAAAAGAGACCATACGGTCTTGAAACGCATAGGCGGCCCGAGGTGTCAGCTGTTCCCTCTCTTATGGTCATGTAAGGTCTTGTTCCCATTGAATGTACTGTGAATTACTTTTTCTTGCACTTTACCCTGACTGAACTTGGGTTTTTGTTTTGCACATGAAATACTGTTATTTGATGCACTTTTCTGCACTAGCACTTTGTAGATATTTATATAGATTTATTTGAATTATATTTTTTATATATTCTTATTATCAGCACAGATTTCAAAATTAGTATAGAACTTTACTGAAATAAAGGGACAGCACCCCCTTGTGGTGTAAATGGCTTACAGCATGGCATATGGATTTCCAACAATTTAATTTTGTTTGTATCATGTCACAATAAAAATAAAAATATATATTATGATGATAATGCGAGTGCAAGTGTGAGAATCTGTTGGTTCAGTAGAAAAAGGGGGAAACAGGGGCACCCCCCAGAGTGTTTTTCTAATTCCATAGAAAGAAGCCACAGAGCAGTGCACCGCCTAAAAAAAGTAATATATAAAAATTGTTGTTGATGCCACCCATGAAAAGTTTGTTTGTGACATCACACACCCATGATGCCGAAAACCAACCTCAGACTAATAGATCAGGAAAGGTAGCAAAATCAACAGTAAGTGAACATGCCTAGGATAAGCAAACATCTTTCCTAAGATGAAGATTACATGCATAACGGCAGACTAGATGGACCATGTGATCTCCTTCTGCTGTCTAGGTTTCTATGTTGTTTTATAGGTTATTAGACCTATACCAAGAACTGAAAAAAAAACCACCTATAAGACCATACACAGATCCAATCATTAAGACCAAATGGCAAAGTACAAACAATTTATTCAAATGCTCCAAAGATAAAAACGTTTAAAACCATAGCACCAAAACAGCAGATGAGGTAATATTATTAAATAATATTATATAAAATATTTATTATATATATTATTATATTATATAATATTTTCTGGAATCCAGCACGGGTTGCTTCATCTGTAATTCTTCACATTTGGGGAATCCGCCACAAGATGGCGCAATCGACTGCAGAAAGACTTGTGGCTCCTCCCGGCCGGGCGGGAATTACCCAGAGACCCCAGAGTTTTTCTGCAGTCCTGACTGCAAAGACAGAAGATTTTCTCTCTTTGGTTATTCGCAGGAGAGCGGGACGTCCCAAGCCCGTCGGCCCTGCAGGCCTATTCCCACCTGGTTCGGACCCATTCCACCTCCCAGCCCCGGCTGACAGTTCAGGTGAAGGTAGGAAAACACCTGGGGTCGGGTGTTCACAGAGCTCTGCTCTGGGCCACAGACCCTGTACCCAAAGGGTAACCGGCCGCAGGCTAATGGTGAGCCTGGATGGGGGAGGGAGAAACCACCCTTATTGTGTTCCCACCTGCTTTATTGTTATTGGTGTTTTTCATATTGGTTGTGTTTCACTGTGGCTGCATTTTACTTGCCTGTGGGGTTTGGAGCTGTGATGTTTCCCCCCCCTTGGGTCGTTGCTGGGCGGGGGGACCTACGGTGCCGTGACGGGCCATGCTCAGACGGCCATATTCTTCTCTCCTCCTTCCCTCTCCTCTGTCTTTGATACTTTACACATTGTGCCCCCTAAGGCGGCAAAGAAGAAGCAGGAGGAGCTCTTCTGTCTTGACAGGCAACGCTTAGAGTTCCCGGAGCAGAGACATTTTTCCAATATGGTCCTCAAAGAATAGGAACGCCCAACAGGTTGCCCTCGGTGCCCAAGGGACTGGATAGAAGGTATCCCTTCTCGGCCGATTTGGTTCGTCTCTGGTCTTGTCCCCCTGAGGTGGACGCTCCCGTCCTGGGGCTGTCCAATATTTCTGTTATGACGTCTCCTGACACCACTACCTTGCGCGATAATGCTGATTGGCGCATGGATCAGCTAGCTTGCCACGAGTATAAGGACCATTTGCTTTGCGCTGATTTTATTGCCTTTGTACTATCTGCCATGGATGATGCTGTCCGGCTTGATGGTAGGGCTTCGGCCCTGCTGGTTGCCATGCGTCGGTCTGTCTGGTTGCTGCAGTGGGCGGCCGACGCTGCCGCTAAGAAGTCCCTCACCGCTCTTCCCTTCACGGAACTCCGTCTTTTTGGGAAGCACCTTGATGTATTGGCCAAGGATGGTCGGCTCCCTCAGCGTAGAAAGCCTTCTCTGCCCTTTCGGGGGGTCTTCTTCCTTTCGTCCTTTCCTAAGGGGGGCCTGGCGCCTCATTCCCTGGCGGTCGCAGGGAATGCCGGGGGCGAGGTAGGGCTCGCGGTTGTCCCGGTCTCTCCTGGGGGTCGAAGCCTAAGCCCCCCACCAAGGCCCCTCAGGCATGGGGGGACGGCTTTGGCTCTTTGCTCACGTCTGGAGACAATACGTCTCGGACCGGTGGATTCAGGAGGTGGTGTCCCCCGGTTACAAGATAGAGCTGCCGCCCCCAAGATTCCTTCGGTCCCGGATCTCCCAAAATCCTGTGACAGCGCAGGGCCTGAGGTTGGCCGTTCAGCGTCTTTTATTGTCCGGAGTGGTTTGTCCTGTGCCTCTTCAGGAACGGGGTCGGGGGTTCTACTCCAATCTGTTCACGATGCCCAAGAAGGACGGCTCCCTGAGGCCCATCCTGGACCTAAAGGGTCTAAACAGATTTGTCAGGTTCAAACACTTCCACATGGAGACCTTACGGTCGGCAGTGAGTTCTCTTCGACCAGGCGACTTTATGACCACTGTGGACATCAGGGATGCCTATTTGCACGTTCCTATCTTCCTAGGGCATCAGAAGTTCCTGAGGTTCGCTCTGGGGGATCAGCACTACCAGTTTGTGGCCTGCCGTTCGATATCACTTCGGCCCCTCGGGTGTTCACCAAGGTGCTGGAGGGTGTCATGGCCCTACTGAGGAGCCAGGGTATTCGCATTCTTCCTTATCTGGACGACCTGTTGATTGCGGCTCAATCTTTCATCAGGCCGAGAGGGATACTCAGGTGGTTGTGTCCACCCTAGAGTCCTTCGGTTGGGTGATCAATTATCCCAAGTCTTCGCTCACTCCTTCATTGGTGAGGTCCTTCCTGGGTATGACGCTGGATACTTCTCAGGTCAAGGTGTTTCTTCCTCAGCAGAAGGTGGAGGGTCTTCAGATGCAGGCGCGAGCCCTGCTGTCGTGTCCTCATCCCTCCATCCGTCTGGGGATGCAGTTGGTGGGACTCATGGTGTCTTGCTTCGAGGCGGTACCTTTCGCCCAGTTCCACATGAGACCTCTTCAGTTGAACCTCTTGTCCGTTTGGGATTGGACACAGGAGTCCCTGAAGCAGGAGTTTGCTCTGTCCCCTCTGGCCAGACAGTCCCTCTTGTGGTGGTTGGACTTGAAGGAATCTTCTAGCGGGCAGGTCCTTTCTGCCTCCGTGCTGGGAGATTGTCACCACGGACGCCAGTCTGACCGGTTGGGGAGGGTTTTGGCAATCGCTGCAGTTGCAGGGCCAGTGGGGCCCTCAGGAGGCCCACACGCCCATCAATCTCCTGGAACTGAGAGCGATCAGGTTGGTTCTCTTCCAGTTGACTCCTCACTTACTGGGTCGTGCGGTCCAGGTCCGCTCGGACAATCAGACGGCTGTCGCTTACATCAATCATCAGGGCAGGACTCAGAGCAAGCGAGCCCTCAAGGAGGTGTCCCTTATATTGTCTTGGGCAGAGGAGAATGTTCCCTGCATCTCAGCGGTTTACATCCCAGGGGTGGAGAACCAGGAGGCGGACTCCCTGAGCAGGGGGACGTCTCGTCTGGGGGAATGGTCCCTCGACAACGAGATCTTTCATGCCCTGTGTCGCCATTGGGGTCAGCCGGACGTGGACCTGTTTGCGTCCCGTCACAATCACAAGCTTCCAAGATTCGTCTCTCTGTCGGGATCTGCTGGCCTTCGCCACGGACGCTCTAGCCATTCCCTGGACGGATTTCCAGCTCCTCTATGCATTTCCTCCCTTTCCTCTCCTGAGTCGGGTGCTGCGCAAGATAGCCCAGGAGGGGGTACCGACCATTCTGGTGGCCCCCCGCTGGCCGAGGAGAGTATGGTTCGCGGACGTCGTCCAGATGACGGTGGATCACTTCGTCATGTCCGACGATCCAGGGCTTCTCACTCAGGGACAGTTGCGCCATCCCAATTTACAAGTGCTGGCTTTGATGGCTGCTGAAACCTCCATCCTGATGGATAAGGGATTGCCGGCCTTGGTCGTCAGTACTATGATTCAGGTTCGGAAGAAATCTTCTTCTTTGATTTATTATAGGGTCTGGCATGCTTACATTGCCTAGTGCTAGTCTTCTAAGTCTTTTCCTGGTCGCACTTTTTCCATTTCTAGGATTTTGGAGTTTTTACAAGGTGGTCTGGAGTTGGGTCTACAACGGAGTACCCTCAAAGGCCAGGTTTCGGCCTTGGCAATCTTTTTCCAAAGATCTTTCGCCAATCATAGGCTTGTCAAGACTTTTTTCCAAGGAGTTACTCATGTACGTCCACCGCGTAAGCCCCTGTTATCTGTGTGGGATTTGAACTTGGTGCTTTCTGCTCTCCAGGGTCCCCCCTTTGAGCCCTTGTGCAATGCTGTGCTGTCCATTCTTACTTTTAAGGTGGCCTTCTTGGTTGCTATCACTTCGGTGCGTCGTGTCTCGGAGCTGGCGGCGCTTTCTATTAAGCCTCCTTATTTTGAACGGCATCAGGATAAGGTGGTATTCCGTCTTAAACCTGAATTTTTGCCCAAGGTTGTTTCTGCCTTTCATCTCAATGAGGACATCGTTTTGCCGTCCTTGTGTCCTGCCCCTTCTAATTCTAAGGAACGAAGCCTTCATTCTCTGGTTGTGGTCAGGGTGTTCAAATACTATTTGATCACCACTCAGTCTTTTTGGAAGTCGGATTCGCTGTTTGTGCTCCCTGCTGGGCCTAGGAAGGGCTTGCCTCCAGCCAAATCCACTATCAGCAAGTGGATCAGACAGGTAGTGGTGCAAGCGTACTCTGCCAAGGGGAAGGAACCCCCTTTCCATGTTACTGCTCACTCCACTAGGGCTATTGGTGCCTCTTGGGCCTTTCAGCACCAGGCTTCTGTTGAACAAGTTTGTAAGGCCACTACTTGGTCTTCCGTTCATACCTTTTTCTAAGTTTTACAAGGTTGATGTTAGGGCCTCAGCTGATGCTGTTTTTGGGCGCAAAGTGCTTCAGGCAGTAGTGGCTTGAACTAACTGCTGTTGCTCACTGGGGATCCCACCCTTTCTTCATGGACACTGCTGTTGGATGTCCCAAATGTGAAAAATTACCGATGAAGCAACCCCTGCTGGATTCCAGAAAAATTCAATTCTGTGATTTTATGGTAATCCAGCACGGGTTGCTTCATCCCTCCCTTGTTATCGTATCCTCTTTTGCCTTGTTATGGTGATTTTTGTTGCGAGAGTTCTTTTTTAGTGGGGCTGTGTTTTTTGTGAACATGGTCTTTGCCTCCCGGCTTCTTGCATTACTGCTTTTCAAACACTGGGGTCTCTGGGTAATTCCTGCCCTTTTAGGAGGAGCCACAAGTCTTTCTGGCGGTTACCCAAATGTGAAGAATTACAGATGAAGCCACCCGTGCTGGATTACCATAAAATCAATTCTACAGGTGAGTAATCACAGCACTGAATTATTACAACAGTCCAAGAAACAATTTTAAACCAGTAATCATTATCCTAATAAATAGCGAATGTCAAAACTGTACATAAACAATAAACAAGTAACGGCTGCACTGGGACAGGGGGACAAGTTCAGGAGCAATGTCAGGAAATACTAAAAGAGTAGTAGATGCTTGGAACAGTTAAGGTTGTTGCAAAATCAACAGTAGGTGAATTTAAACATGGCGGGGATAAGAAAACATCTATCCTAAGATGAAGAGAGCATACACACAAAAGGGCAAACTTAAGGGCAGGCTTAATTGCAACTGTTAGAGAGGCTGACTTTTTTTTTCTTTTTTTTCAAAATAAAAAAACCCCTGCAGCTACAGTAGGGCAGTTCTAAGGAAAAGAACCAGAAGTGCTGCTATTGTTAGTGTACCAATCTATATGGAACAGCAGCCTATTGGAATTTAGACACGTTTAAATAAGCTTCTCCAAATTAAGTTTTGAACTCACATGGGCACCTGTTATTTACGGATTTGGAAAATCATTTCTGTTTCCCAACAATTACCTGTACCAATGTCAATTACCTGTACTAATATTATTACTTTATGAGTATCATGAGTTCATTTTAATCTGGCATGTCTGTGATATGATACTATTTACAAAAAACGATCTATTCTGTTTGATTGATTATAGTGTATGCATGTATTAGTGTGTTTTGCTATCTAATGTTCATCTGTAGGCACAGGCGCTTACCTTGTATATTTGATTAGTTATAAATGCTGACAGACACCTTGTGGAATGCTGTATTTCTACAAGGTGTCTGGTCCAATTTCCGTGTACTAATCATCGGAGGTGGACAGTTTAGCTAAGCAAGTCTTGCTAGAATATCCAGTCAAAAATGGAAACCAAGTAAACAAAAATTGTGCTTAGTAGAGAATACTCAAAATATCTGTAGCTTAACAACCAAATAACACTACTAAGTGATGTTAGAAACACAAATATATATAAATATAAATTTAGTTAGAGCTGACCAAATTGTTTAATGAAAATTAATTCCCTGACAGCTTACCTGATGTTGTGTCAGTCCCATGCTGTCTACCCGGTTTCCCCAAAAATAGGACAAAATATAAATTTCTTGGCTTTCCAGCTGTTCTCTTCCAAGTTCCACTGCATTGCTTCCCCTGGTAACCAGAAGTAGCCACAATGCTCTCATATATATGCTCAGGAGTGAAGTGACTCCAGTGGGACATCTTGATATGTGTGTGAAATATGCTAGGACTTATTTCTAGCGTAGGTTTTATATTTAGGGAAACAGGATTTTTGCTCCCTCCACCGGTTTAATCCCAGGGCTCCTTTCCATCAGTGGTAGGCTGAAATGCCTGCTCTGCTAGTTATTGATAGCCCTCCCATCAGAAAGGACAGAGAAAAAGCAGGTACATCTTTATTTGATGATAACTCGGCCAAAAAAGCTCAATTTTTAACACAGGTAATGAAATTGTTTAGAACATTGCTACATGTAGGCCTACACAATGAGTAAACATTTGGCTATGCACGAACAATTTCTAAAATACATTATTTATCCATCAGTTTGCAAATTACGTTTTTGAAGTAGATGTACAAGAATGTAAATATTCCCCTCCCATCCCTCCCTCCTGTGCTAAGCCTAATTTGGGCATTAAAATAAATAAACCACTCACCTGATCTCTGCAATGCATATGCTATGGACTAGATTGACAGGTATTTTGAGTGACAGTACAGTCACCGGCAGACAAATAGCTCCAGGGATTGGCAGACTGACCTTTTTAAGTACCCAGCTCACTGTTTCTATGCCGAGCACCCCCCCCCCCCCCCCAATCCAACCGGCCAGCATTAGAGGATGATTGCGGTGGTCGGGTGTGAGTATTCCAGAGCAGACCTCCTCTTCTTAGACACTAGAATAAAGTGGTCAAATACATGTCACCCCATATTAGTAAAAAGTGTGGGGTGTATATATTGTGCCCAATATGTTTCCAGTACTGAGAATCTGCATTTCAGAAATGACTCTGAAAAGTGCGATGTAGCTAACATACACATCCTATTGCTGTCCCGAGATTTGTTGACAATGTATTAGTGGATATGATGCTCACACCTTTAATCATGTGATATTTCCACAGCTTCTCTGGGTTCTTTTAGCTGCTACAGTTATCGGCCTCCTTCTGCAACGATTGGCTGCCAGGTTAGGAGTTGTTACTGGTCTGCATTTAGCAGAAGTATGCAACAGACAGTATCCTAAGGTAAGTATCCATGTAACACACACTATTCAGAATGGTGGGATGTGTGCCAGGGACCTCCTTAAAGGAGCAGTATCGCAAATTTTTCTTGGTGACTTATATTTAAATGGTACTTTGAATGTAGGTAAGTGTTGGAGTAAGAATTACAAATGGGGGATCTGTGGTTATCCAGGAGTCGTTTCACACAGTGGGGCATCCCGATTTAGGATGCCCAAGGGGGAAGGTCAATGGCCAGGTCTTATAGACTTCAGGGTCGGCCACTCAGGGTTTTTTTCCACTTTAATACCTTTAGATTTTCCTGCACAGTTATTCAAAGAAGAATGTCAGTCAGTTTAGTTTATTTTGTATAGATTTTACACATTTGAGTCACCTGATCTCATAACAAAAGCAGCACCTCACACACACACACAGCCGTTACCACTGATTACAGTGTCAGCCTCTGAGGTAAAGCTAAATGAAGCAGCTCACTAAATACAACCCAGCAGATCCCCCTATTCAGCAAATGGACTGAGCCATTGTCATTATACAATTTAAAAGAGAGGCATATATTTTTTCCTTTTTCTATCGCCACATTATTTATACACATGTTAGAAGCTATTGTGTGGCTATTTAATTATTTATCTTTTTTTAATGCAAATTTCGCGATACTGCTCCTTTAACAGGAACAAAACACAAGATTTTTACTATTCTGGTTCCTGTTCCTTCTTCCATTGAAGGGTCCTTGTTATCGAATTTAACCGCAGTAAAATGAAATGAATCCTTTTTATATGATCTCAGACAAAACAGTTTTATAATTGCTTTGTGGCCAATATCCTTTAGTTACAACTTTTATAGCTAGAATGTATGTTTAAATGGTATGGCCCTTTGCTTGTAGAGTTTAGTGACTATGACTAACATATTGGTGGTATTAGCTGCTCTATTGTGTTTATATATAAACTCTTAAAGTGGACCAAAACCCACTCTGGAGGCTGAGACTCCAGGGCAGGCTTACTCCCCCCCCTCCACTGTGCGAAATTCCCCAGGGTGCTCGAAAATCTTATCTTTCCTCTGAGCCCACCGCACATGCGCGACTGGCGCCAGCATCACTCACCTCCCTACTCGGCTGTGCGAGTTATGCAGCGTGCCACACGCAAGTGCGGCTAGGATTCCTTTCAGCTTCTCTAGCTGCACATTAACATGCGAGGTGGGCGAAGCTGATTGGATGAGCGGCTGCGCTTGTGCCGTGGGCTCGAGCAGAGGTGAGTGAGCTTGGCGTTCTGGGGGGTTTCACACAGCAGGTTACCCTTAACCGAGGTGTCCCATGGGCAAGGACAAAAACCCGGGATAGTGAAAATCCTGGGTGTTGGTCCACTTTAAGGTCGGCATTATTAACCATAACATATGTAAATTAGGATCAAGGTACAGTGGTCAATGGAAGCAAAGCTATACAAAGTGGTTGCCAGTTAAAAAAAAATAAATAAAAACATGGGTGTAGTGGTAAATTATACTTGCAGTTCTGTGTACACGGCTGCAATCCATGATATTATGGCTCCATGTAAATGCTGACGCCATCGCAGATTTTATGCCTGTTTTGTAATGATGTTACCTCAAGGAACATTTTAAGCAACTCTTATTAAATTGGACGTTTTATTTTCAACACGGAGGCTGGCCGGTTCATTGTTTTCGTTACTACAAATGTGGAGGTGAGCGCTTCTTTCCGTGCTGCCGAGCCGGTGTTGAAGGGGAAATTGTATCTTAAGCTGGCATAGACTTTTCATTATTATCTCAGCATTGCACATCCTTAATTTTAGACCTATTTAATTGTGAGTTATTTTCATTCCCCCAAAATGTGTCTTGTTCTTTTACTAAATATTTCCTCCTTCGAACTGGATTAAGTGTGGTAAAGACCCTGGGGCAGAAATTCTAGTGGAGACCCCTGTAGGTATGTGTAGATTAAACGCTGCCCTTGCTAACAAGTGGTAGGGGCCCCGGGAGCCTTTTTTAATGCCGCCCTGGATATCCTTACAGTTCATAAGTTAGAAAAGCTCCTGTTCTATAAGCTGGGAGGATGCTGTGGCCCTTTTTTGCAATACAACATGTTTTTATTCACCTCTGTCAGACAAGCACAGAAATAACAAAGAAGAGGAATTCGGATCTTGTTGTACAGGCATCAAAAAATGTATTTGTTAATATTGGTTTATGTTGGTTACTTAACAGCTGTGCTCCTTCTAGGTTCCCCGGATTATATTATGGCTAATGGTGGAGCTGGCCATCATTGGATCTGACATGCAGGAAGTCATCGGTTCAGCAATTGCCCTCAATCTTCTGTCTGTGGGAATGTAAGGTCCTGTTTAGTTGTTTGCTTTGCTGGTAAAAATAAATGAGAGACTTAAATCATCCTGAAAGTCCTTTCATAAATGTTGTTGTTTTTTTAAAACTGCAAAACAGATAAGGACATTGATAAGCATGTGAACCGCTGCATGCACATCAATGAACCTAGTCACCTTACCTAGCCAATGGCTTCCGACTTTCACACTATCTTGCTGCACCCGGGAGGTGTATGTATCCCACAATCCTCCTGGGTGTAGCCTTGAGATCACACTGGCCGCATCAATACATTCATGAATCGATGTGGCAACAGGAGGGCAGTAGCTGCGGATTGTATGACACTCATTTCACAATGCTCAATCGTGAAAGTGAAATTCAGGACCATTTGGGTCACTTCGCTTTAAACAGGACCAGCATCCCGATTGCTGCCCCCCCCCTTGATCGAGCGCTATAAAGCCTGCAAACCTTACCTGACAACTCGCACCCTCGAGCAAATGCAGTCCCGCAATTGGCTGGTGGCTGTCACATGACCGGGTGGCGTCAAAGTGGAAGCTCAAGCATAGGAGATGTGACAGCCAATGGCCAACCGCAGAGCTGCATTTCCCTATGGGAGCGAGTTGTGGGGTAAGGTTTGCGGGCTTTACAGCGCTCGATCGAGGGAGGGGATCCTCCATTACAGTGAATGGATTGCGTGTGGCCAGTCACTGTGTCCCGATGCAGGGGAGGTTGTTTGCTCTGGAGGTTGCCATTGAATGTGACCTGCACGATACCAGACTTGACCTTGGGAAGTTTATATGGCAGGACTAGGTTCCTCCGATCAGCAGTGGAAGAGAAGGGGTCAGTAGGGTTTTTTATAAATCAATTAATCATTTTTTTTTTTTTAAACTTGCCGGGCACAGTCCCTTAGGTCAGTGGTCCCCAACCCTGTCCTCAAGGCCCACCAACAGGCCAGGTTTTGCAGATCTCCACAAAGATGCACAGGTGGAGTAATTAGTGCAGCTGCAGAGCAATAGAGCTGGCTATTTGGAGATCCAAAAAAACATGACATGTTGGTGGGCCTTGAGGACAGGGTTGAGGACCACTGCCTTAGGTGATCAGAGCGGGAATTGATTGTGCGGTTTACGATTTGGTTTGAGGAACCTATTTCATGTTATTCCACTATTGCCCTTCTACTGCAGATTTCTGAAAAATCCCCACCTGTTTGCTATGGGGAGAGTACAAACACAGGATTAACATGCTCAATAGGAATATAACAGGAAAAGGTAGCCGGATCTCCTCAGTCTCAGGAGTAATATTATGCTTCTATTTTGAGAGTGGCTTACTATTAATAAGCAAAGCAGTTATGGCCTAAAGGTAGGGAAATGGGCCTGTGACCGGAAGGTGACAGGTTCGATTCCCAACCATGGGACATGACTGAAGTGCCCTTGACCAAGGCACCTAACCCCCAATTGCTTCCCGGGCAGCCCACCACTCCGGGCACATGTGCACTTCACTGCCCCTTAGTTTGTAATTCACTTGTGTATAGTCACTCACCTGGTGTTTATTCACTGGTGTGTATACAGATCTGCATGATGATATCAATATGGTGACACCACTAAAACAAGCACTTTAATCCACCAGCAAAATGTTTGCCTTCATATAGGTTATGGCACATAAGTGTAATAATAGGTCCACACATGTGACTGGTGTTCTCAATCCAAGAAAGCCCAAATCCAACTTGGAATTTCTATAAGATTTACCATTATGATGTCTTTTGGATGTTTTTAAAATGCTTTCATTTTATTTCTAGAATTCCATTATGGGGAGGAGTGCTAATAACAATCATAGACACCTTTTTCTTCCTGTTTCTAGACAAATATGGTAGGTGGAAAATTTGGTGTTCCAATCTTTTAAATGTTTTATGTTTTTGCTTCTATTTCTATAAATTAGCCAAATTAGTTGTATAAGTCAGGGGTTGGGTAGATAAGAATTACATAAAGCAGAACAAACCCCCAGGATTTTGATGGTCCAGATTGTTGGTCCCTGCTCTGTGTGAAACCCCCAGATCGCCCAGAACAACTCACCTCTTCCCGGTCTTATGGCGCATGCTGGGGCTCTCGTCCAATCAGAGCGGTTTGCCGCGCTTATAAAATGCTTAGCAAACAGCTCTTGTTTGTGGTGCTGCTGCGTCTCCTGCTGTGCGCTCCCGTCGCCAGCCTACCTCAACGGCTGCCGGTGTTTACATCAGCAAGAGAGCCCAGAAGCAGGTGAGTGTTGTGGTGCCCGGGGGAGGGGGGGGATTACACCATGGGGCATCCCGATCAGGCCTGAAAGCTAAAAGTGCCTTGAGGGTTTTGTTCTGGTTTAAAGGCAGTCTATGTTTGTATGATGTTTAGACTGTAAAAAACACTTTTGCTTTTATGATAATAAATAAGTCGCCTCTATATTTTACATCTTGTTTTGTCTTCATTACTTCATTACTTAATTTTACACCTTACACATTTCAATATTTTGTTTTTAGGGTTACGGAAACTGGAAGCATTTTTTGGTTTCCTTATTACAATAATGGCTGTGACATTCGGCTATGAGGTATGCATGTAATACATTGCAATCCTTTTACATTGTATTTATCCTTGTATCCTTTAACAAGGAATTAATTTTAATTGTAGTCTGTGCTTTGAACATTTCGTGTCATGGTTCTGTCTCAAAAGGGGCAGAAGTAAGGAAGTGATCTTGTGACCGGACTAATGTGCTTTTGAGCAAGGAATCTAACCCCCAACTGCTCCCTGGGCGCTGCAATTATGGCAGGCCACTGCTCCGGACATGTGTACACTGCTTGTGTCTCACTGCATGTGACCATAGGTCCCAAAAATCCCAAGAAATTGTGGCTAATGGACACATAAAGACCGTAACGTATGGTGGTGCTAAAATTCTGATGTACCATACCATAAATGTTATCTATTTATTACATATGGATCAGTTCGAATATATTACAATATATATATACATGATAGGGATCATGTTACCCTATGCTAAAGAAAAAATTGTCTTTGAAATAGGCACAAACCCAAAACACACCATTAAGCAAATTTCTGTGACAGACAAACAGGATAAAGAATATTGGAGTGGCCAGCCTAATCCTCTGACCCCAATCACATTGAGAACTTAAAGCGGACCAAAACCCGTTGTTATTTTAATGGGTGTTAGTCCCTCTCTCTGCTGATAGCAAGAACCTCGGGGGCATCCAGAACACTGGAGCCCCCTCGCACCTAACTGCACAGAACGCTGAGGATGCTCGCCAGCGCCGCAAAAGGTGTCCCGTGATTGGCCGCCGGACGGTCACGTGGGCCGTATTTGCATCCTCTGTGCCGGCCACCGGCAGGACCGGCCCACAGGTGCGAAGGGGCTCACGTGTTCTGGATGCCCCTCCGAGGTTCTTGCTATCAGCAGAGAGAGGGGGTGTCCGGTTTAAGGTGAAATTAGAAATGCGGTTTATGAGGCAAAATCCAAAAATGCAGAGGAACTGTGCAATGTCGCCCAGGGCAGAAACACGTGTTCAGACGTGAAGTCGGCCCTCCGATTTGGGATGCCCCGCCATGTGAAACCCCCAAGTTGGCCACTATAACTTACCTTTTCCCGGTCCTCATCCAATCAGTGCCCTTGGCTGCACTCATCCATTTCGGCAAGGAATCGGCTAATTAAAAGAATAGCTTTCAGCAGCCGCCACTAGCACATGCGCAGTTGGATTGGGGAGAAGGTGAGTTTTTCACACAGAGGAGTATTCTGATTCGGAATGCCACAGGGGAGGGAGACAGACAGCCCTGGAATCTTGTAGATTCTAGGGCCAACGGCCATGGATTTTGGTCCACTTTAAAGAAGAAATCTGCACTGATAATATTTATTACTAACAACCTAATATTCCCTTTTCATCACTTTCTGTAAAGGATTACCACAAACTGGATACATTGTTTTGTTACAACTGAATTTAGTATTGATCTTGCGCTTTATTTGCGCTTTATTTAAATAATTTCTATTTGAATTGTATATAAGCACTGCTCAGAAAGGCGTTTTTTCTTTTCTTTCAGTATATCCGCGTTGGACCAGACCAGGGCCAGCTTCTTAAGGGCATGTTTTTCCCTTATTGCGAAGGCTGTGGGGCCCCCCAGCTTGAGCAGGCAGTAGGGATTGTGGGTGCCGTCATTATGCCCCATAACATGTACCTCCATTCAGCTTTGGTTAAGGTAAGTTTTTATTTTAGATATGTGAAAGATGACAGATGACAGAAGGCACAGCTAGGTTGCTTCAAAACTTGCCAGTTAAACCGGACCTTCATCATGATTTAATGAAAAACCCAAACCCTTATATAACTATTCCCCAGCACCTAAAATTAATATATTTTAAGTTTTTAGTCACTTATTCTTTCCCCCACCGGGCTGCATCTTTCCCCCACCGGGCTGCGCCGCCATCTTGCCTCAGAAGCATCACTTACTGAGGAGCGGAGGGGCGGGATAAAGTGCAGGGGGCGGGGTTATAGCTTTGCTTTACACAGACAGAGCAGAGCTGGGGTCAGGGAAAGGACAGCAATGCCAGAATGCAGAGTGACACAATCAGAAGATGCTTCCTGTTTGCAGGCTGCCTGATGCTCCATGAGCCGCCATCTTGGATGTTTAAAGGCTCATAACATGCAGTAGATGCAGGTAGGGTGAATTTTAATGTGGGCAATCTGTATGTACAGGGCGGGGGAAACATATAACATATGCTCTTATTCGGGGTGAAGGTCCACTTGATGGGCCTGATATTTGGACACACCCCATTGTCTCAATCAGAAGTAAGTCTGTTTAGGCCATGCCTGGCACACCTTCTCTGCACACACGCTCCCACACAGCAGAGAGCAGCATCTTGGTCATGGCTTAGCAGACTGTGACCACACTTGAAGAGACAGCAAGTGTGTGTCTGAAGAGTGAGCATCATATATTGAATTGGTAGTTTCCAGCCAGAACTGAATAGCTTGACACGAGGTAAGTTCAATATGATTTTTATTTTTTTTTATAGATCTACTGATCCCCTTTATGAATAGTTGTGGCATCAATTTCTTGATTTTTTTTTTTTCCAGCCTGTTGACTTTTTTGTTTGTACAGTCTAGGGAAGTAAACAGAGCCAACAAGAAAGAAGTGAGAGAAGCCAATAAATACTTCTTCATTGAGTCCAGTATCGCCTTATTTGTATCTTTTATCATCAATGTCTTTGTGGTGGCAGTGTTTGCTGAGGCAATATATGGCAAAACAAATGCAGAAGTGGTAAGTCTCGAATCACACCCTGCCTTGATTGGGGCATTGGCTCGCCTGCTTGCCCTCTATTGTAATAAACACTAAGCGCATGTAGAAGGTGCTTCAGAAAGAGAATAATGCCAGCCAGTTACTGTAACTATAGGGTCTAGGAGCAGATTAATTTTTGAGGGGCAATATTAACCCAAAAATCTGTAAAACCTGCTGGGTAGATGGGGAGGGGTTACCTCTTCCCCCATGAGAAATATCCCCCCAATTGTGGTGGGAATGTTTTTGAATGTACTATTCCACTTACAGGGAAAAGCTGCTTCCCTGTGGGGGAACCGCAGCATTGCCCACTGTAATATCTGACCAACAGCAATAAGACTCTATAAAAGCAAAACAGCCCGTTCACAAACCCCTCAGTCCTTATATTCTAAGTATACAGCACATCCTATTCCAGAATATTCCTTACTCCTGGGTAATACATCCACAAGATGGCGCTGGACTGCAGAAAACAGCTTGTGACTCCTCCCGGTCCTATATAAGTCAGGGACCTCCTACAAATTCCCAGTTCTTTCTGCAGTCTGCGCTGAGAAGATAGAAGATAGCTCTCTATGTGGCGCAGGTGAGCGGGGCTTATGTGCCTGCGGCCCTGCAGGACTATTCCTACCCGTTCCGTACCATATACTGCCTCCCAGCCTCGGCTGATAAGGTTCGGGTGAAGGTAGCACTAGTGTAACGGGTGCTGTGGAGCTATGCTCCCACCGCAGTCCCTGTTCTGACAGGGTAGGCGGTCTAGGCTGATGGTGAGCCTTTTGGGATGCCCCCACTGCTTCATGGGTGTTTGCCAGGTAATCCTGTGCAGCTAACCCCTTTCCTTAGGTCTTCCCCTCCTCCCTCACTTCTTCTATTGGGGCGCTGTTCTCCCTGGGAAGCCCTTCTTAACCTCTTTCGCTCTCCCTCTGGGTGATCTCCGGGAAGGGGGGGGGGGGGGATGTTGTGTTTTACTTTAAATAAGGGTTTATTACTATGTAAAACGCTGCCGCCGCCGCATGCTTGTACAACGCTCCGCAGACGACGGCGTCATTCTCCTCAGAACTGCTGGGCTGCGATTGGCCGGCAGGATCACGTGGGCGCGTTCGTGCTCTTCCGGGGGGGGCGGGCTATTAGGATGATGTTTTCTGCATCATATCTCCTGGAAGGCCCGCCCCTCGAGGGCTGCTGCCGCCATTTTAAGACTTCCCTGGCTGTCTGTGTGCTGCTGCTCCCGCGGTCCGTGAGTAACCCCGGTGGGGTGAATTTTATATATTTTTTCTTGCTGTTTCTCATGGGAATGTTTATTATATCTTTCAGGCGGGTTACAACACTGACACTGTGGTTTCTCCCGGCCATCTCCCCTCATTACCTCCCACTTCCTTAGTGGGTCATTGGGGCCTCCCGGGTTGCTTGTATTGGTGTTAACCCTTTCTGGCCTGTTGTGCCATTATAATCGCCATATGGAGGCTTCTGGGGATAATGGGCCTGGGGTTCCTTCGGGACAAGCCCGGCTATGTGTTGCGTGTGGGGTATCCCCAATTGGTGATGATGTCAGGGTATGTGTATCCTGTGCCCAGCAGGTACTTGCGTTGCAGTCTGGGCTGTCTGCTACTGGGCCTGGTGGTGCGCCCCCTTTGGCCTCTCCTACCCCCCACGCTTACATCTGACCCCCACCGAGGGGCATACTAGTGGGGAGTCACAACCGGATTTAGCTGCAAGGGTGTCCAGCATTGAAAAACATCTTGCTGGGTCTGCCCCGCATAAGGCTTCTGCAGCACTTATCGCCCGCGGTTTCCCTCTTTCCTGTCGAGGATGAGGGTCCTTTCCCACTGTCAGGCCCTTACCCCCTTGAGGAGGGGGAATTATTTTCTGATTCTGAATCCTCAGAGGAACAGCCTAAGATTTATGGGAGCACGGGGACCCCCTTTGGGGAAGACCCGTGGTCCCCTGACGACACTGACAGATTGCTGAGTCACATTTTTGAAATTCTTTGTATATCTCCCCCGGCAGTGGCTCCTCAGCAGCAGGGTGAGCTTTTTTATATGGTTAAGCCACGCTGGGAGTTCCCTGAGCAGTCTCACTTTAATAATATAGTGCTCAAGGAATGGGAACGGCCTAGCAAGCTGCCAGGGGTGCCTAAGAGTTGGGACAAGCGGTATCCCTTCCCGGCTGATGTTGTTAAGCGTTGGTCATGTCCTCCCGAGGTGGATGCGCACGTTCTCGGGTTGTCCAATACATCTGTCATGCATTCTCCTGACACTACTACCCTGCGGGATGGTGAGGACCGCCGCTTGGACCAGCTGGCTTGTCATGCCTTTGCTTGTGTGGGGACTGCGCCCGATTTGTGCCTCTTCTATTGCGGCTATTGCCATTAAAGGGGTGCTTAGGAGTCTCTTGGATGGGGCAGCTGAGGATGCGGGTAGAGAGGAGTATAGATATCTCCTGCTTTGTGAGGAATTTATTGCATATATCCTCTCTGCCATGGACGATGCCATTAGAATGCGTGGTAGGACTTCTGCCATGTTGGTGGCTTTATGCCGCTCTGTCTGGCTGCGTCAGTGGGTAGCTGATAATGCTGCTAAAAAGGCTCTCACTGGGTTCCCCTTCACGGGGCTGCGCCTCTTTGGTGAACGCTTGGACTTGTTTGCCAGGGGTGGTAGGTTGCCTCAACGTAGGAGGCCATCCCGGTCCTTTCGGGGGATGGGTGCCTTTCTCCCATCCTTTCGTGGCTCCAGAACTGACCGAGGAGTCTCCTTTACTGGAGCTTGTGGTGATCATTGGGGAAGGGGCAGAGGACATGGCCGTCCTGGCCTCTCCTGGGGCCCCAAGCCAAAATCCTCACCCAAGCCCCCTCAGGCATGAAGGGGCGCCCTCACCCATCCGGGTGGGGGGACGGCTCCGACTATTTGCTCACGTCTGGAGGCTTCACGTCTCAGACCGGTGGATTCAGGAGGTGGTGTCCTCCGGTTACAAGATAGAGTTTGCAGCCGCCGCCCCCAAGATTCTTCAAATCCCGGATGGCTCAAAACCCCTTGTCAGCTCAGGGTCTGTGCCTTGCTGTCCAAAACTTTCTGGACTTGGGGGTCATCTGCCAGGTGCCCTTGAGGGAAAGGGGCAGAGGCTACTATTCCAATCTATTCATGATTCCCAAATACGACAGCTCCATCCGGCCCATCCTGGATTTAAAGCGCCTCAACAAATTTGTCAGATTCAAGCTCCTTCGTATGGAGACTCTGCTGTCAATTCACTGCATCCGGGCGACTTCATGACCTCTGTAGACATCAAGGACGCTTACCTTCATGTACCAATCTTATAAGGTCAGCAGAGATTCCTCAGGTTCGCTTTGGAGGATCAGCACTACCAATTTGTGGCCTTTCCCTTTGGTCTCACCTCGGCTCCCAGGGTATTCACCAAGGTGCTGGCGGGCGAAATGGCTCTGCTGAGATCTCAGGGCATTCGCATTCTTCCTTACTTGGACTACATTCTCATCATGTCTCAGTCCTTCCAGCAGGCCGAGCTGGATACCCAGTTGGTGGTGTCCACACTGGAGTCCTTCGGCTGGGTGATCAACCACCCCAAGTCTTCCCTGTCACCGTCAATGGTGAAGTCCTTTCTGGGCATGACTCTGGATACATCTTAGGTCAAGATTTTTCTCCCTCAGCAGAAGGTGGAGAGTCTTCAAGCGCAAGCACAGCTCCTTCTGTCTTGCCCTCATCCCCCCATCCGGAAGGGGATGCAGCTGGTGGGCCTGATGGTGTCTTGCTTTGAGGCGGTTCCATACGCTCAGTTTCACATGAGGCCTCTTCAACTTCACCTCTTCTCAGTATGGGATCGGGACTCTGTGTCCCTGGATCAGGTGTTTGTTCTGTCCCCTCTGGCCAGGCGGTCTCTATCGTGGTGGTTGGACTCAAGGAACCTGTTGGTGGGCAGATCCTTTCTGGCCCCGTGCTGGGAGACAGTCACCACAGATGCCAGTCTGACAGGTTGGGGGGGCTTCTGGAAATCCCTGCAATTCCAGGGTTAGTGGGGCCCTCGGGAGGCCCACGCCTCTATCAACATCCTGGAACTGAGGGCGACAAGGTTGGTTCTCAGCCCGTTGACTCCACACCTTCGGGGTCGGGCTGTTCAGATCCGCTCGGACAACCAGACGGCAGTTGCCTACATCAATCATCAGGGAGGGACCCGGAGCAAGAGGGCCCTCAAGGAAGTGTCCCTGATACTGTCTTGGGCGGAGGAGAATGTTCCCTGCATCTCAGCTGTGTACATCCCGGGGGTGGAAAATCTGGAGGCAGACTCCCTGAGCAGGGGGACTTCTCGCCTGGGAGAATGGTCCCTCAGCAACAGGGTGTTTCGCTCCGTGTGTCACCGTTGGGGTCAGCCAGATGTGGATCTGTTTGCATCCCGCCACAATCACAAGCTTCCTGTCTTTGTCTCTCTGTCCCAGGACCCTCTGGCCTTGGCCATGGATGCTCTAGCAATGTCTTGGGAGGTCTTTCAGCTCCTCTATGTTTTCCCCCCGTTTCCTCTGCTGAGCAGGGTGCTGCGCAAGATAGCTCAGGAAGGGGTGCCAAGAAGAGTGTGGTTCGCAGACATTGTGCAGTTGGCAGTAGATCAGTACGCCCTGCCCAAGTTTCCAGACCTGCTCACTCAGGGGCAGCTACGCCATCCCAATTTACAAACACTGGCTTTAACGGCCTGGCTGCTGAAACCTCCATCTTGATGGAAAAGGGGCTGCCTGCCTCTGTTGTTAATACCATGATCAGGGCTAGGAAGAAGTCCTCTTCTTCCATCTACTGTAGGGTATGGCATGCTTACATTGCCTGGTGTGAGTCTAAGTCGCTTCCCTGTCGGGTGTTTTCTATCCCTAGGATTCTGGAATTTCTGTAACATGGTTTGGATTTGGGTCTTCAACTTAGTACCCTCAAAGTCATGTTTCTGGTTTGGCCATTTTCTTCCAAAGATCCTTTGCTCACCATCATCTGGTCAAAACCTTTTTCCAGGGGGTTACTCACGTGCGTCCCCCACGTAAGCCTATGTTACCAGTCTGGGATTTGAACTTGGTCTTATCTGCCTTGCAGGGGTCTCCCTTTGAGCCCTTACGTGAGGCCCTTTGTCCATTCTGACAATTAAGGTAGTCTTTTTGGTGGCTATCACTTCTGTTAGCCGTGTTTCTGAGTTGGCGGCGCTTTCTATCAAACCTCCTTACTTTGAGAGACACCAGGGCAAAGTGGTGTTTCGTTTTAAACCAGATTTTCTTTCTAAGGTTGTGTCTGCTTTTCATCTCAATCAGGACATTGTTTTGCCTTCCTTGTGTCCTAATCCTAGTAACCCTAAAGAGCGGGTTTTACACTCTCTGGATATAGTCAGGAACTTGAAGTTCTATTTGGTGGCTACTGAATCCTTTAGAAAGACTGATGCTCTTTTTGTTCTCCCGTCTAGGCCTATGAAGGGTTTGGCTCCAGCTAAGTCCACTATCAGCAAGTGGATCCGTCAGGCTGTGGTACAGGCCTACTCTGCTAAGGGGAAGGAGCCTCCCTTCCGCCTTACTGCTCATTCTACTCGTGCTATTGGTGCCTCTTGGGCTTTTCAGCACCAAGCTTCTGTTGAACAAGTTGCAAGTCCGCTACTTGGTCTTCTGTTCATACTTTTTCTAAGTTTTACAAGGTTGATGTTCGGGCCTCAGCTGATGCTGCTTTTGGTTGTAAAGTTCTGCAGGCGGCAGTGGTTTAAACTGCCCGCTCTTACTTTTTACTATATACTTAGAATAATACAATTCTTTGATTACTCACCTGTAGAATTGGTATTATATTATTGTTCTCCCGGCTTCTTGTTAACTGCTTGTCAATACTGGGCATTTTGTGGGAGGTCCCTGACTTATATAGGGCCGGGAGGAGCTACAAGCTGTTTTCTGCAGTCCAGCGCCATCTTGTGGATGTATTACCCAGGAGTAAGGAATATTTTGGAACAGGACGTGCTGTATACATATAATACTAATTCTACAGGTGAGTAATCACAGAATTGTATTTTTTCTTCCTTCCAGTGAGAGAAAAAAAGCTTATCTGAAATGTCTATGACACGGGATGTGTAAATAACCCCTCCTCTTGCTATCTCACATATTTCTGCAGAATTTTATTGTTAGACTATTTTCTGCGATCAAGCATCTTTTAAGTAGGAGTAAAGTCTATAATCATTTACTTCCTCAGCTTTCCAAACACTGGCAGCATGGTGGCATCTTGATCTATGCAGCACACATAGGCATCCCCCATGCTGCCATTGTTTTCAGACTTCACTTTTTATATGAGTATAACACATGTTCCATTCATTTGGATGCTGCCTTACTGACGTGATATGACGTGATAGGACAGAGATCAGTCATGTCACTTCAAGGGAACGGCTTACTTAATAAGGAATCTGTCAATAGGCTAGTCTGGATATTTGTGCAAATTTGCTGGAGGGTAGACCCTTCTATGAAAGAGCAAATCTGGTGGAAGGTACCGCACAGCGGACCACAACCCAGGTATTTCACTTACCTAGATTTTGGCCGAAACTTTGATCTGTGCCCTCACAGCACATGCACAGACACTTTTCCAATGAGAACATTCCGCTACTCATAATTATGCAGGGCGATATGTTACTGGGCGCCACCTACTGGCTACATACCTCTGCTGTGCATATCTCAATGTCTGGCAGCGGGTGCTCACATCAGCTAAAGGATTGGCGGGGATGCCACCAGAGGCCTGCACATTGGCCGTGGGCTCGAATCCTGAGGTGAGTATAGAGGCGATGAGTGAGGTTTCATACAGCACACTGTAACTTGGCCTTGGCAATCTTTTTTTAAATCTAGAAGCATGTTAAAACTGGTTTTGGTCCACTTTAAACCAATGTCTATTTCAGGGTCATTGGGGGGGGACTAAAATATATTGAATCTGGCTGCAGGCAGACAAAATGCTTCTTTTGCTCATTCCCTAGTACTATCTATTATGATAAGGGGATAAGAGATGTTACTAAATTCTGTGATGGTGCATAAACAAATTGGTCCCATCTTGGTTCTAATAAATGTTGCTCCTTTTTTTTTTTTACTATTCTGTGTCTGCCATTTTTAAAATTAAAACTGAATAAATTGTATTGCATTTATTTAACCTACTGGATGCTTATAAAGCACATACAAATGGTAAAATGGCAACACTCCTGTTAAAGTGGACTGAAACCTTGTCCCCTCAATGTGCCCCCCCCCTCCACCTAGAGTACCTAAAGGCAATCCTTTTTGTAAATGGGGCTTGAACTGGCTTGTAGCCACACCCACAAAATCAAATTTGAGATAGCTGATTGGTTGATCTTAAAAATGGTGGGTAACGTAGGCACACCACTGGCCGCATCCACCCTTTCTCAAGTAGTCTGCCCCAGCCCATCTGAATGGCCGGTTGCCAGAGTGCGCATCAGCCTAAGGATGCGGAAAATGGAAGTGCCGTGGGCTCTGTGGCGAACAAAGGGGCGACCCCAGGGGGGTTTCACACAGTGGGGTATCTCAAATTGGGAGGACCCAAGAAAAGGTAATCTGCCGTCTACATTAGAGAAATTAAGTGGCTGTGGTGGGCCCCCCCATACTTTTTGGGGCCATCCCAAACCATATACGTGTGGGTAGTCCGCCACCAGGTGGCGCCAGTTACTGCAAGATCCAGAGCTGTAACTCTGGGTTCCCAGATTCGTCTTGCAGTATATGCTGTGAGGATCGTCTGGAACTCTCTCTGGATTTGGCAGTTGAGCGGGGCATTTTTAAGCCTGTCGGCCGCTGCATCCCTATTGCCTCCTGTGGACCCAGTATGCCTCCCAGCCGTGGCTGACGGGAACAGGTGAAGGTAGGGAGAACGCCAGAGTCGGGCGTTCACAGAGCTAGGCTCTGGGCCGCACACTATGCCCTGGTATCCCACATAGTCTGTCCCACAGCTTTATTATTTTGTGTGTGTGTTGTGTGGTGCTTTACTTCACTGATACTTACCCCCCTTCGCTCCCTCGGCTTCTCCCCTTCTCCCCTACATCTGTCTGCGCTGCTGTGAGTGGGGGGGGGTTGACCGTGCGGCGCTCCTTCTTGCGAGGACGCGGCCTCGGTATATATGCGCGGCGCGCTGCGCTCCGCTGCCGGGTGGGGTTGGGGAGGAGCCGCTCTCCCTCCCTTCCTCTCTTTGGGCGCCATTTTTTACTCCGGCTGCGGGCGCTCGTTGACGCCGCAGCCGAAGGGCGGGGCCGCGCGATGACGCGTATCGCGTCATAGCTAGCGCGGTCCGCCCCTCGAGGGACCTCCGCCGCCATTTTCTCAGCCCTCGTGATGGGGGAACCCTGCAGGGCGGCTGCATGAGAGATCTGTTGCTGTTGAGCGCTCTGCAGGGGTCGGCCGACGCTGGGCACCAGCCTCTACAATTGGGCTATTGAGCTGCCTGCCGCTATCTCGCGAGCCCCCAGACGCGCCCTCCCCCCACCCACCTGCGGTCCGTGAATCCCTCTTTTGAATATACATTTTTATATATATTTGTTACTGTGTGCATGTGCTGTGGAATCTCATGGCCTCTCCCATTGTGTCTTTCTGGTGGGTTCCCCTGGTCAGCCGTGGGTTGTGGTTCCTCCCGTCTCCTACAACCCCCCCCCCACTTTGCATATTGTCCCTCCTAAAGCAGCTAAGAGGAAGCAGGGGGATTTATTCCGACCTGAGAGACAGAGGATTGTCTTCTCGGAACAGGCCCACTTTTCCAATGTGGTGTTTAAAGAATGGGAAAGGCCTAATAAATTGCCATCGGTGCCTAAGAGTCTGGACAGGCAGTATCCCTTCCCGGAGGAGTTGGTCCGCCTCTGGTCCCGTCCCCCCGATGTGGATGCCCCTGTGTCGGGGTCACCCGATACTGCTTCCTTGCGCGAGCCTGCAGACAGACGCATGGATCAGCTGGCTTGTCATGCGTTCAAAAATGTTGTGGGTTACTTGACACCCACTGAAATTACGATCCACCCAATGAAGTGTGATTAATGGGGAAAAAAAAAAACCCTTTTTAATTTCCACCACAATGATGCAGTGTAACACATTAGGGCTGGTATAGATGGTAGGCCTGCTTTTTATATAGAACCACCATCAGAGAAAAAAAGGGGTTAAATGGGCCTCCCCTTTATAGAAAAGCTCTACCAACATTTAACCTCGCCCTAGGAAACATCAGTAACATATATAGAATAAAAACATCTTACATTTTATTATTTGTATACATGATTAAAAAGAAATTATTTTGCTTGGTACAAACACCATTGTCTTAATTACAGATATACAGCGCATAGTGGAAGCAGTACAACTCTCCAGGAATTCTAAGTCCACAGATTGATGAATTCATGTGCTTGAATTTTGCTAATTAAACTTGCATCAATTGAATGATAATTCATTAAATTATTGGGCAAACTAGTTTCGCCTGACAAAATGCTTCCTCAGTGCCCCCGTCACCACCTATGGAGAGTATACAGTAACATCACTATACAATCCACCAAAACATAATGTATTAGTGCTAATTGGTTATAATTCAGTACATATTCATACCTTGCTTATGAAAGATGACAAATGTAGTTAGGATGACCTCTGGTTTCTGGGTTCTAGTCACATGCGACAAATCTAAGTATTTTAAATATCTGGAGCCGCTTAGGCATGGATTAAATTCAGATCACAAACACAACAGATGCCAGTAAGAGGCAGCCAATATAGGAAAATGGCATCTGAAACAGAGAACATGTAATGCCTACTGATCATCCTAGTTTAACTATGTGGTCAGTAATGTAAATGCTCCTAAACTGGAGCTTAATAGAAGGATTACCTTATTTCTTAATGCGAAGACCCATATGTGGGCTGTGAGGGGGAACACGAGGCACTCACGTGTTCCCTCCCTCCCTCCTGTTCACTGTCTCAGGGGTGGTAAGTCCCCTAGTGTCACTTAATTTATCACACAAGACACTTTCCAGGGAACAAAGACAACTTTTACTTTTGGGCCTCAATTTTTGTCCCACACATCATACGAATACATTTGAAATTATCAAAGACCTGCATTTATTTGTCAGGAAAATACTTTGCAAATACCACTTTAATGAACACAAGACTGCTGATGACTCTGCATTAGCTTCTATAACCCCTACGGAATCAGAACTGGAACAGGAGTTGGTGGAATTGGGATTAGAAGCCATGGGCACTACACCAATGATCACACGGAAACAAGTCACTTTTAAAAAACCATCCACTTTTTTCCCTCCACTTACTTCAAATGCACATGTAGCCACTTTTGTTGATCTGGTTACAATGGGCCTTGAAAAATTACCCAAACATAGCAGCCATAATATCCCAATCAAGCGATGAGAGAGCTGGAAAATGATCCAGACCTAATTATTAAACCCGCTGACAAAGGAGGCAATATTGTGGTCATGGACAAGTCTCAGTACGAACAGATGTATTACAAAATTTTGAACAATACAAACTGGTACACCAGGGCCTCCATGTCCAGGCTCATGGAGGACTCGGAGACATACCACACTCTAATCCGGCAGGCGGTGACGAGGGGTGTGATCGACCTGGCACAAATCCACCGTGGCACCCCTGGGCAGACCTATAGTGTCCGGCGTGGGTTCCCTCACCGATCGGGCCAGTCGATACGTCGACCACCACCTCCAACCACTTGTTCAGCAGCTACCTCCTACCTAAAAGACACAGGACATTTGCTCCGTGTCTTGGATGGGATGGTTGTGGGCCAGGGGTCCTTCTTGGTGGGCCTGGACGTGGAGGCCCTCTATTCCAGTATACCCCACCTATTCCTATTGAGACTCATGATCACAACATTTTTTTCTTGCAACTATTACACTTTGTCCTCACCCACAAACTCTTCCTGTACAACTACACCTTGGACCACCAGATACAGGGAACGGCGATGGGGACCACATGTGCCCCATCGTACGCGAACCTGTATCTGGGGGGTTTGGAGAGGGGGTTGTGGGCTGAGGACAAGCTGTCGGGGTATCTGTGCCATGTAGCTTTTAATTTGGACGATACACAAAAAAACCTTGAAGCGTTTGTTTTGGAATTAAATAGCAATGATATGAATCTAAAATTCACTGTAGAATTCAGCCAGGAATTTATCAATTTTTTTGACTTAACAGTCATGTTGAGTCGGGAGGGATTTGTGACCACGAAACTCTTCTGTAAACCAACTGCCGCCAACACGATGCTACGAGCCTCCAGTGCTCATCCGAAACCCCTACTTAAGAGTATCCCTTACGGCGAATATGTTCAAGCCCGCCGTAACTGTACATCAGAAGGGGATTTTAAAGAGGCAGCTGATAATATTTTCACCAGACTAATAGATAGGGGATATAGTGCACCATTTGTGAGACAGGCGTTACAAGCGAGCAAAAAAGCGATCGAGATAGAGGATTCTTTTCCTTTCATGATTATCACATTTTCCACTCATCACAACATGATTAAAAGAATTATTAAAAGACGCTGGCATGTTCTTCAAAATGATGCAGGCCTAAATACATTTCTCCCTAGCAGACCTAAATTTGTGTATAGAAGGGCGAAGAACATCAAAGATCGAATTGTCAGTAGTCACTATGCCCAAACAAAAAGACTTACCTGCTGCAAGACGGCAGGAACCTATAAGTGCCAATCATGCAACATGTGTAAGTTTATCCAAGAAACAAAAGAAGTGACACTGGGGGACTTACCAGCCCTGAGACGTAAACACTTAATTAATTGTAAAATTACTAACATTATCTATGCGTTAATCTGCACATGTAAAAGATTTTACATAGGCAAAACCAATAGAGAGTTTCGTAAGATAATTTACAAACACTCCTATGATGTTAAAACTGGTAATCGAGGGGGCGTGGCCGCGACATGGCAGCGGGAGGACGCGGTTTGTGAGGCTCCTCTCTGACCCCAGCCCAGGTGCCCTTTTAGCGACAGCCTTGTGCCCTGCTTTGTCCCCGAACGAGATGGGGAGGCGTCGAGCGCAACCGGGGGACCCCAGGAGAGAAGAAGGGGGCGGCATCGCCCGCTATATGCGCGCCGGAGACCCCCAGGGACTAACCTCGAGGAGGAACAAGATGGCGGCCGGCGGGATCCGTGAGGGAGGAGAGCAGAGTGCAGCGCCCGGCGGGATGGAGAGCCGGCGCGCTGAGGAACCGCAGATGCCGGCGGAGATCGCGCCCGCTCAGCCCCAGCTGCTATCTCCACTTTGTGTCAAGCGGGGAGATGGCAGGGTGTGTACCGCCGCCGACGGGAAGACAGAGGCGCGGCCAGAGCAGCAGACACCGGCCGCAGCTGAGGAGCGGCGTCAGGTACAGGGGGCGGTGGGGGGGGAATCCCCTCCCCAGAGTCATGGAACCCTGATGCGGCAGAGAGCGGGGGATGAGGCGGAGGGAACCCCCCCCCCCAGACTGGACACTGTCTGCAGTAGCTCCCCTCCTCACTTGTGGGAAACCCGTTCTTTAGGGGAGGAGGTGGAGGGATGGAGGGGGCTTCCAACACCCTTGCTGCAATGCCAAGACAGCGAAGTTGCCAAGCCGGCTTGCCACTCTCTTAAGGGGCCAGGCCCACACAGCTCTAGAGGGATAGCTGGGTGCCAAGTGACCACAGAGGGGCAGGAGGGTTGCGGAGAGCTGCCTCAGGAGTTGTCGGCGAGTCAAGAGCGGAGGGCTCATGAGACAAGGAGGGGCATCCCAAACACATGGCCCGGCTCTGCCTGTGTGGATTTGTCGCCGGTGACAACGGGGCTCCGGGGAGAGACGTCCCCCATTCACAGGGCCACCCCTCGGACGTGGTCCCTTTCCTCAGATGGGATGCCCCCGTCACCCTGCTCACGTCTAGGCAACGAGGCAAAAAATGACATCCCCCCGGGTGGGAGAGGGGGTGAACACTCCTCGGGATTGTGGGATACATGTGAGCCATCGCCTGGTGACTTCACTCCCAATGGAAGAAAAAACAGGGAGATGCTGCCGATGCGGAGTCCAGCTGTCCCCCAGCGGGGCCCGGACCTTGACCTGCGTGCTGTGCTGCTGTCCCTCCCCACGAAGGCCGATCTGGAATCGATCCCCACCAAGGCGGACATGGAAACCATGATTTCTAGGATCGAAAAGGGCTTTAGGAGAGATCTGGAGGTTGTCCAACACAACGTTGCAGCGGTTGAAGATCGAGTCACAGCCCTGGAGAACGCAAGAGCAGCGACGGAAGATCGCATTTCCCGCTTGGAACAGACTAATGATCTTCAAGCAACTCAAATCTCTAACCTAAAGATTCAAAACGATGACTTAGAGAATCGGAGTAGGCGAAACAACCTCCGTATACGTGGGCTCCCCGAATTACCTCAATACACTGACCTAGGTGCAATTGCTACCTCTATCTTTAACCGATTGTTGGGTAACCCGCTGACTACCGTCATCAAACTTGATAGAATTCACAGAGTAGCGGGTCGGCCGCCGGGAGCCCCAGATGCCCCACGTGATATCCTCTGTAGAGTTCACCACTTCGGAGTTAAGGAAGAGATCCTCAGGAAGGCCTGGGAGGCGGGACAGGTCGTTCATGACTCCAAACCCGTGACCATCCTGCCAGACCTGTCCCGGTCTACATTATGGATGAGGAGACAACTGAAGCCCCTCCTTCAGAAAATAAAAGAAAGCGGAGCAGCCTATAGGTGGGGTTACCCCTTCCATCTCATTGTCCGCAAGAATGGAAGATCTTTTACCCTCCGAACTCCCGGGGACTTAGACAACTTGTTTGTGTTCCTGGAGACCGCTCCACTCGAGGTCCCTAACTGGCTGGACTTCCCATCCTTTCAACCACTTCCACAGAGGATCAGGCGGAGAAGAGTACCGCCCAGACGGGGACCTCCGCGTAGGGAGGATTCGCCCCCCCCCATGGAAGAGTAACCCTCCATCCACCATGTGTCTTTAGCCTCGGCTCCACTGCTGCTTGCTGTCCTATATTCATGCCGCTTGCTGTCCTGTATTCATCTCCCTCGAGGGCCATGGGACGGCATGCCTCCTCCCATGGAGGAATAAGTGTCGTTTTCCTCTGGCCGCTTGATGCCCTACACCTCCACGTACTTTGTTTTAGCCTCGGTTCGGCTGCCGCTTGCTGTCCTGCGCTCCTGTCCATCGTGGGCCGCGGGGCGCTGGGGTCGCCGGCCGGTGGACGCCGTGGCCGGTCTGAGGTATTGCCCCTTGTCTTTGGGTTCCCGGGGCGGGTCCCCTGCCGCATACGATGTGGAATAGAGATGAAGTCTCCGGAACGGGGTCCCCCCCCGCCCGGCCTCCTGATTTGAGTCGACGCCTCCGCGGTGGCCCTCCGCCTGGCCCTCCACGGTGCTCCATGACTTTTGATCCAGACTCTGGCTTTCACCACCATTTTTTGACCTATGGCTTGGGTCCCGATCCGGGTCGCGGGCTCGCATCCCCGCCCCCCCTTGGGGGTGGGGGCATCGATGCCTGCTGCTGGGCGATCCCCCGGGTCTGGTCGCTGCCGATGCCCCGGGTCCTGTCGGGTGGGGTGTGGACCCTCCCCCGGGGGTGCCTTGCTCTTGCCCCCCCCGGGGACTCCTGGTGATGGATAGGCTTGGCCGCTGCTCCCCCGGACTTTCGGCGGGGCGCTGCCCTGGCCTCCCGGCATTTATGTTGTGTTCTCCTCCTCTCCGTGTCCTGGGGGGCAAGGGGTTTTGTTGGGAGTGGTCTGCTGCGGTGTGGGCGTGCCGGTGGGCCCCGCGGCGGGGCGCGGCCGGCGTGGCAAGATACGGGATCTCTTTGGAGATGGCCCGGACGTTTGACCCCTGCACTGCGTGGGGGTGGACTCTCGGCCTCCCTCCGGGACCCGCCGCGGGGCGCGGGGCATCTGATGGGGGCATGTCCATCTGCTCTTCTGGGGGTTCCTTCTGGCCTGCCCTTGACTGGGCCTGGCTCGGGGGGACACCCACTCTTTTCTTCTATGGGGGGGCCTGCTGGGATCCGGGCACACGGGAGCTGTCGGGGGCTTCGTCTGGGCGGGGGGTGGGCTGCCCCCCCCGCGCGCGCACTGTGCCAGCACTGCCCCCCTTTTCCTCTGGTAGGCGCTTGGTTGGACCCTCCCTCTTATGGGTGATGTGTTGTGCGTGGGGGGGCCCCTCCCTCTGCTTGGGGGGGCCCTTGAGACTCCGGGAGGCTTTACGGGGGGTCGTGGAGTGGCGGCGGGAGTGGGGGTCGGGGCGGTTGACTGTGCCCCGCGGTGGGGGCCTGGCGGGCTTGGTGGTGCTCCTCCTCTTGGACGGGCTCCGACAGTGGGTTGGTCGGCTGCGCCTTGCGCCTCCTCTGTCCTCTCGTGCTGCCGGGGCCCGGACTTGACGCGGGGCCTCGGGAACTCGTTGGCTAGATTTAGTGTGATCTTCAGTGGTAAATGGGGGGCAGCGGGTGGTGGGCGGTCGAGGCTGAGATAATGATTGTAAATTGTGTGTTTATGCAAGCGGCTGTTATTGTTGAGGGTTTCATTGTTAAATATCGAGTCTTGCATGTCCTTGGTGACCTTCGCCGGAGACGGGCAGGGTAAGTTAAGTTACGTTTCAGTTTAAGTTTTGTACCGTTCCTTGCGAGAGGAACTGCCCTGGGCTGGGGGTGGGAGACCCCCGTTGTTGTGTAGCGCCACAGTTCTTTTTCCCCACGTAGGCTTACCCGTCAAGGTCTCAGTGACCTGTGTAGACGGGCGTTTTTCTTTTTCTCTCTATACTCCACCTCTTCGCCTTTCCTTACCCCCTCCTGCTTTACCCTTCTCCTTTTTTGCCACCACTGTCCCTCCTGTCTGTGCTCCCCCTCCGACCGCCTGTGGCTGGTGGGGGCTGGTCTTTCCCTTGGCCTTCGCCCCCCCGGCTCGCCCTTGGTTCTCCCCCCTCCTTGCTCCGTTCTGGGGCCCGCCCTTGGGCTGGGTGCCGGTTCTCGCCCCTGCTCTGCTTAGCTACAGTTCGCCACAGGTGCTTAAAGCACAATGGATCTGCAAGTCGTCTCTCTAAACACCAAGGGCCTCAACATCCCCGAGAAAAGGAGAATGTGCCTGACCCTGTTTTGGAAACGCAGAGCTCAGGTAGTGTTCATCCAGGAATCCCATTTCCAGAAAGGGAAGGCACCAAAATTTTCGGACAGACACTTTCCAACAGGCTACCACTCGTACTCGCCAGATGGGAGGTCAAGAGGAGTGGGCATCCTGCTCGCCTCTTCGCTCCCCTGGACCTTTACGGACAGCATGTCAGATGAGGACGGGAGATTCATTTTCCTTAAGGGAAGAATGGGCAACCAAATGTGCACATTTGCGAATGTATATGCACCCAACACGGACCAGATTCGGTTCATAGAGCAAACTCTGGAGACCCTACAGTCTTTTTCGGAGGGACTAGTGATCTTTGGGGGGGACCTCAATGTGGCCCTGGACCCCCTGCTCGATGTGTCTAGCCGGGCCTCCCACCTCTCATTTTCGGCCCTCAAAAAACTCAAAGCAGCCCTTAGGCTGGCCCAACTAGTGGACCCGTGGCGCATACAAAACCCACGTGGGAGAGATTATACTTTCTACTCATCTCCTCACGATTCCTACTCTAGGATCGACTACCTCTTCATTGAGCATAGGTACCTCCAGCTTGCACAGAAAGCTGAGATAGATTCTATTACGCTCTCGGACCATGCTTTGATCTCTCTCTCGCTTAAGATACCTGAATGGCCGTCGAAACCAAACTCGTGGATTCTGAACGAGTCCCTACTTCAAGATCCGATCATAAGGGAGGAGATTAGGAGAGAGCTCAGCTCTTACTTTGATTTGAACGACGGGCCAGAGACGAGTCCCCTCAATTTGTGGGCAGCCCACAAGTGCTACATAAGGGGCATACTTTTGAAGATAGCATCTAGAAGGAAAAGAGAGAGAGAGAAAGCTATCAGCGATCTTTTGGGAAAGATTGGCAGACTAGAGGCCGAACATAAAAGGCATCAGGCGGTGAGAGTTGGGCAGGAACTAGCGAGAGCCCGAGAAAATCTGAGGGACATTCTGCTGGTCAAGGCTAAAGCTTCGCTCCTAAGAACAAGACGTTCTTTTTACGAGTATGGAAATAAATGCGGACGCTCTCTGGCCAGGGCGATCCAGGAGCAGAGGGCAAATAATTTTGTTCCGCAGATCCTAGGAGCGGGAGGACGGGTGTGCACCAGCCCTGGCGACATTGCCGAAGCGTTCAGGGAATTTTACCGCAAATTGTACAACCTAACCGGTGAGGGTAATAGCCGGGCTAACGTACTCCAGCAGGCAAGGGACTATGTGTCAACTTCGGGTCTTCCAACGCTGTGCCCTGAGATCGTGGAGGCTATGGAAGAGCCTATCACCGAACTGGAATGGGCTCAGGCAATAAAGCTTACACAGACAGGCAAGTCCCCAGGCCCAGACGGGTTTACCCTGACCTACTACAGGTGGCTGGGAGATATCCTGACCCCGCGGGCCGTGACGGCATTTAACTCCATCTCGGCCGAACAGATAATGCCCCCTGATATGCTAAGGGCTCAAGTCACGGTCATACCAAAGCCAGGGAAGGACCCCCTTCTCTGCTCCAACTATAGGCCTATATCTCTACTGAACGTAGACTTGAAACTTTTCGCTAAAATACTGGCGAATAGGCTGGTATTACACCTTAGCAAGCTGATAGACCTGGACCAAGCGGGCTTCACCCCTAAGAGAGAAGCAAGAGACAATGTGACCCGAGTCCTCAACCTCATCCATTTGATTCATGAGGAGAAAGTCCCAGCTATGCTACTTTCAACGGACGCGGAGAAAGCGTTCGATAGGGTTCACTGGGATTTTATCCGGGCCACTCTGGAGCATCTAGGCCTTCAGGAAAACATGAGGACTTGGATATCATCTCTATACTCTTCTCCCTCGGCATGTGTTAAGGTCAATGGTATGCTGTCGGGGTCGTTCGGGATTACGAATGGAACGAGACAGGGGTGCCCACTATCCCCGATTATATTCATTTTGACGCTGGAGCCCTTCCTTTGTCGGGTGAGAGCGAATCCTGACATAAAAGGGGTAGTAGGTGGGGGATCCGAACATAAAGTTGCAGCCTTTGCCGACGACTTGCTTTTTTGTATTACCCAGCCGGTAATAACTATTCCCAATCTATTGAGGGAGTTCAGGGAGTATGCAGAGGTCTCAAACTTCAAAATAAATCTGCAAAAATCGGAAGCACTCAATGTCTCCCTGTCACAGAGGCACTTGGCAAGTATAGAAGCCAACTTTGCTTTCCGCTGGTCTGCTGATTCAATTTCTTACCTGGGAATACAGATTACCCCTTCACTGAAGGACGTGTTTGCTAAAAACTTCCCACCACTGCTGACAGTCATTAGGAGAGACCTCAACACCTGGAAAGACAGGATACAATCCTGGTTTGGCAGGTGCAATGTCTTGAAGATGAATGTCCTACCGCGACTGCTATACCCCATTCAGGTGCTTCCTATTCATTTACCTGCCTCCTTTTTGAAAAGCGTCCGAACGGAATTTATAAAATTTGTGTGGGGAGGCAGGAGCCCGCGGATCTCTCAAAGACTGCTTGCCTTGCCAAAGGCGAGAGGGGGAGTGGGACTCCCAGACGTCAAAATGTACTACGCAGCAGCACATCTAACCAGAATTGTGGACTGGAACCTCCATGGAAAGCATAAACGCTGGGTCCAACTGGAACAGAGGTGGTGCCCGGTTCCACTGGCGGGCCTACCCTGGTCTGCTGGCATGATCCCGGCTGCACTCAAGGCCCACCCAACAATAGGTCCAACCTTGCAGGTGTGGACCAGACAAGCTCCAAAGGAGAACATAGCCCCCACGCCTTCCCCACTCAGGCCGGTCGTGGGGGCTCTGGACTTCATCCCGGGCCGGCTAGACGTGGGGTTCAAAAAATGGAGGGCGCCTGGTAGGGGCACCGCCCGCGACTTCCTGAATGGTCCAAGATGGAAGACCCAGCAGGAGCTGGTAGTATGGGGGGACCCGCCTCACCTGTCATATTGGAGAGCTCTCCAAATTTCTCACTTTTTGGGTGATCTGCCCCCTCCCGAGGAGTTTGGAAGGGCGCTAACACCTTTTGAGCGGTTGTGCCTGTCACCAGAGCCGATCAGAGGGGCACTATCTATGGTGTACCAATTCCTGGTGGATCCGGGAGAAACATTTGTGCCAAGCTTTGTAGGGGCATGGGAAAGAGACCTCGAAATTACTTTCTCCCCAAATCAAGTGAAGAAAATTCTAGAGCTGGCGCATCGAGCGTCGGTCAGCAATTCGTATCAGGAGGCGGGATACAAAATCCTCTGCCGCTGGTACAGGACTCCCCAGACGCTGCATCGGTTTTACCCGTCGGTCTCGCCTCTTTGTTGGAGGTGTGAGAAGACCCAGGGCACCCTCCTGCACATATTCTGGGAATGTGAGAAAATACGGGGCTTCTGGAGGAGCGTGGTTGAGTGGATATGCAGGATAACGGGCGATGATATCCCCCTTTCCCCGGAGACCCTCCTACTTCACTCCATCAGAGGAGAAGTGGGGAAATACAGAAAATCGCTAACTATTCACCTGGTGAACGCCGCCAGGGCGTGTATACCAGCCCAATGGAAGTCCCCCACTGCACCTCACATTGGCTCTTGGATCCGTAGAGTGGAAGATATTAGACGTATGGAGGACTTGACGGCCCTTATTAGAGGCTCGGAGGAAAAACATAGACGCCGTTGGCTGCCGTGGGACATGTTCGTGGAATCGACTGAGGGCAAAAACCTCTTGAATGTAGCATGATCGCGTAGAGCGGGGCTGATGAGCGGCTGACGGCGTGAGGTGTGCGGTCCGGATGGCTCGGTGTGGGGGGCCGGGGGGGGGTGGGCCGTGGAGGGCTTCCCCCCCCTTCTCCGCCCCACGTCCTCCCCTTCCCTTCCCCCTTCCCTTCCTTTCCCCTCCCTCTTCCCCCCCCCCCTCTTTCCTAACCTCAATGTTTTCTCCCTTGACCCCTTTCCCCCTTTCATCCTGTTAACAAAAAAGTTGGTGGAAGGGAATGGCGAGGCTCAATGTAGGCCTCAGGCAGGAGGATTAAGTTCGCAGAGGTCCAACGGGTTGTGTATACCTTGATTTTGGTCTTAGCTTGTGTAATCTGTATTTTGGATTTGTCTGTTGTATGTACATATGCCCTGTATTTGATTGCCTCGCTACCCTCTCTACCTCAATAAAGATTTATTATAAAAAAAAAAAAAAAACTGGTAATCGAAAGACTCCAGTGGGGAGGCATTTTCAAGATTTTCATGGGCAGAATTTGAAAGAAATGTTCTTTGTGGGGATAGATAAAATACATCCGAACCCCCGGGGAGGGGACCTTGAAAAGATCACCCTTCAGAGGGAGACACAGTGGATCTTCCACTTTAAAGCTCACCAACATCCGGGGCTAAATTAATCTATAAGTTATGTGCCGTATCTCTGATTGTATAAACGAATTGCATGTATGTACATGAGGCATCATATTGTGTTTGTTCTCTCCTGGTGTTTTTTTTTTTTTTTTCCTGGTTTTAGGACGGATGTAGTTGGCAGTGACTTCTGGGAGATTATCTGGTGTTTCTACACACAATATTATATACCTCATAGGGAGTTTATTCCCTATGCTTTCTTTACATGTTACCAGCATAATTAAATCTTCCTTTCTTTAGATAGACTAATGTATCACCAAAACCAGGGGAGGTAATTCTCATTTGGGCCATATAGGACAATTATGGCATTCGCATGTAACGGAAGGCCGTTTTGATTCTGGGCCTGCCATAGGGGGATACACAGTGTTGGTTTTGGTACATTTGAGTACCTTACCTAGTACTTGTTATTCGCATTTTCAGCTGTATAGATACATCTAACTATATCTAGTACTGCTGATACATAAATGTTCCCATTATGACATTCTAACCACTCTGGATATGTGCATAATATTGCTATTAACTGCCAATAGATTGGCGTTATCATAATTACACATTATTCTAGTTGACCATATTTTTTAATATTGAAACGTATGTAGATAATACACTTGGCAGATTTTGAGGTTACACTCCCCATAGATACTCTATCAATAAGAGCGGTGCGGCTACTCTGCACTTTGTATTGTTTCAATACTTGAAACCTGCACTGTCCTCCCTATGCTGGCCTTCTCCAAAATGGCGCCCATCTGTTGGCATGCGCCGGCGCCAGAGGGGACCTCTAGCGCATGATGCCCATCTGTTTGGCCGGGACGCGCACAGTGCCCCGCCCTCTGGAGGGGCTGATGCGCGATATGTGTCCCTACGTGACTCTCCGTCCCCATCCCCCCTGACAACCTCCGACGCAATTGAGTAGGAGGGAAGGAGGGGGCGGGGCGACGGCACGCACGTGGGTGTAGGACGCATGTTAGCAGCTGCTTTAAGCCAGGGCTGTGGCGTCTACACCCAGGCGCCGGTGGACGACAGTGAACAGGAGGGAGGGAGGGAACACGTGAGTGCCTCGTGTTCCCCCTCACAGCCCACATATGGGTCTTCGCATTAAGAAATAAGGTAATCCTTCTATTAAGCTCCAGTTTAGGAGCATTTACATTACTGACTACATGGTTAAACTAGGATGTTCAGTAGGCATTACATGTTCTCTGTTTCAGATGCCATTTTCCTATATGGGCTGCCTCTTACTGGAATCTGCTGTGTTTGTGATCTGAATTTAATCCATGCCTAAGCGGCTCCAGATATTTAAAATGCTTAGATTTGATGCATGTGGCTAGAACCCAGAAACCAGAGGTCATCCTAACTACATTTGTCATCTTTCATAAGCAAGGTATGAATATGTACTGAATTATAACCAATTAGCACTAATACTCTATGTTTTGGTGGATTGTATAGTGATGTTACTGTATACTCTCCATAGGTGGTGACGGGGGCACTGAGGAAGCCTTTTGTCAGGTGAAACTAGTTTGCCCAATAATTTAATAAATTATCATTCAATTGATGCAAGTTTAATTAGCAAAATTCAAGCACATGAATTCATCAATCTGTGGATTTAGAATTCCTGGAGAGTTGTACTGCTTCCACTATGCACTGTATATTTGTAATTAAGACAATGGTGTTTGTACCAAGCGAAATAATTTCTTTTTAATCATGTATACAAATAATAAAATGTAAGATGTTTTTATTCTATACATGTGTTACTGATGTTTCCTAGGGCGAGGTTAAATGTTGGTAGAGCTTTTCTATAAAGGGGAGGCCCATTTAACCCCTTTTTTTTCTCTGATGGTGGTTGTCATGCGTTCAACTTTGTGGGTGCTGGGCTTCGCCCTGTCTGTGCCGCGGCCATTGTCTCATTGGCTGTCAAGAAGGTGAAACGCCTTGTTGATATTGGCAAGTCTCGCAAGCGGGCGGAGGAGTATAAAGACCTCAAAGTCTGTGTGGATTTTATTGCCTTTGTAGTCTCGGCCATGGACGATAGTGTCTGACTGGGCGCCAGGGCTTGGCTTTTCTCGTTGCGCTTCGTCGCTCGCTCTGGCTGCGACCAAAAAGTCGCTCACTAATATCCCCTTCCTGGGACTCAGGTTATTTGGGGAGCGCCTGGATCTTCTGGCCAAGGGTGGGAGACTCCCTCAGGTGGCCGCAGAGATTCCTGGGGACAAGGTAGATCCAATCGCTCCTGGGGAGCTAAATCCAAGCCCCCTGACCAAGCCCTCTCAAGCATGAGGAGGTGCCCTCACCCATTCGGGTGGGGGGGACGGCTGCTGCTTTTTGCTCACATATGGAGACAGCACGTCTCGGATCGGTGGATTCAGGAGGTGGTGTCCTCTGGGTACAAAATAGAGCTGGCAGTCTGGCTGCCCTCAAGATTTCTTTGGTCGCGGGTGTCCCGGAACGCTTTGGCGGCGCATGGCCTGAAGGGGGGCGTTCAGAGCCTTTTGCTATCAGGCGTAATTTGTCTCGTCAGGAACGGGGGTGAGGTTTCTAATCCAATCTGTTCACGGTGCCCAAGAAGGACGGAACGCTGCGACCCATCCTGGATCTGAAGGGTCTCAACAAGTTTGTCAGACATTTCCGCATGGAGACCTTACGGTCCGCGGTGAGCACGTTTCGGCCCAGCGACTTTGTGACCACAGTGGACATCAAGGATGCTTATCTGCACGTCCTGATCTTTCAGGAGCATCAGAAGTTCCTGAGGTTTGCGCTGGAGGATCAGCATTTCCAGTTTGTGGCACTACCGTTTTGGATAGCTTCGGCTCCCCGTGTGTTCACCAAGGTGCGGCAGGCGTCATGGCCATTTTGAGGAACTGGGGCATTCGTGTTCTTTCCCTTTGGCAGGCTGAGAGCGACACCCGGACATTGTTATCCACTCTTGAGGATTTTGGATGGGTAATCATTTACCCCAAGTCTTCTATCACTCCCTCAATGGTGCGGACCTTCCTAGGTATGACGTTGGACACCTCTCAGGTCAAGGTTTTCCTCCCCCAGCAGAAGGTGGAGGGTCTCCAGACGCAGGTACAGGCCTTGCTGGCTTGTCAGCGGCCATCGATCTGTCTGGGGATGAAACTGGTGGGCCTCATGGTGTCCTGCTTCGAGGCAGTGCCCTTCGCCCAGTTCCACATGGGACCTCTTCATTAGAATCTGTTGACCGATTGGGACCGGACACAGGAGTCCCTGGATCAGGAATTTGCACTGTCCCCCAGGGTCAGTGGGGACCACAGGAGGCCCACTTACCCATCAATCTCCTGGAGTTGAGGGCGATTCGGTTGGTACTTCTTCATTTGATTCCTCATCTAAGGGATCGTGCTGTCCAGGTCCGCTCGGACAATCAGGCGGCTGTCGCCTACATCAATCACCAGGGCGGGACTCGGAGCAAGCAAGTCTTTCAGGAAGTGTACCTGATCCTGACTTGGGCGGAGGAGAATGTGAGAATGTTCCCTGAATCTCTGCAGTTTACATCCCCGGGGTAGAGAACCAGGAGGCAGACTCCCTGAGCAGGGGGACTTCTCGTCTGGGGGAATGGTCTCTCAGCAACAAGGCCTTTCATGCTCTGTGTCTCCGTTTGCGTCCAGACACAATCACAAGCTTCCAAGGTTCGTCTCCCTGTCAAGAGATCCTCTGGCCTTCGCCACAGGCGCTCTGACTATTCCGTGGACGAAGTTCCGGCTCCTTTATGCATTTCCTCAGTTTTCACTCCTGGGCCGAGTGCTGCGCAAGATAGCCCAGGAGGGGATGCCAACCATTCTGGTGGCTCCTCGTTGGCTGAGGCGGAGTTGGTTCGCGGACGTGGTTCAGATGTCGGTCGATTATTACATCATGCCTGACGACCCAGGGCTTCTCACTCAACGGTCGCTGCGGCACCCCAATTTACGGATGCTGGCTTTGACGGCCTGGCTATTGAATCCTCAATCCTAACGGAGAAGGGGTTGTCGGGCACGGTTGTTCAGACCATGATTCGGGCGCAGAAGAAGTCTTCTTCTATGATTTACTACAGAGTTTGGCGTGCCTACATTTCTTGGTGTGAATCCAAGAGTTTTCCTTGTCGCCCTTTTTGTATTTCTAGGATTTTGGAATTTTTACAACACGGCTTAGACCTGGGTCTACAGCTGGGTACCCTTAAGGGTCAGGTCTCTGCTTTGACCATCTTTTTCCAAAGATCCTTTGCCAAACATAGGCTGATCAGGACTTTTTTCCAAGGAGTTACCCATGTTCGTCCACCGCGTAAGCCTGTATTACCGGTGTGGGATTTGAATTTGGTGCTTTCTGCGCAACAGGGTCCGCCCTTTGAGCCTTTGTGCGATGCTGCTTTGTCTATCTTGACCCTAAAGGTGGTCTTTTTGGTTGCCATCACCTCGGTGCGCCGGGTGTCAAAGCTGGCCGCTCTTTGTATGAAACCTCCCTACTTTGAGCGGCATAAGGATAAGGTAGTTTTTTGCTTTAGGCCTGATTTTTTACCTAAGGTCATTTCTCTCTTTCATCTTAATGAGGAAGATGTGTTTCCTTCCCTGTGTCCAGAACCGTCTAACTCTAAGGAAAGGGCCCTCCATGCCTTGGATGTGGTCAGAGCCATTAAGTACTACCTGGTTGCGACTGAGTCCTTCAGGAAGTCGGATTCTCTCTTTGTTCTCTCTGAAGGTTCTAGAAAGGGTTTGCCCCTGGCCAAGTCCACTCTCAGTAAGTGGATTAGACAGGCGGTGGTGCAAGCTTATTCTGCCAAGGGAAAGGATCCCTCTTTTCGTGTTGCAGCTCATTCTACTAAAGCTATTGGTGCTTCCTGGGCTTTTCAGCACCAGGCCTCTGTTGAACAAGTTTGTAAGGCCGCTACCTGGTCTTTTGTTCATACCTTTACTAAGTTTTACAAGGTGATGTTAGGGCCTCAACTGATGCTGCTTTTGGCCGAAAGGTGCTTCAGGCGGTAGTGAAATGAACTACATGCTGTTCCGCTCTGGGGATCCCGCCCTATATATGGACACTGCTTTTGGATGTCCCACACGTATATGGATTGGGACAGCCTGGACTGGACATAGGGAAAAATACAATTCTGTGAGTACTCACCTGTAGAATTGGTTTTGCCTATGTCCAGTCCGGGCCGTCCCACCCCGCCCTTGGTTCATTTCCTCTGTTTGCCTGTTATGGTGATTATCTTTTTGTATTGGACCGTTGTCCTTACCTTTTTGTGGAGAGAGTAAATGCTGTAGCATGTTAGTTAACATGTTTTCTTGGCCTCCCGGCCTGTCTCATTTACTGCTTTTTGACATTCTGGGAACTCTATGGAGACAGCTCCTTTTATAGGGGGCCGGGAGGAGTTACAGCTCTGGATCTTGCAGCAACTGGCACCACCTGGTGGCGGACTACCCACACGTATATGGATTGAGACGGCCCGGACTGGACATAGGCAAAAACAATTCTACAGGTGAGTACTCACAGAATTGTATTTTAAGTTGCAGTAATAAAACAAAAGAAATAGAACACATCTGTGTATGACGTTTACATGTGACCCTAATCCGATCCAATCTGTCATTTTAGCTAGGGGAGTGCATCAACAAAACTGTACATGGACAGAGCACCAGTCTGTTTCCTGACAACAACGAGACATTAAGTGTGGACATATACAAAGGGGTGAGTCAAGTGTAAACAGTGTTGATTTTATTGCGTTTAGACTTGGCTACAAATATTTATCAGAAACTGCTACCAGGGTCTCTTTTTGGTAAAACTTAATATGGACTTTCTGATGATCTTATGTAATAAGCAGATAACCCCCAACTTCATTTGTCCATTTCAATGTCTGAGTTTCTATGTCTCTTATTTCAGGGAGTGGTCCTAGGCTGTTATTTTGGTGCCCCGGCTCTCTACATCTGGGCTGTGGGCATACTTGCTGCAGGTCAAAGTTCAACAATGACTGGCACCTACTCAGGGCAGTTTGTCATGGAGGTATGTATACCTTAAATGTTGCTTGCTTTAAAATAACTGTGAATCCATATGTTTAGTTTTTAATGTGAATAATGCTCCTACATGCATAAAAGGTGGTGCTAGACAGGCAGTCATAGCTTCTGTGACCTATCTGTGACCCCTGTTTGGCCGTGTAGTGTATAGTTTTCACAACCATATGCTTGGTACCACACCATGGCAGAGAGGATTCTGCAACCCTTTCTAAATATCTTTTATAATAAAAAGTATGAAGGTAACTTGAATCAGCCTCAGACTCAAACAGCTCCTCATTGATGTTGGAGAAGGTATTTGTCTGAGTATTGATAATACCAGGACTGAAGGCAAGAAAGGACAAATCAAATCCTTTTTTAAAGAAAGCTGTTTCTACAAGTTGTAATTAGACCTATGCCTCTATAGGTGCCCTGTTCCGAAGTGGACATCCTCTAATGCCACGACCAAGAGAAGCAGACTGGATTCTTATCAGTTTTAACATGCCCAGTCTGTATCTTGGTCTCAACAGCAGTTAGAGCTGCATCCACCCCGGTGCTGTAGGATGCAGACCTGTGAGTAGATGGGCACTTGCTGCAGATGTGTGGGGAATGTAACAAATCCTATTTTCCCTATATACAGTCCAGGTCGTCCCAGATGTAATGACATGTGGGTATTCCGCCCCTATGGGCCGCTCGACTGCAAGATCAAAAGCTGTCGCTCCTCCCGGCCCCCTATAAAAGCAGGTGTCTCACTATGATTTCCCAGTGTTCATATTGCAGTCTGGCTGCTGAAGATCGTTGGATACTCTCTCCTGGATATTGCAGCTGTGCAGGGCCTCCTAGCCCGTCGGACGCTGCGGACCTATTCCCACTGATCCCGTGGACCCACTATTGCCTCCCAGCCATGGCTGATCGGGACTGTGACGGTAGGGAGAACGCCGGGGTCAGGCGTCTTGACAGTCTAAAGGGTAGCCGGCCATAGGCTGATGGTGATCCTATAGGGGGGGAGGAACCACTTACTTCCCTCTGTTATTTCCTCTGCCCCAAAAGCTTTATTGTGTGTGTGTGATCACTTTACTGTTGATCATTGCGCTGGTCATACTTACCTCCCTCGCTCCCTCGAGTTGTCTTGCTGCTCCCCTCTCCCCTCCATCTTGGGCTCTTAATCTTTGAGGGGGGGGTCGGATGCTGCTTTTTGTCTCCGGTGCGGTGTGCGCTGCGCGTTGTGCAGGGGCCCCGCAGGGGGCTGCCCTGCGGCAAGTATGGTGGATTCCTGGAGGTAGGTCCCGCGGCCGATCCAATCCCTCCTGGGGATCCAAGTCCAAGCCCCTGCCAAGGCTCCTCAGGCACGAGGAGGTGTCCTCACCCATCCGGGTGGGGGCACGGCTTCTGTTATTGCTCATATCTGGAGACAGCGCGTCTCGGATCGGTGGTTTAGGAGGTGGTGTCCTCCGGTTACAAAATAGAGCTGGCAGTCAGGCCGCCCTCAAGATTTCTTCAGTCTCGCATATCCCAGAACCCAGTGAAGGCACAGGGCCTGAGAATGGCCATGCAGCACCTCCTGCGGTTAGATGTGATTTGCCCTGTACCTCTTCTGAAGCAGGGTCAAGGTTTTTACTCCAACCTGTTCACGGTTCCCAAGAAGGACGGAACGTTAAGACCTATCCTGGACCTGAAGGGTCTCAACAGGTTTGTAAGAGTCAGGCATTTCCGCATAGAAACCTTACTGTCAGCGGTGAGTGCGCTTCGGCCCGGCGACTTCATGACCACGGTGGACATCAGGGATGCTTATCTGCACATCCCGATATTCCAGGGACATCAGAGGTTCCTGAGATTTGCTCTGGGGGCCAGCATTACTACCAGTTTGTGGCTCTGCCATTCGGGATATCCTCAGCCCCCCCGGGTTTTCACCAAGGTGCTGATGGGCATCATGGCTATTCTGAGGAATCAGCGCATTCGTGTGCTGCCTTATCTGGACGATTTACTGATTGCGGCTCAGTCCCTTCAGCAGGCTGAGAGCGACACCCGAACGGTGTTATCCACTCTAGAGGCTTTCGGATGGGTAGTCAATTACCCCAAGTCTTCGATCACTCCTTCAATGGTGAGGTCCTTCCTGGGCATGACATTAGACACCTCTCAGGTCAAGGTTTTCCTGCCACAGCAGAAGGTGTTGGGCCTTCAGACGCAGGTGCAGACCTTGCTGTCTTGTCAGCGGCCATCGATCCGTCTAGGGATGAGGCTGGTGGGCCTAATGGTGTCATGCTTCGAGGCAGTGCCCTTCGCCCAATTCCACTTGAGACCGCTTCAATTGAACCTGTTGACCGTCTGGGACCGGATGCAGGAGTCGCTGGAACAGGAATTTTCACTGTCCCCTCTGACCAGACAGTCCCTCTTGTGGTGGCTGGGCCCCAGAAACCTGTTGGTGGGCAAGTCCTTTCTGACTCCCCGGTGGGAGATGGTAACCACGGATGCCAGTCTGACTGGCTGGGGAGGCGTTTGGCAGACGCAGAAGATCCAGGGTCACTGGGGTCCGCAGGAGAACCACTTGCCCATAAATCTCCTGGAGCTGAGAGCGATCCGGTTGGTGCTTCTTCGCTTGACTCTCCATTTAAGGGGTCGTGCGATCCAGGTTCGCTCGGACAATTAGACGGCTGTCGCCTACATCAATCACCAGGGTGGGACTCGGAGCAAGCGAGCCCTCAAGGAGGTGACCCAGATTCTGACTTGGGCAGAGGAGAATGTTCCCTGCATCTCAGCGGTTTACATCCCCGGGGTAGAAAACCAGGAGGCAGACTCCCTGAGCAGGAGGGCCTCAAGTCTGGGGGAATGGCCTCTCAGCAACAAGATCTTTCACGCTCTGTGTCTCCGCTGGGGTCAGCCGGACGTGAACCTGTTTGGGTCCAGACACAATCTCAAGGTTCGTCTCCCTGTCAAGAGATCCTCTGTCCTTTGCCACAGACGCTCTGGCAATTCCTTGGACAGAGTTCAGGCTCCTTTATGCATTCCCTCCATTTCCACTCCTGGGCCGAGTGATGCGCAAGATAGCCCAGGAAAGGGTTCCAACCATCCTAGTGGCTCCTCGCTGGCCGAGAAGGAGTTGGTTTGCGGACATAGTTCAGATGTCAGTCGATTGCTACGCTGGCTTTGACGGCCTGGCTATTGAGACCTCAATCCTGATGGAAAAAGGGCTATCGGCCACGGTTGTGCAGACCATGATTCAGGCTAGGAAGAAGTCGTCTTCCATTATATACTATAGAGCTTGGCACGCCTACATTGCTTGGTGTGAATCCAAGAGTCTCCCTTGTCGCACATTCTCTATCTCTAGGATCTTGGAGTTTTTACAACACGGTTTAGACTTGGGTCTCCAGCTGAGCAACCTCAAGGGCCAGGTCTCTGCCTTGGCCATCTTTTTCCAGAGATCTTTTGCCAATCATAGATTGATCAGGATCTTTTTCCAGGGAGTCGCCCATGTGCCCCACCGCGTAAGCCTGTATTACCGGTGTGGGACTTGAATTTGTTGCTTTCTGCTCTCCAGGGTCCTCCCTTAGAGCCTTTGTGCGATGCTGCATTGCATATTTTTACCCTTAAGGTGGTCTATTCTAAGTGTGCCATACACTCCACTTCGATCTCATGACATGTGGGTAATCTCCAGTAGAGGGCGAACTTCTGCAGAGATGAATATGCAAAAAAGAAAGCCCATCCCGGTCCATATATACCTGGGACCTCCCACCAATTTCCCAGTTCTTTCTCTGCAGGGAAGGCGACAAGACAGACTTCTTTACTTACAGGTAAGCCTGGCCCGCGCCCGGACTTTTATTGTCCCTATTGCTGCCAGGACCCTTTCTAAATTGTCCCTATTTGAGCCTCCCAGCTTAGGCTGCAGGTCCTGGTGAAGGTAGGAGCACCCTATGGATGCGGAGGGAGCCTTTGCTACACCGTGAGATCTCATTCTGGGGTAGGTGGTTTTGGTGATCCTGGTGTGGGATGCCCCGTCCCTACATACTTATGGCCGGATTCTGGCAGGGTTCCCCCCTTTCCGGGTTCGCTTACTTCCCTCCGGGGGGGGGGGGGGTTCGGTTTCATTCACCTATGCCCCTGTGTGTGTGTTCACTGTGTGTGTGTGTTGGCTGACAGGATGTTTTCTCTTCTGAGGGCCATAGTTGTCAGGGGCTGCCTATCTGGGGCCGTTGATTTATCCTGGGGAGCTTCTCCCCCTCAGGCTGTGTTCAGGGAGGCCGCGGTAGCCCCGCCCCCTTATTTGGCACGATTCTGCGGCCCAAGCCTTGGGATCCGCGTTGCTGGGAGGGGGGCGTGGCCTGGGGAGCGCGTGTTCTGCGCTGGCCCGCCCTCCTCCTTCTCTTTCTGCATGAGGCATTTCTCGGGGGCCATTTTGGTTTGCTGCTGCTGAGCTGCGCTCCTGGTGGTAAGGGCCGGAGGGCCACTTCCTTAGCTTAGCCTCTTTAGCGGGGGACCCCCACTGGTTTGCGGACGTGTGTGTGTCTTCTTGTTTCAGTTACGCGTGTCTGGAGCTGGTATATATATATATATATATATATATATATATATATATATATTATTAGGTATGTGTTATTGCTTTATATATATTCTGGGGATGCACTTATGTTGCCTGTTTGTGTGTTACAGATTGCATCGTATTTGTGCATATTAAGGGGATCCTCCTGGTCCTGGGGTCCCTAGTGTAAACTTGATCACCTCAAATCCTCCCACTGGGACTTTTAAGGGGCATCCCGGGTTGCTTTTGCGTAATTTCCCTACGGTCGTGCGGCTGACCGCAAAATCACCATATGGAGGCTCCGCAGGATACTGGGCTCGGGCTCCCTCTGGGTCAATCCCGGCCATGTGTGGGGTGTGGGGTATCCCTTACGGGGGAGAATGTTCTGATCTGTATACCATGTGCACAAAAGGCCATAACGCGGCAGTCTGGTACCCAGCCTTCTGGGTCGGCTCCTCCCGCTTCATCGCCTTCCCCTCCCCACCTTATCTGTACCCCAAGTGACGTTGGCGCCAGCGGGGAGTCGCACTCTGATGTTTGTGCTAGGTTGGCCAGCATCGAGAAATGTATTACTAGCACGGTGGGCAAGAAGGCCCAGGCTAAAAAGAGACATTTTTCGTCGGCCCAGCCTTTGTGGGATGTTGACGACGATTCCATTGATTTGTCGGATTATTCTCCGTTAGAGGAGGGGGAATTGTATGAGGAAACAGAGGCTGATTATGTTCAGTCTGGTGATGCCGAGGTCGGGCAGGCGCTGGGGGATGCCATAGATACGGCCACTGTTTTGTCACATCTATTGGAGGTGTTGGATATTGACACACCTGAGGCGCCTCCTCTCAAGAAGGGGGAATTTTTGGGGATCCGCAAGCCCTGTCTGGAATTTCCTACCCAGGGTCACTTTGATGTGCTGATCCTTAGAGAATGGGAGAGGCCCAGTCGGCTTCCTGGTGCTCCTCAGGGATGGGATAAGAAGTATCCTTTCCCGGTGGAGGCGGTTAAGCGCTGGTCTTCTCCTCCCGAGGTCGATGCGCCAGTTTTAGGTTTGACCAACTCTTCTGTGCTGAACACCCCTGACGCCACTTCACTTAAGGATGGCGAGGATAAGCGCCTTGATCAGATGGCGTGCCACGCATTTGCCAGCGTGGGCTCGGCCCTGCGGCCTGTTTGTGCATCTGTCCTAGTGTCGCTTGCTACCAGATCTCTTATCAGGGACTGGCTGAATGTCGCTCAGTTTGATCCGGCTAGCGCTGAGTACACTACCCTTAAGAGATGTGAATTGTTCATGGATTTTGTCTTGGTTGCTATGGAAGATTCTATTGTCGTGTGTAGTAGGACTCCAGCCTTATTGGTGGCTATGCGCAGATCGGTCTGGCTCCGCCAGTGAACGGCGGACTTTGGGGCCAAGAAGTCGCTTACAGCTCTTCCCTTTTTGGGTACGCGGCTGTTTGGAGATAAATTGGATGCTGTTGCTAAGGGAGGTAAGTTACCTCAGCGGAGGAAACAGCGCTGTCCCTTTCGGGGGGCTGGCTCATTCACTCCTTCCTTTCGAGGGGCCAGAGCGACTAGGGGTTTGGCCTTCTTGGGTGTCAGGGTCTCGTCCTGGAACAGGGGCAGAGGTCTGGCACGTCCCGCGGCTGCCTGGGGTTCCAAGCCCAAGCCTGCCGTTAAACCGGCTCAGCAATGAAGGGGCGCCCTCACCCGCAAGGGTGGGGGGACGGCTGCGGCTCTTCTTCCAGGTCTGGGCCCGGGAGGTCACGGACAATTGGATCTTGGATGTGGTCTCCTCCGGGTACAAACTGGAGTTCGAGTACTGGCCGCCTTCAAGATTCTTAAGGTCTCGGGTGCCCTCGGACCCTCAGGTTGCATAGGGGCTCCTGTTAGCAGTGAAAAACCTTCTGGACATGGGCGTTATATGCCCGGTGCCTCCGTCGGAGAGAGGCAGGGGTTACTACTCCAACCTTTTCACGGTTCCCAAAAAGGAGGGTTCGGTGAGACCCATTCTAGATCTCAAGGTTCTCAACAGGTTTATCAGAGCCAAAAAGTTCCGCATGGAGACTCTGCGCTCGGCTATCAATTTCCTTTGCCAAGGAGATTTTATGACATCCATAGACATCAAGGATGCGTATCTGCATGTTCCGATTTTTCCGGCACATCAGAGATTCCTCCGGTTTGCGGTGGAGGATCAACATTTTCAGTTTGTAGCCCTTCTCTTCGGACTGACCTCGGCGCCGAAGGTCTTCACCAAGGTCTTGACGGGGATAATGGTTCTGCTCAGAGCTCAGGGCATTCGCATTGTGCCTTATCTGGACGACCTGTTGATCTCAGCTTCTTCCTTCCGTCAGGCGGAGCTGGACACCCACCAGGTGGTGTCGACCCTGGAGAGGTTCGGGTGGGTGATCAACCACCCCAAGTCTTCTCTCTCTCCGTCACGAGTGACTTCATTTCTGGGCATGAATTTGAATACCATTCAGGCCAGAGTGTTTCTGCCCCAGACCAAGGTGCAGGGGATTCAGGGTCTGATCCGCCTTCTTCGGGCCAATCCTTGCCCCTCTATCCGACAGGGGATGAAACTGGTGGGCTTGGATGGTGTCCTCCTTCGAGGCGGTACCATTTGTACAGTTTCACATGAGATCTCTTCAACTTCACCTATTGACGCATTGGGACAGGTGTCCGCAGTCATTGGATCACCCTTTCAGGAAGTCTCCCAGGGTTCGGCAGTCCCTTCGTTGGTGGCTGGAGTCGAGCAACCTGTTGAAGGGCAGATCCTTTCTGGCCCTTTGTTGGGAGACGGTTACCACGGATGCCAGCCTGTCGGGCTGGGGAGGTTATTGGAAAAGTCATCAGTTCAGCGGGGTGTGGGGTCCTCAGGAGGCTCACACCCCCATCAATGTCTTGGAGCTCAGAGCTATCCGACTGGTTCTGGCACGGCTGACCTCACATTTACAGGGTCTACCGGTTCAGGTTCGTTCAGACAACCGAATGGCAGTGGCTTACATCAATCACCAAGGAGTGACTCGCAGCAGGAGTGCCCTCAGGGAAGTCTCTCTGATCCTGCACTGGGTGGAGAGCAATGTTCCTTGCATTTCGGCAGTCTACATTCCGGGAGTGGAGAACACGGAGGCGGATTCCCTGAGCAGGGGATCCTCTCGCCAAGGAGAGTGGTCTCTCAACCCTGAGGTTTTTCTGGATCTTTGCCGCAAGTGGGGGACTCCGGAGGTGGATCTCTTTGCCTCGAGGCACAATCACAAACTTCCGACCTTTGTGTCTCTATCTCAGGATCCTCTAGCTCTGGCAGTGGATGCCTTGTCCCTTGCTTGGAAGGATCTGGGGTTTCTGTACCTGTTTCCGCCCGTCTCCATGCTGGGCAAGGTAGTTTGCAAACTGGTCCTAGAAGGGGCGCCAGCAATTCTTGTGGCTCCAAGGTGGCCAAGAAGGGTTTGGTACGCAGACGTAAGGCTGGCCGTAGATCAGTACCGGCTTCCCATGTTGCCGGATCTGTTATCTCAGGGTCTACTACTTTGCCCCAATTTACAAACGCTGGCTTTGACGGCTTGGCTGCTGAAACCTTCATTCTGAAGGAGGAAGGTTTGTCTGCGGCCGTTGTTCAGACCTTGATTAGAGCTAGGAAGCGGTCCTCTTCTGGCATTTACTATAGGACTTGGAGGTCCTATATTGATTGGTGTGAGGCTAGGGCCTTGCCTTGTAGGGTGTTTTCGATTCCTAGGATTTTGGAGTTTCTTCAGCATAATCTGGATCTTGGGTTCCAGCTTAGTACGTTGAAAGGACAGGTTTCTGCTCTGTCGTTTTTTTTCCAGAGGTCTTTTGCCTTACACCCGCTGGTTAAGACCTTTTTCCAAGGGGTCGCGCATGTGCGGCCCCCTCGGAAGGCTGTGGTTCCTGTTTGGGATTTGAATTTGGTTCTTTCGGCTCTCCAGGGTCCTCCTTTTGAGCCGCTACAGGATATTGCTCTTTCGGTTCTCACTCAGAAGGTTGCTTTCTTGGTGGCTATTACCTCTGTTCGGCGTGTCTCTGAGTTGGCGGCTCTGTCGATTCAGGCCCCTTACTTTGAGAGACACCAAGATCAGGTGGTTTTTCGTTTTAAGCCAGATTTCCTTCCTAAGGTGGTGTCTGCTTTCCACCTCAATCAGGATACTGTTCTCCCTTCCTTGTGTCCTAAGCCTAACAATGACAAGGAGAGGGTTCTGCACAATTTAGATGTTGTTCGCTGTGTGAAGTACTATTTGGTGACTACTTCTTCCTTCCGCAAGATGGACGCTTTTTTCGTGGTGCCCTGCGGGCCCAGGAAAGGTTTGGCGCCTGCTAAGTCTACGATTAGCAAATGGATTCGTCAGGCCATTGTGCTAAGGGGAGGACTCCCCCTTTTATGGTCACTGCGCACTCTACTCGTGCTGTTGGTGCATCCTGGGCTTTTCAGCACCAGGCTTCTGTTGAACAAGTTTGTAAGGCTGCTACTTGGTCTTCCGTTCATACTTTTTCCAAGTTTTACAAGGTTGATGTGCGGGCTTCAGCTGATGCTGTTTTTGGCCGCAAGGTTCTGCAAGCTGCAGTGGTTTGAGTTGGTACATTCTTTACTACTTCTGGTTCCCACCCATGACGGACACTGCTATTGGATGTCCCACATGTCATGAAGATCGAAAGTGGAGTGTATGGCACACTTAGAATAATACCGTTTTGTGAGCACTCACCTTTAAAATGGGTATTATGAGTGTGCCATACACTCCACTTCGCCCCACCCCCTTTTTTTCAGGTATTCTGGGGCTTTTATATGGTGAACCATTGGTTTTGATTGTTAAGGTTATAATTAGTTCTTCCTGGTCCCCTTACTGCTTTTTTACACTGGGAAATTGGTGGGAGGTCCCAGGTACATATGGACCGGGAGGGGCTTTCTTTTTTGCATATTCATCTCTGCAGAAGTTCACCCTCTACTGGAGATTACCCACATGTCATGAAGATCGAAGTGGAGTGTATGGCACACTCATAATACCCGTTTTAAAGGTGAGTACTCACAAAACGGTATTTTTTGGTAGCGATCACTTTGGTGCGTCGCGTGTCAGAGCTGGCCGCGCTTTGTATGAAGCCTCCTTATTTTGAGCTGCATAAGGATAAGGTGATCGCTTTAAACCTGATTTTTTGCCTAAGGTCATTTCTCCCTTTCATCTTAATGAGGAAGTGGTCTTGCCTTCCTAATTCTAAGGAAAGGACCCTCCATGCCTTGGATGTGGTCAGATCCATTAAGTATTACCTGGTTGCGACTGAATCCTTCAGGAAATCGGATTTGCTCTTTGTTCTAACAGAAGGTTCTAGGAAGGGCTTGCCACCAGCCAAGTCCACTCTTAGTAAGTGGATCAGACAGGTGGTGGTGCAAGCATATTCTGCCAAGGGGAAGGAACCCCCTTTTCGGATCACAGCTCATTCTACCAGAGCTATTGGTGCCTCCTGGGCTTTTCAGCACCAGGCATCTGTTGAATAAGTTTGTAAGGCCGCCAGTTCATACCTTTACCAAGTTTTACAAGGTTGATGTTAGGGCCTCAGCTGATGCTGTCTTTGGCCGAAAGGTGCTTCAGGCGGTAGGGAAATGAACTACATGCTGTTCCTTACTGTGGATCCCGCCCTAATGGAGACTGCTTTTGGATGTCCCACATGTCATTACTTCTGGGACTACATGGACTGGATATAGGGGAAAATACAATTCTGTGAAACTCTGTAGAATTGTTTTTGAATATATCCAATCCAGGTCGTCCCACCCCGCCCTTGTTTCATTATCTCTTGTTTGCCTGTTATGGTGATTATCATTTTTATATTGGACTGTTGTCCTTGAGTTTTTTTATTGGAGAGAGTACATGCTGAAGCTGTGTGAAGTAACATGGTTTCTTGGCCTCCCGGCCTGTCTCTTTTTCTTACTGCTTTTTAACCACTCAGAAATCATAGTGAGACACCTACTTTTATAGGGGGCCGGGAGGAGCGACAGCTTTTGATCTTGCAGTCGAGCGCTCCCCTAGGGGCGGAATACCCACATGTCATTACTTCTGGGACGACCTGGTCTGGATATATTCAAAAACAATTCTACAGGTGAGTTTCACAGAATTGTATTTTTGACAAATTACCTATTGAAGTTGTAAACCAAGCTTAGACTGCTCTGTTCACCTTGGTTGAAAACTATAGTAATTAACTAAATATTTTTGCAGGGCTTTTTGAATCTAAAGTGGTCACGATTTGCCCGGGTGGTCCTTACTCGAACTATTGCTATTTTGCCCACTCTATTGGTGGCCATTTTTCAAGATGTTCAACACCTTACAGGCATGAATGATTTCCTTAACGTTCTTCAGAGCTTGCAGGTATGTTTATAATGGGTTAATAAGATGAGGTTGTCTATAACCAGGCTACTATAATAAACTGCCATTTTAATAGCTGCCCAGCATCACCCTCCAAGAGTTTATTATTCATTTAAAGGAGCACTGTCACGAAAAAATGACCCAATCATAAAAATCCATATAAATATGCTGGATGGCGGGAGGAGGGGTCCCTTATAATAATTAAAATATGATATCATTTATTTTCACTCACTTATGTTATATATTTGGCAGACGTGCTTAAAGGAGCACTATCACAAAAATTTGCATTAAAAAAGATAAATAATTAAATAGCCACACAATAGCTTCTAGCATGTGTATAAATAATGTGGCAATAGAAAAGAAAAAAACATGTAGGCTCAGAACATTTGCTAAATGGGGTGATCTGACGGGTTTTATTCAGTGAGATGATAAACAGCCGCATCATTTAGCCGTAACTTGCAGTAAACTTGCTCCAGCTTTTTTCACAGGCAGGCACTGTACATGGGGCTAACAGCTCTGTGTATGTGTGAGATGCTACTTCTGTGATGAGACCACCAGGTGACTCAATAAATATATAAAATCTCTTCAAAATCAACTGACTGAAAAATCTACTTTGAATGGCTGTGCATATATGTATGTGTATATATATGTATATATATGTATACTATATATATATATATATATATATAATATATATATTAAAATGGAACAAATATGTGTGGCTGACCCTGAAAGACTCCAATGCTGGCCACTGGCCTTGCCTTAGCGCATCCAAATACAGGATGCCCCACTGTGTGAAATGCCACCTGGGTCGCCACAATACCCACCTTTTTTCTGGCTCCCATGGCGATGTAAATAGCATTCTCAGCATCACCGGGATGAGGCGTGCTCCCACCGATAGCCATTAATATAGGCCGGGCGCACAAGGTTGCTGCTGCTCTGGGTCCTCGTTGTCCCCCATGGGACAGGGAAAGGTACATTTTGACAGGTGAACTGGGGACAAGTTGGGATGCCCCCAGGGCAAGAAAAAAAAAATGGGGATAGTGAAAATCCTGGGTTTTGTTCTGCTTGAAACACACAAAACTGAAAAGAAGAGAAAATGGGAAAACGAAAGATAGTGCAGACAGCAGCAAAGGTAAAAAAAGACACACTAGCAAAATTATAAATCTGGCGAGCAACAAAAACAGGATGAAAATAGAAAAATCCAATTGTGGAAAAATGTAAAAGGAAAAAAAAAATAAAAAAATTAAGGGTCGCATTTGAACCCTACACTCTGGTTTAAAATTCAACACTCTACTAGCTAAGCTATCCAGCCTGCTAACAGCAAGCTAAGCATTATAATGTAACAACTCTGAATCAATGTTCCACAATACAGTCAGTTTCTCTCTCTCCCAGCAGTCTCTCTCCTTCAGACAGCAGCATAAATAACATGAGAAAAACTGTGAAAATAATACATGTGGAGAACAAAAAAAACAGGATGAAAACAGATAAATACAATTGTGGGAAAAAGGGGAAATAAAAAATGAAATAGTAGGAAGTAGGATTAAAGCCATCAACCTTCTAAATGCAAATCAATCACTCCAATACCAACTGAGCTATATAGCCTGCTTGAATCAAGGCATGATTTGGAATGTAATAACTGTGAATCAAGCTTCCTAGAGTCTCTCTTTCTGTAAAGACTGAGAACATCTGTTACCTATGGGATCTCTCTTTCCTCTCTCTCATCTATGTCCCTCTCCACATGAAGCAGCCTCGGAGGGACAGATGCAAACGTCCCCTTACTTTTCAACTGGTGTCTCCCTGACAGCACACTGTTTTACCCCCCTATGTAATGGGCAACAGCGCACAGATGGACTCTAACGCCTCCCAATTACTCTGCAACTCCCTCTCCTCTACCCCCCCTTCCCTCCAGTATGTTGAGCCTCTCGCCTCACCATACAGCGTTTGGGAGTTCTCCCCCCGCACTCACCAACTTTTGCAGCAGCTGGTGCTCTACAATAGTGGGGGGGCCCCACTGTGTAAACCCCCTCCCCCCGGTCGCCCAAAATCTCACCTTTATTCTCAGTCCAACGGCGCATGCGCGAGCAACGGCCGCATCCCCGCTATCCCTTTAGCAGGGTGCATGTCATTTGTGAATGGCGGGCGCAGGCACGCTCCCTGTTAGAGACTAGAGGGGGGTGCGTCTGCCAGCGCGCTCAGATCTGCTTGCATTTGACGAGCTCCTGGACTAAGGAGCTCTAGCACATCCGAACTCGCTGATTGGACAAGCGGCCGCGCATAAGTCGTAGGACCGGGAAGAGGTGAGTTTGTTCGGGCTACCAGGGGGGTTTCACACATCGGGGCATCTCTGATTGGGGTGCCCCTGGAGCAAGAACCAAAACCCAGGATAGTCAACGTATTCCAAGTATGTCTCACACCCTGCTTTGGAAGATTAATTACACGTGGGTTATGGTCCAGTAGAGGGCGAACTTCTGCAGAGATGACTAGAAAAAGAAGCCCCTCCCGCTCCATAAATACCTGGGACCTCCCACACATTCCCCAGATTAGTCTCTGCAGACGGTGAAGACAGTCAAGATGATGGCTGCCTCATTCCTTTTCAGGTAAGCTGGGTGTACACCCGGCCTAATTTTTTTCCTATTTCCACCCGGACTCCTTTTATTAATGTCACTATGCCTCCCAGCTATGGCTGCAGGGTCCGGGTGAGGGTAGGGCACACCTTTAGAGGTGTTTTGACTAGGAGCTATGCTCCACCGCAAATCCCCACCAAAGGGTAGGCGGTCGTCAGGTTACGGTGATCCAGACATGGGATGCCCCCTGTCCGTCCTGAAGCCCTCGCTACATATCCATATGTAGCTACCGGCTTCCCCCTCCATTACTCCCCGTTCCCGGTTAGTAGGGGGGGGGCTGTCCCTCCATTGTTTTAATCTCCTGTATTGTGTGTCAGTGTGCTTTGCAGTACCTTCTATTTTTTAATGCGCTGGCTACTGCCAGCGCGCGTGTGTGTGTTTTTGTCTTACTCCTTATTTATTTTACTGTCCCGGCCCGCACGCTTGCACCCTGGCGGCTGCGGCGGGCCGGTCTTTTTGCCCCTACGGCCCGCCCCTCCCTGTTGCCGCTTCGGCCGGCTCCCAGCCCTATTGGCTGGGAGCGCGGCTGTGGAGGCTTCCCGCGTCAGGAGGGGGCGGTGCCATACACGGGGCGCGATCTGTGTTGGCCCGCCTCCCTCCTCCTTCATGCTTTTGGCTCGGCGCCAACATCTTACCAGCTCTCACGGACGTGGCTACTAGGGCCTTAAAGTGGACCAACACCCAGGATTTTGACTATCCTGGGTTTTGGTCCACTTCGGCGGGGCACCCCGATCGGGGGTGCCCCGCTGTGTGAAACCCCCCAGAAAGCCCCAAAATCTTACCTGTCCCCGCTCCCACGTGACTGGACGGTCCAATCCCCGCCAACGTCCAGGCGGGGATCAGGAACGTCCAAGCGGCTGCCGCCGCCGCCTCCCTCGCGTCACTTTCGGCGCGCGCGCGCGCCCCCGCCGGCCATTCGCCTACAGGGGCGCGAGGGAGGCGGCGGCGGCCGGCCGCCGCCGAAGATCAGGTAAGCGATTTGGGGTGTCTGGGGGGGTTTCACCCCGCGGGACATCCCGATCTCGGATGTCCCGCGGGGTGGGAGGTGATCGGCCCGGGAATCTTATAGATTTCCGGGCCGATCACCTCTCGGTGTTGGTCCACTTTAATCAGGGGCCTTCTGGATGGTTCCTAATGTAATCCTTCCAGTGAGGAGTTTAGAGCCTTTACTCATTGTGTGATGTTCATTGCCTTTGTCTTATCAGCCTTGGATGATACCATCCGTATGTGTAGCAGGACCTCGGCAAAGGTGCTTACAGGGCTTCCCTTCGCGGGTCTGCGGCTGTTTGGTGATCAACTAGACTCTGTTGCCAAGGGAGGTAAGTTACCTCAACGCAAGAAGCAGCGCTGGCCCTTTCGGGGTTCAGGCTCATTCAACCCCTCTTTTCGTGGCTCTCAGACGAGCAGGGGAACTTCCTTCATTGCATTCAGAGGAGATTCCTGGGATAGGGGCAGAGGACGTGCCCGACCCCGGTCTTCCTGGGGTGCTAAACCCCCCTTGCGGGTGGGGGGACGGCTGCGGCTCTTCGCTCAGGTCTGGACTCAAGAGGTCACAGTCAATTGGATCCTGGAGGTGGTCTCCTCCGGGTACAAGCTGGAGTTCGCATACCGGACTTCCTCCCAGATTCCTCAGGTCACGGGTTCCTACGGACCCACGGGCAGCACAGGACTGTTTCTGGCGGTGCAAAACCTTCGGGATATGGGAGTCGTTTGTCCGGTTCCCCCCATAGAGAGAGGTCAGTGTTACTATTCCAACCTCTTTACGGTGCCCAAGAAGGATGGCTCTGTAAGACCCATTTTGGACTTATAGATTCTCAACCGGTTCATCAGAACCAGAAAATTTCGCATGGAAACCCTGCGCTCTGCTGTCAATTCCCTAAGCTCGGGGGACTTTACGACCTCGATAGACATCAAGGATGCTTACCTTCATGTGCTGGTTTTCCCGGAACACCAGCGGTTCCTCAGGTTTGCGGTAGGCGAACAGCACTACCAGTTTGTGGCTCTTCCCTTCGGGCTGACTTCGGCGCCCAGGGTGTTCACCAAGGTATTGGCGGCGTGATGGCCCTTCTCAGAGCCCAGGGCATTCTCATTTTGCCTTATATGGACGACCTTCTCATTACGTCATCCTCTCTCCACCAGGCGGACACCCGGACGGTGGTGACGACGCTGGAGAGGTTCGGGTGGGTTATCAATTACCCCAAGTCCTCTCTCTCTCCGTCAAGGGTGGCTTCATTCCTGGGCATGACTCTGGATACCATTCAGACCAGGGTTTTCTTACCCCAGCCGAAGGTGGATGTTCTTCAAGCACTAATTCGTTTACTCTTGACTAACCCTCCTCCGTCCTTCAGACAAGGGATGAGGCTGGTGGGATTGATGGTGGCTTGCTTCGAGGCAGTACCTTTTGCTCAGTTTCACATGAGACCTCTTCAGCTCCATCTATTGTCGGCCTGGGACAAATGTCCTCTGTCCCTAGATCAGACCTGTGTTCTTTCCCCTCTGGTCCGGCGGTCCTTTCAGTGGTGGCTGGAACCGAAGAATCTTCTGGGGGGCAGATCTTTTCTGGCGCCCCGCTGGGAAACGGTCACCACAGATGCCAGCCTGTCAGGCTGGGGGGGTTTCTGGAGAGACCATCAGTTCCAGGGGCTGTGGGGTCCTCAGGAGGCTCACACCCCCATCAACATTCTGGAGCTGAGGGCGGTTCGGTTGGTGCTGTCGCATCTGACACCTCACCTCCAGGGCTTGCTGGTTCAGGTTCGCTCTGACAATCGGACCGCGGTCGCTTACATTAATCACCAAGGAGGGACTCGCAGCAGGAGTGCCCTCCGGGAGGTGTGTCTGATTCTTGCATTGGCCGAGAGCAATGTGCCATGCATCTCGGCGGTGTACATTCCAGGGGTGGAGAACCTGGAAGCGGACTCCCTGAGCAGGGCGACCTCTCGCCGGGGGGGAATGGTCCCTCAGCAACGAGGTCTTTCTATCCCTCTGTCGCAGGTGGGGGACGCAGGAGGTGGATCTCTTTGCCTCTCGTCACAATCACAAGCTTCCTGCATTTGTGTCTCTGTCCCAGGACCCTCTGGCAGTGGATGCCATGTCTCTGTCCTGGCGGGAGCTCGGTCTCCTGTATCTGTTTCCTCCCTTTCCCATGGTGGGCAAGGTGGTACGCAAGCTGGTTCACGAGAGTGTGCCAGCAATCCTGGTGGCCAAGACAGGTGTGGTTCGCAGACGTCGTGCGGTTGGCGGTCGATTAGTACAGGCTGCCTCTAGTTCCGGATCTGATCACGCAAGGTCAGCTTTGTTACCCCAATTTACAAACGCTTGCTTTGACGGCATGGCTGCTGAAACCTCCATTCTAAAAGAAAAAGTTTTGTCTGAAGCTGTTGTCCAGACTCTTGTCAGGGCTAGGAAGAAGTCTTCCTCTAATATCTACTACAGGACCTACATTGATTGGTGTAAGGCTAGGGCCTTTCCTTGTCGGGTGTTTTCCATCCCTCGAATTCTGGAGTTCCTTCAGCATGGACTGGACATGGGTTTACAGCTTAGCACTCTGAAGGGGCATGTTTCCGCTCTTGCGGTTTTCTTTCAGAGGTCTTTCGCTCTTCATTCTTTGGTTGACTTTTTTCCAGGGGGTCACTCATGTGCGCCCTCCTCGCAAACCCATGTTGCCGGGTTTGGTATTTAAATTTGGTATTGTCTGCCCTTCAGGGTCCTCCTTTTGAACCAGTGCAGGATGCTGCACTATCCATTTTCACCTTAAAGTTTGCCTTTTTGGTGGCTATCTCCTCTGTTCGACGTGTTTCTGAGTTGGCGGCTCTGTCTATTCAGGCCCCCTACTTTGAGAGACACCAGGACAAGGTGGTTTTCCGTTTTAAACCTGACTTCCTGCCAAAGGTTGTCTCTGCCTTTCACCTCAATCAGGACATTGTGCTTCCTTCCTTGTGTCCTAAGCCTAGCAACGACAAGGAGAGGGCCTTGCACTCTCTGGACGTCGTTAGATGTGTAAAGTACTATCTGGTGGCTAGTTCACCATTCAGGAAGACGGACGCCTTGTTTGTGGTGCCCTCCGGGCCCAAGAAGGGTTTGGCGCCCGTCAAGTCTACCATTAGTAAATGGATTCGTCAGGCCATTGTTAGGGCCTACTCTGCCAAGAGGAGGGATCCCCCTTTCCAGGTCACTGCTCATGCTACTCATGCTGTTGGGGCTTCCTGGGCTTTTCAGCACCAGGCCTCTGTTGAACAAGTTTGTAAGGCTGCTACTTGGTCTTCTGTTCATACTTTTTCCAAGTTTTATAAGGTTGATGTGCGGGCCTCAGTGGATACTGTTTTTGGCCGCAAAGTTCTGCAAGCTGCAGTGGTTTAATTTGTGCACTATTGCCTGTTCGGATCCCCACCCTTTTTGGATACTGCTATTGGATGTCCCACGTGCAATTAATCTTCCGAAGCAGGGTGTGAGACATACTTGGAATAATACCATTTTGTGATTACTCACCTGTAAAATGGGTATTATAAGTATGTCTCACACCCTGCTTCGTCCCACCCTGAGTTGTATCTTGGATCCTCTATATGGTGAAACGTTTTTCCCTTAGATTTTATTGGCTCTTCCTGGTCCCCTTACTGCTTTCTTATACTGGGGAATGTGTGGGAGTCCCAGGTATTTATGGACCGGGAGGGGCTTCTTTTTCTAGTCATCTCTGCAGAAGTTCGCCCTCTACTGGACCATAACCCACGTGTAATTAATCTTCCGAAGCAGGGTGTAAGACATACTTATAATACCCATTTTACAGGTGAGTAATCACAAAATGGTATTTTTGGTCCACTTTAATGCTCAGTCATCTCCAGTCCAACAGTGCAAGTACCGTTTAATCTATGCTCCCTTGAAAAATTATCGATAGTACTCCTTTAACCCTTTCGCTGCCAGCCTACCTGCAGCTTCTGTCACCCTCTGTTGCCAGACCATGTTTCACTATTTTGCGCTACACATGTTCAACTGTGATTTTTGAAAGGATTTCCAGGGATTTCCCAGGAAAATTTTATATAGTTTTTTTCAACAGTCTGGGCTTCAACATGAAATGTCTTGTTTGGCCTTTTTTTAGTGTATTCTCAATACTTTTTGGCAAAATATGTGCAAAAAAAATAAAAAAAATCTATTTTTGCAATTTGTAGTGTTTTTTTGTAATAAAAAATGTAAGTTTGTCAATAAAATTGTATTGCATGCGAAACCCCAATTTCTCCCGGTCACAGCAGTACCACATATGTATTGGTAGACACCCTTTCCTGCCCAGGAGACTCCCCCAAACTGAAACAGAGCTTTAGGAGATTTTCAGATAAAATACAACTGCGCTATGCGCACCTTGCAGTTTTTCCAGAAAAACAACCCTTTACATTTGAAATACCCCCCACAAACTATATATTCTCTGGAAGTACACGCCTCAAGCCTTCTAGGCGTACCAAGCTTGTTTATGTGGGCTTAGTTTTCTGGAAGTAATCCCTCAATGTATTCTTTGGTTGCACAAAGTTTCCCTAAAAAAGAATAAAACTGAAGAATCAAGCCACATTTTCCTAAAAAAAAACTATATGCAAACAAGAAATAACAAGTAAAATCTCAAAAAGCAACATGCCCCGAACAGAACGAAACCCAACATGCATAGGTACTGTCAAGGGAAGAGTTGGCAAACATCACAAAGTAAAGCGTGCGCGTAACAGTAATTTTACTTGAAAATTTCAGCTCTGCAGACAAAGCGCGCACCTTGCAATTTTTCAACCAAAACAACCCTTTAGATTTGGAATATCCCCGATAAACCATATATTCCCTGAAAGTACACGTGTTAAGCTTTCTAAGAGTACCCAGCTTGTTGCAGTAGGCTCACCTTTATGGAAGTAATCCCTCGAAGAATTCTTAGGTTGCACAGGGTTTCCCTAAAAAATGAATAAAAAAACTGAATAAATAACATGTTTTCCTAAAATATAAATATGCAAACAAGAAAAAACAAGCTAACTCTGAAAGAGCAAGGTCCTCCGAGCAGAACAACACCCAACATGCATAGGTACTATTAACCCTTTTAATTGACAACCTACTTGAAGTTTGTCACCCTCTGTTGACAGGTCATTTTTCCCCATTCTGTGCCATGTTTAACCGTGATTTTTGCTGGAATTTCCAGGAAAATTATAGATATATATTTTGCAGCAGAGTTTAGGCTTTAACATGGAATGTCTTGGTTGTAATTTTTCTACAGTTTTTTTTTATATTTTTGTGTAAAAAAACAAAAAAATAAATAAATATTTTTTAGACAATTGTCTCCTTAAATAAAACATTTACTTTATTAGAGAAAACCATATTGCATGTAAAAGCCCATTTTCTCCTGATTACAACGGTACCACATATGTATTGGTAGCCCCCCCCCCATTCTTGCCCAGGAGACCCCCTAAATTAAAAATAGCACTTTATAACATTTACAAATAAAATACTACTACTATCCACACTATAAACATAAGGGGTTAATTTAAAAAAAAATGACATAGGGTCCCCCCTCCTGGGGAGGGGACCCATTTTTGGGGAATTTTAAGGGTTAAAAACCCTTAAAACTCCCCCAAAAAATGATATGGGGTCCCCCTTACCCATCATAACCAGCCCTGGACCAGCTATGGGGGCTTGTAGAACAGGGTGCAAGGGGGCCAGCTTTGGTGGCCCCCCCACCCTGCAGGCTACAAGCCCACATAGCCATGGCCCGGGCTCTTCTGCCCCCCCCCCCCCCCCCCCGGGCTTTGGGGAGGCAGGTAATTGGGGTGCTGGGGGTTAACGGCAAGTCACCCGCTAGCCGCAGGTGACTTGCCAGCCCCCCAGCCTTGTGAACTGGCATAGGGGTCTCATGGACCCCTTACAAGGGGTTAGATGTAAAAAAACCCCACAGAAACAAGCAGAAAAAATGTTATTTATTTATTTAATACTTTTTAATACTTACCTCCCATCCATCCCTGTGTTCCACGCTGACCAATCTGGCTTCTGCTCTCCTGCTGCAGCTGGAAGCCTTTTTTAGCTGCTGGGCCACAGAACATAAGGGCTTAATTTAAAAAAAAAATGACATAGGGTCCCCCCTCCCAGGGGGGGAACCCCATTTTTGGGGGGGAATTTTAGGGGTTAAAACGCTTAAAAACCTCAAAAAAAATGAAATGGGGTCCCCCTTACCCAGCATTACCAGCCTGGGACCAGCTATGGGGGCTTGTAGGAAACCCACCCCCGGGTTTGGGGAGGCAGGTAATAGGGGTGCCGGGGGTTAATGGCACATCACAGTGATGTCACTAGCAGTCGCGATCCAGGAAGTGGGGGGAGAGGGCGATTTCTGCCCTCTCCTCGCCACGGAAGAGGCTGGGGCGATCGGAGCCCCCCCCCCAGTGAAGAGGACACCCGTCGGGAGACAGCGCGGCCTCAGGTAAGCAAATGTCATATTTATTTATTTTGTTTTCTTCACAGTTAGCTGCTGCCGAAGCGGGGGGGGGGGGGGGGCTATTCCAGGGGCTCTCCTGGAGCCATCCGACCCCCCACGGGGGATCGAATGGCACCAAATTAAAGAGGAGACCCGGCCGGATCCAATATTTTTTAACTAGCAGGGGGGGAAAGTCAAGCACGTAACACCTACGGGCTTGGCACTTAACGCCCAGCCAAGCCAGCACGTAGGTGTTACGGGCTTGGCAACAAAAGGGTTAAGAGTTGGTTTACCTTTGGGTGCACTTTCGGGTGTAAACTGAAACTTACATGAGCTTTTTGATTTTGGCAATAAAACTGTTTGTTTTAATTTTACTCAAGGAAATTACTTATGTCTGCAATAGAACTTTTTTCCAGGTGAGGTACATAATGCTTCCATGGAGGTAAGGATTTCTTTGGAAAGTGTGAAAACAATAGCACCCTATAGGCTACACAGTAAAATGGCAAATTTTTTAGCATACCCCATAGTGTGTTGTTTCAAAACTCAAGAAATTTGTCAGAATTTTTGGGAAAAATGAGCACAAACCATTTCAATGCACTTTTTTGTGCATTAAAGTAAAAAGGCTCACTGATATGTGACTTTCAGTTCACACCAAAATGTGCACCGAGTAAAACCTGCTTTACAAAATAAATAACATGACCTCCACCATAAATGTTATTTAGCTCAATAGGATGGCTTATACAATACAAATATGGAGTAATATTTTAGGCATGTCTAAAGAAATTTTTAAGGCTTTCAAAATATGGATCCATGGGTTTAAGTTTTAGCTGACAGGCATCCCAAATCAGGATCTCCAGCGGACTCCCTAGATTTTTTTTGACTGGAGGTGCACATTACTGTGAGTGAGGAGGTTTTGCAGTCAGATGTATATAAAGAGTTGCAGTCTCAGCCCCATGACGGCTTTTCTTTAGGTAGCTATTCACAGAAACATGTAGGCATGTAGTTTGTTCCTCGCATTGTGCAAATTGCGGCACTGTTTTTGGGAATGCTGATTCACAGATGGAAAACCTGATCTTTCTCTCTTGATGTTTTAGCTTCCATTTGCATTGATTCCTGTACTAACCTTCACCAGCCTCCGTCCTGTAATGAGTGACTTTGCAAATGGGCTGTAAGTATATACATTTGTTCCTAATTTTTCTTTATCTTTTTTACCTATTTACTTTTGTTTGTTTAGAAAATAACCAGTTTATTATTATTATTGTTATGATTATTTTTATGATATTATATTATTGTTATGGTGATGAAGCACCATCATGCTCCATGCTTCTGTACACTGTGGAATTACACTGTGCAGACAAGGACAAAGCTATAACTGATGGAAATCCCAAAAAGAACCCATGGTCCTTATAATATTAGCTGTGACCTTGTAACTGATGAGAGCCCATAACCCCTGTAAGAACCCAACAAACATAGGCATGTGCTAGCACCCATTGTGCTTTGGGGGACCAGACAATTAGTGTGTGTACTGGCTTGGGACTTGGGAGGAGAATGCATTTTGGAGTGCAAAGGAGTAATCTATGGGTGCCATTCCCAACAAAGGTTTCACCAGAACCAGAATGAAGATTTTCCGTCTCTGTGCCAACAAATTCAGGTGTGCCTAAAAAAATAATGCTCAGGCCTTCAATATTTGGTTTATATTGTCCCCCAAAAATTATGTTGCTGAGTTCTTATTGGATTTTGTGTATTTAATATATGATTTGACTGCTGCATGTATTGTGACACACCACAAAGCGGCCTGCTAAGATTCAGTCTCAAACAACCACCCAAGGGCCCAAATAAACCTGGAGCCAGCACATCTTGCAGACACATAACCTTGACACCTTTAGTCTAATCTACCTGCTGATGGGGACTCTTTGGGTATCACAAGCAGGGTAGTGGTTTCATGAAACTCTGCAGTAAGCAAATGCTTTACTACATTAAACACAAAAGTTTCAGGTAAGATGGTGCAGAAAAGCTCCTTGGGGAGAAATCTAAAATATTACCACGTCTGACTTATGTCAGGAGAGACAATAGATCCATGGGCTTCACTCCGTGAAGGGGAATTGCAGAGCCAATAGAATGAAGTTAAGATACTAATGTGCCAACAGCTTGACCTGACCCTATATAGAGGGTTTTTCTTGCCTACCAGTTACAGGAGACCCCGAAATAAGCTTCAGGTGTGGTATAGCATTGCCTTTATGGCTATATTGAGGATACATCTAAACATTACATCATCGGGGCAAACCCAAAGCGCGCGCCTCCCTTCTGGTTTGGGCACTGCAAGCAGAATATGTTTTATGAACTAAACTCTAATGCTAGCTGTCCCCTCTCACTAAACCCTGTTACCACTGCTCACTCCATCTATTCCCACCTCTTCCTATCTCACCTTTGTCTGTCACATCTCAGCCCTCTTCTGCTTTTTATCTAATTTCTGCCCACCTCATCTTTGTCCATCACGCCTCTTCTCGTCTCACCTCTGCCCACCTCAACTTTGCCTGTCTCTATCTACCTCTGCTTACCTCCTTCTGCCAACCTCTGCTTAATTTTACCCACCTCATAATGCCCATGTTTGCTGCTTATATTTTATTATGGCCCCTTACAGTGGAAGAATAAGACAATGCAGCTTTTAGACCAAAAAACGTTTTTTATCTTTTCCATTCCGGGGCACCACTAGTAGCAACGCGTGGGTTAATCTTAGCCGTAGGTGGCGACTGCAAGATAGAAAAACCTAGCTCCTCTAGGCAGGCTGTGACAGGATATCCTCAGTTCTTTTCTTGCAGTCTCAAGGGACTGTGAAGACGTCTGGATTGTTTTGTTTTTAGTACAGTGCTGACCGGGAGCAGGCCCCCGTCTGCTTCCCAGCCCCTCACCAGCTGCAGCGTTCCTGGAGACCGCAGTTAGGTGCCTGAAGTTGGTTGTGGGATAGTGTAGAGTGAGGGGAGCACAAATGGGTTCAGGTAAGCGCGCCGGGGCTCGTCTGACTGGGTCTGAGACCCGAGGATCAGGATCCTGCTGCTCGCAGGGTACCTGATCGTTGGGCCTTGCCCTGCTGTGTGCCTAACACTGAGCCCCCATTCCCTCTAACCCCTGGGTCATCACCCACCCTTGCCGCTGTCTGCCTTCCCTATGGCTGCTGGTTAAGGGCCTGAGCTAGATGGCCTGGCTCCCATGTGTCAGTGTGTGTATGTGTGTGATTGGTGTTTACTACTGCATTACATGGCACCCTGAGAGAGAGGCAGCCTTGCTGATCAGAGCTCATTCAGAGCTCAGTGCCAGTGTTTTCCCATTGCATGGCACGGCCTGCTTCACAAAGTCATTACATCTGGGGTCGCAGTGTACTGCAGACGAGTTGTGGCTCCTCCCGGTACCATATAAAAACGGAATCACCATAGACTTATCCAGTTTTTTCTCTGCAGTGATTCTGCAAAGATAGAAGATGTCTCTCTCTATTGCGCCGGTGAGCGGGGCAACCAAGCCTGCGGCCCTGCATGGCTATTCCCACCCGTTTCTGGACCCTCTGTGCCTCCCAGCCTCAGGTGAGGGTAGAGGAGCACTAGGGTCAAGTGCTCAAGGAGCGCTGCTCCAAGCCGCAGACCCTGTACCACATAGTGTAGCCGGCCATAGGCTTTATAGTGAGTCTACTAGGGATGCAGAGTTCCTGTACTAGCTTCTGAGGGGGTGAGTGTTTTGGGACTATGTACTTTTGCTGGACATTTGCCCCCCCCCCCCCCCCCCATCCCTGGCCCGGGCTCTCGCCGCTGCTCGCTTGCCTTCCTCGTCGTGTGTTCGGGGGAGGGGGGCGGGTGGTAGCAGCGAGGGTGTTTTTAGCCTTTCAAACTGTTTTTAACAGTTTTTTCGCCGCTTTGTACTACTCCGCGGCGGTGGCGCTATATCTGTGAGGCGTTTTTTCTACTGTGTGATGATGTCGGCAAGGTCACGTGAGCGCCTTTTTTGCGCTCTTCGGGGGCGGGGCCGGAGGATGGCGCGTATCGCGTCGTCCTCCCGCGGCCCGCCCCTCAAGGTTGCTCTGCTGGCGCCATTTTGACTCTGCTGCGCGTCTGGGGCCTTTCTTCATCCCGGAGCTGCGATTGTGATCCCTGTCTGTTGTCGCTTCCTCCTGTGGTCTGGCCGCTGGTGCCCTTGCCCTGCTTGGTTCGTGAGTCCCCTTCGGGGGTTTTTGGTTCCTTGGGGCATGTGCTGCGGGATGCTTATGTGTCTTTACTTTGTCTTTCAGGCGGGACAACTGGGGGTTATGGTTTCTCCCGGTCCTACCCCTTACCATCCCTCATCTTCCCTTACTGGCTTCTGGGGGCATCCTTTGGGGGGGCATCCCAGGTGGCTTTTATTAGCCTTTACCCTGTGCTGGCCTGTTGCGCCTGTGTTAATCACCATATGGAGGCTTCTGGGGATAGCATGCTTGGGGGTCCTTCGGGGCAATGCCGGCTGTGTTCCATGTGTGGGGTATCCCCTGTGAGTAACAGTGTCACAGTGTGCGTGCCATGCGCCCAAGGTATCCTTGCGCTCCAGGCTGGGCTGCCCGCTTCGCTTCCCAGCTCTGCGCCCCCTTCGGCATCGCCTACCCCCCGCCCCCCCCCGTGCCTGCATTTAGCCCCCAGTGAGGGGAATACTAGCGGGGGGTCACAGTCTGATCTGGCACTGCGTGTGGCCAGTATTGAAAGGCAGCTTGCCAGGCCTGTTCCATGTAAGGCCTCTGGCAAGAAGCGGCACCTAGCTCCTGTGACATCCCTCTTTCCTGAGGAGGAGGACTACTTTTGTTGGCCCTTACCCCCTTGAGGAACTCTTTCAGGACTCTGACTCCTCTGGGGACCAGCAGGATGGTTACGGCAGTGACCCTGGGTCTGCGTCTGGGGAGGACTCATGGTTCCCTGAGGACACTGATAGCCTGTTAGCTCACATTTTTGAAATCTTGCACATTGTCCCCCCTGAGGTGGCTAAGAGGAGGCAGGTTGAGCTCTTTCGTCCTGATAAACAGCGCCTGGAGTTCTCTGAGCAGAGACATTTCACTAATATGGTGCTCAAGGAGTGGGAACGTCCTAGTAGATTGCCCGCGGTCCCCAAAGGGTGGGATAAGAGGTATCCCTTACCTGGTCAAGCGATGGTCGTGTCCCCCTGAGGTGGACGCTCCCGTGCTAGGGCTGTCCAACACCTCGGTCATGCCTTCCCCTGACACTACTACACTGCGGGACAGCGAGGACCGGCGCATGGATCAGCTGGCCTGCCATGCTTTTACGTGTGTGGGGGCTGGGCTGCGCCCCGTCTTCGCTGCTCCCATTAAAGCTATTGCCCTTAAGAAACAGCTCAAGCGTCTCCTTGATGGCGCTACGGCTGGTAACAGGGGGGAGGATTATAGGTCCCTTTTGCTTTGCACTGATTTTGTTTTTGTCTTTACTGCCATGGATGATGCGGTACGGATGTGTGGTAGGGCCTCTGCCCTTTTGGTGGCTATGCGCCGCTCTGTTTGGCTGCGTCAGTGGGCGGCTAATGCTGCCGCTAAGAAGGCTCTCACTGGGCTCCCCTTTACGGGGCTGCGGCTCTTTGGTGACCGTCTGGATGTTTTAGCCAAGGATGAGGCTGCCTCAACGTGGGAGGCAGCTTAGGCCTTTTCAGGGGCCCTCCTCTTATCTCCCCTCCTTTCGTGCCCCCAGAGGAGGTCGTGGCTCCCTCTTCTTGGGTACCCACAGGGATTCTTGGGGCCGTGGCAGATCAAGCATTTTCTCATGGAGACTCTATGCTCTGCGGTCAGTACCCTGCGCCCAGGCGACTTCATAACCTCAGTGGACATCAAGGATGCCTACCTTCACGTGCCAATCGTTCCAGGTCATCAGAGATTTCTCAGGTTCGCTCTAGAGGATCAGCATTACCAGTTTGTGGCCTTACCGTTCGGTATCACCTCGGCCCCTCGAGTGTTCACCAAGGTGCTGGCGGGCGTGATGGCTCTGCTGCGGAATCAGGGCATTCGCATCCTCCCTTACCTGGACGACATTCTGATTGCGGCTCAGTCTCTTCATCAGGCTGAGAAGGATACTCTGGTGGTGACCTCCACTCTCGAGTCCTTTGGCTGGGTGATCAACTAAAGTCTTCCCAAGTCTTCACTATCTCCGTCTTTGGTGAGGTCCTTTCTGGGCATGACTCTGTATACCTCTCAGGTCAAGGTATTCCTGCCTCAGCAGAAAGTGGAGGGCCTTCAGAAGCAGGCACGGACTCTGCTCTTGTGTCCCCATCCCTCCATTCAGCAAGGGATGCAGTTAGTGGGTCTGATGGTGTCCTGCTTCGAGGCGTTCCCTTTTGCTCATTTTCACATGAGAGCTCTTCAGTTGCACCTCTTGTCAGTCTGGGATCGGGAGCCTGTGTCCCTGGACCAGGAATTTGCTCTGTCCCCCCTGGCCAGACAGTCCCTCTCGTGGTGGCTGGACTCAGGGAATCTTCTAGTGGGCAGGACCTTTCTGCCCCCGTGCTGGGAGACTGTCACCACAGATGCCAGTCTGACCGGTTGGGGGGGCTTTTGGAAGTCTCTGAAGTTCCAGGGTCGGGGGGGCCCCCAGGTTGGTTCTTTCTCAGCTAACCACGCACCTTCGGGGTCGGGCTGTTCAGATCCGCTTGGACAATCAGACAGCGGTTGCCTACATCAATCATCAGGGAGGGACTCTGAGCAAGCGAGCCCTCAAGGAAGTGTCTCTGATACTGTCTTGGGCAGAAGAGAATGTCCCTTGCATCTCGGCAGTTTACATTCCGGGGGTGGAGAACCAGGAGGCAGACTCCCTGAGCAGGGGGACGTCTCGGATGGCGGTGTCAGCCGGATGTGGACCTGTTTGCGTCCCACCACAACCACAAGCTTCCCAGGTTTGTCTCCCTGTCACAGGACCCTCTGGCCTTCGCCACTGATGCTCTAGCAATGCCTTGGACGGAGTTTCGGCTCCTCTGTGTTCCCTCCCTTTCCTCTGCTGGGCAGGGTGCTGCACAAGATAGCCCATGAAGGGGTACCAGCCATTCTGGTGGCCCCCTGTTGGCCAAGGAGGGTGTGGTTCGCAGACGTCGTGCAGTTGGCAGTAGATCAGTATGCCCTGCCCAAGGATCCAGATCTGCTCACTCAGGGACAACTGTGCCATCCCAATTTACAAACGCTGGCTTTAACGGCTTGGCTGCTGAAACCTCCATCTTGATGGATAAGGGTTTGCCAACTTCTGTTGTTGATACCATGATTGGGGCTAGGAAGAAATCCTCGTCCTTTATCTACTACAGGATCTGGCATGCTTACATTGCCTGGTGTGAGTCCAAGTCTTTTCCTTGTCGGGTGTTTTCTATCCCCAGGATTCTGGAATTTTTGCAACATGGTTTGGATTCGGCCTTCAACTTAGTACCCTCAAGGGACAGGTGTCAGCACTGGCAATTTTTTTCCAAAGATCCTTGCCAATCACCGGTTGGTTAAGACTTTTTTCCAGGGAGTTACTCATGTGCGTCCGCCGCGTAAGCCTTTGCTACCGGATTGGGACCTGAATCTGGTGTTGTCTGCTCTGCAGGGTCCTCCCTTTGAGCCTATCCGTGGGGCTGCTTTGACCATTCTGACTCTTAAGGTGGCCTTTTCGGTGGCCATTACTACCGTCAGGCGAGTTTCTGAGCTGGCGGCGCTTTCCATCAAACCTCCTTATTTTGAAAGGCATCAGGATAAGGTGGTGTTTCGGCTTAAGCCGGATTTCTGCCTAAGGTTGTGTCTGTTTTTCATCTCAATCAGGACATTGTTTTGCCTTCTTTGTGTCCTAACCCAGCTAATTCCAAGGAGTACCCCTTCAATTTTTGGATGTTGTCTGGCCCTGAAGTTTTATTTGGTTGCTACTTTCAGGAAATCTGACACTCTTTTTGTTCTTCCTGCTGGACCTAGGAGGGGTTTGCCTCCGGCTAAATCCACTATCAGCAAGTGGATCCGTCAGGCGGTGGAGCAGGCCTATTCTGCCAGGGGGAAGGTTCCTCCTTTTAGGGTTACTGCTCATTCCACTCGTGCTGTTGGTGCCTCTTGGGCTTTTCAGCACCAAGCTTCTGTTGAACAAGTTTGTAAGGCCGCTACTTTTTCCAAGTTTTACAAGGTTGATGTTAAGGCCTCAGCTGATGCTGCTTTTGGCCGCAAGGTACTTCTTTTGGATGTCCCAGGTGTAATGACTTTGTGAAGCAGGCCGTGCCATGCAATGGGAAAAAGACAATTCTGTGATGTCACCTGTAGAATTGTTTTTACCATGCATGGCACGACCTGCTTCACCCCACCCTTTATCTTTATTCTTGGTTGCCTCTTTACGGTGATTGTTCCAAGTTAGTGGGTTTTTTTTTACCTTTATTAGCTCCCGGTTTCTTGATTAACTGCTTGTCAAAACTCAATAAGTCTATGGTGATTCCATTTTTATATGGTACCGGGAGGAGCCACAACTCTTCTGCAGTACACTGCGCCACCTTGTGGCGGATTACCCAGATGTAATGACTTTGTGAAGCAGGCTGTGCCATGCATGGTAAAAACAATTCTACAGGTGAGTACTCACAGAATTGTCTTTTTGGGTTTGCCACGGGGGGGCGTGGCCACCACCCATGCGGACTGCCTATTGGCAAAAGAGGGAGGGCAGGCTGCACCTGCGGCATTGGTGAGGGGCTGACTTCGGACGCTCTGGTCTGACAGTGGAGGAAGGGAGAAGGTGGCAGGGCTACCGCATTTGTGAGGTCCATGGCCCGTTCTCCTTCTCTTTCACTAACCGCACAAGGCACTGCCATCTTGTACGCTGCCGGAGGTCCCTTCTGCATTCAAAAATCGTTGATTGCCAGCTCCAGCGCAGCTGCCGCCTCGTGGTTTCAATTCAATTCAATTTATTGTTCGCCAAGTACATCGTGAGATGAACAAGGAATTCTTTTTGGCATATACACATTGCAACAGTAAACTTCAGTTCCAGTAACATAGGAAGGGGAACATAGAAACAGAGATACACAGACAGAGTTAATCTTCTAAAGTGCAAGTGATACAAAGTGCAAATGATACCGGCCGGGGCCTATGATGCTTGGCTATTGTTGAGTATGCGGACAGCCAAAGGAAAGAAACACTTCCTAGACCTAGAAGTCCTGCAGGCTGGTACCGCAAGATGCCGCCCAGATGGTAAGTAATGGAATAGGGCGTGTCCAGGGTGGGAGGGATCCCGAAGTATCTTTTCTGCCCGAGTCTTGGTTCTGCGTTCATGCAGTTCATGCAGGGATGGTAACGGGGCTCCAATTATTCTTTCTGCTGTCTTTCCACCCCCTTGATGGACAGGGGTGTCATGGGTGCCGGATTCTTCCTGAAGTCCACAACCATCTCTATGGTTTTTGAAGGGTTAATGACCAGGTTGTGTATAGTGCACCAACCAACAAGCTCCTCCACTGCTGCTCGGTAGGTATCTTCTTTTCCGTTCTTGATCAGGCCTATGACGGTTGTGTCATCGGCAAACTTTACAATCCTCACAGAGTTGGCAAGGAGGTGCAGTCTTTAGTGTAGATGGAGAACAAGAGGGGTGACAGAACGCAGGCTTGAGGGGCACTGGTGTTGGTGTGCCTGATACTGGACCGTACCGGACCAAGTCTAACTATTTGGTATCGCTCTGTTAAAAAGCTCCCTGTCCACGCACAGATGTTATGAGGAATGTTGAGCTTAGACATCTTTTCCACCAGTAGGTTCGACTTATGGTGTTAAATGCAGAACTAAAATCAACAAAGAGAACTCTGACATAGGTGTCTGGTTTATCCAAATGCTCATACATATAGTGGAGGGCCATATTAACAGCATCGTCTGAAGTTCTATTTGCCTTGTAGGCAAATTGCATGGTATCCATAAGGCTGCCGGTGGTTATTTTCAGGTATTCCAGCACAATCCTCTCAAATGACTTCATGACCACGGATGTAAGTGCAACTGGTCTGAAGTCATTCATCTCAGTGGCCAAATGTTTCTTTGGCACCGGGACAATGATGGATCTCTTGAGACAGTGTGGAACTACGCCCAATTCTAGGGAGGTATTGAAGATCCTTGAAAACACTGCCGATAGCTGGTCCGCACATGACTTGAGGCAGATTGTGGATACTCCATCCGGTCCTGGCACCTTCCTTATGTTGAGGCCTTTGAGAACTTGGGCAATTTTAATCTCTGAGATCAAAAGTGTGTTTGCTGTTTGAGAGCCATTAGTATGAATGTTATGGTTGATTGACGATAGTGATTGATTTAGGGACTGGGGGGAGCAAGCTGGCATGTTTGGAGCTGAATCAAATCTGCAGTAGAAGTTGCTGAGTTCCTCTGCTTGCAGCCTGCTAGGGTTCAGTATCTGGGTGGACCCTTTGTAGTTAGATGCCGAAAACCCTGCCAGGCCTCTCTCGGGTTACTGGAGGAGAACCTCTATTCTAAGTATGTCACACACCCCGCTTCAAGACATTCATTACATGTGGGTATACTGACCTGTAGATGGCGATCTTGCAGAGATGTCAATAAAAAAAGGTAAGACCCTCCCGGCCCATAAACACCCGGGACCTCACACTCGCCTCTGCAGAGATGAAAGACTGGGGAAGTCTTTCATCTCTGCAGAGGCGAGCAAGTCAGAAGATGATGTCTCCTCCTTGCAGGTAGCTGGGATGACTCCCGGCCCTCTATTCTTCTATTCCTGCCTGGATCCCTTTATTACATTACTTGCCTCCCAGCCTAGGCTGCTGGTCCGGGCAATAGTAGATGGCACCCTAGGTGCTCATTAGCCGTGAGACCCCATAACAAGGGGTAGGCGGCTAACCGGGTTGGTGACCCCGGTTTGGGATGCCCCGTCCCTTGGCCCCTACCCTTGCATGGGTTCCCTCTCTCCCGGATACCCTTAGAGGGGGGGGGGGTCCTTATGGATTCATCTGTTTATTACTTTGTGTGTGTGTTTGTGTGCGGCGCTTTTAAAATACAAAAAAAAAAATGGCGGCTGTAGGCGCCCCAGCCGCCCGCCCGCCCTTCCTCTTCCTCTGCACACTACGCACCTCCCGTCCCCTACTGCCAGCGGGGCTCCGGAGGGGTGAAGGTCGGGTGAGTGACCTGTGGCCATCATTTTTATTTATTGATTATGCCCCTCACTGGGGTTGCTGGGCAATGCTGTTATTAACTCTTTAGGGACATTTGCTAGCATGGTCTGATTGTGTGTTTTGTTTGTGTGTTCCAGGTGGACCATTGATCCTATTAAAGGGAGGTTCTCCCGGTCCTAGGGTCCCTGGTTAAATTTAGTTGGCTTAAAATTCCTCCCACTCTGGACTTAAAGGGGCATCCCGGGTTGCATTACTGCGTAATTCCCTCGGAGCACTGTACACATATATATATATTTAAAAAAAATCACCATATGGAGGCTTCCCCGGGTACTGGGCTTGTGCCTCCCTCTGGGCAATCCAGGCTGTGTTTGGGGTGTGGGGTATCCCTTTTGGGGGATGATGTATTTCTTTGTGTACCCTGTGCGCAACGGTCTATTGCGCGGCAGACCAGATCTCAGACGTCTGGTTCTGCTCCACCAGTCTACTCTCCGTCTCCCCCTCGCTTGACACGTACCCCTGGTGATGTGGTCATTGGCGGGGAGTCGCAATCTGAGGTGTGTGCCAGATTGGCCAATCTTGAAAAATTGTTTTCCAGTGCCGTTGCTAAAAAGGCCACGGCAAAGCGAAAACGTATGTATACACGCAGGCCCTTGATATGGAGGAGTTTGACTCCCTCGGCTCCAAGGGTTTTTACCAAGGTGTTGGCAGGAGTGATGCCCATCCTCAGAGCCAGGGGTATCCGCATCGTGCCCTATCTGGACGATCTTCTCATCATGGCGTCTTCCCTCAGTCAGGCGCAGCTGGATACCAGGACTGTGGTGTCCACTCTGGAGAGTTTCGGTTGGGTGATCAACTATCCCAAGTCCTGCCTCACTCCCTCCAGGGTGGTGGAGTTCCTGGGAATGTCTCTGGATACTTCTCAGGCCAGGGTGTTTCTCCCCCCGAGCCAAGGTTCTTCTGATTCAGGAACTGACTCAGCGTCTCCTATCCATCCCCTGCCCGTCCATCCGGCTAGGGATGCGACTGGTGGGATTGATGGTGGCATCGTTCAAGGCGGTTCCCTTTGCCCAGTTTCACACAAGGACGCTCCAGCTCCATCTCTTGGCGGCCTGGGACGGGTCCCCGCTGTCATTGGATCAGTCTCCTTTCTGATGTCCCCCCGGGTGCGGCATTCCCTTCGGTGGTGGCTGAAACCGAGCAATCTGACGAGGGGCAGGTCCTTTATGACCCCTCGTTGGGAGATGGTCACCACGGATGCCAGCCTGTCAGGTTGGGGGGGATTTTGGAAGGATCTTCAGTTTCAGGGGCTGTGGGGGCCTCAGGAGGCTCACAATCCCATCAATGTTCTGGAGCTGAGAGCCATCAGGTTGGTTCTGGCTCACTTGACTCATGAGTTACGGGGACTACCGGTTCAGGACAATCGGATGGCGGTCGCCTACATCAATCACCAGGGAGGGACTCGCAGCAGGCGGGCCCTCAGGGAAGTGTCTTTGATACTGAATTGGGCAGAGGGCAATGTCCCATGCATCTCGGCAGTGTACATTCTGGGAGTGGAGAACACGGAGGCGGATTCCCTGAGCAGGGGGTCATCTCGCCGGGGGGAATGGTCGCTCAGCCCCAAGGTGTTTCGGTCGCTTTGCCACCAGTGGGGGACTCCGGAGGTGGACTTCTTTGCCTCTCGTCACAATCACAAGCTTCTGGCATTTGTGTCTCTCTCGCGAGATCCACTGGCTCTGGCAGCGGATGCCATGTCTCTGAACTGGAGGGATCTGGGGTTTCTGTACCTGTTCCCTCCGTTTCCCATGGTGGGCAAAATGGTGCGCAAGCTGGCCCTAGAGGGCGCGTCAGCAATCCTGGTGGCTCCAAGGTGGCCAAGACAGGTTTGGTTTGCAGACGTGGTAAGGTTGGCAGAGGATCAGTTAGTTCTGCCCCTTCTGCCGGATCTGCTCACTCAGGGTCCACTGTTCTACCCCAATTTACCAACGCTGGCTTTGACGGCGTGGTTGCTGAAGCCTCCATCTTGAGGGAGGAAGGTCTTTCTGATGCTGTCATTCAGACTCTGGTTAGGGCTAGAAAGAAGTCTTCCTCTGCCATCTATTATAGGATTTGGAGGTCTTATATTGATTGGTGTGAGGTCAGGGTCTTGCCTTGCAGGGCGTTTTCTATCCCTCGGGTCTTGGAATTTCTGCAATATGGTCTGGACCAAGGTTTGCAGCTTCGTACGCTGAAAGGGCAGGTTTCTGCCCTGGCAGTTTTCTTTCAAAAGTCTTTTGCTCTTCATCCTCTGGTTAAGACTTTTTTCCAGGGGGTTACGCATGTGCGGCCTCCTAGGAAGCCTTTGCTCCCCGTTTGAGTTTTGAACTTGGTTCTTTCTGCCTTGCAGGGTCCTCCTTTAGAACCTTTGCAGGATATTGCACTTTCTGCGCTTTCTGGTTGCCATCACTTCTGTTCGGCGTGTTTCGGAGTTGGCAGCCTTGTCCATTAAGGCCCCTTACTTTGAGAGGCATCAGGACAAGGTTGTTTTCCGCTTCAAGCCAGATTTCCTTCCTAAGGTGGTCTCTGCTTTTCATGTTAATCAGGATATTTTTCCTAAGCCTAGCAATGACAAGGAGAGGGTTTTGCATTCTTTGGATGTGGTTCGCTGTGTGAAGTACTATTTGGTGGCTACTTCCCCTTTTCGTAGGACTGACACCCTTTTTGTGGTGCCCTCTGGGCCTGGGAAAGGTTTGGCTCCCGCCAAGTCTTCCATTAGTAAATGGATTCGCCGGGTCATTGTTGGGGCCTATTCTGCTAAGGGGAAGATTCCCCCTTTTCGTGTTACTGCTCATTCTACTCGTGCTGTTGGGGCGTCCTGGGCCTTCCAGCACCAGGCTTCTGTTGAGCAGGTTTGTAAGGCTGCTACTTGGTCTTCGGTTCACACTTTTTCCAAGTTTTACAAGGTTGAAGTGCGGGCCTCAGCGGATGCTGTTTTTGGCCGCAAAGTTCTGCAAGCTGCAGTGGTTTAAGTTTGTGCCTTGTTGCCTTGTTTTTTGGATCCCCGCCCTTTATGGACACTGCTATTGGATGTTCCACATGTAATGAATGTCTTGAAGCGGGGTGTGTGACATACTTAGAATAATACCATTTTGTGAATACTCACCTGTAAAATGGGTATTATAAGTATGTCACACACCCCGCTTCACCCTGCCCTTTTGTATTCTGGATCCTTTATATGGTGAACCTTTGTTAGTTTTAATTGGCTTTCCTGGTCCCTTGATCTTACTGCTATCTTTATGCTGGGGAGTGAGTGGGAGGTCCCGGGTGTTTATGGGCCGGGAGGGTCTTACCTTTTTTTATTGACATCTCTGCAAGATCGCGATCTACAGGTCCGTGTACCCACATGTAATGAATGTCCTGAAGCGGGGTGTGTGACATACTTATAATATAACCCATTTTACAGGTGAGTATTCACAAAATGGTATTTTTGTGGCCCTGATCTCATTGGACAGGGAATTCCTCAACTTCTTGAACATAAGGATGTTCCCATCTCTTTGTGCAGACTCCTTCTGCTTCCTTAACTTCCTTATGCTGTTAGTGAACCATGTCTTGTTGAAGTGACCATAGTTCCTAAAGATTTTGGATGGTACAATTGTGTCTTCGCAAAAGAAGATAATGTAATGTAGTAATGTAAGAAGTAATGTAAGAGAGCACTGAGTCAGTCCATTGCTCTATAGAGTGAGAGTAGAAGATGTCCCAGTCGGTACACTCAAAACAGGCTTGCAACTGGTCGATGGCCTTGGTTGTTCTGGTTTGGGGAGTAACTGACTTCAGCCGTTGCTTGTATAGAGGTAGCAGATGTAGTAAGCAATGATCAGAGTATCCCAGAGCTGCTGTGGGAACAGCCCTGTAAGCAGCCCTGACCAGGTTTCCCTGGTCAGGTAGGTTTCCCTCTGATGGGGGGGGGGGTGCGGAAGTTCTGCATGGACTCTCTAAGGTTTGTTATGACGTCGCTGCAACAAGGGGATTTTCTGGCCACAGTGGAAATAAAGGATACTTATCTGCATGTCCCGATTTTCCCTGGTCACCAACAATACCTGCGCATTGCGGTGGGCACCCGACATTTCCAATTTGTGGCCTGGCCGTTTGGACTATCCATTGACCCATGAGTGTTCTTGGCGGTGGTGATGGCACTCCTGCGGAGCCAAGGTGTGCACATCACCCCATACCTGAAGGTAGGTTTCCCTCTGGGGGGGGGGGGGGGGCGAATCCTTTTGACTTACGGATTCCTTCGAAATATGACACTTGTTCATGTTGTTGCAGGGTGGCATCCTTGGCCGGTGGGTTGATTTTTTCTGGTAGTGCAGGCAGGTCTGACCAGTAGTTGTCAGGCAGGATGGTTTGGGACCAGCGCTCAGCTGTGTTGCTTTAGCAGTTAGAGTGGCCATTTTACCATGTTGGGGGCTTCAGAGGCATCAGGGTTTCGTATTTTAACAGAGTGGTGTCACATGTCCTGTGTGCCAAATGACGTCGGGCAAGGGACCCCTGTGCGCTGGGTGCACTACTGTCCCGCGCAGCACAGCTTGCAGGTTCCACGCTCCCAATTTCCTCTGTGGCTTCAGGCCCGATACCCCTTTGGGCGGGCTGCGAGGTCCATTTTTGGCCCAGGGTCCGCCCACAGATAATGTTCCTCTTTCGGACTTGGGGGATAGGGCGGCTCAATTGAGCATGGTCAGTGTCCTTCATCAGCAGGGGCATCTCGAATCTGTCTCTGTCCACTCAGGTGGGAAGGCTACGGCCAAGCATAGGCTTATTCAGACAAAGTTTTTGGAGGATTCGAACGTCCCTCGTCGAGGACCTATTTAGGGGTTCGGTCTAGTCTAGTTTAGTTCCAGCCGATCAGAGGGGGAGATGTCGTCTGGCAGTGGAGAGGAACTGGAAGCCATACATGTGCCAGGAAACCCTCCGGATCACCCTACGGATCAGATTGAGGAGCTTGTTAAAGTGGACCAACACCCAGGATTTTGACTATCCTGGGTCTTGGTCCACTTCGGTGGGGCACCCCCGATTGGGGTGCCCCGCTGTGTGAAACCCCCCCGATCACCCGAAAAACTCACCTCTCCCCGCCCCCAGCGCCGACGGACAAGCGTTTTGACAGCCGCGGACAAGCGGCTCCTCCGCCGCCGCCTCCCGCGCGTCACTCTTGACGCGCGTGCGCCCGCGCGGCCATTCACAGACGAGGTAAGGGGATTTGGGGTGTTTGGGGGGGTTTCACCCCGCGGGACATCCCGATCTCGGATGTCCCGCGGGGAGGGAGGTGATCGGCCCGGGAATCTTATAGATTCCCGGGCCGATCACGGGAGGGCGATGGTCCACTTTAAGGCAAAATTGAAGGTTTTGCACCTCTCTAGTCCTTGGCCAAAGCGGCAGCTGAAGAGGGATGAACCCTACAAGCATCAGAAGGCCAGGCAGGTTTTTCCCAGGCTTGCCAATTTTTCAGGCTGGTGGCAAATGAGTGGGAGAAACCGGATAAGCTTCCATCTCTTCCTAAGGTCCTGGACGCCAAGTACCCCTTTCTGGATGAGGAGGTCAATGCTTGGTCTTCGCCTCCTGATGTAGACGAACTGGTGTCGGGTCTGGCTCAGTACACCATTATCCCTACTTCGGATAATGCGGCCTTGAGAGACCTGGCTGATAGGAGGTTGGACCAGCTGGCCAGGCATGCATTCTCCATGGTGGGGTCGGCCATGCACCCAACTTGCGCAACGTCCATGGCTGCTCCGGCATGTAAGTTCTGGATGAAGCAGCAAAAGAGGTGCTTGCGACATGAGGTCAGCGTTTTTCTGCACTTCACTTGAACTTTGCTATGGAGATCTTCAGATACCTTGTGCCGACTATGGACGACTTGGTGCGTCTGGTGGCTAGAGGGCTTGCCTTCTTGGTCACGTTGCGGCACACGCTCTGGCTGAAACAATGGTCGGCTGACACTGCTTTGAAGAAGACGCTTACTGCTCTACTTTTTGTCTTTTTGGTGAGCCTCTGGATGACCTGGTCCGGAAGGCCATGGGTTAGAAGTCAACTAGGCTTCCACAGAACCGGAAACTGAGGACCTCGTTTTGCAGGTTGATGAATTTCCGTCCCTTTCAGAAATTTGGAGGTTCAACAGACTCTAGGCGCTGCGAGAATTTTTCGGGGTAAGTGAAAGCCATGGGGGAAACCTAGACCCCAATGGGCCAGCCATCCAAGCTCCCCCAGCCAAGCCCTCTCAGGGTTGATAGGGCGCCCTCACCTGATTGGGTGGGGGGGGGGTGGCTTCTGCACTACACATAGATGTGGAGGGGACTGAGTTCTGGACCAGTCCTCCACACAGGTTTGTGTCCAAGCCTTCCTGCATCGTGGAAAGGGCATCGGCTCACGACCGTAAGATAGAGCTCTGGCTGGACCCCCTCAGAACAAGGCTGTGGCTTCTACTTAGTACTGCTTGTTATCCCCAAGAAGGACGGGTTTGTTTGGCCAATCCTGGATATCCAGGGTCTGAACAGTTCCATTTGGGTGCAGAAGTTCTGCATGGACTCTCTAAGGTTTGTTATGACGTCGCTGCAACAAGGGGATTTTCTGGCCACAGTGGAAATAAAGGATACTTATCTGCATGTCCCGATTTTCCCTGGTCACCAACAATACCTGCGCATTGCGGTGGGCACCCGACATTTCCAATTTGTGGCCTGGCCGTTTGGACTATCCACTGACCCATGAGTGTTCTTGGCGGTGGTGATGGCACTCCTGCGGAGCCAAGGTGTGCACATCACCCCATACCTGAACAACTTGCTCATGTGAGTCTGAGGAAATTTTCGACCTGGCTGGTTATACCCCCCTGGAAGAGGGGGAATTGTTTTCAGCCTAAGGGTTATGCTGACTCTGGCTCCGATCCATGGGGTCCAGATGATACTGACAGGCTTCTGGCTTTGAAGTACTTGCTATCTCCCCTCCTGCCGCGGCCCCTCGTCAGCATGGGGAGCTGTTTCACACTGCTAAGCCACATTTGGAGTTTCCTGAGCAAACACACTTCGTGCTTAAATAATGGGAGCATCCTAGCAGGCTCCCGGGGGTGCCTAAGAGTTGGGATAGGAGGTATCCTTTTCCTGCTGAAGTGGTTAAACGATGGTCATCCCATCCCGAAGTGGATGCACCAATTTTGGGGTTGTCTAACACCTCTGTCATGCATTCCCCTGACTCTACTACACTGAAGGACGGTGAGGACCGGCGCATTGACCAGCTGGCTTCTCATGCCTTTGCTTGTGTGGGATCTGCGCTGCGCCCGGTTTGTGCCTCTGCCATTATGGCTGTGGCTATTAATACCCTGCTCAAAAGCATTTTAGATGGGGCTCCTGATGATGCTGCTAGTGATGAGTATAGAGCTCTTATACGTTGTGAGGAATTTGTTACATATGTCCTCTCTGCTTTGGATGATACCATTAGAATGTGCGGCAAGGCTTCTGCCTTGGCGGTGGCTATACGCCGCTCGGTTTGGCTGCGCCAGTGGGCAGCTGACAATGCTGCTAAGGGGAAACGGGGTTTCCCTTTACAGGACTGCGCCTATTTGGGGACCGCCTGGACCTGTTTGTTAAGGGAGGCAAGTTACCCCAGCGCAAAAGACATTCTCGGAACTTTCGGGGGTCTGGTTCCTTTCTTCCCTCCTACCGTGGGTCCAGAATGGGAAGGGGGGTCTCATTTGCAGGGGCCGGTGGAGATCTCTGGGGCAGGGGTAGAGGACGTGGCCGCCTTGGCCCCTCCTGGGGTTCCAAGTCCATGTCTTCCTCCAAGCCCTCTCAGGCATGAAGGGGCGCCCTCACCTGTTCGGGTGGGGGGACTTCTTTGGCTCTTTGCTCACGTCTGGAGGCGTCATGTCTCAGACCGGTGGATTCAGGAGGTAGTGTCCTCTGGTTACAAGATAGAGTTTGCAGCCTGGCCGCCCCCAAGATTCATCAGATCCCGGAGGGCTCAAAACCCCCTGTCAGCTCAGGGTCTGGTTCTCGCAAACCCTGCAAAACCTTCTGGAGCTGGGTGTCATCTGCCAGGTGCCCTTCAGGGAAAGGGGCGAGGGCTTTTATTCCAACCTTTTCATTGTGCCCAAAAGAGATAGGTCCATCAGGCCCATCCCTAAAGCTTCTCAACAAATTTGTCAGGTTCAGGCATTTTTGCATGGAGACTCTGCGCTCCGCTGTGACTTCATTACGCCCAGGTGACTTCATGACTTCTGTGGACATCAAGGATGCTTGCCTTCATATTGCAATCTTTTCAGGTCATCAGAGATTCCTCAGGTTCGCTCTGGAGGATCGGCACTATCAATTTGTGGCATTGCCTTTTGGCCTCACTTCGGCTCCCAGGGTATTCACCAAGGTGCTTGCGGGAGTGATGGCTCTGCTGAGATCTCAGGGCATTCGCATTCTTCCCTATTTGGACGACATTCTCATCACTTCTCAGTCCTTCCAACAGGCAGAGCTGGATACTCAGCCGGGAGTCATTCGGCTGGGTGATCAACCATGCCAAATCTTCCGTCTCCCTCCTTGGTGACGTCTTTTCAGGGCATGAATCTGGATACAGCTCAGGCCAGGATTTTTCTTCCTCAGCAGAAGGTGGACAGTCTGCAAGCGCAAGCTCAGTTCCTTCTGTCTTGCCCTCATCCTTCCATCAGGCAGGGCATGTAGCTAGTGGCCTGATGGTGTCTTGCTTCGAGGCGGTGCCTTATGCCCAGTTTCACATGAGGCCTCTTCAACTCCACCTCCTGTCAGTATGGGACAAGTGTCCCTGGATCAGGAGTTTGCTCTATCCCCCCTGGTCAGGCGGTCCCTCTCGTGGTGGCTGGACTCAAGGAACCTGTTGGCGGGCAGATCCTTTCTGGCCCCTTGCTGGGAGATAGTCACCACGGATGCCAGTCTGACAGGTTGGGGGGGGGGGGCTTCTGGAACTCTCTGTCATTCCAGGGGCTGTGGGGCCCTCAGCAACAGAGTGTTTCGCTCCCTGTGTCACCATTGGGGTCAGCCAGATGTGGACCTGTTTGCGTCCCGTCACAATCACAAGCTTCCAGCTTCTTCTGGCCTTGGCCATGGATGCTCTAACACTGCCCTGGAGGGGGTTTCAGCTTCTGTATGTCTTCCCCCCGTTTCCCCTGTTGGGCAGGGTTCTGCTCAAAATAGCTCAGGAAGGGGTGCCAGCAATTCTGGTGGCCCCCTGTTGGCCAAGACAAGTGTGGTTCGCAGACATCGTGCAGCTGGCGGTAGATCAGTACGCCCTGCCCAAGGATCCAGATCTGCTCACTCAGGGGCGGCTACGCCACCACAATTTACAAACGCTGGCTTTGACGGCCTGGCTGCTGAAACCTCCATCTTGATGGAAAAGGGGCTGCCTGCCTCTGTTGTTAACACCATTATCAGGGCTAGAAATAAGTCCTCTTCTTCTATCTACTATAGGGTGTGGTGTACCTACATTGACTGATGTGAGTCTAAATCTCTTCCCTGTCGGGTGTTCTCTATTCCTAGGATTCTGGAATTTCTTCAACATGGTTTGGATCTGGGGCTTCAACTCGGCACTCTGAAAGGTCATGTTTCTGCCTTGGCTGTTTTCTTCCAGAGATCTTTTGGTCAGCATCATCTGGTCAAGACCTTCTTTCAGGGGGTGACTCATGTGCGTCCCCCTCGTAAGCCTATGTTGCCAGTCTGGGGCTTGAACTTGGTCCTATTTGTCTTGCAGGGGTCTCCTTTTGAGCCTGTGCAAGACACTGCTTTGTCCATTCTTACTCTTGTTTTTGGTGGCTATCACTTCTGTTACAAGCCCCCTTACTTTGAGAGACACCAGGACAAGGTGGTGTTTCACTTTAAACCTGATTTTCTACCTAAAGTTGTGTCTGCGTTTCATCTCAATCAGGACATTGTTCTGCCTTCTCTGTGCCCTAATCCTAGTAACCCTAAGGAGAGGGCCTTACAGTCCTTGGATGTGGTCAGGAACCTGAAGTTCTATTTGGTGGCTACTGAACCCTTCAGGAAGACTGATGCTCTTTTTGTGGTCCCTTCTAGTCCTAAGAAGGGTCTGGCTCCTGCTAGGTCTACCATCAGCAAGTGGATCCGTCAGGCTGTGGTTCAGGCCTATGCTGCTAAGGGGAGGAATCCTCCCTTTCGCCTTACTGCTCATTATACTCGTGCTATTGGTGCCTCTTAGGCTTTTCAGCACCAGGCTTCTGTTGAACAAGTTTGCAAGGCTGCTACTTGGTCTTCTGTTCATACCTTTTCTAAGTTTTACAAGGTTGATGTTAGGGCCTCAGCTGATGCTGCTTTTGGCCGCAAAGTTCTGCAGGTGGCAGTGGTTTAATCTGCCTGTCGTTGCTTTATGGGGATCCCACCCTACCTTACGGACACTGCTATTGGATGTCCCAAACGTAAGGAATTATCTTTGGAGCAGGACGTGCTGTATACTTAGAATAATACAATTCTGTGACTACTCACCTGTATAATTGGTATTATATGAATACAGCGCGTCCTGCTCCACCCCACCCTTGTTATCATTGTTCTTTGTATGGTGTATGTTATCATGTTTCATGGTTAAAATTGTTGATTAAGGGTTTTATTCTCCCGGCTTCTTGCTAACTGCTTTTCAATACTAGAGAATTTGTGGGAGGACCCTGGTATATAAGGGGCCGGGAGGAGCCACTTTTTTGCTGTCTCTGCAGTCCAGCGCCATCTTGTGGATGTATAACCCAAACGTAAGGAATTATCTTTGGAGCAGGAAGTGCTGTATACGTATAATACCAATTCTACAGGTGAGAAATCACAGAATTGTATTTTTTTTTTCCAACGGACGATGAAGGGTGCTGCACATGTCGGCCTTCACGGGGGTCGATAGTCCCACCCTGGGATCTTAATCTGGTTTTATCAGCGCTTCAGCTGAACCCATGGCGGAGGCTTCCCTGGCAACGCTCACGTTGAAGTTGGCTTTTTTGTGGCAATCACCTCCATCCAGCAGGCTTCGGAGCTGGTAGCGCTCTCGATCACCCTTTTTGGTGCTGCATGGGGACAAAGCAGTGTTTCATGTAAAGCAGACATTTTTGCCCATGGTGGTGTCTCCCTTTCATTTTAATCAGAAGATGGTGCTGCCTTCCTTGTGCACTCATCTCACTCGCCATAAGGAGCGACTCCTGCATTCCCTCGATGTGATCAGGGCATTGAGGTATTACTTGGGCACAACTCGAGAGCTATGTAAGACGGGTGGGCCAAGTTGGGGCCTGGCGGCGGCCAGGTGTTCTCTTAAAAAGATGGATCAGGCAGCCGGTTATACAAGCCTATGCCTGTAAAGGGAAGGAGGCGCCCTTTTGAGTCACTGCTCATTTCACCAGGGTGATTTCCATGTCTAGGGCTTTCCAACACCAGGCTTTGGTGGAACAGGTCTGCAAGGCGGCAACCTGGGCGTCTCTCCACACCTTCACCAAATTTTACAGGTTTGATGTCAAGGCATCTGCCTATGCCGCTCTGGAGTGTAAGGTGTTGCAGACGGTGGTGAAACCCTCTCTGGGGCTCTAAGCTTGAGGTGTCAGTGCTGTTGTTCTTGGTTATGTTGGTGTGGTTGGTTGTTGGCTGTTCTGGCATGGTCCCACCCTTAATGAGGATACTGCTTTGGGACGTCCCACGCGTTGCTACTAGTGGTGCCCTGGAGTGGAAGAGATGAGAACATTTGTGTGCTGACTAGTAAATTTAATTTCATTATCTGCTTCCATTCCGGGGGAACCACATCTGCCCTACTGTTGTGTTGTGGTGGGGGTTGATGCCTTCTACCGCTTTAGTTTTGTTGCACTTTTTCTAGTTGCGCGCAGGTTAGTGTTCTTTGCTCCTACCACAGCCTGCCCTGTAAAGACTGGGAGAAGCTATTTTTTTCTATCTTGCAGATTAATCCATGAGTTGCTACTAGTGGTGCCCCAGAATGGAAGCAGATGAGAAACGGAATTTACCCCGGCCTTGATTTTTGGGGATTTTGGGGGGATTATGGGCTGTAGATTGCCATTGTATGCTTGGACACACATAGGAGTTCTTGCTCTGCATTTAATCCATCAGTGCATGCCCGAGCGTTGGCCCTAATTGCAGCGTTCGGGGAGCAGTTGGGGGGGGGGGTTAGGTGCCTTCGACAACAGCACTTCAGTCATGTCTAATACCATGGGATTCAAACCTGCAACCCTCTGGTCACATGTCCACTACCCTTACCTCTAGGCCACAACTGCCCTACTTATCATTGATGAACTGTCTTATTGATAAATGAGAACCTTCATAATGAGCAATGTAACTTAAATATATGTATCCAAATCGGTTTTAAGGTTTGTTTTTACTTTTTAGGGGTTGGAAAATTGCCGGTGGTGTCCTGATTCTGATTGTATGCTGCATAAATATTTACTTTGTGGTGGTATACGTTTCTGCCCTTAACAACCTTGGCTTGTACATTGGAGCGGCCATCTTGTCTGTAGCTTACCTCTGCTTTGTGGTGTATTTGGTAAGTTTTATTTTTTAATAACTGTGCAATACTGTATTCAGCCTATGTCTAGTGAATTTAACAATAGCTAACTGTATACTGCTGTATATTGCACTGGATTCCTTCAGTAAATATTCACAGCTTCTGAGTAGCACTAATCGCTTCCAAGCAATAGGAGTCTAGTATGAATCCTTTTGTTTTATTAAGTAAGCTCTCATGCAGTTATTCCAAGTTAACAAGCCGAAATAATAAATCTACTTGGAGTGTTGTGCTAGATACAGTGGAGCCTCAAGTGGACCCCTGTAATTGACACATTATGTCAATTACTTCATGCACCCAGTTCTCCTAGTACAGCGATACTCAACTGGCGGACCAGGATCCGAATACGGACCCTGGCACCAGGTTTCCGGACCCCTGCCCTGACAGCCTTGCACTCAGTTGCTTCTGTGTTGCCGTGCTCAGAGCTGTTCCCTTGTAGTGCTTAAGCTCCCTGCCAGTGTCATGGCTCCCTGACACCTAGCATTGTAATGTGAAGTACTGCACAAGCAGTGGCATTGCAAGGCACACACAAACTTTGTTTCTCAGTCTCCTTGCCCCATCCAATCCTTTCCACCCACCCCAGTTCAGTCCCATCTATCCCTGTCCCACCATCTCATACCCCCAGCTCAGCCCCATCCAATTCTGTCCCCCCAGCTTTGCCCCATCTATCCCAGTGTGCTGTTTCTAACTATCCACCCCCCGCAACAGTCCTCCGCCCGGACCTTCAGCTTTCACCGGATGCCTTTAAATGGACCTTTACAAGAAGTGTTTGAGTACCCCTGTCCTAGTACCTTGCTTTGGATCATTCCAGGACCTAAAATAAAGCTTTGGCAAGGGTTCTATAGGGAGTACTAAACCCAGGTCCCCTTCGGATAAATGAAGAGAAATAACTAATTATTGTTTTCCACTAGTAGTTGTATTTTTCCTTAAACCGGACCTTCACCATGATTTCTTGAAAAGCCCAAACCCTTAAAAAAACGAATCCCCAGAATCTAAAATGTATATATTTCAAGTTTTTAGTCACTTATTATTCATTCCCCCACTGGGCTGCAACTCTGTTCAGGACTTTAGGATACGGGCGCCGCCATCTTGACTCAGAAGCATCACACTTACTGAGGACAGGAGAGTAGGATAAAGTACGGGGGGGGGGGTTATAGCTGTGCTTTGCTCAGTCAGAGCAGAGCTGGGGTCAGGGAAAGGTCAGCAGTCCCAGAATGCAGAGCTGCAGAGTCAGAAGCCACTTCTGTTTGCAGGCTGCCTGATGTTCCATGAGCCGCCATCTTTGATGTTTAAAGGCTCATAACATGCAGTAGATGCAGGTAGGATGATGTTTAATGTAAGCAATCTGTATGTGCAGGGTGGGGGAAACATATAAGATAGACTCTTATTCAGAGTGAAGGACCACTTTAAAGCAGAACAAAATCCACCCAGGTCGGCCCTGAAATTTAAAAGATTCCAAGGCTGGCCACCGGCTTTCCCACTGGGCCATCCCAAATTGAGATACCCCACTGTGTGAATCCTCGTGGGGCGCCCGTTAACGCTCATCTTTTCCCGCTCCAACTGCGTATGTGCAGGCTTTCGTCCAATAAGAGATGTCTGCCGTGAGTACGTCATTTGCCAAGCGGCTCTCTTTGTCAATGGCTCATGCTCCCGGCCCAGCCACTCAAAGTAATAAATAAATTAAAAAGCTCCCTATTAAAGTCATAGCTGCGTTTGCTGAATGACATGTCAGGCGGCTCTCACTGGACGAGTGTAGATCAGGTGAGTAGTCCTGCCGCATTTTCAGCATTAGCTAGGGAGACTGATGTTAAGGGGCATCCTGAATTAGGATTAATACTTTGGGTTATCACACTGGATGTCTGTGGTATATCTCCACAATAATGGCATAGACTGCAAAGAGCACCCAAAGGGATTTTTCTGGTTCACAAAACAAAAGTATCACTTACCTGTCCCACAGGTTCAGTCTAGTGCAGTCCTTGGGGCTAAGCTGGTTTGCTTGCAGTGCTAACCGTTTCAAAGCTGATATCAAACTCCTGACTAACCCCTGATGTGCATCTGAGCATTTTTTGCTGATAGCATATTTGTGGTAAATGCTCATGTGATGCGCCCCTTACAGCCAGTCAGCGTTACCAGTCAGTGGTGGCTGACAACAAAGAAACCCTCACTGGTTGCTAACCAGGTGAGCACTATAAGTGCTAGAGTTTTTGGGTGCTACAACTAGAGTGGCTTAGTCCACAGGGGTACATTGAGCCTGGAGGCTGCCATGTGATGTATTTTGTTTTGCGGGTGGTGGTGTGATTATAACCCTTCACAGATTAATAAAATAACAAAGCAAAAGTCTCTCTTTAGTCTTTACTTATGTAAATTGTGTACTCTATAGGTCAAGTTTTTCACATTGCAGTCTTTAGAGTTTGTTCACTTTGCATGGCATATATGTATATTCCCTAAATTTTGTTTCCTTTCTCTTACACAGACGTGGCAGTGTTTGGTTGCCTTAGGCCTAAAGTTTCTTGAATGCGGCCAGACGGTAAGCATCCATCAAATAATGCTTGCTGAAGACCAAGCTGATACCTCTGTGCACTAAAGGGTTGTGCACTAAAGTGCACTAAAGGGTTGACGTGGGCATGGCAAGTAGCCATCAGAGCCAGTGTGTTTCTATGGTTTACTGTGTGAACATATCAAATGTATGTGCAATTTGCACAAATGACACTTTGTTGTATGAATCATGTTTTTTTTCTACCTCTAACATTACTTACTTGCTTGTATGCATTTATTTTATAGTGTCTTCTTTTGAAGAATCAGAATTGTGTTTAGGGCTTAGGTTCCTTTGTGACTGGCCTGTTATCATGTATTTCAAAATTCTCTGCCCTCCTATAATTACGCAATGTGTTCCCCAATTTTCATAATTTCCAAGCGCTTATAATGGGAGGTTCCAACTAAATCCATGGAAACTCTGTTTTTATCGCCCACAATAACACAGAGTTCCCTGCAAAAGCTTGAGATCTAACAATCTTTCGTAGCCTTTTAAAACCCAAATACGGAATGTGTGTGGTATATCTAAATGAACATCAGATCCCACATTATAGCCCACACTTATCAAAAAATATCTGTAAAACTTATTCCAGTACCATGTGGTCTCTAAACTGGTTTACCAATGATCCATTGATTTTGGAGCACAGCAGCTTTGGAGCCTGTATTTGTCATGTGAGCAAGTTTCCCTCAGTATGGTCAGACGTTAATGGTTACCTTCCAAACCAAACTTTCTGATAGGGAGGTGAAAATGAACAGTAATACAAATACCCGAAGACTTCGGGTTAAAGCGGATCTCTGGTCAAAAATAACTGAAAGGGATTCTATAGACTAAACAAAACAAAAAAAAACTCACTCTTTGTACCCCACAGCTGTTTATCCAAGTCTAGTGCTCAGAAACCTATTTGCTTTTGAGATTGAGTCTCATGACCTGCACAAGCCCCAGGATTCCCCTGCGTCAGTCACATTGACTCCATCCTCTGCAACGGGGGGCAGTTAAGTGGCAGATAAGCTGGGAACATTTTTATAAATGAGGACTAGACTAATGAGCACTAAAACTATAGCGAAGTGACCATGTACCCAAGGCAAGACTATCCTGCCAAATGCAGGCCCAGCCACCAACCAACGATAACCACTATATGATCACCAGCAAACTGGTATGTTGTGGCTATGGCACATGACAATCCTTATTAATGCAGGTGAAAAAAAGGCAATGGAAAAGTTTGAACACCCCCCTCCCAATAAAATACAACATTGTAGGTTAAAAAGCTAGCACGCCATCCCTTAACCACAGCCATCCACAATAACAACTAAGCCTGCAAAATTGGACAACACTGAGTCGCCAAATAACAAAAATTGGCAGATTATGCTCTGTAAATCGCAGGGCCTTGACCTCCGTCGATAGCAACCAGCTGTTGAACGAATGGATCCAGCCGTCTATGCAATTTAAATTGAGTGACAGGAGCTGACAGCGCAGCACAGACTCCGCCGTCGCTCTTAAACATCTTACCGCTCTGTGTCAGATGCTGGGTCCTATGTGCGGCCTTGCTCCTCCACGACCAGCATAGACGAGCCGCCCTCCAACAGCAGATAGATTGCGGCTGGAAAAAAAATGGGGGACAACAGGCCCATCAGCGTGTGTGTGGGTGTTGTGGCAGGTGGAGCCTTCGGCCGCCAACGCATTTCGCCCCACCATATGGGACTTTGTTGTTGGTCTTTTCTAACTTTTTTCACCTGTACTAATAAAGATTGGCATGTGACATAGCACTTTATACCAGTGTCTGTTGGTATTCACATAGAGATCCAAAAAAGAAACACTGTAAAAAAAAATGGAAATGACTAGTTTGAACGGTCAGATTCCCTCATTTGCACGGTTTTTGGTTAATCTTTCACTATGTGACAGGAAGTGAGGATTTACAGCCAGAAATACAGCCTATGAAAAGGAGATCACTAGTGAAAAATCCTTCTAAAATTGTAAAATGTTTCTCAAGGGGAATTCCACTTTCAATGGCATTTTTGAAAATGTATATTTTTTGGAGTTTATCTAGTATTTTTTCTAATGTTAGCAAGTGTGTTATGGAAGCAGTTTGTTTCTTTACAGATGTGCACCAAGATCTTTAAAATGCCATTGAAATTTGAGAGTCCCTTGAATAAAGTGGCATTTTTGTGCAATATGAGTAGGCTGAAGGTGAGGCTGCTTCTATGGGAAACACCTAATATTCTTGGTGTGCCACACACCCCGCTTCACTTTTAAATATTCTTCACTTAATGGGTTAACTCACCGCCAGGTGACGTAGTGCAGAGAGGAAGTCTAGTAACGAGCCCCCTTCCGGCCTATATATACCTGGTACCTCCCTTCAATCACCAGTATTTTTCTCTCTGCTTGACGACAAGACAGAAGATTGAAGTCTCCTGCTTACAGGTAGCCGGGGTTCTACCCCGGCACCCCCTTTTGGTCTATTTCTGCCCGGTTTGAGTGTTTATACCTTGATGGTGGAATGGAAGCCTCCCAGCCTAGGCTGCTCACTGGGCAAATGGTAGATGGCACTTTAAGTGCCTAGGAGCTTATCTCCTCCGCTCGACCTCATGCGTGGGGCAATGCGGCTATCCAGCATGGTGATCCGGAAATGGGATGCCCCTGTCCCGAGGGTCCCCGTAGCCCCTTTCTCTCCCGTTACGGTCCCTTCTCCCTTCACTATGGGGGGGGGGGGGGGGGGTTTGAGGGTGTGCATTAGGTTTGTGTGTTTCACTAGTATAACTTTATTACAGCATGTGTGTGTTTACGTTATGCATTGAGCTTACTTCAGCATGTGTGCACTCTTTGTTCACTATGGTTTAGGTCTGCTTGGGGGGCAGACCACACTGGGTAGGTGGCTTGCCGCCTAAGTGGCCCCCTCCCGCCTCCCCCCTTCCCCGCTGGTCTTGTGGCCACTGTATGTGGTTTGTTTTGGCATGGCTGCGCTATGCGGTCTTTTCTCTTTCCTCCCCCCTCCGCTGCCTGTGCGCACGTGTAGTGGCCCATCTGGTGTAATCCCCAGCTGATTTGGCCGCACTGATCAGCGTAGGGGGCGGGTCCCGGTGACGCGGCGACGGGGGCGTGGTGCCGGCGGCGGCGTTATGCGGCGGCCCCAGCTTCACTTCCTTTCAAAGGGGAAGTCACGTGGGGCGCGCGGCCGCACTTGGTTTCGTTTTCTCCTGTGCTGCGGCTGCTGGCTGCTGTCTCGCCCTCCGGTTGCTGCTCTCGGTCTGTCCAGGTAAGCGGCCCCACCTTGGTGGGGCCGTTGAGTGGGAATTGTATATCTTCTTGTATAGATATGGTGGGGAGTTATTTTCTATTAAGGGGCATGGCTTTTGCTCATTTTTAAAGGCACTTTGGTGCCATGCATATATGATTGTTGCACACATGTGAGGATCTGATTGTGGTTTTTCTTGCCTTACAGATCCCGGGATCCCTGTTTATGGTGGCCCTCCGGCTCTATGTTGCCTGGCTAGTCTTTATTTTTTAAAGGGATATAAAATAGATATTTAAAAATGCATATATATATATATATATAATCTATATATATATATAGATTATTAAGGGGGACCTTAAAAAAAAAAAAAAAATATATATATATATATATATATATATATATATATATATATATATATATATATATAAATCCTCCCTTCCGGGACATTTACAAATAAGGGGGCATCCCGGGTTGGCTTATGCCTTAAAACCCAAATATTGCGAATACCATAAATCACCATATGGAGGCTTCCGTTATTGCCGGAAACGGTTCTTCGGAGCCATTCGGGGGGTGCGTAAGTTGTGGGGCTCTACTCCCAGCTGATGATGTCTTTATTTGCATCCCTTGTGCAAAGCAGACTATTGCGCGCCAGTCCGTTGCTTCGGCTGCGGGCCCATCGCATCCTTCATCATCACCTACCTCGCCCTCCCTGTTCCGGACCCCGCATGACACTGTCAAAAGTGGGGATTCGCAGTCCGAGATGGCGGCACGGTCGGCCAGCCCCCGGAAAGTAGTGCCCGTTAAAGCAGGGTTAAAGGCCGCTGCAAAACGGAGGCACCTGACTCGGTACCTTCGGCTCCACAGGACGAGTTATGTGAGCCTGTGGAATGGTCCGATGGATCCCCGGTTGAGGAAGATTTCCTGTTGGAGTCAGATGAGCCTGCAGATCAGCTTGAGGCTGATGCGATTGGCGATTGGTCGGAGGGGGTTGTTTTTGACACCCCCTCCATTCTGGCTCAAATGTTTAAAATTTTGAATTTAGATCCACCTGAGGCTGTCACCCTGCCAAAGGGTCAGTTGTTTAAAGAACCTCAGCCACGTTGGGTTTTTCCCAGACAACACCACTTTGAGAGGGTGGTCCTTAAGGAATGGGAACATCCCACGCGGTTATCTGCAATCCCTTCCTGTTGGGAAAAGCGTTATCCTTTTCCGCCTGAGTTGGTAAGGCTTTGGTCTGTCCCTCCTGACGTCGATACCCCTGTGCTAGGGCTCTCCAGCACGGCTATGGTACAGTCTGCTGAGACCACTGTCCCTAAGGATGGGGAAGATCGTCGGATCGATCAATACGCGCGCCATGGTTTTATTTATTACGGGTCAGCATTGCGCCCGGTGTGTGCTTCAGCCCTTCTTCTATTGGCGATTAGGTCTTTAATTCAGGGGCTATATGAGGATCTCAATCCCGCTTGTAAACAGTTTACTGCGCTTAAGCAGTGTGAATCTTTTGTGTCCTATGTCCTATCCGCTCAGGGCGATGCGCTAGCTATGAGTAGCAAGGCAGCGGCTATGCTGGTGGCTATTCGCCGGTCAGTATGGCTGCGTCAGTGGTCGGCGGACGCAGTTTCTAAGAAGGTGCTCACAGCTCTCCCCTTTTTGGGGTTGCGTCTGTTTGGGGAGAAAATTGATTCGGTCGCAAAGGGCGGTAAGATGCCACAACGCAAGAGGCCTCGTGGCCCCTTTAGGGGGGCAGGTTCCGGTAGGCCTTCCTTTCGAGGATTCAGAGCGGGCAAGGGGGCTTCCTCTCCCGCTACCAGAGGTGCAGGTTGGACTCGGGGGAGGGGCCGTGGCCGGCCCACTCAGTCCTGAGGCACCAAGCCCAAACCTGCTGATAAGCCCTCTCAGCAATGAGGGGCTGCCCTCACCCGTGTGGGTGGGGGGACTATTGCGACACTTCTCCCAGGTTTGGAACCAAGTGGTTCCAGGCAGATGGATCCAGGAGGTAGTGTCGGCCGGTTACGTCCTGGAATTCGAGTCTCACCCTCCTTCACGGTTCGTTCGGTCTCGGGTGCCCATCGATCCTTTGGCCACGCAGGGGCTCCTGGCGTCGGTAAGGAATCCGTTAGAGATGGCGGTCATCCGGCCGGTGCCGCGCTTAGAGATGGGCCTCGGTTTATACTCCAATCTTTTCGCAGTCCCCGAGAAAGATGGGTCGGTTCGTCCCGGCCTGGACTCTCATCAACACAGAGTGTTTCTTCCTTTTGCCCAAATTCACACGAGAACGCTTCAGCTTTTTCTATTAGCGTCTTGGGACCAGCAGCCTCGGTTGCTGGATCAGTTCTTCCAGTTGTCCTCCCGGGTCCGGCAGTCCCTCCTGTGGTGGTTGGTCTCGACCAATCTGGTGTAGGGCAGGTTTTTCCTGACCCTCCTTTGGAAAATTGTCACCGCGGACGCCAGTCTGTCAGGATGGGGCGGATTCTGGAAGGAGCAGCAGTTTCAGGGGCAGTGGGGACCTCAGGAGGCCCACTTACCCACCAATATGCTGAAGCTGAGAACTATCCGTCGGGTGCTTGTTCTCCTGACTCAGCACGTTCTGGGCCTTCCGGTCCAGGTGCGTTCAGGCAATCAAACAGCGGTTGTTTGCATTCCAGAGGTGAAGAACCAGGTAGCGGACCAGTTGAGCAGGGGCTCTCCCCGTCTGGGAGAATGGGCTCTCCATCCTCGGGTGTTTCGCTCACTGTGTCTCCGATGGGGGACCCCGGAGGTGGACCCGTTTGCCTCTCGCAGGCTCCCGAACTTCGTGTCGCTCTCCCAGGTTCCTCTGGCTCTGGCAGTGGACGCCATGTCCCTGAGCTGGGGAGTTCTGGGATTTCTATACCTGTTTCCTCCGATGCCCATGCTGGGCAGGGTGCTTCAGAAGTTGGCTCTGGAAAAGGTGTCCGCCGTTCTCGTGGCCCCAAGGTGGCCAAGACGAGTGAGGTTCGCAGACGTCGTTCGGCTGGCAGTGGACCAGTTCGTTCTGCCTCTTCGGCCCGATCTGCTCACTCAGGGTCAATTGTGTTACCCCAATTTACCAGCGCTGGGTTTGATGACCTGGCTGCTGAAACCTCCATCCTGAAGGAGGAGGGTCATTAAGACTCTGATCAGTGCCCGGAAGAGGTCTTCTTCCATCACCTACTATAGGACTTGGAAAGCCTATATCGCTTGGTGTGAGATAAGATCTTTTCCTTGTAGGGTCTTTTCGGTCTCCAGGATTCTGGAGTTTTTACAATCAGGGCTGGACTCTGGTCTCCAGCTAAGTACGTTGAAAGGGCAGGTCTCTGCCTTATCTATCTTTTTTCAGAAGCGTGTTGCGCTTAAGCCTTTAGTTAAAACTTTTTTTCCAGGGGGTTACGCATGTGCGGCCTCCCAGGAAACCATTACTCCCGGTTTGGGATTTGAATTTGGTTCTTTCTGCTCTTCAGGCTCCTCCTTTTGAGCCTTTGCAAGATAGTGCTTTGTCTACCCTGACTCAGAAGATTGTCTTCTTGGTAGCGATCACTTCGGTCCGGCGTGTCTCGGAGTTGGCGGCTTTGTCTATCCAGGCGCCTTACTTTGAGAGGCATCAGGATAAAGTGGTCTTTCGGTTCAAGCCAGACTTTCTTCCTAATGTTGTTTCTGCTTTTCATTTGAACCAAGATATTGTTCTTCCCTCCTTGTGTCCTAATCCTAAGAATGACAAAGAGAGGGTTTTGCATTGTTTGGATGTAGTACGCTGTGTTAAATACTACTTGATTATCACGTCTCCTTTTCGTAGGACGGATTCCTTTTTTGTTGTGCCCCATGGGCCTAAGAAGGGTTTGGCACCAGCCAAATCTGCCATTAGCAAGTGGATACGTCAGGCCGTTACTGCGGCCTATTCTGCTAAGGGAAGAGTTCCCCCTTTTCGTATCACTGCTCATTCTACTCGCGCCGTTGGGGCGTCTTGGGCTTTTCAGCACCAAGCTTCTGTTGAACAAGTTTGTAAGGCCGCCACTTGGTCTTCTCTTCATACTTTTTCTAAGTTTTACAAAGTTGATGTGCGAGCCTCAGCGGATGCTGTTTTTGGCCGCAAAGTTCTGCAGACTGCAGTCATTTAAGTTATGCTTCACCTGGCCTTGAGATGCCCATCCCTTGTGGACACTGCTTTTGGATGTCCCATTAAGTGAAGAATATTTAAAAGTGAAGCGGGGTGTGTGGCACACCAAGAATAATACCATTTTGTGAGTACTCACCTGAAAAATGGATATTGTTGGTGTGCCACACACCCCGCTTCACTCCCACCCTTTTCGGTATTTCCGAAGCCTTTATATGGTGAAGCCTTTTTATTTATATCAAATTGATTTTGAGGTTACCGGTGGAATACTGGTACCTTGTCTTTCTGCTTTTTTAATATACTGGTGATTGAAGGGAGGTACCAGGTATATATAGGCCGGAAGGGGGCTCGTTACTAGACTTCCTCTCTGCACTACGTCACGTGGCGGTGAGTTAACCCATTAAGTGAAGAATATTTAAAAGTGAAGCGGGGTGTGTGGCACACCAACAATATCCATTTTTCAGGTGAGTACTCACAAAATGGTATTTTTTGTATAGTGTAGCCCAATAATACTGCTTGAAGTAGATAAGAAAAGCCCTCAGGGGGCTACAAGCTGCTCTGGGGATGCAACAGCAGTTACATAGTCATCTTGGAGATGGGGGTGACCTTTTAATATGGATTAAGTTTTAACGTTTTAAATGAACAAATGTAAAGCTACAGTACGTACTTGGTTGCAGGAGAATGTGTGTATGATGATTGTTGGTGAGTTTCATATCTTACACTGGATTCATCAACATGTACCTCAGATTAATATCATGTAGTATTATAAACTGAGCCTCAGAGAAATCAAAGCACAAGAGAACAAAATGGCAGGTAGTTTAGCCTGTGCAAGTCTTGGGTAAAAAAATTTAATAAATATCCCATGTGCAGTGAATTATTATTACTGATATAAAGATGGACCTCATTGGCTTGCTTCATATTAGATCATTATGCTATTTATTTGATACAAATGAAGATTTATGGGTCTCTTTTCCAATCACCCCTGGGAAATCCTGATTTGAGATGCCCCTCCAGCCCCTAGAATACCCCAAATCAGGCACTTGGTGACAAGAAAACAGAACAGCTGCACACTACAGTGCCACAAGCTGCCTATAGGTAGAGATGTGGCCGACACTTGTGTGTGCAGCTGTCTCTGTGTCCCTGTGAACCAGGTTTGCATTAAGAGTTCCAAACAATGTTGTACCAGCCAGACATGGATGTAGACACCTTTCCTACCATTTTTTCTTTCAACTCAACTCGGTGCCTATAACAAGACTGGTCTGTCTATGACCTTTTAAAGTAGACCAAAACCTGGGATATTGACTTTCCCGGGTTTTGTTCATTGCCCCTGCTGTGTGCCCCAGTACCCCAGTATAACTCACCTTTCTCTGGTCCTATGGCACGTGCACAGGCTCTCGTCCGTTGGCTGCACTTGTCGATTATGTCTAGGAATCGTCTAAGGGTTGAAAGCAGCCGAGCATGCTGGCAGCCACATCCCCGCTACCCTCTAACCAGTTGTGCGCCCATACCAGCCTTTCCTGATGTGGATGCACCCAAGGTATAGCTTACTGCGTCCGTGGCAAGGGCATGCACTGTTGGATCAGGGAGGTTTTACACACCAGGGAAACCTGATTTGTGATGCCCCAGGTAGAGGGCTGTCGACCTTGGGGTTTGGTCCACTTTAAATGAGAGATTGTTGAACTAAAAAATCAATACCATGAACTCACCACAGTAGTAAATTCTCTTTACAGTCATGCAAAAAGTTTTATCTTGGAGATTTTTATTTCTTTCCTAATATAGCCCATTACTATTGATAAATTGACTTCACAGCCATTCTCTACAGTTCCATAGATACAATGCTATATTACTACAACTAACAAGTGCTAAAGACTGTTAAGACAAAGTAGCAGCCCAACATCTATATTGCATATCTGTATAGGCAAAACATCTCAGATATCCTGACTTATACAGCTGCCACTATGCGAGATGCAAAGTGTAGTTCAGTGATGGGATTGTGAAACTGACATCTCTTCCTGCTATTTATGCCAATCTAGTATCCAGTCCAAACACGACTGTAACATACAAAAATTGGTCAGTTGGATAATGTTACCTTTATGTCTTGGATATTTTAGAGGGGCTCTGTAAAAAACATTATTTATCAGCTTACCTCGTCATATCTGTCCTATCTCTTTCTGTAACCTTGTAGCAGTACCTAGAAGTAAAAACCTGACACTGACTTCTGGCAGTCCCCCTGATTCCCCTAGCAGTAGACCACCAATCATAGGACTCAACTGTGGTCTATAACTGCCCCTTGTGGCTGCCTGTGTATTGCAGCATTGTGATTAGGTGTCAAGGGTTTGCTAATATAAGCACACTGCCTGCTACTGTCCTGGAGATTTCAAAAATGAATAAAAATGTCCAATGTTTTCTTGACTTTGGGGGTTCATTTGGAAAACAAGAAAGAAATTGGGGCTATGTCATTATAGGTTTATTGTAGTTGCCCGTCCAAAATAAAAAAAAACACATATTCACCTATAGTCCTGTGCAGCAGATTTGCCAGATAACTGGCAGTTTGAACTTACCGTCATCTCGATCTCGTCCCCATGGCTCGGAGCCAAGCAGCCGCCCTTGTGTCCGTCATGGTGACTGACACACTCCATCCACCATAATGGACTGGCATGCCATCCCCCAGGATGCCCCCTCCATTAAAATGAATAGTGTGGGTGTGGCTTGTCACCGAGAGTGATGTGAGGAGGCAGCCAGACAACTGCAGGCCATTGTCTGGATCCCTGCTGGAGGAATAGGGCAGATCAGCTGCATGGGAGTATCTATCTTTTATTATATTTTTTATTTTATTTTATAACACAGAACTACCCAATTGGTAAAATGAGTTTTTATGCTGTGTATGTGTGTATTTTAGATGTTACATTGATGCTAGCGGGGCCTTGGTACATATAAACATCACTATTTTCACTATTTGGTCAATGGTCGTTACATGGGCATCCACATTTTTATTTGCACTACATTTTTGCTGTTTGTTTCGGGTAGGGGAGGATCAAAGCCACTTTAATGTTCTGTCTTTGAGGACTCTTGTCTGTGGGTTAGATAAAGGAAAATCCACTTTTGTTACATCGCTTGCAAGCACCATTCCTTACTCAATCACTGCACTTTAGTAGCCGGCTCACTGCAGCATCAGGGCCAAACTTGCAATTACTGTTACACTTTAACTTAGAAAGTCAGTCATATCCTTCTATTGCTGTCTAGGCTGTGCTTATACCCAAATGCCCAATGCACATGTGAAAGTGTGCATAGATTACTATGGACAGCATTTCACATGTGCATGCCCCACGATTGCGCTGGTCTTAAACCAGCCTTTATGTTCATAATGAACAGATATTGTACTGATGTTGCTCCCGGAGGCTATTTTGTGTTTTTTTGGTAAGTGTTACAAAAGATGCCACTTATACGCAACAAACACTCTACAGTCTCATTTTCAGATTTGATTGTGTGGCCTACTTCTATGTATTTACACTGTGCCGGAAAGATCGAAATCACTCTTGTGTTTTGCTACAACAGGGATAAAAAGACCCTTTCTCATTGTTTTAGTAGCACACATAAAATATTTAAAGTGGACTGTCACCCAGGGGTGATCGGCCCGGGAATCTATAAGATTCCAGGGCCGATCACCTCCCTCACTGCGGGACATCCGAGATCGGGATGTCGCGCGGTGAGGGACCCCCCCGAAAAACTGCCGCCGCCGCCTCCCGCGCGCCCCTCTAGGTGTGCGCGCCACCGCGCCGGCCGTTTGTGAATGGCGGGCGCGCGCACTGTCAGAGGGGCGCGCGGGACGCGCTGTCTTGTCCGCCGCTGTCTCTGTGGCTACGTGGGAGCGTGGTGAGGTGAGTTTTGGGGGCTTTCTGGGGGGTTTTACACAGCGGGGTGCCCCCCTGAAGTGGACCAAAACCCAGGATAGTCAAAATCCTGGGTGTTGGTCCACTTTAAATAGAGCCTTGTTGTATTATTCACCTGCTTATGGTTACATGCACTTTATCAATGTACCCTGCTACAGCCAGCACTCCCGTTCAAGTAGAATGAAAAAATAAGATAATTATAATCCCTCTACCCTCCTGCTACCCATAATTCGGAATTTACAGCTGGTCCTGGCTAATCACCCTACAAGCTGGGATCCAAGCGCTGTAGAGATAGTGAGCAATTGTGTCCTGAGCTGACCTTAGATGATAAAACAATGCCCCATTCCTGGCCGGGCTGGGAGGTTGATACTTTAAATACTGGCTTTAGGCAAGCAGCAATCTTCTATCCCAATTCCAAAAGCTTTCTCTTCTGTTTGGGGCACTTGTAGGCAATTCCCTTTGGTTCTGATTCACTGGTGTTGTAGAAAGGAAAACAATATAACAGAAAATCTAACCAAACTACAGTAACTTATTTTTTATTAGTCAGGACTCCCAGACAGGAAATGAAAACTTTTAGCAAGCAGGCTCTAAGCTTATCTGCTTGTTTGCTAAGATCCCTACATTTCACAAGGCATAAAAAAGTGAAAAGCATCTTTTTGGGTTAACACATCACTAATTGTATTTTTAACTCCATCCACTGCAAATGGTATTTGTAATGCAAAGCCTCAACAAAACACAATATATGGCTAAAGATAAATGACATTGTGTTATCCCAACAGTATTTTGCGGGAAGCTAGATGATTCTCAGTTACTTATCTTTCCTGTTCATAGATTCTTTTTATGTTTACTGTCGTGTGCACTTTTAGGCCAGTGGTAGTGTTGGTAGTATACTGAGCAATAATCTGTGCTATTGAAAATTGTCATATTCTATCTTGTGTTTGGAGATTTATCACAATATGAAGCTTGCTGTATGCCTTGTCTATAGCTAGTTTGTACATTTTTAACACATGCCATCTGTGTAAAATGTTGAGATGTCACTCTCCTTGCCTTAAAGATGCTTTATTAATTGGCCCTAACAAACAAGAAGTGTGCATCTATAAAAAATAATTTGTGTTTGTTACATTAACTGCAGTATAAAGATCATAAATATGTAGTAAAATCAAAACTAGTCTTCTAGCGGATTATACTGACATGATGATTTACGCTGAAATCTTTCAATAAAGATTTGCAGAGTTCTCTTGGCTGCCTCGGTGTGTTTTATTTGGTGCAGTTATTGGAGTACAGGGAACTGTATCTTCTGTTCTGGCCATGGCGACAAATCACAGTTTTATCAGTTAGCATCGCAGGACTGATGATACAGGAATGGGTCCCCATGTATGGCTCATGGGTAACATAATGGACACCTGTATACAAAAAGCAAATCTCTATATAAGCACACATACTCATCTTAGCCCCTAGATATCTTCTTCTTTTGAACATTTTCCATACTATAAAATTCTTTTGGTTTTTCAAGCGGTTAAATCTTGTTTTTGCCCCTTGTTAGCAATCTCCCATATGCTGGAAAATGACACAAGGAGACATTTGCCAGCAAGCAGTGAAAAGTTGCATTGGTACCTGATTTCAATTGTTTGTGTACTTTGGTTCTTACATGGAAACATTGCTATCTAAGGGTAGACCTGTATGGCGGTTTTCAAAGATCTAAAGCCCATCGCCATGTCTTAAACTTGATTTTGGGCTTTTCATTTGCCTACAACTTCAAGAAAATCACATAAAGTATCCTCATTTATCTCACTGCTCCAGCTTCCTGTTCACTTACACCGGAGCTTCACCATGATTTATTGAAAAGCCCAACCCGTTATAAAATGATTCCCCAGCATCTAAAATTAATATATGTTAGGTTTTTAGTCACTTATTATTCTTTCCCCCACTGGGCTGCAACTCCGTTCAGGACTCTAGGATACGGGCGACGCCATCTTGACTCAGAAGCATCACACTTACTGAGGAGAGAAGAGTGGGATAAAGTACAGGGGGCGGGTTATAGCTGTGATTTGCTCAGACAGCAGAGCTGGGGTCAGGAAAAGGTCAGCAATCCCAGAATGCAGAGCAGCACAGTCTGTTTGCAGGCTGCCTGATGTTCCATGAGCCACCATCTTGGATGTTTAAAGGCTCCTAACATGCAGTACATGCAGGTAGGATGATTTTTAATGTGAGCAATCTGTATGTACAGGGTGTGGGAAACATAAGATATGATCTTATCCAGGGTGAAGGTCCGCTTTAAGTGAATAAAGTTTGTTCTCCCACTTTAATGTTCATTTCAAATAAAGTTCTGCAGTAGCAAGGAACGCTCTTAGAAGTGGCATGATACTATGTATGACATGTAGACCTGGCTTTGGGTGCATATACAGAAGTATTAGTGTGTGTGTGCTGTTTTCAATCTTCAGCAGGGGGGCTGGACCAAGCAAAGAAAGCTAGAGTTAATATGACTGAGAAGGCTGGGTTGGCTATGTAGAGTCACATGTTGTTACCTGTCAGAAGGACCTTATGTAGTAATAATGAAAAGAAGTTTAGTTCTCCCAATTATGGATGGAAAACATATGTTAGACTAGGCAAACTGTTTTAGTGCACCTTTATTTTTCTTGATGTAAATTTTTAATGTCCTGGAACATGTACAAGACCTGGTGCACCACAAATATTTTCTAAGTCAAGGCGTGCTTAACACTAAACTATCAATGCAAACAAGAAATGGAGCCTGGGGTATAGCAACTTCCCCAGGACCCACAAACGAAAGGAGCACAACCAATAAGAATATATACAATATTTTATTAAGAAAAGCACAACAAGACATACATATAAGACAACCATAAAAAACACATTAAAATACCACCACTGCTATTTGTCCTGTATTATAATAAAATTAAGCCACATAAACTATCCTCATAAATAACCCATATAATACAAGATTCTAGCCTGCTGAGCACTATCAACTATCTAAACCCATATAAAACCAAAGCCATATGTATCTAAAATAACCCTTTGTGCCGGCACAAAGAAACACCCACTACTCAAAGGGGAAATCAATATAATCCAAATGTAAACAATAACAGTGCAAAGCTTCAAATTTTGGTGAGGGACAAAATATAAATGTACATTGTGCAGAACTAATAATAATACAAAGATCCAAATACTTAACTCCAACTTATTGTACAAACAAATTAATATATATATATATACTGAAATTGTAACATGCATGCTAGTTAAAGCAAACTAAGGACACAAAGGGAAACGTGCATATCAAAAGAGCAATACTCAGCTGTGATAAAAATAAGCAGGCATCACCGGGGAGGAAGGACAGGACACAGGGGGTGTTTCCACCTGCTCTTCGCGATTCTAAGGCTCGCTTCTTGCTTGGGTGAGATTAAAATAAATGTACCGTATATACTCGAGTATAGGCCGATCCATGTATAAGCCGAGGCACCTAATTTTACCCCAAAAAGTGGAACAAGCTATTGACTCGAGTATAAGCCGAGGCATTAAACATTCTTGGGGGGAAAGCAGGGACAGGCAGGGTTAATGCTACTGTGGACAGGAAAGGCATCTTGCACCATGCCACATTTTTTGGCCCTGCCCCTGCTCTAAAGGACTGGGCATAGAGATGACAGGGAGGTCAGCATGAACCAGCGCGCGCGCACACACACACTCACACACACACAAACGGTACCTGCTGCTGCTGCCGCCACCAACCTCCTCCTCCAGCCGGTCGCTCTCTCCATTCAGCCCCGCCATCATCCGTCGCCATCAGCCGCTCCCTCCGCCGCCGCCGCCAGCCGCTCCCGCCGTTCCTGCCGCCGCCAGCACTTCCTGGCTGTTGCGCGCTGGTCGTCGGTGGGCGTGCCCCATATGGCCGGCGTCCAATGTTTTCATTGGACACCGGCCATATGGGGCACGCCCACCGACGACCTGCACGCAGCAACCTGGAAGTACAGCTCAATTACCGTATTGACTCGAGTATAAGCCGAGGTGGCTTTTTTCAGCCCAAAAAGTGGGCTGAAAAACTCGGCTTATACTCGAGTATATACGGTACCTCAGAAGTCTTTATACTATCCCCAGGATGAGAATGGGGTCAGTAGGCCCTCCCAGCATGGCGCATATGTGCCCAGCCAAAGCGTACGTGCACGTGCGCGTTCCAACCCGGCGCCGTCAAAATGACGGCGGCACAAAGGGTTATTTTAGATACATATGGCTTTGGTTTTATATGGGTTTAGATAGTTAGAAACATAGAAACATAGTAGGTTGACGGCAGAAGGAGACCATACGGTCCATCTAGTCTGCCCTTATGTGTATACGGTATGTTCTCTTTATCTTAGGATAGATGTGTGCTTATCCCAGGCATGTTTAAATTCAGTGACTGTTGATTTTTCAACTACCTCTGCTGGAAGATTGTTCCAAGCATCTACTACTCTTTCTGTAAAATAATATTTTCTAACATTGCTCCTGATCTTCCCCCCGACTAGCTTCAGGTTGTGCCCCCTTGTTCTATCGTTAAGTTTCTTCTTAAAAACACTTCCCTCCTGAACCTTATTCAATCCTTTCACATATTTAAAGGTCTCAATCATGTCCCGCCTCTCCCTTCTTTCCTCCAGACTGTACAAATTAAGTTCTTTAAGTCTCTCCTGATAAGTTTTAAGTGTAAGTCCTTCCACCATTTTTGTTGCCCGCCTTTGGACACGTTCTATTTGAATAATGTCTTTTTGCAGGTAAGGTCTCCAGAACTGCACACAGTATTCTAGCTGTGGCCTTACCAGGGCTCTATACAGCGGCATCACAACCTCCCTCTTCCTACTGGTGATGCCTCGAGCTATGCAGCCGAGCATCCTGCTAGCTTTTCCCACTGCCTGGCTGCACTGTCCACTCATCTTGCAGCTATCAGTAATCAGTACCCCTAAATCTCTCTCCTCCGAGGTCCTGGCTAACACAGTGCTGCCCATACGGTACTCAGAGCAGGGATTCCTTCTACCCAAGTGCATGATTTTACATTTAGAGACATTAAACTCTAGTTTCCACAGTTTTGACCATCTATCCAGTAAAGCTAAATCATTTTCCATGTTGCAGACACCTCCAGGAATATCCACCCTATTACTAACCTTTGTATCATCAGCAAACAGACAAACTTTTCCTACCAAGCCTTCTCCTATGTCACTTACAAATATATTAAAAAGAATGGGGCCCAGGACAGAGCCCTGCGGCACACCACTTGTAACTCGCCTTTGTTCAGATTGCACGCCATTTACAACAACGCTCTGATACCGATCCCTCAGCCAACTGGAAATCCACTGAACTATCCAGGGATTGAGTCCTACCTTCAATAACTTATCTATGAGCTCCTTATGTGGTACAGTGTCAAAGGCTTTGCTAAAATCCAGATAGGCGATATCCACAGCACCACCTTCATCTAACACTTTAGTGACATTGTCAAAGAAATCAATATGATTGGTCTGACATGATCTGCCCTCAGTAAAGCCGTGCTGTTTTGGGTCCAATAGGTCATTAATTTTTAGATGGGAAATTATCTGTTTTTTTAAGAGTGTTTCCATTAATTTGACCACTATAGATGTTAAACTAACTGGCCTGTAATTACTGGCTTCTTCTCTACTCCCCTTTTTATGGATTGGTACGACATTGGCCATTCTCCAATCATCTGGAACCTCACCAGTTGAAAGGGAATGGTTAAGTAAATCAGTTAGAGGGGCTGCAATCACAAACCTAAGTTCCCTTAGAACTCTGGGGTGGATTCCATCTGGACCCATCGCCTTACTTACCTTTATATGTGCCAGCTCGGATAGGACATCAGCCTCCAGAAACTCCGGAGCTGTGCCCTCCCAGCGGGATGCTGTGCTATGACCATGCCTGCTACTATCTGAAAATACCGAACAAAAGTAGCTATTCAGATGGTCAGCCACAGCCTTATCTCCGTCAATATATTTATTTTCCCTATTTCTAATTTTTGAGACTAGTTAATAGTGCTCAGCAGGCTAGAATCTTGTATTATATGGGTTATTTATGAGGATAGTTTATGTGGCTTAATTTTATTATAATACAGGACAAATAGCAGTGGTGGTATTTTAATGTGTTTTTTATGGTTGTCTTATATGTATGTCTTGTTGTGCTTTTCTTAATAAAATATTGTGTATATTCTTATTGGTTGTGCTCCTTTAGTTTGTGGGTCCTGGGGAAGTTGCTATACCCCAGGCTCCATTTCTTATTTGCATTAATGTCCTGGAACAAACTAGGATGATACCCCTTCAGCAGGTTCTTTGTTTTAACTTTATTGAGCCCCTTAGACCAGGGGTCTCCAAACCTCAGTCCGTGGTCCACTACCGGACCATGGCACCCTATCAGGTCGGCCGCAGAATGGTCACACTCCACCCACATTCGCAGAGACCCGGCGGGCCCTGCTTATTGTCAATGCTCATTCACTGGTGGCACAGCAGCCCCACCTCCAAACCCCCAAAGCGCGCCGGACTTGCTTCTGTCACAGAGACAGCCAGCCTGGCCCGCAGCGTGAGGTTTGGGGGTGGGGCAGCTGTGCCACCAATGAATGAAAACTAACAGTGAGAAGCGCCCGCCGGGTCTCTGCAGTCTGAGTGGGGGGGGGCAGCCCAGGTGCTGGCACCTCGCATGAATTGCTGTCATCTTTACCACTTCAGCCAGCAGTCAGAGGGTCGAGCTAGTGGACTTGTTCAAGGCAATCAATTGTGTTCCTCACGCATCCTCTGTATTCCTGGCCATCCCGTGCATTCCTATCCCCCAGGCATCCCTGTATTTCATACCCCTGTGCATTCCCCTGTATTTCAACCCCCCCCCCTCCCGGGCATTCCCTGCAATCCCAACCCCCAGACATTTGCCAGACATCTTATGCACCTCCCCAGCTGGGCCCTGCAACCTAACCCTGGGCATCCCCTGCATCCCCCACCCTGAGTACCTCAGCTTTCTACTCTCCCAGCCGAGCATCCCTCTAAAATCCTACCCCCAGGCAACTCCTTCATCACTTGGCATCCCCCTGAAACATAGGCCCTGGCCATCTCACTGCAACATAACCCTGGGCATCCCCTGCATTTCCCACCTCGAGACATGCAACTGCATTACTTACCCCCCCCGGCTTCCCCCTGCAACCATAACCTCTGATAACCCCCACCCCTGGGTATTCCACCAAACCCCCAACCCCGACGTTACCCACCTCCAGGTATTCCCCTGCAACCTCAACCCAGGAACACAGGATGTCACCTTCTATCCCCCACCAATGACCACCCCCAAAAACCCTCATTCCTTGTCATCCCCCCCGAATTCCCTATCCCTTGGCATCCTCTTGCATCCTTCACCCCTAGGCCTCCACCCACCAGGCTCGCCCATGAAATATCCAAACCCGTTTCATGGGCGCAGTCCACTCCGACACCCAGCCATTCTAATAGGCTGGGGAAGGAAGCACTTGCCACAGACTGCATGGAAAGCAGGGATGCAGTGCCAGGACTCTGGAAAACAAAGCTTTATGCCATGTATTAATATGTACCCCATACATTGCTTGGATGAAAATGGGTGCATGTGCCGTGGGGCCATCGGAAAGGTACATTTTGTGGGCCATCCTGGGGGTTTCACACGAAAGGGCATCACAAATCAGTATTCTCTGTTGCTGAGGAACAAACTGAGTATAGTGAAAACCCAGGGTTTTATTCCTCTTTAAACCCCCCCCCCAGGATCGTCAGTAAAACATACCTGATTCCAATACTGCGGAGCATGTCTGGGTCGCACACTGCTATACCTTTAGCCAGGCATGTGTCTGTGTCAGGCATTTGTGAATGGCTGGCAGGGCACACCCCCAGCCCCCGGTATCTGACCCTGCCCCAACCCCCACCGGGCCCTGGAACAATTGCCTTCAATGAAACGGTCCCTGGGGCTAAAAACGTTGGGGACCACGGCCTTAGACCAACTAAAATCAGAATAAAATACATGAAACTGTCCACACAACGGATGGAGACAAAAGAACATGAAATGTAAGAGCGCAAGGTCATAATTTCACAACTGAACTAAACCAAACTAAACTCTTCTGGAAAGGATTTCTACAAGATTTGGGGGGGGGGGATATTGGGCCATTCATCCAAGAGAGCATATGTGAGGAAAGACACTAACGTTGAACAAGAGGGCCTTGGTTTATCCCAAATGCGCTGGCTAGGGTTAAGAACAAGGCCAGTCAAGTTCTTCCATGCTAAATTCACCCAACAAGGCCTTGTTTATGGACCTTGTTTTGTGCACTGGGTCACAGTAATCCTTGACCATTAAATGACCTGCCCAAACTTTTCCCACATGTTAGATGCTCACAATTGTCTAAAATATCTTGGTATGCTGTAGCATTAAGATTTCTCTTCACTGAAATAACCCCATATAAGTATTCCTGGCCCACTGGACCGGAACTTTCTAGTTACACACATGATACAGATGTAACATTCTTCCTCAAACCTAGACTCATTCACCAGTCAGGAGTACAATGTCCACATGAGATTGTGATTTACACTACTTCATCCAAGCCCCATTTCGCTTGGTGGTGTAAGGCTTGCATGCAGGTGCTCAGCCAAGAGAACTGATACCATGAAGATTCTGGCACACAGGATTTGTGCCAATATTAAAATGATTGACCACCCATTTATAAAAAAAACAAAAAAAGGCAATCACCTTTTGTCCCCTGCAGATGACTGGTCCTGCTCCGGCGATCCCATGGCTGGATCACAACTCTGTTCACGGACACTTCCTGGCGAGATTGTGCCCTTCAGCCATCAGTCACAGGGGTGTGGCCACTTCATCTCCTCTGCAATAGAGGGGGTGCGCCAAGGCCTAACACACCCGTTTCATTGTCTTGTAGAATATAGGCTTCATCTCACTCAAATACATGTGGGACTCACTACATTTCCCAAGGGAACATTTAAACGTCTGCAATTTGATAACTAGTAATACTTTAACATAAGAGTTTTTGTCACGGTTACACTAAGTAACAAGATCTGAGGCCCAAACCTGACCATAAACTAGCAACAGAGGACACCCCCCTTTTGAAGTTATCGAATATAATCTTTCAGTTTAGGCATTGTGGATGGATGAATTCACCAGGCACCAAATATTTTGTGAGGACATGATCCTAAAAAAAGCATACAGTTATATCCACTGATCTGATTATCCTTCAGGAACAGGTCTAGTGAAACTACCAGCAGACCTTTCTTTTTGACCTTAAACCCGACCAACACCCTTGCAACAAACAGTGATCATATGAATTCATCCCTCCCCATGGCAATTCAGATTGCTGCAAATAAACATTAATTTAGCTTTTTCTATCTCCTGCTGTAAAAATAAAATGGCGTCTCCTGGAGCTGCAGGCCATCTGCAAACAGGAAGTGCTGTTGGGTTTCCTGTAACTGTGCATTGTCAGTTATGTCATTCAAATCCAAGCAGCAGAACAGCTGAGATGCTAGGAAAGGAAGCTCCAAAATGGCTCCTACCATTTGAAAAAAAGCTTTTCAGTTTTGAGTGGATGCAGGAGCAAATAAATATAAACGTTGACAATGCATCAGATGGGGCAAGGGAGTTTTCTATTCCAACTGCTCCAACTGTTACTCCGGTTTACATTGTCTGAATCTGATTCCGAATCTCCCATGTTGGAATTAGGTAAAGCATTGATAAATGGGGTGTGTTAAGCATAGAAGGTTGTCCTGACAACTTTGATAAGATATAGAAAATGTGGTGTTATAATCCCAATATGTGACCCTACCCTGGGGTCAAAGGCAATGAAGCACCTGTGCCTATTCTTCCATTGCATTCATAATTCTTAATTATATTACTTTTAATTTATAGTTGCTATTATTTATATTTGTATAATTATTCTGATTAAAATCTATACAATACTTCTTAAAAATAGTTCCTATTTATTTACTTACTTTCATGGAGCAGTTAAGGAAAGGAGTAAAGGAAGCCCATCTAAATGAGCACTTGAACCTTTCTCTGATTTGTTAACACCTGCCCACAATGGATTGATATTTTATCTATGTGTAAATGTTCAAATGTGAAAGTAAGGGAGAGATCAATAAATGATGATATTTTAAACAAAATGTTAAAGCAGACCAAAACCCACTGAACTTGTGAAATACATTTGGCCAATTCCTCTGCTGATACTTCCTTCTTATGGTGTAGAACTAGAAATTGATATTTTCGCGTTTCAAATGGTCCTGGAACACTTTATTTTTTGCTGTCCCACTCTGTAAGATGGCAGGCGGTCAGTCATTGCATAGGTGGGCCAATGACATCATTGCCACACACAACAGTGGCAATGAATAGAGTAGGGGGAGCTTTAGAGCTAAAACAGGCGCCATTATCTGGTATTAGAGTAGCAGTGAAAATTGCCAAATGGTACTCTTCTTAGAGGGTGCAATTCAGGGGTGTTTGGGTCTGTTTTAAGTTGAGATGCCACTCTCCAAAAGTCTTTTCCCTTGTTAAACCGGACCTTCAGCATGATTTAATGAAAAGCCTAAACCCTTAAAAAAATATCCCCCAGCATCTAAAGTTATTAAGATATATTTTAAGTTTTTAGTCACTTACTTATTATTCTTTCCCCCACTGGGCTGCAACTCTGTTCAGGACTCTAGGATACGGGCGCCACCATCTTGTCTCAGAAGCATCACATATTGAGAAGAGGAGAAGGAGGGGAAAGTGCAGGGGTGGGGTTATAGCTGTGCTTTGCACAGACAGAGCAGAGCTGGGGTCAGGGAAAGGGCAGCAATCCCAGAATGCAGAGCAACACAGTCGGAAGACACTTCCTGTTGGCAGGCTGCCTGACGCTCCATGAGCCGCCATCTTGGATGTTTAAAGGCTCATAACATGCAGTAGATGCAGGTAGGATGATTTTTAATGTGGACAATCTGTATGTACAGGGTGTGGGAAACATAAGATAGGCTCTTATTTAGGGTGAAGGTCCGCTTTAAGTCTATAAGACATACCACAGGAGGCCCTATATTTGTAAAGATGAACCACAATTAGAAGCAACAAAAGTGATTATGTAAAAGGCTTAGAAGAGGACTCCTACATCCTAAATGCAGAACATATGGCAGCCAATAAGGAAAACTGGGACATCAAGATTGGTAAACATTTTTGCTAACTGGCAGTTTTATAGACGGGGTTCTTTGTAAGATACTATAGAATGGCTTAGATACACAGATTGGTGACCCAAAGGCTTACAATTCTCTGTCTATAATTCTATGATTTGATTGCTTTACAAGCTTCCTTTACCACTTGTGGATGTGACTGATGTAAGTACACACTTTTTCTTCATCGTTATTGTATATTGTGTTACACATGTGATTGTTAATTTGTGTTGTTCATGGAATAGTAGCTCACATGTTCACTGGGATATTCAGATGATAGAAGTATATACTGTGAGGCATTTCTGTCCCATTGTTAATACTAGCATGTTTGCTATAGGGCAGATGTTTTGTACAGTTGACTGCAGTAACATTATTGTTCTCTTGTTTTTTTCAGTATAACCTTGGCCTGACCAACTATCCAGAGCTTTTCCTTCTAAATAATATGGAAAACGAAGACAAGACAGCATCCCGATGATGCCGGCCAATGTGGCACACTTACTGATGCCCCATCCTTCGTTGTAGAGGCCAAGATCACCCAGCAATTCCGAGGTGCCGCATGCTTTGGCACAACAATTACCAGATGAACTTTTTAGACTTTATAATAAGAGAGATAAATTATGCAATATGTATATTACAGCCTTTTTAATTTATTACATTTTATGCAACATCCAAATCTTTCATTTTGATTTTCAATACTGTGTATGGGGGCCCCATATTTCGAACTTTGAATTTAGGATTTTCTTTCTAATGTGACCACCCAGAATGTGCGGCTAGATCTACACAATGACAATAGTATAAAAAGTATCCTTTCTTAGTCATCTCTAGTCTATGCAAAATCAAAATAACATTTCTGGCTAAAGTAATAATTATATATATATATATATATATATATATAACAAATCAGTCAATCATTCCAGGGGAATCCAGCAATTCCTATTTGCCTGGATCAACACTGTGTCATAAACCAGTTTTGGATTTATTTATGCAGATATGTGTCATTGTAGAAGAGAACATAATTTAATTTTAGAGCAATATTTTGATCTACTTATTTTAGCTTTATTGTGGGCTGTTAATTATTTTTCAGAACACAGTAGGGTAAAACTTTTGTAATACTCTGACATATAGTGTTTTTAAGTGTTATTTTTATCAATGAAAGAAGACAATTGTTTGTCAGCATTTTCTATGAAATTGGTCATTTTGCCTAATATTGCCTTTTATTCCTTAAGATAAGGGTTTTTATGTTAGTCCTTTAAAGTATAATGGTACTGTGAATTTTACTGTAATATTGCATTTTTATATAAAAAGGAAACCATGCCATGTTCTATGCTATCCAGATGTTATATCAAAGGGTGTGCACAATTTGGGCTGAAATCAGCAGATGCTGATTTGGCGGTTTAGTGGTACTAGAGGTTGGTCTCTGATAAAGTCAGTGCAGCAACACAAATAGAGTACAACTGATGAGACAGGACAAGTTAATATCAAGATGGTTAGGAAGATGGAAATGTGTAGCATTTTTTCAATCTTTGATTGGTTGAATTTATGGCAGTTATTGTAGTAATTTAGGATCAAAAACCTATGTCTTTTATATTAAACCCCAACAAACCACCTTTACATTTTTGTTCATAGGGAGGTAAAACAAAAGCCTTTCAGGCAATAGTAGCCAAATATGTCTGACTGTGTTTAGATCCCTGGACCAAAAGATTTCTTGGACAATGTTGAGAACAACAGTTTTGGATGTATTTAAAATGTAATTAAAATTAAACTCTCAGCACACCAAGTCAATGTCTCACAAATGGTAGTAAAGTCTTTAAAGGAGCACTATCGTGAAAAATGGCCCAATGATAAAAATACATGTAAATATGCAGGATGGCTGGAGGAGGGCTCACTTATTACAGCTGGCATCAAGAAATATCCAGCCAAATATCATGGGTGACAGACTTGGGCCTTGATTCACAAAGGGTAGAAAAAAACTCTTATGGTAGTAAAAAAATTCAATTCATGAGAAAAAAGCCTGAGAATGTCACTGTTAGTGAATCACCAGATAGGAAGACAATGAAAATCAATGGCACTTTTTACTACAGGTAAAAAGGGGTAAAAAGTTCAATACCTTTTTCAAGAGTAAAAAAGTACCATTGACTTTCATTGTCTTCCTATCTGGTGATTCACTAACAGTGACATTCTCAGGCTGTTTTCTCATGAAATGAATTTTTTACTACCATAAGAGTTTTTTTAAACTCTTTGTGAATCAAGGCCTAAACCTGTTACCCCTGTATCTTATTCCTACTATGAGAGAATAAACCACAAGCTTGGCAGGAGTTTTATTCAGTTTGGGTGTATAAGTGACCCATCCTCTCATTAGCTGACATGTAGATTTTTAATATTACACAATTTCGCGATAGTGCTCCTTTAAACACTGGCGCAGCTGAACGTCGTCACTAGACCTATTATTAGGGGTTGGGATACACCCACCAATGATTTTTATTGATTATAATTATTATAATTCTTCACGGTGAAGAAATTGTGTTATCAAGGCTCCACAGGAGGAGTATTGTAGCAGCAGGTTTTTCACAGTAGAGGACATTCTGCTGCACCAGTTTTTAAACTATTTAATAATCTACTTGCCCCCCTTTGTTACCTTTGGCATCTGCTGCTTGACAGTGTGTGTTGCTGCTCAGCTTGTTATCAGTACATCTGGATGCTTCTTTAGCTTTGTTGTAGGTGCCGGACCTTCGATTTATCCATAAATGTAATTTGCCAATTTAACTTTCCATTTGTAGTATGTCGCTCTTGCAGTTTTACTTACAATAATTACCTACAATTCTCTCTACCACATTTTTAATAATTTGATTAAACAGGATAGGACCTAGTACTGAACCGTTTGCTAACTGCTAACATCAGTCCATGTTGAATGTGTTCTATTTACAATTACTTGTTTTAAACTTTTCAGCTCCCATTATAAAAATCCTATTCTTTTTTTAATTACCTGCAGTTAAAATGTAACATGCATTATATAGGCATGAAAATAGAGAGCACTGCAACGCCTTACGAGTAGGACCCAGCTGTAATAAGATGGCGATCATGATGTGCAGGGTTATGGTCACTTCCAGATCTTAACAGCTAAAAATACATATTAGATATGTATTATTGATGTGTCCAGGCAGCTCCCCGCAGCATGTTTATATCGGTATACTGGATATTAGCTTTTAGATCCCTTTAATCCCCCCTACACTGCCTAACATGGGTCTAACCAGGATTGTGACAATGTTCTGACACTCTAAGAATCATCCCCCATGTCACCATTCAACTCCAGCCCTAGGCTGATGAGGCTGAAGCCTGAAACACGTGTCCAGGTAGGAGTGGATGGGGACATCCAGGTGCTTTTAGATATAGCTTTTAAAGGTATTTGCATGGATCCGCCTACTGCAAGGGATTCTGGGAGAAATTCTATTATTCTTCTCTTGTATGCCCCATGCAAATACTTTCCATTTTCTGAAATTATTCTATGCTTTGTACCATTGAACAGAGGGCTTTTGAATCCCTTTAATCCCCAGATACTGCCTATCTTGGATCTCTGCCTAAGCAGGATTGTGACAAAGGGATAGGGATACAGAAGGCAAAGGCATTTGTTAGACCATTGCATCGGGCTACGTTTGGCACTGTCCTTAACAGTTTTCAGTTATCAAGGTTTACAGTTTCACTTTATGATTTACCCATTGAAATATTTTGGCGTGGCCCTTGGCTCTGTGATACCACATATTAATCAGCATAATGGACAGGGTCTATAAGACAGGCATTCTCATCACCCTGGCTGTTATTCCTCTCTCCCAGTGTCCACAGTCTGATGATAAGGAGCTTTAGACCACCAGCTTAGCCTCATTTTTGTTAGGCTATGGTAAAAGAATTCAGGGGGTGTGCTACTGCTCTTTGCTTTGTTTCTACTATCAGGAGCAGCAGTGTCCTGACAGGAAGGGAGAGCACAGCCATGATGAGGTGAGCTGCTGAATGACAGTTTATGCGCTTTGCTTACAAGTCCTTTTAAGATAAGGGATTGGATTTTTATCTTGGTGAGTTGAGGTTCTGTGATTACTGTGTTAGGACCTGGGCGAGTACCACTCCAGTATTGGCCTACACAGGCCACCGGTTATTTACTAAATTATATAATCCTTACTTCAAGTTTGGAGCAAACTGCTATCCCTGCCCTCTCTACCAGTGTTATTAGTGATGTATTGCCTTTGTAAAGGACAACTCGGTGACCAAATCTGTGCACAGCTGTAAATCAGGCGACAGGTGGTCTGAAGATAACAGTATTATGAACTATTAGATGAAATTCTGATGACTGTTACAGTAATGTAGGTTAGGAGATCCCATAAGCATGCAGCAATTTACAAATATTGTTCCTAAAACTACTAATGGTACTGGATAGAGGTTAGCACATATTGATGTATCCTCCCTAATAACTTTTCTCCGAACACAGCTCTTCAGGACTGTAAGGCAAGGTTAGCCTAGAGTCCAAATAACCCCCTGGGTCTGTTTAAAGTGGATCAAACCCATGTGATCCAGCCCTGGAATCTAAAAGAGAGCCTACCCCAGGGCATCCGATAGAGGGATGCCCCGCTGTGTGAAACACTCGGGTTGCTGTTATACTTACCTTTACCAACGGTTTTCATGATGCTGCAGTCGCGGGCTGCTGCATCTCCGGCTTCCCTATAGCTGTGTGCGCTCCTGCGCCCAGCCATTCAGATAGGCTGTTGTAGGGGCAGGCATGGCCAGCTGGCATCTGCACATCAGCCAATCGTGATCTTAAAAGGTGCTGGGTGGGCGTGGCCACGGCGGTGGAAACTCCCGTTCCTATTTAAACCAGGCCAACACCGAGCTGGCAGCATCGCTGTGTAGGGGGGTAAATAGCTGGATTAGTGGAGCGCCCAGTAATGGGTTTTCTCTGATTTAAGCCAATTGCTTTTATATTTAAAAGTCATCTGTAGGCTTAAAGCAAACCCAATAATACCTGCCTTATTGCCCCACAACTGATCTATCCAGGACAACTTCCTCCTGCTGGGATTTCTGGGATTTCTGGGTCTTATCATCACATGTGCCACTGCTACCCCATTCCATTGTCTGGTAAAAGCAGAACTGTAGTCTGAATGCTGCCCCTGCATGTGGCAATGTGTATATGGGGGGTATCACAGACCTAGACATGCTACCTCTGGCTGAGGCTGTGTGACCGCCATCTCTCAATCTTCTGTTAAAGCTGAGGCAGAGTGGTGTGATTTTCATATCTTCTAGAAAAAAAGCTAACTGGACTTGCTGTTCTCTTGAACATGTTTTGTTAGTCATCCACCTGGCTTTCTCATGTCATAGTGACTAGCAGAAATGAGTAGTGGCTCCGATCTATTTCCTTTGTCTCCCATAAACATTATAGATGCAAGGTGTTGATTTTATTAGCATGACTCCAGGGCAGGCATACTCCCTCCCACCGGGGCATCATGATTGTGGATGCCCTGCTGTGTAAATCCCCCCAGGTCGCCCAGTGAACTCACCTTCTCCCCAATCCAATGGCACATGTGCGAGCAGCGGTCGCTCTAAGTTAGAAGGAAGTGGGAATGTGCCTGTCGGTGCACTCAGCTAGACTTGGCTGGAGCCAAGTGCTTAGACAAGCCTAGGCAAGTTTCTGGCAGCACAGTTAAGTGCACTGATTGGACATGCGGCCGGCCACACATGTGCCATAGGACCGGGTGGGCAAGGACCAAAACCCAGGATAGTCAAAGTCCTGGGTTTTGGTCCACTTTAGGCTATTAGTAGGCTGGTCTTGGTGGGGTGTTACAGAGGGCATCCAGGCAAAATGACAGGACTTCCTCTTAATTAGGCAGTGGGAGGGATGCATCCCACATCGAGAAGCTCATCCGCGCTTGCGACTTGGGGGAATGGAGCTGTCACTACTTACAACCTCAACATCTAAAGTGATCATGAACAGCCTATCAGGCTCGCTGGCAGCCAGGCACATAACTGTGTGCTGCTGGCCTGGCAAGCCTGAAAGAGTGGCTACAGCATGCTGTGAAGTCCTAGGTTTGGTCATTTTCATTGGCCTCATTCACCCAGCTTATGAACACCTGTGCTCAGCAGGGATGTTTATCCCCTAAGAGGTAGCCCAGTCATTTTTTACTTGACTTCATCTTTAACACAGCATTATAGGTGGCAGATGGTGTCGACTGTGATTGGTGTCACAGCCTCCACCTAGATTCAGGCCTGGCTTCATGTTTTTTACAAAAATGCCCTACTTTCTCACATCTTTTGAAACAGTCTGCCTCCCCATGCAGTGAGTGCCCTATGTCCTTCAGATTTAATGTTGGTACACAGCTCCTGGCCAGAGGACTTGACCTTTCTTTTCTGAGATATCTGCTGGCATAACTGCAGTTTTGTTTCACAAAGACTTATTGCTGCTAGATTCCACTACAAGAGATTACAACAGCAAGTCCAGTTGCCATATCTTCACATCAAATTGTTCATACCGTAAGGTGGCTTAAGCCTTACTGCCCTCTATTGATCTGCATGAGCCAGCAGCCTGACAAAATGGCCACTACCAGCCAAGAATCATGTGAAGGCGCTAAATGGCTGACAACATATAAAGGGTTGACCTGCCAACAGGAGAGAGAAGCTAGGAAGGGTAGAGGGAAGTATTAAAGGTGAAATGTTCCTGAACTATTGACATAATAGCAAGCCTATTATAGATCACTGCACTATGAGGAGCCTAGCCAGTAATGTTAATTGAACATTATTAGGTTTGGTAATTTTATTCTATTAATTGTAAAGAACATGTTTTAATGTTATTGAGCTAAATTGAATTCTTATGTATTATTTACAGTAATTTATGTTTTGTTTGATAGCGATTTAGTCAGGGACAAAAGTTTATACCAAACAAATAATATAGTACTTACCCCAAGCAGAGGTGGTGAATATGGAAAAAAACTGTACTTATAATTTGTAAGGAAATAATATTTGTAGGGAAAATCAGCTGTAATTATAGTTTGTAAGGAAATACTTTTGTAAGGAAAATGTAACTGTAATTATTGTTTTGATATGATATTGTACTGTATTTTGTTCCTACAGAGACCACATCTTACAATGTATAGAGACTACTATGACTTGTCCTGGTCTGTGAGAAGCCTGTTTCCTATTGTGTTTATCTCATTGCCAGTCTACTATAAGAACATAAGAAAAAAGAACTTTTAGAATGAGATGCCTCTTTGTGGGCCCTTATTGAATGACTTGCCAGTCAGCCTCTGTTTATGGTGCAGTGGTAGCAAGCTTGTGGTTCCAATACAGCCACTGATGGAAAGGCCTGTGCTTTCCCATAGGATGTGTTGTGCATGCGCTATAAGCAGCATTGGGACCCTTGAGCTTATTATAAGCTTCTGTGACAAAGACTTGAGAGGCAGCCTGTTCCCACTACACTATGGAAAGCTGGCCATACTGCTGGCCCCACAAAACAGAGATCAGTACCAGTCACCCTGACTATTCACCAGCTTGATTCCAGAGTCCTTCAGGCTGAAGTGGTACAGTTTTAGCCTTGTCATCTCTGATGCCAACCGTGTGCCTCAAGATGTATATGTATGGTAAAACAAGTACAATTTTATTACTACAGTACTACCCTAATTTCTTGTTGTGGTCTGTCTCCAACTCTCTTGAGTTGTCAGTGTGCCTTTTATAAGGTAAAGGAACATATGTTTACAAATGACCGAATTATTTTAATAAAAGTGGCAAGAGATTTGTTTTCCTTTATTTGTGTTTCCTGAATAGCCTGGTGTCTTTTTTATGTAAAGTGCTATTATATCTGTTTTATAAACCTTCTTCCAGCTGGGCCATTTTTCATCTCATGTCTCTCATCCCTTGTCCTCATCTGTCCTTCTTTCTGGGTTGATGTATAGATCTGCCTAAATATATCATTTATTGATGTACCCACTGTTACATGCAACATGTAATCTCTAAGGTAACACAAAGTAAGACCTCCAGTTAAAAATGACTGTAGGCCAGTACCCTAATATATCAATTCACTTGAGGCTTACTAGGGATAAAAAGGTCTGGTACGTTGTAGCATTTTAACCAATTTTATTCAAGTTTTAGGAGCGCGGTGTTCCGCTTAAATATTTGCTGTCACCTGCTTGTCCGTCGGCGGGGATTGGACGGCGCTCAGGATAGTCAAAATCCTGGGTGTTGGTCCACTTTAAAAATGAAATTGAGGCCCAAATGTGAGCAACTTACTTGCTTTGCGCTCCCCTGTCGATCTTGACCATCACGGCCTACATGATCAGAGCTGTGAGTGAGAGACCGCTGGTGCCAATGGAGAATATTTGCCTGATTTCAGGTACTGCTATTTTGCGGGGCCCTGCCAGTGGTGGTATAAGAAGACCTAAAGGTCCTCTTTAAATTCTATTTTTCCTGGTGTCCTGTTCGGGACGCTCCATTCTTGACAATTGGGTTATCAGCCACAAGATGGCACAGTGACTGCAAGATGAAACTTGTGGCTCCTCCCGGCTCATACAAAGGCATCTGTTTCCCTAAGAATACCCAGAGTTTTCTTGCAGTCTGACTGCAAAGATGGATGCTATCTCTCTCTCTCCATGGATATTGCAGAAAAGCGGGGCATCCCAAGCCTGTCGGCCGCTGCAGCCCTATTCCCACCTTTTTCCGTGGACCCTTTCTGCCTCCCAGCATTCGGCTACGGATCAGGTGAAGGTAGGGGAACGCCAAGGGTCAGGCATTCGGCAGAGCTATGCTCTGGGCCGCAGACCCTGTCCCAAAGGGTAGCCGGCCATAGGCAATGGTGAGCCTATATGGGGGGAGGGGAGGAACCACCTTGGGATCCCTTATGTTTGTCTCCCACAAGCTTTATTTTGGTATTGTGTTTGTGCACTTGTCCTTTATTTGACTTCACTTACTCACTTTTTCCTCCTCTTCTGCTCCTCTCCTCTCTTCCAGGCTGCGAGGGGGGGGGGCGGACCCGGCCGGGGCTGTCGGATCGGGCTCTGGGGGCTGGAGGGGACGAACGCTGGCAACGACTTCTGTTGTCCGTAGTGATTTGTCCTGTGCCTCACCAGGAACAGGGTCGAGGGTTCTATTCCAATCTCTTCACGGTGCCCAAGAAGGACGGTACACTGAGACCTATTCTGGACCTGAAGGGTCTCAACAGATTTGTCAGATTCAAACACTTCTGCATGGAGAACTTATGGTCAGTGGTGAGCTCACTTCGGCCAGGCAACTTTATGACCACGGTGGACATCAGGGATGCTTACCTGCACGTCCCTATATTCAAGGGACATCAGAAGTTTCTGAGGTTCGCGCTGGAGGATCAGCACTACGTTTGGAATTTCTTCAGCCCCCCGGGTGTTCACCAAGGTGCTTCCGGGTGTTATGGCCCTGCTGAGGAGCCAGGGCATTCGTGTTCTTCCTTATCTGAACGACTTGCTGATTGCTGCTCAATCTTTTCAGCAGGCCGAGAGCGACACTCGGAGGAATTTGGCTGGGTGATCAATTATCCCAAGTCCTCGATCACTCATTGGTGAGGTCCTTCCTGGGCATGACGTTGGACACCTCTCAAGTCAAGGTGTTCCTCCTTCAGCAGAAGGTGGAAGGTCTTCAGATGCAGACGTGGGCCTTGCTGTTGTGTCCACACCCATCCATCCGTCTAGGGATGAAGCTAGTGGGTCTCACGGTGTCCACATGAGACCTCTTCAGTTGAATCTCTTGGCCGTTTGGGATCGGACACAAGAGTCCCTGGTGCAGGAATTCTCTCTGTCCCCTCTGGCCAGGCGGTCCCTCTCGTGGTGGTTGGACTCAAGAAATCTTCTTTCTGACTCCTCGTTGGGAGATTGTCACCACGGATGCCAGTCTGACCGGTTAGGGAGTTTTTTGCCAATCGCTGAAGTTCCAGGGCCAGTGGGGGCCTCAGGAGGCTCACGTGCCTATCAATCTCCTGGAGCTGAGAGCGATCCGGTTGGTCCTTTTTCATTTGACTCCCTGGAGCAAGCGAGCCCTCAAGGAGGTGACCCAGATCCTGTCTTGGGCGGAGGAGAATGTTCCCTGCATCTCTGCGGTTTACATCCCCGGGGTGGAGAACAAGGAGGCAGACTCCCTGACCAGGGGGACTTCTCGTCTGTGGTAATGGTCTCTCAGCAACAAGATCTTTCAAGCTCTGTGTCGCCGCTGGGGTCAGCCGGACGTGGACCTTTTTGTGTCCCGACACAATCACAAGCTTCAAAAGTTCGTCTCTCTGTCAAGAGATCCTCTGGCCTTTGCCACGGGCGCGCTGGCAATTCCTTGGACGGAGTTCCGACTCCTCTATGCCTTTCCTCCTTTCCCTAACCTGGGTCGCGTGCTGCGCAAGATAGCCCAGGAAGGAGTACCTACCATCCTGGTGGCCCCTCGTTGGCCGAGGCGGTGTTGGTTCACGGACATTGTCCAGATATCAGTGGATCGCTACGTCATGCCCGACGATCCAGGGCTTCTCATTCAGGGTCTGTTACGCTACCCCAATTTACAAACGCTGGCTTTGACGGCTTGGCTGCTGAAACCTCCATCTTGATGGAGAATGGGCTGTCTGCCTCGGTCGTGCGTACCATGATTCAGGCTCGGAAGAAATCCTTCTCCATTTACTACAGAGTCTGGCATGCTTACATTGCGTGGTGTGAGTCTAGGGGTTTCCCTTGTCACACATTTTCTTTTTCTAGGATTTTGGAGTTCCTACAACATGTTTTGGATTCGGGCCTCCAGCTGAGTACCCTCAAGGGGCAGGTTTAGGCCTTGGCTATTTTCTTCTAAAGATCCTTTGCCAATCATAGACTTATCAAGACCTTTTTCCAAGGAGTCACTGATGTACGTCCACCGTGTAAGCCTATGCTACCGGTGTGGGATTTGGTGCTTTCTGCTATCCAGGGTCCTCCCTTTGAGCCCTTGTGCGATGCTGCTTTATCCATTTTGTCTCTAAAGGTGGTCTTTTTGGTAGCTATCACTTTGGTGTGTCGCGTCTCGGAGCTGGCTGCGCTTTGTATGAAGCCTCCTTACTTTGAGCGGCATCAGGATAAGGTGCTTTTTCGGCTTAATGTGGTCCTTCACTCTGAATAAGACTCTATCTTATATGTTTCCCACACCCTGTACATACAGATTACTCACATTAAAAATCATCCTACCTGCATCTACTGCATGTTATGAGCCTTTAAACATTCAAGATGGCGGCTCATGGGACATCAGGCAGCCTGCAAACAGGAAGTGCCTTCTGACTGTGCTGCTCTGCATTCTGGGATTGCTGACCTTTTCCTGACCCCAGCTCTGCTCTGTCTGAGCAGAGCACAGCTATAACCCGCTCCCTGCACTTTATCCCACTCTCCTCTAATCGGTAAGTGTGATGCTTCTGAGTCAAGATGGTGGCGCCCTTATCCTACAGTCCTGAACAGAGTTGCAGCCCAGTGGGGGAAAGAATAATAAGTAAGTGACTAAAAACTTAAAATATATTAATTTTAGATGCTGGGGAATCGTTTTTTAAGGGTTTGGGCTTTTCAATAAATCATGGTGAAGGTCCGGTTTAAGCCTGACTTTTTACCTAAGGTTGTTTCTGCCTTTCGTCTCAATGAGGACATTGTCTTTCCTTCCTTGTGTCCCGCGCCTTCTAATTCTAAGGAGAGGACCCTATATTCCCTGGATGTGGTCTGAGACCTTAAGTACTACCTGGTTGCTACGGAATCCTTTAGGAAGTCTGATTCTCTTTTTGTCTTTCCTGACGGGCCTAGGAAGGGCTTGCCTCCAGCCAAATCCACTATCAGCAAGTGGATCAGACAGGCGGTGGTGCAAGCGTATTCTGCCAAGGGAAAGGAGCACCTTTTTCGGATCACAGCTCACTTTACCAGAGCTATTGGTGCCTCTTGGGCTTTTCAGCACCAGGCTTCGGTTGACCAGGTTTGTAAGGCCGCTACTTGGTCTTCTGTTCATACTTTTTCTAAGTTTTACAAGGTTGATGTTAGAGCCTCAGCTGATGCTGTTTTTTTGGCCGTAAGGTGCTTCAGGCGGTAGCGTCATGAACTACGTGCTGTTGCTCACTGGGGATCCCACCCTTCTTGGACACTGCTTTTGGATGTCCCAATTGTCAAGAATGGAGTGACCCGAACAGGACACCAGGAAAAATACAATTCTGTGAGTACTCACCTGTAGAATTGATTTTGGTGGTGTCCTGTTCGGGTCGCTCCATCCCTCCCTTGTTTGTTATCCTCTTTTTGCCTGTTAAGGTGATTACTTTTTGAGAGAGTTCATGTTGGGGCTGTGTGAATTAACATGGCCTCTGGCCTCCCGGCTTTTCTATGTATTTACTGCTTTTCAACCACTGGGGATTCTTAGGGAAACAGATGCCTTTGTATGAGCTGGAGGAGCCACAAGTTTCATCTTGCAGTCAACTGCTCCACCTTGTGGTGGATAACCCAATTGTCAAGAATGGAGCGACCCGAACAGGACACCACCAAAATCAATTCTACAGGTGAGTACTCACAGAATTGTATTATAGCAATGTAACATTTTGTTTAGTGCATTACCAATATGTGAGGTGGAAAACCACAAAGAAGCTTTCTTTTACTCTTAGGTGAGTAAAATCTACCCAGCCACTATCTGTCACCCACTGCAGAGTTGATACGTGATACAGCTCCTTTAAGCACTCAAGCATGTTCATCATTGCACACCTGCAGACAGCCATTCATATCAGCCTAGCATGGTGAGTGTGCAGACCAAGGATGCCACAAGAGGTCCATGTGTACACTGTGGGATCAAGCCTTGTGGTGAGTATAGGCAAAATGGGGGGTCACAAAGTAGGGCATCCCAAATTAGGAAGCCTTAGGGGAAGCACACCAAAACCCCAGGGGCTAATAGATTAGATGTTAGTTTGATGCCTATTTCATTTATTTTTTCATCACTTGAGGAAGTATAGTCATACTTTAATCTCTGCATCGTGAGGGCGTCCTGCTTTGGGATACCCTGCTACTGATCTCACTAAGCCTGATAACAGACAGTGGCAGCCCATGCTCACCACTTCCTCTGCCTGTGCTTCACTGCCAATCACATGACTGCTGATGACCATTGCACATCACTGTGCGCCTGCTGTCCCAGCAAACCCGAATGTTCGCCAACAGTCACATCATCGTCTATCTGTATATAAATGAGCATGCAGTGAGTATTGGCTGGCCAGTCTCTGGGCTTGCTGGGAAGGATGTGTAGTGGGACATCAGCCCCTCTTGCTGCAGAGATCATCAAGTAAAGACTTTACTTATGCTTTTAGTAATCAAACTTGCAGCTGATATATTGGGTGGACCAGTCGGAGTTGGACTATGCTCAAGTTTGGTGCATTCAGGCACTTTTTTTGCCCCAAGAGTGGAGTGGAAAATGTTAGTGCATCTTAGCGTGAAAAATTCTACTGCCAGTGGTTGAGCCATGGGTGCTGAAGGGGGAAGTTCGGGTGGCGGTGTTTGTAATATATTAGGCTCTGCAGAGCGCACATGGTGAGCAGCCTTAATGTGCATCTTATTCATGGTGCCGATGCCTCCTGCTCTTCAGCTGTGGAAGGCATCAGTGCCAATTTTATGTACAGTAAGATGCTGTTGTTCCCAATATGTTGTATATGCTGCCCCCCAACCTCCTACACCAGCCACTCAACCTCCATCTTTGCACTGTGCCACTTCATGGACAGGGCAGAGATAGGGTGCAGCAGGGAACAGAGCAAATATGGGGAGCAAGAGGGAAATGGGGGTGCAGTGGGGAACAGGGCAGTGTTGGGGGTGCAGCTGGGAGCAGGAAAAAGATGGAGTGGGTGCACTGGGTAGCAGGGCAGTGATAGGGGTGCAGCGTGGGAGCAAGGCAGAGATGGGGGTGCAGCATGGTGCAGAGGGGAGCAGGAAAGAGATGGTGGTGCAGAGGGGAGCAGGAAAGAGATGGTGGTGCAGAGGGGAGCAGGAAAGAGATGGTGGTGCAGAGGGGAGCAGGAAAGAGATGGTGGTGCAGAGGGGAGCAGGAAAGAGATGGTGGTGCAGAGGGGAGCAGGAAAGAGATGGTGGTGCAGAGGGGAGCAGGAAAGAGATGGTGGTGCAGAGGGAAGCAGGAAAGAGATGGTGGTGCAGAGGGGAGCAGGAAAGAGATGGTGGTGCAGAAGGGAGCAGGAAAGAGATGGTGGTGCAGAGGGGAGCAGGAAAGAGATGGTGGTGCAGAGGGGAGAAGGAAACAGATGGTGGTGCAGAGGGGAGCAGGAAACAGATGGTGGTGCAGAGGGGAGCAGGAAAGAGATGGTGGTGCAGAGGGGAGCAGGAAAGAGATGGTGGTGCAGTGGGGAGTAAGGAAAAGATGGAGTTGCAGCAAAGAACAGGGCAAAGATGGGGGACAGGGTAGAGATGGTGCAGTGGGTAGCAGGGCAGAAATGGGGGGTCCCTGATTTGAAAGTACTGATTGTTAGGAGGGTGTTTTATTTGCTTTGCATCAGGTTAGGTCGCATAGCGATTTTCTGCTGTGAGAACATTATTGTAGTAAGAAGCCAGGTGATGGCTTGCAGTTTTATTTATTAATCTGTAAATGTATGCAGGTAACAATACACACACACTCACACAGAAGAGTTAGCAGGGGGTTAGATTTGTATTGAGTTATTACCAGGAAACATATACAGTAGTCGCAGGTTTTCACCATTACTGTTTCCACTCTTCAATCTGCAGAAATGCAGAACAGTTTACAATTTATAGGGGAAAAAAGCTTGTAGAAATAAATGTGTGCAGTTACTGGGTAGATAATATCCCTGTTTGTGTCATAGCCTGTGAATACAGTACAAAAATACAATTCTGTGAAATACTCACCTGTAGAATTGGTATTATACGCATACAGTATGTCCTGCTCCATCTATAATACTTACACATGGGTAATCCTCCGCCTGAGGGCGCTGTTCACTGCAGACATGCAAAAACAGGCTCCTCCCGGCCCTTCATATACCCAGGGACCTCCCACAAATCCCCAGCATTGAAAAGCAGTGAGAAAAGAAGCCGGGAGAAACCAACCACCAAACTGGTAATAATAACAATGATAACAATGGTAACAATCACCATACAGGGGATCCAGAACAAGGTGAAACCAGGGTGGGGTGGAGCAGGACGTACTGTATGCGTATAATACCAATTCTACAGGTGAGTATTTCAGAATTGTATTATTCTAAGGATACAGTACGTCCTGCTCCATCTATAATACTTACACATGGGATATCCAATAGCAGTGTCCATAAAGTAGGGTGGGATCCCCAACAACAAAGGCAACGGCACGTAGTTCAAACTACAACCGCCTGTAAAACCTTACGGCCAAAGGCAGCATCAGCTGAGGCCCGAACATCAACTTTGTAAAACTTTGAAAAGGTGTGAACAGAAGACCAAGTAGCGGCCTTGCAAACTTGTTCAACAGAGGCCTGTTGCTGAAAGGCCCAAGAGGCACCAATTGCACGAGTGGAATGAGCCGTAAGGCGGAAAGGGGGAGACCTCCCCTTAGTAGAATAGGCCTGAATCACAGCCTGACAAATCCATTTACTGATGGTAGACTTGGCGGGAGCCAAACCTTTCCTAGGCCCCGAAGGCACAACAAAGAGAGCATCAGTCTTCCTGAAGGCCTTAGTGACAACCAGGTAATACTTCAAGCACCTGACTACGTCCAAGGAATGCAGAACATGCTCCTTGTCGTTGCGAAGGAAGAACAATATCCTGGTTCAAATGTAATGCCGAAACCACTTTTGGCAGAAAATCCGGTTTGAAGCGGAACACCACCTTGTCCTGGTGTCGCTCATAGTATGGAGGCTGAATAGATAGAGCGGCCAGCTCTGACACACGCCTAACCGAAGTAATAACCACCAAGAAGACAACCTTGAGAGTGAGAACGACCAGAGCAGCATCTTGAATAGGCTCAAAGGTAGCACCCTGCAAGGCAGACAAAACCAAATTCAAATCCCAAACAGGGACCGTAGGCTTTCGAGGGGAACGCACGTGAGTGACCCCCTGGAAGAAGGTCTTAATCAGGTGATGCTGAGCAAAGGTCTTCTGAAAGAAAATGGATAGGGCAGAAACCTGACCCTTCAGAGTACTAAGTTTGAGACCTAAGTCCAAACCATGCTGTAAAAACTCCAGGACCCTAGGGACGGAGAATTCTCGGCAGGGAAGAGACCTGGACTCATACCAGTCAATGTAGGAACGCCATACTCTATAATAAATAGCAGAAGAAGTCTTCTTCCTGGCCTGCACCATAGTAGCCACCACAGAGGCAGACAACCCCTTCTCCATCAAGATGGAGGTTATAGCAGCCAGGCCGTCAAAGCCAGTGTTTGTAAATTGGGATGGCGTAATGACCCTTGGGTTAGCAGATCTGGTACGCTTGGCAGATCGTACTGATCTACTGCCATTTGAACCACGTCTGCGAACCACACTCTTCTTGGCCACCTGGGGGCCACCAGAATCACAGGTACCCCTTCCAGAGCAATCTTGCGTAGAACCCTCACCAGAAGGGGAAACGGTGGAAACGCATACAGGAGTCGAAACTCCCTCCAAGACATGGACAGGGCATCCGTGGCCATGGCCAGAGGATCCTGAGACAGGGAGACAAAGGCCGGGAGCTTGTGATTGTGACGGGAAGCAAACAGATCCACATCCGGTAGACCCCAACGGTGGCACAGGGACTGGAATACCGTGTTGCAGAGGGACCACTCCCCCTGACGGGACATTCCCCTTCTCAGGGCGTCCGCCAGCAGGTTCTCCTCCCCCGGAATGTATGCATTGAACATTGGCCTCCGCCCATGTCAGAATCTGAGACACTTCTTGGAGAGCACCCTTGCTCCAGATCCCTCCCTGATGATTGATGTAGGCAACCACCGTTCTGTTGTCTGAGCGAACTTGGACTGACAGACCCCTCAGGTGTTGGGTCAATCACTCCAGTACCAACCTGACTGCCCGTAACTCCAGAATGTTGATGGGTAAATGGGCCTCCTGAGGGCCCCACGTCCCCTGGAAGCGCAGAGACTTCCAGAATCCTCCCCAACCAGACAGACTGGCATCCGTTGTGACCGTCTCGCAGGATGGGGTCAGAAAAGACCTGCCCCTTGCCAAGTTCCTGTGGTCCAGCCACCACGCAAGGGACTGTCTGACCGATAGGGGAAGCACACAGAACCCGTCCAAGGACGCAGGGTTCTTGTCCCAAACTGACAGAAGGTGAAGCTGCAGAGGTCTCAAATGGAACTGGGCAAAGGGCACCGCCTCGAAGCTCGCCACCATCAGGCCCACCAATTGCATTCCCTGCCGGATGGAGAACTGTGGGTTCGAGAGCAGGAACCTCGCCTGCGCTGTCAGAGCTTCCACCTTCTGTTGAGGAAGGAATATCCTTGACTGAACCGTATCCAGAATCATTCCCAGGAACGGAGTCACCGAGGAGGGGGACAGGGATGACTTGGGGTAATTGATCACTCAGCCGAAGGACTCCAGGGTGGACACTACCAGCCGAGTGTCCAACTCTGCCTGTCGCAGAGACCGAGAGGTGATGAGAAATTCGTCCAGGTAGGGCAGCACGCGTATGCCCCTTAGCCTTATCAGGGACATCACCCCTGCCAGCACCTTGGTGAACACCCTGGGGGCCGACGTTAGGCCGAATGGCAGGGCCACGAATTGATAATGCTGATCTTTTAGTGCAAATCTGAGAAACCTTTGGTGTCCCGGAAACACCGGGACGTGCAGGTAAGCATCCTTGATGTCTACGGACGTCATGAAGTCCCCTGGGCGCAGTGAGCCAATGGCCGAGCGCAGATTTTCCATGCGAAAGTGCTTGTTCTTGACAAATTTGTTGAGGATCTTTAAATCCAGAATGGGCCTGACTGACCCATCCTTCTTGGGTACTGTGAAAAGGTTTGAGTAGAACCCCGTGCCCCTGTCTCCAGGGGGTACCTTGCAAATGACCCCTAGGTCCATGAGACCCTGTACGGCCAGCAACAAGACCTGAGCTGAGGCAGGGTCTTGAGGGATTCGAGACCCAATGAACCTGGTGGGGGGCCGTACAGCAAATTCTATATTCTAAGCATACAGCACGTCCTGCTCCAGATGTAGTAATAACATGTGGGTAATCCTCCACCTCCGGCGCCGTGCACTGCAGACATGTAGAAAACAAGCTCCTCCCGGCCCTACATATACCGAAGGACCTCCCACAAATCCCCAGATTTCTCTGCAGTGCTGGAACTGCGAAGACATGAAGTATCACGCTCTCGCAGGCGAGTGGGGCTTTACAGCCCGAGGCCCTGCGGGACTATTTCCACCCGTCCTCTTTGTGAAGAATATGCCTCCCAGCCTGGGCTGCGCTGGTCGGGTGAAGGTAGGCAGCACCTAGTGTGCTTACGGAGCTAGACTCCACCGCAATCCCCCACCATAGGGTAGGCGGTTTAGGCAAATGGTGAGCCTTCAGTGGATGCCCCTCCCGCATCAGTGCCCCAACGCCCCGAGTAACGGTGAACCCCGATTTTGGGTGACCTTCCTCCCTAGATCCCCCCTTTAGTGGGGGGAAAAAAGAGGGGGGGGGGGTGCGTGTACGTTGGCCTACCTTGCCCTAATTACACCAGAGACTTATAGCCTTTATCGGTTACCGAGTGTCAGAGCTGCGCTTCAAACTTATGTTTAAGTTAGCCGCAGCGTTTTTATCCCCGTATTCACCCTGTCAGTTTTCTCTCTGAGGTGATTTTTCTGGAGTGGTTGTCAGTTACATAGCTACTTTCCTTTCTGATTGGCTGCGCGCCTTCGAGGGGGGGGGTGGTTTCGTTTGGCGCGTTCCGCGTCATCTCCCGCTCTGGCCCGCCCTTCGAGGTTCGCTTGGCGCCATTTCCTTCTCACGTGCGCGTGGTGAAGACAGTCCTCCCCTCGCCGTTTTGTAAGTGCCCTCATGGGCGACCTTTCTTTAGCTTTTGCTTCTCCTCGCTTGGCTCTGACATCCCTGTTCCCCTTGTGTCTTTCAGACCGTGAACCTCGGTGATATTGTGAACGGGGTTCCTTTGGGACAAGCATGTCTGTGTGTAGCTTGTGGGGTATTGCCTAGCAGCGGTGACAATGCACGGGTCTGTGTCCCTTGTGCTCAGCAGGCGCTAGCAGGTATTCCCACCTCTTCCGAGGCTGGGCCCGCACCTCGCCTTGCTTCTCCTACTCCCCCAAGCCTGAGCCTAACCCCCAATACTAGTGAGGATTCTCATGCTGATTTGGGCACTAGACTGGCTAGTGTGGAAAACGTACTTGCTGGCTCCTTGGCGCGCAAGGCCACTGCCAAGAGGCGTAATTTGAATCCTGAATCTACTATACTTCCTATAGAGTTTGATGATTTATTGCTTTCCTATGCACATTCCCCCTCAGAGGAAGGGGAACTGTTCTCTGACTCGGGGTCATACGACGACGAGTCCAGGGGACAGGAAGAGTCTGGTTCTGATAATTGGTCCTCGGACGACATTGATAGACTGTTGACCCAGATCTTTGATGTGTTATCCCTCTCTCCCCCTGCCGCGGCTCCCCAGGGATTCAGGAGGTAGTGTCCTCCGGTTACAAGATAGAGTTTGCTGTACTGCCCCCTACCCCCTGCCTCAGCTCGGGTCTTGATGCTGGCTGTGCAGGACCTTCTAGACATAGGGGTCATTTGCAAGGTCCCCTTAAGAGACAGGGGCATGGGGTTCTATTCCAACCTTTTCACAGTGCCCAAGAAGGACGGGTCAGTCAGACCCATTCTGGATTTAAAAATCCTAAACAGATTTGTCAGAAACAAACATTTTCGCATGGAAACTCTGCACTCGTCCATTGCCTCGTTGTGCCCAGGGGACTTCATGACATCTGTGGATATCAAGGACGCTTACCTGCACGTCCCGGTGTTTCCAGGACATCAAAGGTTTCTCAGATTTGCACTGCTGGATCAGCATTACCAGTTCGTGGCCCTGCCATTTGGCCTTACGTCGGCTCCCAGGGTGTTCACCAAGGTGCTGGCAGGGGTGATGTCACTGTTAAGACTAAGGGGCATACGAGTTTTGCCCTACCTGGACGATATACTCATCACCTCTCGGTCTCTGCGGCAAGCAGAGTTGGACACTCGGTTGGTAGTGTCCACCCTGGAGTAATTCGGCTGGGTGATCAATTACTCAAAGTCCTCTCTGTCCCCCTCCTCAGTGACCCCGTTCCTGGGGATGATTCTGGACTCGGTTCAGTCAAGGATATTCCTTCCTCAACAGAAGGTGGAAGCTCTGACAACGCAGGCGAGGTCCCTGCTTTCGAGCCCTCATCCCTCCATCCGGCAGGGAATGCAGTTGGTGGGCTCGATGGTGGCGAGCTTCGAGGCGGTGCCCTTTGCCCAGTTCCATTTGAGAACTCTGCAGCTCCACCTTCTGTCAGTCTGGAACAAGGACCCAGCATCCTTGGACGAGATCTGGGTGCTCCCCCCCTCGGTCAGACAATCCCTTGCGTGGTGGCTGGACCACAGGAACTTAACAAGGGGCAGATCCTTCCTGGCTCCCTCCTGGGAGACGGTCACAACAGATGCCAGTCTGTCGGGCTGGGGGGGATTCTGGAAGTCCCTGCGCTTCCAGGGGAGGTGGGGCCCTCAGGAGGCCCATCTACCCATCAATGTCCTGGAACTCAGGGCGGTCAGATTGGTGCTGGAACAATTGACCCAGCACCTGAAGGGTCTGGCGGTTCAGGTACGCTCAGGCAACAAAACGGCGGCTGCCTACATCAATCATCAGGGAGGGACCCGGAGCAAGGGAGCTCTCCAGGAAGTGTCTCTGATTCTAACATGGGCGGAAGCCAATGTCCCATGCATCTCGGCTGTCTACATTCCGGGAGCGGAGAACCTGCTGGCAGATGCTCTGAGCAGGGGTTCGTCTCGTCAGGGGGAATGGTCCCTCTGCAACAGGGTGTTTCAGGCCCTGCGTCTCCGTTGGGGAGTGCCAGACGTGGATCTGTTTGCGTCCCGTCACAATCACAAGCTCCCGAGCTTTGTATCTCTGTCTCAGGATCCTCTGGCTCTGGCCACGGATGCCCTGTCAATGTCTTGGAAGGAGTTTCAGCTCCTGTATGTGTTTCCACCAATTCACCTTCTGGGCAGAGTTCTGCGCAAGATTGCTCTGGAAGGGGTACCCGCGATTCTGGTGGCCCCAAGGTGGCCAAGAAGAGTGTGGTTCGCAGACGTGGTTCAAATGGCAGTAGATCAGTATGATCTGCCACGGTTGCCAGACCTTCTAACTCAAGGGTCTCTACGCCATCCCAATTTACTAACTCTGGCTTTGACGGCTTGGCTATTGAAACCTCCATCCTGAGGGAAAAGGGTTTCTCTGCATCTGTTGTTGCTACTATGGTGCAAGCCAGGAAAAAGACTTCTTCTGCTATCTACTATAGAGTTTGGCGTTCTTACATTGACTGGTCTCTTCCATGCCGTGAATTCTTAGTTTCCAGGGTGCTGGAGTTCTTGCAACATGGTCTAGACTTAGGTCTTGAGCTTAGTACCCTGAAGGGTCAGGTTTCGGCCCTGTCTATCTTCTTTCAGAAAACCTTTGCCCAGCACCCTCTTATCAAGACCTTCTTTCAGGGGGTCACTCATGTGCGGCCTCCTCGGAAACCTATGGTTCCTGTTTGGGATTTAAACTTGGTTTTATCGGCCCTGCAGGGTGCTCCTTTTGAGCCTATTCAGGAGGCTGCTCTCGCTGTTCTCACGCTCAAGGTCGTATTCCTGGTTGCTATCACTTCTGTTAGACGTGTATCTGAGTTAGCGGCTCTATCTATTCAGCCTCCCTACTATGAGAGACACCAGGATAAGGTGGTGTTTCGCTTCAAGCCAGACTTTCTGCCTAAGGTTGTGTCTGCATTCCACTTGAATCAAGATATTGTACTTCCTTCCTTGTGCCCTAATCCTAGTAACCCTAAGGAAAGGGTTTTGCATTCCTTGGATGTGGTTAGGTGTGTCAAGTATTACCTGGTTATCACTAAGGCTTTCAGGAAGACGGATGCTCTCTTCGTTGTGCCTCACGGGCCTAGGAAGGGTTTGGCTCCCGCCAAGTCTACTATCAGTAAATGGATTAGTCAGGCTGTGGTTCAAGCCTATACTACTAAGGGGAAGTATCCCCCCTTTCGTCTTACTGCTCATTCTACTCGAGCTGTTGGGGCTTCTTGGGCTTTTCAGCACCAGGCCTCTGTGGAACAAGTTTGCAAGGCCGCTACTTGGTCTTCTGTACATACCTTTACTACGTTTTACAAGGTTGATGTTAGGGCCTCAGCTGATGCTGTGTTTGGCTGCAAGGTTTTGCAGGCGGCAGTAGTTTAAACTGCTTGCTGTTGCCTTTTCTGTTGGGGATCCCACCCTACTTTACGGACACTGCTATTGGATGTCCCACATGTTATTACTACATCTGGAGCAGGACATGCTGTATGCTTAGAATAATACAATTCTGTGAAGTACTCACCTGTAGAATTGGTATTATACGCATACAGCACGTCCTGCTCCACTCCACCCTGGTTTCACTTTGTTCTGGATCCCCTGTTTGGTGATTGTTATCATTGTTGTTATTGCCAGTTTTGGGTGGTTGGTTTCTCCTGGCTTCTCATTCTCACTGCTTTTCAATGCTGGGGATTTGCGGGAGGTCCTTCGGTATATGTAGGGCCGGGAGGAGCTTGTTTTCTACATGTCTGCAGTGCACGGCGCCGGAGGCGGAGGATTACCCACATGTTATTACTACATCTGGAGCAGGACGTGCTGTATGCGTATAATACCAATTCTACAGGTGAGTACTTCACAGAATTGTATTTTTGTAGCCGAAGGACACTACCTCCTGAATCCACCGGTCTGAGACGTGGCGCCGCCAGACATGCTCGAAGTGCTGTAGACGTCCCCCCACCCTGACGGGTGAGGGCGCCCCCTCATGCCTGGGGGGCCTTGGGAGGGGCTTTGGGTTTGGTTCCCCAGGAGGAACCTGAACGGCGTCCTCTGTTCCTGTGCCAGGAATCAGCACGGGCTCCTGCGAAGGACGCCCCTCGTCCCTGCTTGGCCCCACGATAGGGGGTTGATAGGGAGCCTTGGCCACGAAAATGCCGAGTCTGTCGCCTGCGCTGGGGTAATTTGCCTCCCTTGGCAAAGAGGTCTAATCGATCCCCAAACAAGCGCAGCCCTTTAAATGGCAGCCCCGTGAGGGCTTTCTTGGCGGCATTGTCTGCGGCCCACTGGCGCAACCAGACCGTGCGGCGTATAGCAACCACCAGGGCAGATGACCTGGCAAACATCTTAATAGCATCGTCCGATGCAGACAGGATAAAGTTTACAAATGCATCACAGCTGGACAGAGCGTTGACAGTATCAGGAGGCAACTCATCTGTGCCATAATGCCGTAATGGCTAAGGCATAAACCGGGCGCAGAGTCGCTCCCCCAAATGCAAAGGCATGACATGCCAGTTGGTCAACACCCCGGTCCTCAGAGTCCCGTAGCGTAGTAGTGTCAGGGGAGTGCATAATAGAGGTGTTGGACAACCCAAGAATAGGAGCATCGACCTCGGGCGGCGATGACCAGCACTTAACCAAGTCAGCAGGGAAGGGATATTTCCTATCCACGCTCTTAGGGACCCCGTGAAGTCTGCTGGGATGTTCCCATTCTTTAAGCACGAGGCTATTGAAATGAGTCTGCTCGGGAAATTCCAAGCGAGCTTTAGCAGTATGAAAAAGATCACCCCTTTGCCTGGGAGCCGCAGCAGGGGGAGAGAGGGACAGAACCTCAAAGATCTGAACCAGCAGTCTATCAACATCATCCGAGGACCAATGCTCGGAGCCAGACTCTTCCTGACCCCTGGACTCATCGTCATATGACCCTGAGTCAGAGAACAGTTCCCCTTCGTCCGAGGGGATATGGGCATAGGAATGCAACAAATCATCAGGTTCTATAGGGAAGAGGGCCGATTCAGGGTTCAAGTGCCACCTCTTGGCGGTGGCTTTACGCGCTAAGGAATTAGCAAGTTTTCAACACTAGCCAGCCTCGTGGCCAGATCAGGATGAGAATCCCCGCTGGTATTGGGGGTTAGACTCAGGCTTGGGGGAGTAGGTGAAGTGAGGCGGGGTGCAGGCCCAGCCTCAGAGGAGACGGGAAGCACCGATAGCGCCTGCTGTGCACAAGGAACACAGACCCGTGCATTGTCACCGCTGCTAGGTAAGACCCCACAAGCTACACACAGCCGAATTGTGTAACCCCGTTCACAATATCCTGAGATGCCTCCATATGGTGATTTCATCGGCACAATATGCCAGTAGGGATTGATGCTGTAAGCTACCCTGGATGCCCCAATAACCCGCTGGGAAGTGGGAGTAATTTTTTTTTTTTTATGGTCACGACCGGGAGCTACGCTGGGCCGGGAGAAGCCACCGAAATCCGCGGTCTGAAAGACATAAGGGGGAAACGGATGCCAGAGCCATGCGCAATGGGGATAGAAGTAAAGAAAAGTCGCCCGCAAGGGCACTTACATACAGAGAGGAGAGGACGATCTTCACCACGCGCGCGGGAAAAGAAAATGGCGCCAAGCGAACCTCGGAGGGCGGGCCTGAGCCGACCGCGTCGCGTAGCGCGCCAAGCCGGAACCACGCCCCTCACCAGCGGGCGCGAAGCTCGTAAGGCATCTAGCCAATGAGAGTACAGAAAAGTAGAATAGCAGAAAAGCCTATTGTAAATGGCGCTCTGAGCCAGAACAGGCACGGCCGAGATCCGTACTCGGGCTCTCCTGTGGCTCCCCGTCGGGGAATGAACCCCGGTCTGTGACAGGATACTGAATAAGACAGGCGCTCAAGCCAGCGCAACCTAGGAAGAGCCACTAAGGCTAAGAAGGTGAAGGAAGGAAGAAGAAGACGCAGAGGCGTCCGCAAGCTGCCGCAGTACGTGCGGTGCGAGCAGAAAGCAGACTAATGGTGCTGCGGTTAACAGTAAGGTAAGAGCGCGGCTCTGATCCCCGTTCCCAGTGAAGCACAGCCAAGCCATAAGCGTGTAAGTATACACTGAGGCCGCCATACACACAACCCCCCCTCTTTCTTTTCCCCCTGACTAAGGGGGGAACGAGGGAGGAAGGCGACCCGTTAACATAGGGTGCACCGCTACATGGGGCGTTGGGGCAATGATGCGGGAGGGGCATCCCCTGAAGGCTCACCATCAGCCTTGACCGCCTACCCTATGGTGGGGGATTTGCGGTGGAGCGTTGCTCCGTAAGCACACATGGTGCTGCCTACCTTCACCCGACCAGCGCAGCCCAGCCTGGGAGGCATATTCTTCATAAAGAGGACGGGTGGAAATAGTCCCACAGAGCCGCAGGCTGTAACAGCCCCGCTCACCTGCGAGAGAGTGATACTTCATGTCTTCGCAGTAAGCACTGCAGAGAAATCTGGGGATTTGTGGGAGGTCCCTGGGTATATGAAGGGCCGGGAGGAGCCTGTTTTTGCATGTCTGCAGTGAACAGCGCCCTCTGGCGGAGGATTACCCACGTGTAAGTATTATATTGGAGCAGGACGTACTGTATGCTTAGAATAGTCTTAACTTATTCTGTCCCTGCAGCATCCAGCTTTAAGATCTCTGCTATATCTTCTTTTACTGTAAGCCAGGGACTGGGCAGCCCTGTGATGATATCCAGGCCTCATTTAATTAGAGCAGGCTATCAATATAACTAATCAGGTTCACCAGGAGGGTGTGCATGCACAGTGCGCTCCCACCAGTGAACCGCTGGCAGTCATTGGATAACTCCCCAACCAATGAAACACAAGAGGGTGATTACTGAGGTGCCCAGTTATGAGAAGTTTTACTCCTTAGAGACAAGGCACAGCTAACAAGCAACAGTTAGGCGTTTCAATGACACGCACACAAACAAACAGGATCTGTGGGGTTTATACATCAAGGGATAGCGGGAGGCAGCATCTGGTGAACGCTGTACGCAATACCACATTTATGAAGCTGATTTTGGTAAGCAACTCTAACAGCGTCATGTAGTGTACGATTCATCATTACAGGTGGCTCAGCGTATAGCGCCGGTTTTAACGCAGGTATTACCTGTCGCTACCTGTCGCTCTCCCATACATTTCAGTGGACATTCCTTTTCCTCTGTTTAAACAGGGTTTTTTTTTTCTCTCAAATAATTGTGTGACGTCTCCCGGCCTACAAAAAGTCATTTTTGAAAACTTTTTTGATTTTTTATATTTTTATGCAGAATTGTCATTACAGGTCTGTCATTAAAGTATTAATGTCACAATGTTACAACAATGTCATTCCATGTGTTTTCGCTTTGTTACTGGTGGATATGTGTTCAAAAACAGACTTTAATCACACAGCGTCTGCCGCTCTATGCTACAGTGCCCAGGTCCAGAGCGCCTACGCTCGGAGAGTTTTTTTGTTGAATATGGAGTCGCTGAGAGTTAGTTGCACTGAGCTGGCGCTACCTTTCGCTCCCTGCAACGCTGTACTGGTGTTAGAACACCCAACATACATCTCATTCATCAATGCCGGACAGGTTACTACAGTGACTGAGGTGCTCTATTATAGTGACCGATAGCCGATTACAGCATCTACTACCGGTCACTCTAAGCGCCTCTGTACAGACGCTCATCTGCCGATACCTGGCGCTAGTCATGAATCAGCCTGTATGTGTTATAGAGCTGTGGTTCTCAACCTTTTTTACACCAAGTACCCCCTAGCAGCAGGAAGTTACAACCAAGTACCCTCAAATAAGTATACTCCAGACCTGTCAGGCACTCTATGTAGGTGAACCCCTGAACTTCTCCGAGTACCCCCTGGGGTACATGTACCGCACATTGAGAAATAGTTTTATAGAGCATTTAGATAATAGTATACATATGTTTATACAATTCATCGCAACTACAAAAATGACAGTGTGTAGTGTACAAAGTTCAGCATAGTATTCTATGAAATAATACAGCTTTAATTTAATGGCACAACACACATAATAACAATAACAATACACAGTTTAAATGTAATGTTCTATTAAAATACTCTTTGTGTGCATTACATCATTAGAGGTTATGACATAACCAAAAGTCTTATTATGTATGCTTGATGAATAACATTGCTTAAGAACAGGTTTCTAGAAGCACAATCTTTAAAGTGGGCCAACACCCAGGGGTGATCGGCCCGGGAATCTATAAGATTCCCGGGCCGATCACCTCACACACCGCGGGACATCCGAGATCGGGATGTCCCGCGGGGTGTAACCCCCCCAAACACCCCGAAAAACCTTACCTCTCCAGACGCTGCTTCCGCCGCCGCCGCCTCACTCGCGCTCCTCCAGACGTGCGCGCGCCCGCGCCGGCCGTCTCTGAATGGCCGGCGCGGGCGCGCACACGTCAAGAGTGACGCGCGGGAGGCGGCGGCGGGCGCGATTGGACAGTGCAGTCACGTGGGATCGTGGAGAGGTGAGTTTTCGGGGTGTTTGGGGGGGTTTTGGGCAGCGGGGCACCCCCGATCGGGGTGCCCCAAGGAAGTGGACCAATACTCAGGATAGTCAAAATCCTGGGTGTTGGTCCACTTTAAACTCTGGGTTCATGTAAAAACCTTCTGAATCCCCCCCCCCCCATATATAGAAGTCAACTATATAGTGTTTATTTCCCACCAACAAGCAGGCAGGGTTAGATCCAGATTTTTTGACAGTGAGTGTCTGCTATGTCAGTGTCACAGGACCCACAAGAACCAAAGAAATAGCAGAAGAGAATGGTAACTGGCTGCCAACAGTTATGCCCTAAGCTAGCAGGTCACATAATAGAGATTAGTGGCTGAAGATCTTTAGGTGATCCTAAAACACATAAAGTAGACCTACACCAAGTTAGGTACTAAGGGAAAGCCTACCCCCTTCTTGTTGGAGGAGGTGTTAGTCTAGGCTTCTGTTCCTAGACCTGGCTTGGACAAGGTGAGTATAGCTAACCGCAGGGTGAGTGGCTGTTTTTGCTCATGGGAGACCTAGATCCTTCCATGGGAGAAATTTCTAGGGACAATGTACGTCCAATTTATATAAGTCTTAAAATGAAACAACTTTTGGACACATTGTGTACAGTTCCACAGCTCAGGGAAGCACTTTGTTGTTAAACCAGTATCTGCTCCCCCGCCACCCAGTGCTGTGATTGATTTGGCATATAAAGATAAAAAACAGGCCTACCTTACCAGTGTAGCCCACCCATTCCCCCTCAGAGTACCTCTGTGTTCTAAGCTTCTGCCCTGGCCTTGACAGAGTGCCTAGTCAGCCAATCAGCAGCGACAGTCAGCCTTCCCACAGATGCTGCAAATGACAGAGCAATGGGTGGTCCGGGAGATGATAAGGTGAGCCTGGTTTTAGATTTTTAGATGACAATTCCATCTCTGCATCAGGTGGGGGTGGAGGATGGTGTGAGGCTCCAGTATGACTGTGCTTCTGCTTTTAAATACAATTTTTTTGTCTGTACACGACTAATCACATACACTTCTCTTGGTGGTTTCCAGCAGACCCCAGGCAATTGTTGAGAGCCCATCTTGGCAATCTGCATGTGTGGTCCCCCCACTTCTGGCTTCAGTCTTCCACTCTGATGGACACCAGACCTTATACAAAGACCACAGTCAATCATGCTCCCGAGGTCCCACATTGTGTCTACCTCTTCTGGGTTCAGTTGTGTGGAGTGTGTTTGGCCAAAGCACCCATGTAGCACTAAAGTCTATGTTTGTATGTCTGGCAGATTACATAATATATGATGCAGGAGAAGCTGGAGTTAGGGTTGTGTGAACAAGATGGTCCTAGTCAGGAGTTTTTAAAACCCTACTGTACCCGTTGGCTCAAGGGCAAACTCCTTGAGTGACACAAAGGGATGGGATCTGGCTAACAATATGAATTTACACCCACAAGCAGTAGTCTGGAGGTCTGGTCCTCCATGACACATGAATGCCTCATTGTTGCCACTCCCAGGACCTCAATTTGGCTTACTCACAATCTTGAGCGTCAGATCTCCATCAGCTGAGGGACTGAAGCCGCAGCACACACACCCTCCTGTAGGAGACAATCTCTGCGGCAGTGTGTGGTGGGGCATTCAGTCCATAAACACAGTGGATGCCATGGGCTGTGGGTCTACTTGAAATAAAGACAACTTTAAAATATCTTAATATGCCTTACTTTACCAACAGATGATACTCACCCCTTATGAATTCTAGAACCATCTGCAGCTCACCTGACCGCTGGTGACTATTCATGTTTGGTGTGCGGGCTTATATATCACTATGCGACCAATGGCTCAGCAAACCTTTATAGCCGTTGGGCGAGTGGTGAGTATCAGCTACCTGGTCTCTGGACAGCAATGCTCAGAGGAGCATCCCAAATGCAATAGAATTTAGCAAGAATGCAATTTTTGGGAATGGGAGATTTAGTTTTTCTTCATTTTTGCTTGGGTTATCCACTGTAACTAAAGTTACTATCCAGCTACAGAGGCTATTTGCAAATGGTTCTCAAACTAGGAAGCAAAGTAACAATGACATTTGCTTGGTAAGCAGCAATGTTTCCAGTGTCCCTCTATAGTACTGCACATAGCCTGCCCTGTCACACTGGATTCGAGCTTTAATAGTTTAACCCTACACGTCCTGTTCAAATTAAAAGTCTGCAAGATTTGGATCCAACTAAAAAGAACCAGACAGGCATGATAGCATAAAGGATAATCTAAATAGTAAGATCATCACCAGAACCACTTCTGTGCCAGTCTGGTATACTCAGTATGTGGACATTAGATCAGGCTAGTGGCCACCAGTTAATGAGTTAATAAAGTTGTAAAAAGCAAAAAGCAACAGCAATTAAACATCAGTGATCAGTGTAAAGTGCTCAGCACATATAGATTAACAACATATAAAACAGATTGGGAAGTGCATTACTAGCAATAGTGGGCAGGGTCCATCACAAGGACACCAGGCAGGTCCTAGAGACAAAAATGCTGTACTTGTGTTTCTGTACTGGATTCCTTATTAGTCATCGTGATTTTCAAAGTAAGGCTTGACGTACTCCTTGTACATGGAATATATTACACCTAGAGGAGGAAAGATTTAGAATTAGGTGACAAAACAAAAGCTGGAAACATAGGGATTTCCTTTCAACAAGAAGGCTGTAGCAATGATATTCAGTAAAGGGGGTGGGAGTTGCTCCATCACTACTATTTATAAAAAAAAATTCAGGGCCTGGGAACCAAGTAACAGCCCTGTTTAACCATCTGATCACTAAGAAATATTCAGCAAACACATATGAATCCTGTACAGAAACCAGGGCCTTGATTCACTAATAGTTGAAAAAAAATTAATGGTAATAAAAAATGTCATGAGAAAAAGGCCTGAGATTGTCACTTTTAGTGAATCACCAGATAGGAAGACAATGAAAGGCAATGGCACTTTTTTACTCCTGAGCAAAGTATTAAAAGTTCACTCCTTTTTACCTGTAGTAAAAAGTGCCATTGGCTTTCATTGTCTTCCTATCTGGTGATTTTTCTACATACATTTGCAATCTCATGTATCACCCCAAGCCCCTTTTGGAGGGGTCCCTACTAATTTTTGAGTCCCCAAATTTGGGACATGCAATGCAATCAAATATTTCAGAGCTACTCACCTATGAAGTAGCCCGCCTCCCTTTAGAACACTTCACACGGAGTGATCTATAATGGCTGAATCTCTCCCTGTTTGTGCTCATGGCAATTTAAACTAGAGTAAGTAGCTCTGTATTTTACTAGTTGCAGTACATGTCCCAACTATGGGGCTCATACACATAGAGTAGGGACCACACTAACACAGATGCCTTGTCAGCAACTAAACCTCAGTTTTTCTAACTGTTAGACAAGTTTGTTGTTTAATACATAGATGAGACTTCGGCCTCCCAAACTAACTACTTTTTACCTTAACGGGTGTTGGTCTGGCTGTGTGGTCATTGTAAGTAGTGGGGGGGGGGGCATCCAGAATGCTGGAGCCCCCTTGCAGCAAATCACATAAATAGCTTGTTTTACTCACCTTCATAACGAGCCAGCAGCGGGAACGGAGTCCCGCGATTGGCCGCCAGATGGTCACGTGGGCAGGTCCTGCCAGTGGCCGGACGCGACTGTGCCCACGTGACTGCCCGGCGGCCATTCTTACAATGACCACACAGCCAGACCAACACCCGTTAAGGTAAAAACGGGTGTTGGTTCGGTTTAATTCCCAGAGCAGCTTCCATGCGCCGTTGTAATGAGGAAGAGGCGAGTGAATAACACGTTCTGGAGGGTTTCTGGGTTTTGTTCTGCTTTAAGCTCGATGTGTACAGTAGAAATACATTGTATGTGGTTTTTCCTTATTTGCTGCTGACTACTGGGAGGCTGTTTGTTTTTAGAACTTCCTGTTATTTACTTTCAAGTGTTTTTAAGAGGGGTAATAATAAAATTAAATGTATTTTTAGAGTTTATGCTCTTCTGTGTAACAAGGGGTTCTATGTTATGTTTTATGTTTGCTGGGGAAAGCCCGGGCTGCCTGTGGAAGGCCTCACATATTGGGAACGTCATAGAAGCTCTGGACACACAGGGGAGGGACTAAGCAAATGATTTTTCAACATATATTTCTACTGAATGTCACTGTATTGTGGATACAATTTTTGGGGTCCCAATTATAATTTTGCCCAGCGCCACACTTTATCTAACATTGGCTGTTATCACTGCTTTACTATGCTTCACTAGGGGGTGCAAGGGGGTCGACTGCACTGGGGCCCAGGAGGTCAGGGGGCCCCATAATTGCTGCTCCTCTTCCCTTTTTATTTTATTTGTGTTCACTTGGCATCAGTGGCAGACTGGGGCCCAAAACTATCCCCTGGCCAGCCCAGGGCATCTCTGCTGAGCCCCCCCACTCCCCACAACCATGATGGAGCTATAGCATTGAGGCTGGGGTTCCTTGGCTTGTGGGTGGGGTTGGGTACAGGGTTCTGAGAGGGAGACTAAGGGGGCAGGGATTGAATGTGGGTGTTAAAAGCAGCAGCCCAACTGGCCCCAAAACTGTGGCCTAGAAAATTTTATTGTATAAGCCTTGAAAGAGCCCCATTTAATGTTCGCACCAGGGCCCCATCACATTTAGTTACACAACTGGATATATATATATATATATATATATATATATATATATATAGTGCCAGGGTTCAGGAACTCTTATATGTTAATCCATCACTGTCAAGGAGAAAAATACCATTTTGTGATTACTCACCTGTCCCACACCCCGCTTCAGAATAGTCATTACACTTGGGTTATACCGACCTGTAGAGGGCGATCTTGCAGAGATGTCATGAAGAAAAGGGAGCCCCTCCCGGTCCATAAATACCTGGGACCTCCCACTCATTACCCAGTATTAAGACAGCAGTAAAAGGACCAGGAAGAGCCAATTATAAACAGTAACATTAAAAAGGTTCACCATATAAAGGATCCAGAATACCAAAGGGCGGGGTGAAGCGGGGTGTGTGACATACTTATAATACCCATTTTACAGGTGAGTAATCACAAAATGGTATTATTCTAAGTATGTCACACACCCCGCTTCAGAATAGTCATTACACTTGGGACATCCAATAGCAGTGTCCATAAAGGGCGGGGATCCAAAACAAGGCAATAATGCACAAACCACTGCAGCCTGCAGAACTTTGCGGCCAAAAACAGCATCCGCTGAGGCCCGCACATCAACCTTGTAAAACTTGGAAAAAGCGTGAACCGAAGACCAAGTAGCAACCTTACAAACTTGTTCAACAGAGGCCTGGTGCTGGAAAGCCCAGGATGCCCGAACAGCACGAGTAGAATGAGCAGTAACACGAAAAGGGGGAATCTTCCCCTTGGCAGAATAGGCCCCAACAATGGCCTGGCGAATCCATTTACTAATGGAAGACTTGGCGGGCACCTTTTCTAGGTCCGGAGGGCACCGCGAACAAGGTGTCAGTCTTACGAAAGGAAGAAGTAGTCACCAAATAATACTTCACACAGCGAACCACATCCAAGGAATGCAAAACCCTCTCCTTGTCATTGCTGGGCTTAGGACACAAGGAGGGAAGAACAACATCCTGATTAAGAGGAAAGGCAGAAACCACTTTAGGAAGAAAATCTGGCTAGAAGCAGAAAACCTTATCCTGATGCCTCTCAAAGTAAGGGGCCTGAATGGACAAAGCCGCCAACTCTGAGACACGCCGAACTGAGGTGATAGCAACCAAAAAGGCAATCTTTTGAGTGAGCATAGAAAGAGCAATATCCTGCAATGGCTCAAAAAGAGGACCCTGAAGAGCAGAAAGCACCAAATTCAAATCCCAAACAGGGAGCAGAGGCTTCCTAGGAGGCCCGCACATGCGTAACCCCCTGGAAAAAAAGTCTTAACCAGAGGATGAAGAGCAAAAGATCTTAGAAAGAAAACCGCCAGGGCAGCAACCTGCCCTTTTAACGTACTAAGCTGGAACCCCAAGTCCAGACCATGTTGCAGAAAATCCAAAATCCTAGGGATAGACAACACCCTGCAAGACAAGGCCCTGACCTCACACCAATCAATATAAGACCTCCAAGTCCTATAGTAGATGGTAGAGGAAGACCTCTTCCTAGCGCTAACAAGAGTCTGAATCACAGCATCAGAAAGACCTTTCTCCTTTAAAATGGAGGTTTCAGCAGCCACGCCGTCAAAGCCAGCGTTGGTAAATTGGGGTAGAGTAGTTGACCCTGAGTGAGCAGATCCGGCAGAAGGGGCAGATCGAACTGATCCACTGCCAGCCGAATGACGTCTGCGAACCAAACCTGCCTTGGCCATCTTGGAGCCACCAGGATTGCTGGCGCCCCTTCTAGAGCCAGCTTGCGCACCACCATGCCCACCATAGGGAACGGAGGGAACAGGTACAGGAACCCCAGATCCCTCCAGCTCAGAGACATGGCATCCACTGCCAAAGCCAGAGGATCCCGCGAGAGAGACACAAATGCCAAAAGCTTGTGATTGTGACGAGAGGCAAAGAGATCCACCTCCGGAGTCCCCCACATGTGGCAAAGTGACCGAAAAACCTTGGGATTGAAAGACCTTTCCCCCCGGCGAGATGAGCACCTGCTCAGGGAGTCCGCCTCCATGTTCTCCACTCCCGGAATGTACACCGCCGAGATGCATGGGACATTGCTCTCCGCCCAGGCAAGAATCAAGGACACTTCTCTGAGGGCACGCCTGCTGCGAGTCCCTCCCTGGTGATTGATGTAGGCGATTGCCGTCCAATTGTCAGACCAAACTTGAACCGGTAAGCCCTGTAACTTAAGAGTCAAGTGAAACAGAACCAACCTGATGGCTCTCAGCTCCAAAACATTGATGGGGTCGTGAGCCTCCTGAGGCCCCCCACAGTCCCTGAAACTGAAGATCTTTCCAGAACCCCCCCCCCCAACCTGAAAGGCTGGCATCCGTGGTGACTGTCTCCCAACGAGGAGTCAGAAAGGATCTGCCCCTCATCAGATTGCTTGGTTCCATCCACCACTGAAGGGAATGCCGAACCCGGGGGGACATCAGAAAAGACTGATCCAACGACAGCGGACACCTGTCCCAAACCGCCAAAAGATGGAGCTGGAGCGTCCTTGTGTGAAACTGAGCAAAGGGAACCGCCTCGAAGGAAGCCACCATCAATACCACCAGTCTCATCCCCAGCCGGATTGACGGACGAGGGTGGGACAGAAGAAGCTGAATCAATTCCTGAAGCAACAGAACCTTGGGACGAGGAAGGAACACCCTGGCCTGAGAAGTATCCAGAGACATTCCCAGAAATGACACCACCCTGGACGGGGAGAGGGAAGACTTGGGATAGTTGATCATCCAGCCGAATCTCTCCAGAGTGGATACCACAGCTCTGGTGTCTAGCTCCGCTTGGCTGAGAGAAGATGCCATAATGAGAAGGTTGTCCAGATATGCCACGATGCGAATACCCTGGGCTCTGAAAAGGGCCATCACCCCTGCCAGCAGGTAAGGCCGAACGGAAGGGCCACAAACTGAAAATGTAGATTTTCCACCACAAACCTGAGAAATCTCTGGTGTGCCGGGAAGATAGGAACATGCAGATAAGCATCCTTGATGTCTATGGACGTCATGAAGTCCCCCTGACGAAGTGAATTTATGGCTGAACGCAGAGTTTCCATGCGGAACTTCCTGGGACGGATAAACCTGTTGAGGAGCTTCAGATCCAGGATGGGACGAACGGAGCCGTCCTTCTTGGGCACCGTGAACAGATTGGAAAAGTAACACAAAAATATATATATAAATACCGCGCTGTGAATTAATTAATAGAAAAATTGTGAAATCATAAATACTAATAATGTTGTGTACAAATGTTCATGTGTCCAGCTCCACGTGCTTTACTCAAATCTCAAAGAACAAGTAAATGAACTAAAACCAACAAAAAGGCACAGAGCTAGTGTAAATTGGTTATAGTCCTCTTTAAAGTCCTACAAAGTAATCTTCTAATTCCACCATGTGCATCAGCAATCCATTTGTGCACCACCACCATAGATTTGGTACCCTTACCCAAAATGATTGGTTCAATCAGCGATTGTAAAGATCACAGGAACGATCCCTCCAATAAGCTCCACCTCCTAGGGTACGGTTTCAGGAAGGGTTAAAACAATCGATAATCTCGGCAAATAGGTATGCACTTCCACCAATCTGCTCCACCACACTGGGATACGGTTTCTCAATGCAATATACAATAACCAGCCGAAATTTCCAGAGCACATTCATGCAGGAAAAAAACAGAAGAGCCATTGCGCAATATTGCAAACTACAGGTTCAGATTTAATTAAGCCAATAAAAAACTCACATTGTAAAAGATTAAAACTTGCATGTCATACAAGGCTCTGGGCCAACTCACGCTGCTGAATTCCAAGTACTCTGCCGCCGGCTCCCAACGCGTTTCGTCGCTCAGCGCGACTTTCACTAGGTCACTAGCGATTAAATGAACAAAAGGCGGGACAAGGGGGAGCGCACCTTCCTCCCTCTCATCCAATCACTGGCCAGATACGTATTACGCCATCCGGCTCAGCAAAAGAACAGCGTAGCTAACGCCCTTCAACCAATCCGTGGGGCAGGGGGTGAATATCATTACCCCTCTCCACCAATCACAGGCTAAGTATACTTTACACCTAAAAACCTGTCAGAGCGCGTCTCATAACATGCAGCCAATGAGGGAAAAACACAAGGCATAGCGTCCTGTTACTATGACAGCTAACTCACCTTGCTGAATTGCCGCGTTATATATTTTAATATCTTTTTATGTTTTTTATCTGTAATATACCCCATTTTTCCAAATTAGTAGCTGGCACCTAGATGTGAGCCTTTATGGCGATTTACAATTTATGTGAAAATAGCTTTTTTCTTAGGCCTTTTAACCCGTTTCATATTCTTTTTTTAATATAAGGAGGGCGCTTTTTACATATTTCCTCCCTACAGAGGGAGGGCGCACCGTATTATTTGTATGGGGAGGTGCGTTTGGGTGACTAGCCCGTAATGTCTTATAAGCTCCTTCCCCCTTTATTATATGTAATGCTGGTGTAATTATAAAGCTTTATACATCATTACATGGTGTTCTCAGATCTGGATTTAATAGCACCAGCGGACGGACATGGGGCGTGTGTGCGGCCTCGGTAACAGCAGGAGGCTGACACGGCATGGCTGTCATAGTAACAGGACGCTATGCCTTGTGTTTTTCCCTCATTGGCTGCATGTTATGAGACGCGCTCTGACAGGTTTTTAGGTGTAAAGTATACTTAGCCTGTGATTGGTGGAGAGGGGTAATGATATTCACCCCCTGCCCCACGGATTGGTTGAAGGGCGTTAGCTACGCCGTTCTTTTGCTGAGCCGGATGGCGTAATACGTATCTGGCCAGTGATTGGATGAGAGGGAGGAAGGTGCGCTCCCCCTTGTCCCGCCTTTTGTTCATTTAATCGCTGCTTGCCGTCGCGCCGGCTGACCTAGTGAAAGTCGCGCTGAGCGACGAAACGCGTTGGGAGCCGGCGGCAGAGTACTTGGAATTCAGCAGCGTGAGTTGGCCCAGAGCCTTGTATGACATGCAAGTTTTAATCTTTTACAATGTGAGTTTTTTATTGGCTTAATTAAATCTGAACCTGTAGTTTGCAATATTGCGCAATGGCTCTTCTGTTTTTTTCCTGCATGAATGTGCTCTGGAAATTTCGGCTGGTTATTGTATATTGCATTGAGAAACCGTATCCCAGTGTGGTGGAGCAGATTGGTGGAAGTGCATACCTACAGTATTTGCCGAGATTATCGATTGTTTTAACCCTTCCTGAAACCGTACCCTAGGAGGTGGAGCTTATTGGAGGGATCGTTCCTGTGATCTTTACAATCGCTGATTGAACCAATCATTTTGGGTAAGGGTACCAAATCTATGGTGGTGGTGCACGAATGGATTGCTGATGCACATGGTGGAATTAGAAGATTACTTTGGAGGACTTTAAAAAGGACTATAACCAATTTACACTAGCTCTGTGCCTTTTTGTTAGATTGGAATAGTAGCCCAGGCCCCTTTCCGAGGAAGGAACCGGGCAAATGACAGCCATGTCCAGAAGATTCCTTACTGCCGCTCGGAGCCCTTGCACGGCCAGAGGATCCGAAGACACCTGAGACCTGAAGAATCTGGGAGGGGGCCGGATCTCGAACTCCAGCTTGTAACCGGAAGACACCACTTCCAGAATCCATGTCTGAGACCTCCTGGTCCCAGACCTGGAAGAAGTGTCACAGCCGTCCCCCCACCCGCAAGGGTGAGGGCGCCCCCTCATTGCTGAACTGGCTTGGGTTTAGAACCCCAGGTGTGACCTGGATGGGCACGTCCTCTGCCCCTGCTCCAGGAATCACCGCCCCCCTCCCCTGACAGAACGCTGCTCCCGGCCAATGGCCGGGCTCAGCAGAGGCGCCAGCAGCACGGGGGGCGGGCCGTAGGATCGCGCCGAGCGCCCGGCCCCGCCCCCCACATCACCGCACCTGAGGGGAAGAAGCCCCCCCAACGAAAGAAAAAAATGCTTGTCCATGGCCAGCGCCGGCCAAGGTGTAACATAAAGACACACACTAATAAAACACAGTTTCAATAAAAACAATCAAACAATCAATCCTCAAGGGAAAAGCCCCCCCCCCCCTCGTTTAGGGAGCAATGGGTGACCGGGAGAGGGGAAATCACACCAAAGGTGGAATTGCAAGGGACGGGGCATCCCACTCCGGGATCACCAACCCGGGCAACCGCCTACCCCTTAGTATGGGGTCTCACGGTGGAGCATAGCTCCTAAGCACCGTAAGGTGCCATCTACCCTTGCCCAGACCAGCAGCCTAAGCTGGGAGGCAAGGGGAATTTTAATTAAAGTGGGTCCAGGCAGAACTAGACCAACAAGAGGGCCGGGGGTTACCCCGGCTACCTGCAAGGAGGAGACATCCATCTTCTGACTTGCTCACCGACTGCAGAGATGAAAGGCTGGGTAATGAGTGGGAGGTCCCAGGTATTTATGGACCGGGAGGGGCTCCCTTTTTTTCATGACATCTCTGCAAGATCGCCCTCTACAGGTCGGTATAACCCAAGTGTAATGACTATTCTGAAGCGGGTGTGTGACATACTTAGAATAATTTAGTAACCTACCAAAAGTCATGGCACCGACAACAAATCCTTGTGCTCCAACTCTCATGTGAATGAGATGCACAGACATCTTTTCATTCCCACGGCTGCGCAGCTTGTAGAGTCCATAAGCCACGACTCCCAGGAAGCCAGCCACCCCTGCAAATAAACACAATGCTTTGTTTCAAATGTCATACACAGAGTAAGTTCTTTATTATTTTAGGTGCACTTTATAGCTGGCTGCCAATATCTGAATGAATCCAGTTAAAAATTGTAACCTACAAAGCTCTCTGCAGCCAAGTTCCTTCCTACATTTCAGTGCTGATCACATTCTCCTACTCTCGTGTCCAGGACTTCACACCCACCGCTCCGCTCCTATGGAATGCCCTTCCCTATACAATTCAACACCATTAAAGTGGACCAACAGTCTATTTATAGGGAAAAAGTAATACAAATCCCACCAGCGCTGCATTTTAACCCTTTTGTTGCCAAGCACGTAACACCTACGTGCTGGCTTGGCTGGGCCTTAAGTGCCAAGCACGTAGGTGTTACGTGCTTGACTTTCCTCGCTTGTAGTTTAAAAAGTAAAAACAACAAATACTCACCTGACCCCTTGTTGGATCCGGCCGGGTCTCCTCTTTAATTTGGTGCCATCCGATCCCCCGTGGGGGGTCGGATGGCTCCAGGAGAGCCCCCGGAATAGGCCGCCCCCCCCCCCCGCTTCTGCAGCAGCAGCTTCTAACTGTAAAAAAAAAAAAAAATAAAAATGACATTCACTTACCTGTGTGTGCGCTGGCTCCCGCTGTCCCTCCTCTTCACCTGGGGGGCCTCCGATCCCCCCCCAGGACTTACCGATCTTCAGGAGAGAGCCTGGGAGGCTCTCTCCTCTCTTCTGCACGATGGCGGCCGCCATCATGCCTCTAAGCCCCGCCCCCTTGGGGGCGGGGCTTATGAAGTCATCCCGGCCCCGATCTCAGGCTTCAGCCTTCTCAGCTTCTCAGATGCCGGTGATCGGTGCCCTGGAAGGAGGTGGCAGGAGATCCTCTGATCTCCTGCCTTCTCCTTCTCTGGATGCCGATCACCGGCATCTGTCAGCTGAGCGGCGAGGGACAAGAGCTTGCAATCGAAGGTAAGTACAGTAAAAAAAAATTTTTTTTTTTTCTAATAAAATACTTTTTATTATTGTGTAGTGTTTTTTTTTCACATTAACCCTTTGTGAGCTGGTAAGGGGTCCATGAGACCCCTTATACCAGTTCACAAGGCTGGGGGGGTGGCAAGTCACCTGCCCTAGCGGGTGGCTTGCCATTAACCCCCGCACCCCCATTACCTGCCTCCCCAAAGGCCAGGGGGGGGCAGAAGAGCCCGGGCCCACATAGGCTATGTGGGCTCGTAGGCTGCAGGGTGGGGGGGCCACCAAAGCTGGCCCCCCCACTCTGTGCCTACAAGCCCCCATAGCTGGTCCCGGGCTGGTTACTTTGGGTAAGGGGGACCCCACGTCATTTTTTTTTTTGGATTTTGAAGGGTTTTTAACCCTTCAAAATCCAAAAAAAAATGGGGTCCCCCTCCCCGGGAAGGGGGACCCTATGTCATTTTTTTTTTTAATTAACCATTTGTCATCCAGCAGCTATAAAAGGCTTCTGGGCAGGAAAGGGTGTCTACCTATACATATGTGGTATCGCTGTAACCGGGAGAAATTGGGGTTTCTCACGCAATAAGATTTTATTGACAAACTTACATTTTTTATTACAAAAAACTCTACAAATTGTAAAAAAATGTTTTTTTTTTGTTTTTTTTCACACATTTCACCCCAAAAAATTGAGAATACACCTAAAAAATACAAACAAGACATTTCATGTTAAAGCCCAGACTCTGTTGAAAAAAACAATATATAATTTTCCTGGGAAATCCCTGGAAATCCCTTCAAAAATGACAGTTGAATATGTGTAGCGCAAAATGGTGAAACATCGTCTGGCAACAGGGAGTGGCAAATGCTGCAGGTAGGCTGGCAGCGAAAGGGTTAAAGAGGAACAACACACCAAATTTTTCCCTTTTGGGGTGCTGCTCATATATGTGGCGGTATCCCGAATAGGGATGCCCCGCTGTGTGTATTTCACCTGGTCGCCCAATACACTCACCTTCCTGTTGCTCCCACGACGGAGACTTGAGCTGAAAGTAGGCACGCAGGTCAACCAATCAGCACACTCACTTTCACTCCGCTGACAGCTAAGCCGCCTGGATGGCTAAGCAGTCGGGCAGCGCCAAAGCATGCTAAATGCGCTACCGGCCGCATCCCCTCACTCACCTTCTAGCTTTGACACGTGCTGTCCATTCAGAAAGGCCAGACGAGGGTGCGCACACAGCTAGAGGTGAGCCGGGATGCAGCTGAAGCGAGCGCTCCAAGACAAGGTGAGAGTGACAGGGCTTCTGGGGGGTTATACACAGAGCAGCATCCCAATTCATGATGTCCCAAGGAGTGGAGCTTGGATGGAGTCTGCCATGGTAACTTCCAGACCTCGGGGCTGCAGATTCTGCAGGAAAGTGAGATAACTGCAGTCAATTAGTCAATCATTGCCCCACCCCCAACGTGAGTCAACTGATCTCCACAGCAAGTTCGTGCTGTCGCAAGACTTGCTGGGAGGGGGACGCGCACTCGGTCAATGCTGTCACAGAGAGTGCATTGCATCAGTGGGGATAAGCAGGACCTCATCCCCACTGAGGTCCTCCTCATCCCCCCAATCAAGGAGAGCGCTCGCTCCACTTTCTCTGATAGCACACTACACTACAGAGCATGCGCAAGTTTTCTGCACTACCACGAAAACTGGGGAACAAAACCCATCTCAGTGATTCCACAAAATGGCGGCACCTGTAATAAAAAAAAATCAATTATACTGGGTAAGCACTGCATTGAATTTTTTTTTACATGTAAAATAGTTTTAAATAATTTGAAGTGGTATGAGAACAGCGGAGTGGGTTTATAGGGACATATATTTAAATGTATTGTGGTAAAGTGTATGGAAAAGTGGTGGATGGGGTCTATTTTTTAGTTTTTTAGGCAGGCACGATCCATGCCTAGATCCAGTCCACATCCTGGGTCCTCTATGTGTTTTTCCCCTACTCACAGGTCTTCCCAGGTGATGAGACTAATTGAAGGAAGCCATATAAAAGGAGTGGGGTGGAGTAGAGTGGAGATGAAGGGGCTGGGATGAAGAGCCCGTGCCTTGCTGCTCCCAAGACTGACAGTGGTGAATTGCAGCCGAAGGACTTTATGTGTTATCTGTACTTGGAACCTGTGGATTAACAGCCTGGAATTGTATGCCCCGAGAGAGGACCTGTTATATCAAGGACATTGCTTAAGTTGGTGAGGTAACCGCTTGCTGTACTGCATTGTATGCTGCATCAAACTCTGAAGTTAAAGTGGACCAACACCCAGGATTTTGACTATCCTGGGTCTTGGTCCACTTCGGTGGGGCACCCCCGATCGGGGTGCCCCGCTGTGTGAAACCCCCCCTAACCCCCCGAAAAACTCACCTCTCCCCGCTCCCAGCGCCGACGTACAAGGGAAGATCTGGAATGTCTAAGCGGCGGCGGCCGCCGCCGCCTCCCTCGCGTCACTTTTGACGGGCGCGCACCCGCGCCGGCCATTCGCAGACGGCCGGCGCGGAGGCGCGCACGCCTACAGGGGCGCGAGGGAGGAAGATAAGGTAGGTGAGTTGGGGTGTTTGGGGGGGGTTTCACCCCGCGGGACATCCCGATCTCGGATGTCCCGCGGGGTGGGGGGTGATCGGCCCGGGAATCTTATAGATTCCCGGGCCGGGGGGGCGCGCGCACGTGACCGCGCAGCATGGACGTCTGCTGAGTGAGCTCCGTGCAGTCGGGAGGCACAGAGCCCAACCAACATCGCCAGACCCCCAAACTTGTACCCAGGTCGACTGCGGAGGACCCCAGGACTTACCTGGACCAGATGTCTGCCACTCCAGCTAAAAGGAGAGGCCACAAGGAAGGTCGGAAGTCGGCAGCCCCAGGATCCAAGATGGCGGCCGCAGCAAGGCAGCTAGCTGAGGAGACTGCAGCTTCTGAGGACGCAGCATGTTCCAGAGCTGGAGATGACAGAGATGAAGCCCTGAGGGTGAGTGCAGATGATCTCTCCCAAGAATCTAATGATAGCTGGCCACAATTCCCCTCCTCCCCACACAGCTCAGCTCACAAAGCCCCAGCTCAGCTCTCCTCAGAAAATCAGACCCTGATCACACAGCTCAGAGCTGTTATCAGAGAAGAGGTCACAGCAGTGTCAGCAAAGCTCACAGAGACACTTTTAAAAGAAATCAGGGACATTGGGACCCGCACTGATGCCTTAGAATCCCGCATGGATGACTCCACATTGATCCTTGATAATCACAATTCCCTGCTGGGCCAAATGCAGGACGAGATTACCTCACTTAAAAGTTTAAACGAGGAACTCGAGAATAGAAATCGCAGATCTAACTTGCGATTCCGCGGCCTCCCTGAAACAATGGAGGACGCCACAGCCACTATCACCGCTCTCCTCCAGGAGCTGGTCCCAGATATACCGGTAGCCAGGCTTGAGCTGGACAGAGCACACAGGGCCCTAGCAAGAAAACCCACAGAGGGCCCACCGCGAGACATCATCGTCAAGTTCCATCACTACTTAACAAAAGAAGCTGTACTCAAGGCCTCTAGAGAAAAATCTCCCCTATACTTTCAGAAGCACAACTACCAAATTTTTGCAGATCTCTCCCAGACCACTATCCTGAAGAGGCGGGCCTTCAGACCCTTACTCCAAGTCTTGCAAGCACAGGGGATCCGCTACCGCTGGGGATTCCCCTTTAAACTATCATTTACATACCAATCCAAGCAGATCCAGGTCTCTTCGCCCCCAGAACTCCTGGCCAAGCTTAAAGCCCTGGACATTAGAATCCCAGACATGGATCCTACAACCTCATCACTCCCCTCTACTCCGAGAACCCCAGGACTGCCCCGCAGACCTACCCCCCATGCCACCCCCTCTCCAAGAGTGGAACCTCATCCGAGAATCAACCAAGCAATCAAGCGGCTACTATCTCAGTCATTTCAGCCGGTCTCCAAGGGCTGATAAGCCCCCGCAATATCCTTTTGTATTCACCTATATGCTAGTTAAGGTCTAATATCTTATCACTGTACAAAAACCCAGTTATCTGAATCAAGCTATGATTACTCACATTTTTTTGCTCCTTACAGATCATACTTGGACTCTTTTTTCATTGCATTGTTTTTGCTCTGTTATTGCTCCCCTTCATGCCAGGCGTAGCCACTGTCATTTTCAAGAGCTGAAACATGTTGCTGTAGAAGACCACAGTGTTCAATACCTTTAGTAAGGGGACCAGCTATAAAAGTGACCCCCACCTCAGCCCTCCTACCTAGTCTCCAAAGTTTGAAACATACCCCTGCAACAGGTTTCTTTGTATTAGCCCCCACGCCTGGTGTGATTCAGTGATTGATCACTGTGCGGTGCCCCAATTACTGGGGTCATACTATGCTTATTAATACCTATCTGCTCCCTATAGAATATGCTCAGATTCACCCTGTTTGTATCTCTACCTCTTGCAGACCATTTCCCCTCATGTCATGAGCAGTCATTGCTGCTCTCCGCGAGCTGAAACATGTCACTGTAGGAGCCCCTTCTGTATCTTTAATGTTTTTATTGCTGCTGTTATATTTCAATCAGTGATTTACCCGCCTTACAGTTGAAATGCTTTGGTTAATACTAAAATCCTCATGAGCTGAAATATGTCACTGTGGGAACCCCCTCTGAAACTTTAATGCTGTCGTTACTGCTGTTGCCCCTCAGCCGGTGAACTACCAGCCTTACAGCTGGAATACTTTGGCCAACACTAGCTGTCAAAACTGGGCCGCTGCAGGGGACTTCACTTTATTATAACAGTGAATTTATTTAACTCACTCCTTGAAAACGGATCTCCCCAGTAGCGAAAACCCCTGTAATTAATTAACAGGAAAAATTTATACTTGCCACTACATGCCCCCCTCTGGGGCAATAGCAGGGCCCTATTCCCCCTTAATCACTGGCTGTATGGCCGGAAGCAGGAGAACCCTAACAGGTCCTGGAGAGCTTCTCCACCTCCAGGCCCCCAAGCTGGCATATAACGGTGGATAGCTCCCTTCCTGCTCCCTGTCATTATATTGCCACCCCTTTCCCATAAGTAGTTACGTCTCCTCCGCTCCTGGGACCGTGAGGTGGGTCCTCCCGGGACTGCGGGTTGTGCGCCCCCTGCGTGTCCACGGAGAAGGGGGACACCTGTGTTCTAACTGTAGCCTTCTGCACTTTTTTCTGTATTGAAATATGTTGTTGTGTTGTTATATGTTCATATGTTTGTGCCAGTTTTGCCTCCCGACTCACTCTGGCGCACCCCCAACTCCCTTTGGTTTTGACCTTTTTGTGGTCTGAGCCTCAGGGACACCACCCTGCACGGCTGTGCAGTTTCAATAGAGCTTTAAATTGTATGTTAATTTTAAATGTTCTATGTACTTTCTTCTCTCCTCCCTCTTTCCCCCCCCCCTCTCTCCTTTTCTTCCTTCCCCTCCCCTCTTTTCCTATCTTCCCTCCTCCTGTCCCGTCCCAGCAGGGGCTTTGGGCTCAAATCCTAGCATATACTTGGGGGCAGCTGCCCTATCCTCCCAAAAATGTCACTTAAAGTAGTGTCACTCAATGTTCACGGTCTGAACTCACCTAATAAGCGGTCGAGAGCTTTTAAACACTTTAACTCCATCCATGCAGACGTGGTATGTCTTCAGGAGACCCATTATACGAAGTCCTCCACACCTAAAACTCTTAACTACAAATTTCCTCTCTTCTTCCAAGCAGTGGGGCATAGCAAACAGAGAGGTGTTCTCATCGCCTTCCGTAAAGAGGTCCCCTTTATTTGCCACAAACAAATCGCAGACCCTGGCGGCAGGTACATTCTACTCCAGGGAACACTTCAAGACTCAGAGGTAACCTTTCTGAACTATTACGCTCCCAACACTAAGCAGCTACCCTTTATATCACAAATGTGTTCCATGATCCAGACACATGGGAAAGGTACTATCTTCCTATGTGGAGACTCAAATCTAACTTTAAAACCTGATATAGATAGATCTCTCCCCCCAAATACACAGTCCAGGCAGGAGGGAAAACAATTCCAGGACATAATTAATAATTCTAACTTAGTGGATCCCTGGCGAGACCAACACCCCCATAAGAAAGACTTCACTCACTATTCTGCCCCCCATAAACTTTTTACGAGAATAGACCATATTTTTGTGCAGACCTCTTTTCTCCCCCAGATCACTGCTGCTAGAATCCATCCTATACCCTGGTCTGACCACGAATTGGTCTCAATCTCTTGTAAATCGCTGATTTCTGGATCCAGATCCTCCTCGTGGTCGCTTAATGACTCTTTGCTTTCCTCAGCCACCCTGGTGGAAGATTCCTGTACACGAGCCAGAGACTTTTTCATGTTGAATGAGTCCCCAGACTCCCCCCCCAACAATGGTTTGGGGTGCCTTTAAAGCTGTAATGAGAGGCCACTACATAGCTCTCTCCTCTCGGAAAAAGAAGGAGAGGATGGCGCTAGCAACAGCACTTAATGACCAATACTTAGCGGACGCTCAGGCCTTTAAGGCAAACCCCTCCCCAAAGCGTCTTCGCCAGCTGGAGACCTCCAGAACGAAATTAAACCTCCTACAAACAGAACAGGCCGAGAAGCGATATAGGCGCTCCAAACATCTTTACTACACCTCCGCCAACAAACCAGGGACACTCCTAGCCTCACAGCTGAAATGTCAAGACCAATACATAGCTCCTGTCAAATTACAAACCAGGGAGGGTATAGAGACCAGCAACCCCCTGGCAGTGGTGAAGGAGTTCTCAGAGGGATTAGCCAGCTTATATGAGGCCCCCCCGCCCCTGGACTTACAACGGGCGCATACATTTTTTGATGGCATTAATACCCCACACATCTCGGAAGATCAAAGATCTTTTATAGATGGAGACATCACCACAGATGAGGTCCTGAAGGCTATTAAAACCCTGAAAAATAATAAGAGGCCCGGGCCGGACGGATTTACCGCCCTATTCTATAAAAAACATGGCCCCATAGTGGCCCCCAGATTAGCAGCAGTTTTCAACCATGTCAAAAAGGGGAACCACTTTGACCCAGAGATGCTTAGAGCATCCATAGTCATGATTCCGAAACCCGGAAAGGACCACCGAAAGTGGACTAATTTTAGACCCATCTCTTTACTGAACTTAGATCTCAAAATCCTTACCAAAATCCTAGCCACCAGAATTAACATGTTTTTGTCCGAGATGATTCATAAGGACCAGGTGGGTTTTGTGCCCAGGAGACAAGCGGGGGATGGGGTGAGACGGGTCATGCAGTTAATACAGGAGGCGAAGGATAGTGGGGTTGAGTCAATGCTTCTCTCTCTGGACGTAGAGAAGGCATTTGACTCCCTATCTTGGCAATATCTCCGTTGTTCCCTTGAAAGGTGGGGATTTGGCACAGGCTTCCTTTCTTGGATAGGGGCGCTTTACTCCTGCCCCACTGCTTGTGTCAAATATGCTGGCTTCTCTTCGACCACTTTCTCAATCCAGAGGGGGACTAGACAGGGTTGCCCCCTTTCCCCCATCCTGTTTATATTAGCACTCGAACCCCTTGCCCAAAAACTTAGACAGAACCCGACGGTTAAGGGCATCCCAATGGGCTCCACAGAGCAAAAAATCTCGCTGTTCGCAGACGATATGTTACTTATGCTGTCTAACCCCCACGTCTCAGCCCCGAATGCACTTCAGGATTTGGCTGAGTTTAGTCGGATCTCTGGGCTCCGGCTGAATACTTCCAAGTCCATGGCGCTTGACATATCCCTGTCTAATACCACTAAACAAACCCTTTCACACAACTTCTCATGGACATGGACACAGCGCCTGCCTTTCCTGGGAATCATTCTGACAGCAAATATTAATGACATTTTTAAAGCAAACTACCCGGGAATTATTAAAAAAATTGACTCCCTGCTCCATGCCTGGCATTATGTAAAGCTCTCCTGGCTGGGCCGCATTGCTGCTCTTAAAATGACGATTCTACCCAAAATTCTATATCTATTCAGAGTACTTCCAGTCCGTGTCCCCCAAAAAACATTGGACTCTCTTCAACAAAAATTCATGCACTTCGCGTGGAGCAAGGCTAGGCCCAGAATTAATAAAGCAACCCTGATGTGTAAAAGGGAGAAGGGGGGCCCGGCGTTCCCCTCAATCAAAAAGTATTATTTAGCAGCCCAGGTGGCGCCTCTGGTCTTGCTCCATGCGACACATGATAGGCCGATCTGGGTGTCGAATGACTTCCTTAAATGCTCACCCATCTCCCCAGCCTCGCTATTATGGATTCCGAAGACTTCCCGACCTAAGTCCCTGCCTCCTACCTTGGCGTTTTCCCTTTCTATCTGGGATTGGGTGAAATCCCACTTTACCTCCTCCTTGGGACCGGCCTCCCCGTTACTCGGGAACCCCTTGTTCCCCCCAGGTATTACTCATTCCAATAACTTTAGATGGTGGGTGAAGAGGGGCTATACCATGGTGGAGAACTTCTGCACCACACGGGGGATGAAAACAGCTCAAGACTTTAACTCAGGAGAGAACCTGCCCCCGTCTGAAACCTTTAGATTCTTACAGATCAAACATTTTGTTAACAGTATGCTGGCCCGCTCTCCTCCTCCATATCAGAGTACTGACTTTGAGTCCCGGTGTATCAGGAACCACTTTAGTGGGGGCTTGATATCGAGCCTTTATGCAACTCTGGTGTCCCCACCATCACCTATTGGGCATAATTACATGGCTCAGTGGGAGAGAGAGCTGGGGTGCGATGTGGAGGAAGACGAGTGGCAAAGAATATGGGATAACACAAAGAAGATTTCCTGTAACACAGTAGTGTTAGAAAATGCTTACAAGACACTCTTCAGATGGTATCTCACGCCCGACCGGATCCATAAGTTTTCCCCATCGACTTCCCCGCTCTGCTTTAGGGGATGACCTTCTGTGGGATCAATGGCTCACATCTGGTGGGACTGCCCTATAGTCTCGGCCACATGGAACAGGGTGTATAGACTGCTTTCTGATATCCTCCATCTCCCGATGACCAAGAACCCTAAAGAGGCATTACTTTCTCACAAATCAGGCAAATACTCTAAAAACCACTGGAAATTAATTCAGCATATCTTAGCTTCTGTCCGCCTCACCATTGCCAGAAACTGGAAATCGCCTAGAATCCCCTGGCAAGAGATCCTGAACAGAATCTCAGATACACTGTGTAATGAAAAAATTACAGCAATAAATAGCGACGCTTATAAAAGATACCTTGACATATGGACCCCTTGGCTTGAATATATAGATGTTGACCACCACCAGACAGACCCGGTCCACCCAGTTTGAGTATAAAAAATACCTAATTTCACCTTGGACTTGGCCCCCAACCTGGGACCTACCCCTACCCCTCTTCCCTCTCCTCAGTCCCTTCCCTTCTCTTCCCCCCTCTCTGCCCCGCCTTTTTCTTCTCTTCCTATTCTACTGTCAATCATTTCTATCGACTATGCATTAATGTTAAACCTTGAACATGGATCCTTAGCACCAGCTGAGAATTGTAAAGATAGACATTCTCCTCTGGTGCAGGCTATCCAGCTCAGACTGTAACTCATGGTACCTCAAGCACTTGTTGTCTTGTGCCAGAAGCTGATCTTAATAGCTAATACCAAATTTTAGAGAAATAACACTCAGGAACCTTTACAACCTGTTTAATACCTATTGTTTATTATGCAAGAGTAAACACACTCAGGAAGTTCAATATCTTTTTTTATAACGATTTAATACTGTGTCATAATGCACATTTTGTAAGCCTGTTCACCTGTCAACATTGATGCATAAGTAATGTCTGATTCTTGTATATTTTATATGAAAACCCAATAAAATTTTTGTAAAAGAGATTCCTGGGCCGATCACCCGTGGGTGTTGGTCCACTTTAAGAGATTTTGCCAGTTGGAATTTATTTTCAATTTATTACTTATTATTTGAACAAGAACTGTCTTCCGAGTCACTTCCATTGGCCCCAGATCCTGACAGTATTTATACACTGTTGGTCACTTTAAAACTATCCAGAACCAGCTTATCATCTGGCCTAAACAAACCACTTTACATTATGGCATTGCCCACTTTATTGCAGTTAATCATTCCTACTTTTCCCACCGCTACAGACAGTCTACTGCTATGTCTAATAAAGGACTCAGTGACTCAGTATTTTATTACAATGTGTGGCCCAGAGTCTGGCAACAATAATATTTTTGGGGTCCTAGTCTAGTGATACATTCTACAAAGTTAGTAACAAAGGCTTGTAGAGACTTCTAAAGACTTGTAGAGGAGACATGTCATTACAAACAAGTCTATTAAAAACTGTGACCTACCTTCACTCTGTGGTCACTAGTAATTGCTAAGACAACGTGGGGTCACATGTTGGACAAAGCAGAGCTGCCCTTTGTGACCTTCGTGAGATAGCTCAACTATTCTTAGTATAATCAACAGTACTTGTCTGATTCAACTTCAGCCATAGTACAGTGTCCTTAGCTGACTTTCACTGGCATTCACATGATTACAAAATCACACCACACTGATGCCCTTATTCATCAAGCGATAGCGCCAGGTAGTGTCTGACGAGCGCCAGGTAGCGGCAGCTAACGGCGACTACCGACTCAAGTACGCCCGCGGCGGTCACAATGACGCATTTATCAAGCAAAATGAGGCTAGCGCCGGCGAGAGCGACGGCTAGCGCGGCATTCATCATGAAGCCGCCTGGACCGAACAGCGCCGCTGCAAATTCCCTCACAGCGCCAGGTATGAGCTGTCGCTCCCTGGCGATGTCCAATGCATTTCAATGGAGCAAGCTATAATTAATCATAATTAATTGGTATTAATTTTTTAATTTTTTTTTTAAATGTCAAAAAATCGGAGAACACTTCTGCAATGTTAGGAATTATTTTTAAGTCAAAAAAAAAAAAAAAAAAAAAAATGCAGAATTGATCTAACAGGTCTGAGATTAATGTATTCATATAACAAAATGATTCTTAAAACATGTATAATGTTACATTCAAAAAATATGGTTGTTTAGGGGTTAAAAACTAGTTAATACACATCGCCGCCAGCGCTCTGGGGTTTAAACAAGGAATGGACAGCGACAGCACATTCGGAGCGTGATTTTTTGATGAATATGAAGCTAGCCGTTCGCTCTGGCCATTCGTTGTCAGTCGCTCACATACAACGCTGGACCTGTGAAACAGCGACCCCCCAGCCAGTATTCAACATTACCGCACACCGACTGAGTCGCTGTCATCAAGCTAACGCCGGCCAAGCACAGCGAATACTGGCTGGCGCTGAAAAAATCACGCTACAGTCGCTCATCTGTCGCTACCTGGCGCTATTGATGAATCGGCCTCATAGTAACAAGCAAGATCCTTTCTAAAACATTATACAGCTATGTACGACACATACAGCTTCCTCTATACACCTCAGTAATATGTTATTAGATATATGATAAATGAGTATATAGCCAGGTATATAGGCAGGGCAATCATAATATGCAATATGTTCATTCAATATAATCAGTACCTTGTTTAAACCCAACTCTAACAATATATAATTATAATTTGGAGGGGTTTCAACATATTACAGAATGAAAACATCACATGGGTAAAGGTTTTACAGTAGGATCCTATTAAGTGGAGAGAATATAGTTCATCTAAATAGGAGCATATAGTCACGTATTATCAGTCTCAGTGTTCCACATCATCTTGTGAATACTCGCTTCATACTAATGAAAGCACAGACCCCAACGGCACATATCACTATTTTCCCTGTTTAGGGCCAATAGGTCAAAGGATGGGGTAAGACAGACAGATGCCCACCCCTCCCATATCTTGTTGAATTAAAACTCTACCCAGCAGAGAAGTAGCAAGCTCCTAATTGATCATAGTTTTGGTAAGCCTGGCCTTTACTTTTTCCAAATCGTAGACTAGGAATCACTATCACTACATACCTCCCAAGTGTCTCATATTTGGAGGTTGTCCCTTTTTTTGAGTCCATGTCCCCCTGTCCCCTGCTGTTCCCATTTGTCCCTCTGTGCGGTGTAACATGCAGATCTGCATTAATAAATGATTCATTTCGCCTATTCAAAGTCGAACCCCTTCGTCCAGAAGCTCTTCTAATGCGAGCGGATCCTAGCGCACACACGTCTTGCTAAAGGGATAGCGGGGATGCGGACACTGCTTGTGCATGTGCTGTTGGACTGGGAACAAAGGTTCGTTTTTAGGCGACTTAGGGCGTTTCACACAGTGGGGCACCCTAATGGGAGGGAATCTAGAGGCCCCGGAAACTTATAGACTCCAGGGTGGGTTTTGGTCCAATTTAAGGGCCTCTGGTTTTAAGTTGAGGAGGACCTCATAAGGCTGCTTATGGAAGGATTTCCCGGTGCCAAAGTATTTTCTGAATGTTGTATAGAGTAAGAAAGTGGTTAAACAATGTGATGTTGTTGCTATGTGTGATCCCCATGGAGGTCTCTGGTGACCATACAGGATGGGAAAATAGTTATCGCCAATAGGGACATAAGCAAAAAAAATGACCACTAACTGTTACCTCACAGTTTCCGTTGTGCTTGCTCTACAAGACAAGAGCTGTGCATACAATCACCTAATTGATTTTTCTCAGTCATTACCATTATAAAGTGGTGTCACAGTCAGGCTGCCTTTACCACATGCTAATTTGATTTGATTTGATAATTACAATGCCAGACAGGCTCTTAGCTTGGGAAGGGGGAGGGGGAGATAATAGCGTAACCTGCAGGATCCTTATCAGTAAATGCTGTTCTGTTTTCTGCCCTCTGCAGACAATTTTTTTCCTCAGAATCACCGGGTACATTCATTAAATATATGATGAATTTGTTGTGGTAGGGGACAGGGGTGGACGGGCCATAGAGGAGGGAATTCCCGGTGGGCTGCACTGCTTTGGGGCCATCTGGGCTGCTGCTTCTATTACCCGCATCCAATCCCTTCCCCCTTAGTCGCCCTCTCTGCCCCCTGTACCCACCCCACTGCACCCACAAGCCACGCAACCCCAGCCCCCAATGCTAGAGCCCCAGCATCATGGATGGGGGGGACCCCTGCTCCTATAATACTAAAGATTCATACCCATTGATTTAAGAATGGCCATACTGACCATTCTGAATAACATTCTTCATTACCGACTGGGAAGTACATTGGGAGGATGGGGGGGGGGGGGGGGTAAGCAGGGATGTCTCAGGCTGGTAAAATCCCAGGCCGATTCTTGGCCCAGTCTGTCACAGGTAGGGGGATTAAACATTTAACACATCTAGTATTTGCAGAATAGAGTAAAAACATGGCTGATGATCAAGGGGTAGTATCTTCAGGCTCCTAGGAGCCACTATCCAGGCAGCCAATTCTAGGGCACCACATGGAGGGAGATCCAGTCAAGTGATGAGGAATAGCAGATAAGTAAAGTAAGGCGCAGACACTGAAAAAAGGCACTGAGAGGCACATGGGACAGGCATCAGGTAAGCTGCTTGCTGCCTGATTTTTGCTGCTGGTTGTAGAGTCCCTTTAAAGTTAAGCTTGAAATGAAGTCGTGCGTACACTTCCCTGGTGGCAGCCACACCTGATCAACACTTCCACAGCTCACTCATGTTCCCACCATTTGGGTTTGGGGAATGGCATGCCGCATGCATGTGTCTTGCAACTCCACTGCCCATTTGTGATCACACAAGGCATGAAAAACAGCACAGGTTATTTTGTTTGATTCAATGTCTTATTATTTTACCGGAGACGTAAGGGGCCATAGAGGTGCCAATGCTGGATAATTTTGGTGGTACCGCATCTGCCGCACACGCAGAAATGCATGCGGTACCAGACACGTGTGAACGAGCGCTAGCAGTCTTTAAATTTGTAAAAGAACACCAAGTCAATCGTCCTCCAATCAAATATATTAATACCTGTGTGAGGAACTTACCTGTCCCGGGTGACACGCGACATGCATCTCCCGGCCAGCGCGGCATTCCCTGGCTGTCTGGGGCAGGGTGCGCTCACCGCTCCCGGAAGCCTACCTCTCTCGCTCCCCTGCAGTTGTTCGGGTGCGCGCCCTGCTCTTTGACGGAGCAGCTCACAGAAGATGCCGCTCTGTCCAATAACAGTTTAAAACACACACAACTGAGTCTCAGAGGCTGGACAGCCTTACTGGTCAGGGCAGTCCAGCCCCTGGGAATAGTCCCAATCACATCCTGGATCTTAGTCACACCAATAATTACTAATTTCCCTCACTGGCCAGCCATCCTTTAAATATAACGTTGCCCGTTATAGCTAGTACTGCTAAGGGGGTGATGCTATCTGTGCTACTCTCGAGATTGACCCAGCTTTGTTTGACCATCCCAGCTAGCTGCCCAAACCGACCCTTTGCCTGCCTGACCTTGATCTTCATCTGATCCCTTAAGATACCGTGTTACCTCTGACCACCTAGCTTGACCTTCGGCTAGTGTCTCACCACTCTTCTGCCTCCTTTCTGTGAGTAGACGCTGTGTTGGACTGACTTCCCGTGAACAATCCTGGCCATAGTATTCCCTTGCATTCCTTCTGTCTTCACCTTGAGCATCCTTTGCACCTTTAACCCTTTCGCTGCCAGCCTACCTGCAGCATTTGCCACTCCCTGTTGCCAGACGATGTTTCACTATTTTGCGCTACACATGTTCAACTGTCATTTTTGAAAGGATTTCCAGGGATTTCCCAGGAAAATTATATATTGTTTTTTTCAACAGAGTCTGGGCTTTAACATGAAATGTCTTGTTTGTATTTTTTAGGTGTATTCTCAATATTTTTGGGTGAAATGTGTGAAAAAAAATTAAAAAAAAATATTTTTTTACAATTTGTAGAGTTTTTTTGTAATAAAAAATGTAAGTTTGTCAATAAAATCTTATTGCGTGAGAAACCCCAATTTCTCCCGGTTACAGCGATACCACATATGTATAGGTAGACACCCTTTCCTGCCCAGAAGCCTTTTATAGCTGCTGGATGACAAATGGTTAATTAAAAAAAAAAAATGACATAGGGTCCCCCTTCCCGAGGAGGGGGACCCCATTTTTTTGGGGATTTTTAAGGGTTAAAAACCCTTAAAAATCCAAAAAAAAAAATGACGTGGGGTCCCCCTTACCCAAAGTAACCAGCCCGGGACCAGCTATGGGGGCTTGTAGGCACAGAGTGGGGGGCCAGCTTTGGTGGCCCCCCCACCCTGCAGCCTACGAGCCCACATAGCCTATGTGGGCCTGGGCTCTTCTGCCCCCCCCTGGCCTTTGGGGAGGCAGGTAATGGGGGTGCTGGGGTTAATGGCAAGTCACCCGCTAGGGCAGGTGACTTGCCACCCCCCCAGCCTTGTGAACTGGTATAAGGGGTCTCATGGACCCCTTACCAGCTCACAAAGGGTTAACTGTTAAAAAAAACCACCACACAATAATAAAAAGTATTTTATTAGAAAAAAAAAATTTTTTTTTTACTGTACTTACCTTCGATTGCAAGCTCTTGTCCCTCGCCGCTCAGCTGACAGATGCCGGTGATCGGCATCCAGAGAAGGAGAAGGCAGGAGATCAGAGGATCTCCTGTCACCTCCTTCCCCAGCGCCGATCACCGGCATCTGAGAAGCTGAGAAAGCTGAAGCCCGTTCGGGGCCGGGATGACTTCATAAGCCCCGCCCCCAAGGCCGCCATCGAGAAGAAGAGAGGAGAGAGCCTCCCAGGCTCTCTCCTGAAGATCGGTAAGTCCTGGGGGGGGATCGGAGGCCCCCCAGGTGAAGAGGAGGGACAGCGGGAGCCAACGCACACACAGGTAAGTGAATGTCATTTTTATTTTTTTTTTTTACAGTTAGAAGCTGCTGCTGCAGAAGCGGGGGGGGGGGGGGGGCGGCCTATTCCGGGGGCTCTCCTGGAGCCATCCGACCCCCCACGGGGGATCGGATGGCACCAAATTAAAGAGGAGACCCGGCCGGATCCAACAAGGGGTCAGGTGAGTATTTTTTATTTTTTAAACTAGAAGCGAGGAAAGTCAAGCACGTAACACCTACGGGCTTGGCACTTAAGGCCCAGCCAAGCCAGCACGTAGGTGTTACGGGCTTGGCAACAAAAGGGTTAAAGACCTGGAGGCAACCGTGTCTGGCGAGGCGTATTGTGCATCCCGGCGAATGGGGGCTTGGCTATAGGCGGAAATGGCGGCGCAGATTGGGGGTTGTCAGCTCAAAGAAGGTGGGAGACTCACAGGTCATTTCATTACAGTGTTCATTCCAATATACTCCGCTTACATCCCCCCCACCCTGCAGCCTACGAGCCCACATAGCCTATGTGGGCCTGGGCTCTTCTGCCCCCCCCTGGCCTTTGGGGAGGCAGGTAATGGGGGTGCTGGGGTTAATGGCAAGTCACCCGCTAGGGCAGGTGACTTGCCACCCCCCCAGCCTTGTGAACTGGTATAAGGGGTCTCATGGACCCCTTACCAGCTCACAAAGGGTTAACTGTTAAAAAAAACCACCACACAATAATAAAAAGTATTTTATTAGAAAAAAAAAATTTTTTTTTTACTGTACTTACCTTCGATTGCAAGCTCTTGTCCCTCGCCGCTCAGCTGACAGATGCCGGTGATCGGCATCCAGAGAAGGAGAAGGCAGGAGATCAGAGGATCTCCTGTCACCTCCTTCCCCAGCGCCGATCACCGGCATCTGAGAAGCTGAGAAAGCTGAAGCCCGTTCGGGGCCGGGATGACTTCATAAGCCCCGCCCCCAAGGCCGCCATCGAGAAGAAGAGAGGAGAGAGCCTCCCAGGCTCTCTCCTGAAGATCGGTAAGTCCTGGGGGGGGGATCGGAGGCCCCCCAGGTGAAGAGGAGGGACAGCGGGAGCCAACGCACACACAGGTAAGTGAATGTCATTTTTATTTTTTTTTTTTACAGTTAGAAGCTGCTGCTGCAGAAGCGGGGGGGGGGGGGGGGCGGCCTATTCCGGGGGCTCTCCTGGAGCCATCCGACCCCCCACGGGGGATCGGATGGCACCAAATTAAAGAGGAGACCCGGCCGGATCCAACAAGGGGTCAGGTGAGTATTTTTTATTTTTTAAACTAGAAGCGAGGAAAGTCAAGCACGTAACACCTACGGGCTTGGCACTTAAGGCCCAGCCAAGCCAGCACGTAGGTGTTACGGGCTTGGCAACAAAAGGGTTAAAGACCTGGAGGCAACCGTGTCTGGCGAGGCGTATTGTGCATCCCGGCGAATGGGGGCTTGGCTATAGGCGGAAATGGCGGCGCAGATTGGGGGTTGTCAGCTCAAAGAAGGTGGGAGACTCACAGGTCATTTCATTACAGTGTTCATTCCAATATACTCCGCTTACATCCAAAGCATGTTCCAGTTTAGATCTACGAATGTGGCTGCTGATGATCAGAGAGGCAATGCTAGATTATTATAGTCTAATATGATTGAAATCGCAAAAAAGATCTGTATTAAAACTCATACACAATACAACTATTCATCATCAAAAAGTTTACATATAGACCAATTCAGTGAGGTAGCTACAGCTCTATAATCCATTGCTGCCTTGAGAAAGGGACTTGTTGTCCCAAAACGTAGGCGGTCACCACTTCTATCCGTGGGTATAACTTTGATATTTTGATAATTTGATTACTTAATGCACAGCTTGCTTGACTCTTTCTACATATGCTTCTTATTGTTTCAACATGCCGGCTCATTGATATGTTATAGCATGATGAATTCTTAGTTTTTTCTTACTGCCATTATTGTATTGTTTGCATAACAGTGTGATATTTTTGTACCTTTAATATATTCAATGCAGCAAGCTGATGTACATAACTCTCAGGAGGACCTTAAGTTATACTTTATAGATCATATTTGCATGGTAACCGTTTTTACCTATCTATAGCTTATGGAATATTGCTAAAGGTTATTAAACCGGACCTTCACCCTGAATAAGAGTCTATCTTGTCTGTTTCCCTCACTCTGTACATGCAGATTGCTCCCATTAAAAATCATCTTACCTGCACTAGTTGCACTTTCTGAGCCTCTAAACATCCAAGATGGTGGCTCATGGAGCCTCAGGTACAGCTATAACCTGCCCCCCTCCTCTCCTCAGTATTTGATGATTCTGAGGAAAGATGGTGGCGTCCGTATCCTAGAGCCCTGAACAGTGTTGCAGCCCAGTGGGGGAATAAATAAAAAGTAAGCGACTAAAAATGTAAAATATATAAATTTTAGATGCTGGTAACTAGTTTTTGAGGGGTTTGGACTTTTCATTAAATGATACTGAAGGTTGGTTTAATCAATTATTTTGCCTTCTATATAACGGTGTGCTATTCTCCTGGGGACTATAGAGCTGTAGCTACCTCACTGTATTGTGTTGTGTATGAATTTTAATACACATCTTTTTTGCGATTTCAATTATATTAGTGTGGTTGTGCATATTTTCAGATTTTTTATATTAGTTATACAACGAGGCCTCAGATTAGATAGCACCCAGTCATATGTATCTCATTTCTAGCAGTGCTGCCACCTAAATTATTTAAACTTAGATTATGACAGTCACCTCAACATCTGGTGTATTGGAAAAGGAGACACAAGAGCAGGATTAGCATTTTACCTATAGGCACAAATGGGGATTCTTTCGACTTCTTTATCAGCTTAGAGGTGGTTGTGGCCCGCTCCTCAGATGTCCAGTTTTCAGATGACATGGTTTCTAGATAAAACAACATAAGTAAATAAAACCAATTCCAACATGTATGCAAATACCGCATTTTATTTAGAATAAAAAATATTATAAATAGGCTGTCTCTTGTAGCAGACCGTGGATCAATAATCACGGGAAAAATATACAAAATGCAATAAAAAGCACTTTAAAATGTGTGTGATTGTGTACGCAACAAAAACGCAACACTTTCTGTACACATGTCCCTCACTGATGTCATAAGTAAAAGATGTGAGTTGCAAAAAAACGGATGATTATTGGCTTTTGGGCCAAAGGTGACAGTTGTTTCTGAAACTGCGCAGTTTCCATACTGCTTGTGTGTGTGTGTTCTCCAAGTATGGATTGGTTAGTCGGGATGTCCAACACCACTTGGACTAAGATGTCTATAGCCTCATCAAACCCCCACCTTGTCTGTTCCTATGAAAAAAAACATTCTCTTTCCAAGGTGGTCTCAACCCCCCAAAGTTCCAATAACTAAAATGAATGGTCTTTGGCGATGCCCATGCAAATATCCTTAGTAGTGTCACATGCATCAGGAGTAATGGCTGGAAAGGTTCCATGGTCAATATTGAAGGACTACAAAGGCATTAGGATAACAGGTCCTAAAAATGTCAGAGCTGGTGCATCACAGTCCTACAACACCTGCAGAAGTAGAACACAAGTGCAGCTTTGTAAATTGGAAGCCTCCCATATTTTGGCCACTTAGAAGAACTTAGAATTATTAGAATTCTATAAAATTACACTTCTAGGGGTATACCACAAAAGTTAAACAAAAATGGAGTTCCTGGATAGAGACTATAGACTCTATGGAGGACAAATCCTAAGATGGAATTTACTGTCCTACCCAGATGAGTCGGAACGCTCTATCTAGCTTGGAAAATATGGGTGTGAATGCGTTGTCTAGTGTCCAAGTGTTCTTTTGTTGTATTTGCAAATCTAACCTTAAAAATCTATCTATCTATCACTATATACACACTGGCCCAGAAGAATTATACCCAGGAAGGCTGACCCCCCCCCCCATTAATGCCATCTCTGCTTTACAATATAACATACGGCAGATCATAGGCCTAAAGGAAAACTCCCCTTTGACAGGGTTTTGATGTTCTGCCTTATTGTTTTCATCTTTTGGAATGTAAAATAATAATTTGTGTTAGTATTGTTCTCCCAGACCTGCTGCTTCCAAGTTTCTTATATCCCTGTGGCTCTGTGTTGGTAAAGTAGGAGCGGCTTTCCCACCCTTTAGTAAAGCTCTTACAGATTACAAATCCTAGAATCCTTTCACTGTAACAAATGAGCTTTTCAATAGCTTTGGCTAAATCAAGCAGCAGTAATGACCTCCCCAGCTGAGAACACTGCCAGCAACCCTTTAGCTACTGGAACACAGACTGTGACCCACCTTCCATCTGAAGAGGTTGAATTAATGCAGAAATGGTTAAATCTGCCATCTCTGCCTCAGCCAATCAGATGATTATTAAGCCAGAGTCAGGAAAACCACTTTGATGTACATTGCTAAGGTAAACACCTTTATCTTTTATAACATGGAGTTGCAAACACATAGAAAAGAACAGATAAGCTGAGCACCTTGAGGACATCATATTGGCACATGATAACGGAAACTTTAAGAATGGCATTGGAAGTGGAATTACCCTTTAAGCATGACAGCCTGGGGACTTGCAGCTTGTTCATGCAGCTATGATCATATAATGAACAAATTGTGATTGATTAAAGTTCCTAAAAACATTCAACTGCTTCTCAAGAAATTAGGGTTAGGCTGAAACTATATTCATATATCAATATAATTCTATAGAAGAAATCTCCTATTTTAGCAGATAACAACTGGGAGGGGGGTCTGTGAACAAGGAAAGATCTCGAGAAAATGTTTGAAAAGCTTTACTAAATCAATCCAGCTCTGTGTTTCCCTGAGTCTGGTTTATTCTGGGAGCCGCATTTCTCTATAAACAAACTGGCAGCTATTCACTAAAATTTTCCCTAGTATGACCCTCGAGACATTTGATCATGAGCTTCTCCTAAGTAGCCTATCATGCATGTTAACAGGCCATGAGGGAATCCGGGAGATTTCCAGAGGGTGCAATGCTTTGGGGCCTGCTTGGCTAGGTGTAACCCTCTGCACGCAGCCCACCTCACCTGGACCCCGTGCTGAAATTCATGCTCTAATGTAAGTATGTTGCTGATTCCAACCCCCCCCCCCCAGCCAAGACACCCTAGCCCACACATGCTTAACCCGGAAGCCACATGTGGCCCTCAGAACCATCTGATGTGGCCCCTGACCTGCTGTGGGGAAAGTGGGAGTGACAAATAGAACTGATATGTAATGGTAGTTAAATAGGGAAACAGTATGGATGGGTGCCACCATAGATAGTAATATAGGAGGGGCAAATTGGGAAAGAGGTGACATCAGTGGCCTAGAGGAACGTGGTCACTTTGATTGCACAACACCAACCCTGGGTAAAATCTATCGCAGAATAATTTTTGTGAAATTGTTCTTCTATAATAATTGTATGCTTAGTATTAGTGGGTGCTTAGATGGGCTGAGTGTTGGGAACATGGTTAGGATGTGGGACTGATGGGGGAAGAGGTATAAATAATGGACCTATATTCAGAGAGGTAAGCCACTGAGCATGTGTATTGCTACCGTAGCAAGCATATGTGGATTGTTACACATGAATGTAGGGGCTTGGTGGAAGGACATACAAGTGGAGTTTGTGGAGACAGTGGGTATCCTGATAGCTGAAAAATATCTTCATTATGCGATTTCAAATAAAAAATTCTGAACATATTCATTGTGGCCCACAACCAGGTTCCAAATCATTTAAGTGACCCGTGCGCATCAAAGGGCTGAGCACTGCTGCCCTAACCAATGTTCTGCACCTGCAAAGCTATAGCCTTAATATCATGGTTGCGAGAAGCATACTGACCCCCACCACATTATCTATCTTCACAGTAATAGTGTCAGTACCCTCCCCCCACCTATAGCCCCTCACAAGCCTGAAAACCCGGACACTGGAACTCAACTCTTCTGTGCACCATTCCCTCCTGCCGTCCAAGTGGGGCCATAGCATTTGGCTGCCAGTAGTCATGTGTGCTGGAAACAGCTGCTGGTGGAGGCAGTCATTTGGGGTCCAGGTTTTTGGGGTTGCAGAGGGCGGCATCACCATTTTGGATGTCCCCTAGACATGAGCAGCTTCAAGAGTGGCCATTTTATCCCCATGCCCATGATGTGTCCATGTAATACTATTGCCTCTGCTACTAAGTGCACTCACTGACCGAATGGAAAATATAGGGGCCTGATATTTGGGCCACAGTCTGCCCCGATGGTTACATAGAAACATAGAAGGTTGACGGCAGAAGGAGAGCATACACTCCATCTAGTCTGCCCTTATGTGTATACTGTATGTACTCTTTATCTTAGGATAGATGTGTGCTTATCCCAGGCATGTTTAAATTCAGTGACTGTTGATTTTTCAACTACCTCTGCTGGAAGTTTGTTCCAAGCATCTACTACTCTTTCTGTAAAATAATATTTTCTAACATTGCTCCTGATCTCCCCCCCGACTAGCTTCAGGTTGTGCCCCCTTGTTCTATCATTAAGCTTCTTCTTAAAAACACTTCCCTCCTGAACCTTATTCAATCCTTTCACATATTTAAAGGTCTCAATCATGTCCCCCCTCTCCCTTCTTTCCTCCAGACTGTACAAATTAAGTTCTTTAAGTCTCTCCTGATAAGTTTTAAGTTTAAGTCCTTCCACCATTTTTGTTGCCCGCCTTTGGACACGTTCTATTTGAATAATGTCTTTTTGCAGGTAAGGTCTCCAGAACTGCACACAGTATTCTAGCTGTGGCCTCACCAGGGCTCTATACAGCGGCATCGCAACCTCCCTCTTCCTACTGGTGATGCCTCGAGCTATGCAGCCGAGCATCCTGCTTGCTTTTCCCACTGCCTGGCTGCACTGTCCACTCATCTTGCAAACTGCATACCTCCCAACTGTCCCTCATTTGGAGGGAATGTCCCTCTTTTGAATCCATGTCTCCCTGTCCCTCGTTATTCTTCTTTGTCCCTCTTTGAGGTGTAACATGCAGATCTGCATCAATAAATGATTAATTTGCATATTCAAAGTGTTTCTATTGTTGTAACTGTTACACCTTATCTCCTATCTATCCCTCAATGAGGGGGTGTGGCTTAATTGTCCCTTGATATGGTTAACTGTACAACATATAGTCCATTATTATTATTATTATTATTATTATTATTATTAATAATAATAGTATATTTTGATTATGCTCACACATACTTGAAGCACTTAAAAGAGGAACATCAGACCTTATTGTAGCCTATGCAATGAAACTGCGCATATGCGGTGGAGTGTATCCCAGGATTCCAAAATGGTGCTGCCCGACAGAGGATGACAGGGAGCAGAGGGATGCCGAGCGCCAGGGCCGGATTATGAGAGGGGCGCAAGGGGCTCTAGCCCCGGGGCCTCCACCACTTGCCCTGCAAAGGGGGCCTCTACCAACCTTTGGGTTATGGTTTGGTCCAGTAGGCTTTTCAGTCTTTGGTCTGTGGGGTCGCGGGGCCAGCAACAAAGCTATCAGCAGTAGTGGGCCCCCTGTGCCTGTGCAAGCCTTTGCTTTTACAAACCTGCAGCCAAACAGGGCAGGAAGCAGAGTCTAGAGCAGCAAAGATGCCGCCAGCAACGCTACAGTGATGGGTGCGGGCAGAGCTGTCACTGCACATAAGCCACTAAACACAGCCACTGGCAGCTCAATGCAGGGAACTGTTTTCTGCTGGACCAGCTGGATGACTACGCTACCCCCCACCCAGAATGGCAAAGCAGGAGTTCCCGAGCAGCACACACCCGCACAAGGGGGGCACAAGGGACTCGATCTGACATTCCAGTAAGTAGGCGGGTGCCAGACAACCACCAATCAGTTACTTGGCTGGACGATTATTTTAAAGGAAAAAGAATACTGTATCTGGGGCCCCCACCAGATTTTGTGCCCAGGGGCCTCCACTACATTTAATCCGGCCCTGCCGAGCGCCAATGCGCCTGGAGAGGTAAGTTCAAGTGTATATTTTTGACAACCGGAGGGACAGGAGGGCCGGACAAGCCAGGTCTGGGGAGTTTTTATTGTTCCTCTTAGTGGTACCACAATAAAGGGCATACCTACCAACTTTTCAGGGTTGGAAAGAGGGACATTTGTTAAATTAGGCCACGCCCCCTCATTGAGGGATGGATAGGAAATAGGTTGTTACCTTTACAACAATAGAAACACTTTGAATAGGCAAATCAAATTAAGAGATCAGGGCCATTGGGAGGTATTAAATGGTAATATTACAAATAAACTGCAACAGCTACACAATATTGTGCTTTAAAGTGGACCAACACCCACCGCTGATTGGCTGATCAGCTCCCTCCCCGCAGGGGATCTGAAATCGGGATGCCTCGCTGTGTGAAACCCCCCCCCCCCCCTGGACGCCCACAAACCTTACCTTCTCCCGTTCCAACGGAGCATGCGCGGGCCGCCGCCTCTCGCGTGTCCCTCTAGCAGAGCGTGCACCCGCGCCGGTCGTTTGTGAATGGCCAGCGCGGGCGCCCTCCCTGTAAGAGGGACGCGCGAGAGGCGGCGGTGGCGGCCTCAGCTTGTCCGTCGGCGGTGAGGTACGTTTTTTTGGGCTTTCTGGGGGGGTTTCACACCACCGATCGGGGTGCCCCGCAGAAGTGGACCAACACCCAGGATACTGAAAATCCTGGGTGTTAGTCCACTTTAAGAAATCACATAGTCAGTGTTGCAATCAGTGTTTAACAGGTTAAAACAGTAAGCGATGCCTCCATTCAGTGAAGTATGTTTGGGAAATGAATTGCACAGTACGGGCCCCTATTTCTGGGCTGGATGTTGATGTTGCAGGCGGTGCGGCTGGCATGCCAATACTAAAGAGGGGGGGGGGGCTATTCTCATGTGACTGGGCTGCTTATTGGCTGCCCGCTGCCAGTGTGATGTCAGTGGCTGTTTGCAGTGCAAGGCTCGGCCTGATAAACACTGAAAAAAACACTAGGGCTGCCATGTTACTGCAATGACCTTCATGTAATACTTTCCCAGACGCAAAACATTTAAAGTCAAAGCCATGATGCCCACAGAGCAGAAAGGAGGATCTTATAGTGTCCATCAGCTGCCACACAAGTGATGTCCTGTGTACAATCCAATGATTTCCATATATCTGTTATTTCACTTCAAACATCTCCTGCTCACATCCATGGATGAGCCTACAATTCACTGACCATGTCAGTGCTAGGGTTGCCACCTTTCCGGCCTTTTCACGGGTACATTGATTGCCGCACAGAGTCACATTCCCCGGCTCCATGCGCGTTCCTGCCCGCCCTGGGGAGGACGGCGCTGGCCCACAGATTAGGTAAGGCTTCTTTTCTTTGCAACCCCCCGTCCTCCATCATCCCTGGGAATGTTGGAAAGGTGCAAAGGTGGGATGGGGGGGTTAATAGATGGCTAGAATACCGCTTTAACAAGTCTCGAGAGGGGGGAACAGCATGTCATCTTTTTTTAGACACACATAATTAGAGGGCCTTATTTATGAAGGGATAGCGTCAGGTAGTGCCTTGTTAATGAGAGGTAGCGACAGGTGACGCCGGACACGGCACGCGATTACACATTTATCAAGAAGAATCTGTTGAGCGACTGGGATAACGCCATGTAGCGTCCGATTCATGATTATCCTAGCCTCAGCGAACAGCGCCGGCGTTCAGCCTTGCAGAACGCCAGGTATGACCTCTCGCAACCTGTCGCTCTCCCATACATTTCAATGGACGATCCTTTACTTCTCTTTAAGCGGGGGTTTTCTTTTTTTTTTTTTTTTTTTTAAATCTCAAATAATTCTGTGACCTCTTCTGGCATTGGTAAAGCAGTTTTTTCACAAATTTTTCATTTTTTATATATTTCTGCAGAAATGACATTAGAGGTCTGGCATTAAAGTATTAAAGTGTTCATGTTACAATGTGATTCCATATGTTTTCGCTTTGTTACTAGTGGATACATGCTGAAAAACACACTTTAAACACACAGCCTCTGGCGCTCTGGGCTTCAGATAAGCATTTTTGAGCGCCGGAGTTGTGTGAGGTTGTTTTTTTTGCTGAATATGGTGTGAGTCGGTCACACTGACCAGTCGCTAACATGCTCTCCCATAAAGCGCTGTACTGGTCAAATAGAGACTCCTCACAATGTATTCATCATTACTGCACAGCAACTGAGTCGCTATAAACTAGCGACCCACGGCCGAGCACAGCGACTACTAGCGGGCGCTCTGAAAATGCCTGCTACAGACGCTTATCTGTCGCTATCTGGCGTTAGTGATGAATCAGCCTGAGAGTTATTTTCAATTAGCCTGATTATTCTAATTCTCAATGTCATTGTTTTCATTTCACAGATTAGAGTTTGGGCTGCCCCTACCCAGAGGCACATTGGCTTTCAGTGGTGCAGCTTTAGCACACTGCCAATGGAGACCTCTGTTTTTACCAGATTTAGAGACAGATTATAGGATTGGTTGCAAATGGAGAGGCCGATTCATTAATAGCGGCAGGTAGCGACAGTTGAGCGACTGCAGCGGCATTTTCAGAGCGCCCGCTAGTAGTCGCTGTGCTTGGCCGTTATTCGGTAGTTGATTGAGTCGGTTTGCCGTAATGTTGAATATTGGGTGAGGAGTCGCTATTTGACAGGTTCAGCGCTGTATGGGAGCGCATGATAGCGACTGGCCCTAGCGACCGACTCCCACCATATTCATTAAAAAATCACGCTCAAAACATTCTCGCACTGTAAAATGCATGTTTAAACCCCAGAGCGCTGGCGGCGATGGGTTAAAAGTAGTTTTTTAACCGCCAAACAACCATATTTTTGGAAACCAAAAAAAACAATTTAGTAATATGAATACATTAATATCAGACCTGTAATATCAATTCTGTACAATTTATTTTTTTTATTTTTTTCCCTTAAAAAAATTATCTAAAATGGCAGAAGTGGTCACAGAATTTTTCACATTAAAAAAAAAAAATTAATAACAATTAATTATGAATATTTAAAGATTGTTCCATTGAAATGCATTGGAGAGCGCCAGGTAGCGAGAGGTCATACCTGTCGCTGTTCAAGGTCGGACGCTGGTGCTGTGGGCTGAGGCTAGAATAATGAGGAATGAGTCGCTATATGGCGCTATCTCAGTCGCTAAGCAGGATTGGCTTGATAAATGTGTGATTGTGGTGGGGAGCCGGCGTTCTCGTGGCGGGGCCCGTCATTACCGGCCCCTCACCAGTCGCTATTTCTTCTTTCTAAATGTTAAATGCTGTGGTCCCGAGCCCCTTCCACATCCCCGGCATCCCTGCAGCTGTGCGCACTCCTGCGCCCAGCCATTAAGATAGGGAGCGCACACTCCACAGGGGATGCACGAACCACAACTTCCTATGCTGATGCGTAGTCCAAAACAGCGGCTGTATGCCGTGCATTAGCAAGCAGGGCTTATAGAGGTGATTGGATAAGAGCTCACGCATGAACCCCAGGGGATGGACCAAAACCCAGAATAATGAAAAGCCTGGGTTTTGGTCCACTTTAAGATTTGCATCTCAACTAAAAGCTGCCTCTATTGCATGTCATGAGAGGTTTCAAAGACATTTCAAAGATTTCGAAGGACTGCTGCCATGCTTTTATTTACCTTCCATGAGCAAAGGGCAGCTGAGGACATCAAACCTGGCCAGCAGCTGCACGATATCCAAAGCAATGCTCCATAAATGAAAATGTGGGGAGACGGGCGGCACATATGGTGGCTATGCCCAACTATTGGCAAGTTTACAGTACGACTGAAAATTCACAAATAAGATTGTGTTCTAAACAAGCAAAAGACTGAAGGCCCACTCGTGATTGAATTGCCATAGCAGAAGCTTGAGTCAGATACAATTCCACTTTCAAACCTAACCAAGAAGCTCACTTGGATTACGAACAGTTAACAAAAATCCATAAGCTTGTCAGGCAAGATCACTTTAAAGTGGACCCAAACCCAGGATTTTGACTATGCAGTGTTTTGGTCCCTGCCCTTATTTGGGATTCCCTGCTGTGTAGGACCCCGGGACGCCCAGTAAGACTCACCCTTCCCTGGTCATATTGCGCATGCGCAGACTCTTAACCAATCCGCGTAATTTCTGCTAACAATCAGCGAAGGTCCGACTGTACCGGCGCACCGGCAGTCACCGCTCCACTAGCCTCTAGCAGGGTGTATGTCCGCACTGGTTATTGATAAATGGCAGGTGCAGGCGTGCGTCCAGCTACAGGAATAGCTTATGGCGGCACGGGAATGTGTTCGCTGGAACAGGTCAAGATAGTGAGTTATTTCAGGGGACTCTGAGGCTTTCACACAGTGGGGCATCCTGAATCAGAGTGCCCCGGGCACAAGGAATCAGGTAGCCCTGGAGTCTTAAAGATTACAGGACTGCCAATGTTGTGTTTTGGTCCACTTTAATGAAGTGAGCAGCATCTGGTATGCCAATGTAGGTGTCACCTGGCTCACCTCACTTTAACCAAGTTTGTTGTTGATGGAGATCTGTTTTTGCTTTGGTGTCCAACTCACTCCCTAGCCCTAACCTGGAACAGGATACCCTCTTGCTTGCCACACCGGAAGCTCTTTTAGTCCAATTTAAATGAGAAGTGCGCTTTCAATGCCATTTTTGAAAGTCTAGATTATTTGTGTGCCAAAATTATGTCCCCAATGTGCTGAGCTTATCCAGTAATGTTTTTTTTTAGTTGGCAAATGTATGTTTTATGGAACCAATTTTCACTACCTCTAAATCTGTTTCTATTGGCAACTGTACTCCAAGTCTATAAAGCAAGAAGAGAGAAGTGAGTGGTGTACACACAGAACACTGCTGCTGGGTATGTGTAAGGTACAGTGAGCTCAGGGCCAGCCTTAGGCCTGTGCAAGATTTCAGGATGGCGCCCCTAGACACAAACACACACAGAGGAAACACTGAAAAGAGGGAGAGAGAGAAAAAAAGATTGAAAGAGTGGGAGAGAGAGAGAGAGAATGAAAGAGAAAAAAGAAAGAAAGTGAGAGTTGAATAGGATTGCAGAGAAAGAAAAAGGGAAAACTTTAAAATCAGCAGCCTAGCAGCTTTCCTGATACAGGGTCAGTCCCATGACATCTCTTTGCTCTGGTCATTGAAAGGAAGGGGGATTTCTGATTCCTCTGCCTCCAGTGTCTCCACAAATTTAAGCCTGAGGCTCATGTCAGCTTGCCACCCCTTTCTTAGTGATAATCTAGAATAGAGCCCTCCATGCTTACACTCAAGCCCAGCGCACTCCATTGCAATGCACACAGTGTGCTTGCATCACTCAGCCCTACCACTCCCAACACAGAGGGCAGCACAACATGAGGTGAAACATTATTATATATTATGCATCCTGCATTGAGATACCCCACTGTGTGAAACCTCCGAAATCACCCACTGCATTCAGGCTAACCTCTTTCCAGTCCAACGCCCCCTGCGCGGGCTCCCGTCCAATCAGAGCCGTGTTGAAATGACGTAATTTGGCGAGCGGCTTTGATTATTGTGAACGGGGAGCAAGAGCGGCCGCATCCCCTGGGTTGTGTTGTGCTTTAAAGTGGATCAAAACCCATTTCTTTGCCCTATCTAAATCGCTGCGGACGGGAGTGAGCTCACAGCCCAAAGATTCGGGGATGCGGCTGCCAGATGTTTCCATCAGCCCGGGGGCAGGTGAGTGTTGTGGCGCAGGTTGTGGTCGCGTTCACATCTATGAGTGCATTGCTGATTTTGTATCTGTCGCCCATTAGCAGCCAAATCTTTATATATCTTGTGTCATGTCTAGGCATACATTATTACTATTCCTGCTTTTGTACTTGGAAAGTAATAATATATAGAAAGTAAAATGCAGGCAACCCACCGACCTCCAAACAGCTGCAGGATTAAACTATGGATCCCCCAGTGAGTCATAATTCATGGGGACAACTCTATGGTGAAACATGCACCTAAAGCACAGGCTTTGCTAGCAAATAGTGGCGTAACTAAATGTGATGGAGCGCTGGCGCAAACATTAGATGGGGCCCTTTCAAGGCTCATACAATGAACTTTTTTTCAGTTTTTTAACTCAAATGGATGCAGCTAGACAACTAAAAACTAAAACACTGCTTTCTTTAAATGATGCCAAGTGAGCATAAATATGATGAATATGGCGGAGGAGCAACAATGACGGGCCCCAGTGCGGTTACGCCTCAGCTAGCAACGTCTCCTGCACCACATGGCCTGAATTCTGAAAGCTTGACCCCTCTGCAGCCACAACTGTCATCAGTCTATGTGAAGGGTGTGACGTGAAGGTTATAATATACAGTAGACACACTTGTATAGGTGCCGTGTCACCTTTGGAATATAACTGTTGTCAGGGATAAAGGCCAAACTGAGAGAAACACATTTTACTGTCTTATGAAGCTGAATGACAGACATGAATAGGTAGGTACAAAAACATTGCTGTGTGACAGGGCCAGGCAAAAGTCTTGGAACTTTGAATTAGAGAGGACCTCCTCTCAACAATACATGTTGGTCCTCTTGAATCAGCAGCAAAGGTGGCACCTTTCTCTGGCGCTGTTACTCACCAACCTACTGGTTCCCATGATCAGGGCCAGTTCTAGGTTTGTAGGGGCCCTTGGGCAAGAGGGTCTTAGTGGGCCCCAAAGCAGTGAGTCACATGATGTCACCATTCATCTCCACTGTCACAAATGGGTCATCTTCTGCTGCTGATCGCCCTCCAGTCCTTATTGCCTTCCCTATACCTACCAATTGTCCTCTAGTCCTTGACGCATTCTCTAGTGACACCAATCACCCTTCAGCCCTTCATCATTGCTGTCAGCTGTTACCTGGTGCTCGCCACCTCCCTTCCATGCCATCTTCTCCATGTCTCCCTTCCCCTGTTGCTGAGACCAGCCATGAGCAAGTCTACACACAGGCATTCGGTGGTTCGGGACCACTTAAAAATAATACTGTGAACAAGTATGAGCCTGAGTGGGGCCCTGGCAATTGCCCAGGTTTGCCCTGTGTTGGCACCGACCCTGCCCATGATGGACTGAGTCCCCACATGTCCGTTGGCACTATGTTGTGTGTGCAGCTGGCCATCACTGGTCACCTGTGGTCACCGGGGGGGGGGGGGGGGGGGTTAATCTGGGACCCGGAAGGAGCGATCCCAGAGGAAGGTGATGGGTTCGGGCTTCTCTCGGTCATATCTGGTGCAGAACATCCAGCAATTGGATATCCCCCCACTATTCGACTTAAAGGGGAAATCTACTTTCAAAGCCATTTTTGTATATTTTTCCTGGGCAAAGGATGTCAGTTCCCACCACTACCTGCAATCTTTTGCTATTGGCAACTGTACATAAAACTGCTTCCATAAAACACACATTTACTAACATAACCAAAAATAAAAATAAATACAAGATCAGCTCAGGGCCTTGAGGACATCTGTTTGGCAAAAAAATACACTTTTAAAAATGGCTTTAAAGTGGACCAAAACCCACGGTGATCGGTCCGGGAAATGATTCCCTCCCTCCGGGGCATCCAAAATCGGGATGCCCCGCTGTGAAACCCCCCAGGTCGCCCCATACACTTACCTTCTTTTCCGGTCCAATGGTGCATGTGCAAGCCGCATCCCCACTACCCCACTAGAAAGGTACATGCCCGGGCTAGGCATTTGTGAATGGCTGGCGAGGGCATGCTCCTTGTTAAAGGGAAGCGGGGTATGCGGCCATCAGCAAGCTCGGAGCCGCCTTAGACGATAGGAGATAAGCGGATCTGAGCGTGCTGATTGGACGCGCGGGCATGCGTGCGCCATAGGACAGGGAAGGTGAGTTTGTTTCGCCGATCTGGGGGGTTTCACATAGCGGGGCATCCCTGAATGGGGTGCCCCAGGGGCAAGGACCAAAATCCAGGTATTTGGTCCACTTTAGACTTTCCCTTTAAAGTGGAACAAACCCTTTTGGGCAACTCGTGCCCCCTCATCCACCCTCCCCACCTGAGTACATTGGGAGATGCTGGATGGCAATTGGGAACTAAATTATATATTTAGACTACTGAACACAGACTGAGAAGTCAATAAAATATGGCTATTTGTTGCTGTACATGTTGCCATGTGAGCACAAATCACATAGCTAGGGTGGAAAGGGAAATATGGTGGAGCCCCGATATGGTTGCTACCTGTGACCCCCTGTATTTAACATGATGAAGGGACTGTCAGGTCAATTAAAAATAATGAATTACACTTACCTGCCAGGCAGCAGGCTTGATCCCTTGATTGTGACCATGCTCCTCCAATCAGCTGTCTAAGCCATGCATATAATTGAAAGGTATAGATAGCGGTTTGTGAAGAGAGCACAGCATCCCACAGCAGGTCAGCGTGCGGGTGTAGGTGCGTGCATCAGCCTGAGGGATGCCGCAACAGCCTGCACATGTGCGATGGAATAACTGGAAGAGTTAGTTATTATGGCATCCCGAGAGAAAGGGGGGGGGGGGGGGCTCACACAGCAGGGCATCCCGAGAGAAAGGGGGGGGGGGGGAATTGCCTGATCCTGGAGTGATCTAGACAGCAGGCCGGACAGAAAGACTTTGGGTCCACTTTAAAGCAGAGCAAACCCCATTTCTGGGTGCTCTGTTCTTCCTCTCATCTTTTAGATTCCAGGGCCGTGCTGCATGGGTTTTGTTCCACTTTAAGTGCTATTACAGAGAATGTAAGCCTACAGACCCAGCCTACAAGATCAAAGCCATCAGAGCAATAAAGCGGCCGGCTTGGTGGCACCTCCATTACCCACCACCCAGGAGAGACTCAGCACCCACCTGTCAGCGATAGCGCCCTTCTCCTTCTGCACACAGTGTGTGTGTGTGTGTGTGTGTGTGTGTGTGTGTGTGTACACTGCAGATCCCGATTGGCCCTCACCAAATGGTCGCGACAGCTCGTGACGTCACAGAAAACAAGAACCAATTGGAGCAGGATCGCATCCAGGTCGTTGGATGATGCGCCTGAACCGAGGTGACAGGGGGGAGGAGTCTGAGGCCTGGGAAGCATTAGACACGCCCACTGCTCTCCTGCACCAATAGTGTTATTGTATTTGATGTGGGGCAGATTGCTTTTGCATCGGATAGTTAAGCGGCTGCCGGGTACAAGGAAGGGACGGGAAACACAGGTGGAGTGCAGCATACAGGGGGTTATGCTACAGGGAGGGGACGGGAAACAGGTGGAGTGCAGCATACAGAGGGCTCCGCTACAGGGAGGGGACAGGAAACACAGGTGCAGTGCAGCATACAGAGGGTTATGCTACAGGGAGGGGACAGGAAACACAGGTGCAGTGCAGCATACAGAGGGCTATACTACATGAACATTGGATTTGTAGAGAGCTCAGGTTGTGATGTCGGAGCCCATCAGTAGAAAGAGAAGTGGTCCCACATTACTGTTACATTACATGGACTGCATACTTTGCCATTATATGTATTTTCTCCCGCTTATACACACATATAAATCACTATTCTCATTTCAAAGCTGCGGGCAGAGTGGGGGAAGCCTTTTATGCTTTCTCTACTGTGCTTTGGAACTCTTTATAATTTCTTGCATCTGCAGTTCCAGACAAGGCTGTGGAGTCCCTATGCCAAAGCCCGACTCTGACCCCTCTATTTTATCAGGCTCTGACTCCGACATCATAAATGGCCAATAACCAGTGGCGTGCTTTGCCACCACGCAACCCATATAATTGCATGGCGCACCCACCTCTCAGGGGGCCCCTGTAATACTGGGTGTATAATGCTGTCAGTGCCGAGACTACATAGGAAAGAAAGCTGCTTAAAGCGGACCTTCACTCTGAATAAGAGTCTATCTTATATGTTTCCCCCACCCTGTACATACAGATTGCTCACATTAAAAATCATCCTACCTGCATCTACTGCATGTTATGAGCCTTTAAACATCCAAGATGGCGGCTTATGGAAGCCGCCATTTTATCAGGCAGCCTGCAAACAGGAAGTGCCTGCAAACAGGAAGTGACTGTGCTGCTCTGCATTCTGGGACTGCTGACCTTTCCCTGACCCCAGCTCTGCTCTGTCTGAGCAAAGCACAGCTATAACCCGCCCCCCTGTACCTTATCCCACTCTCCTCTCCTCAGTAAGTGTGATGCTTCTGAGTCAAGATGGCGGCGCCCGTATCCTAAATTCCTGAACAGAGTTGCAGCCCAGTGGGGGAAAGAATAATAAGTTAGTGACCAAAAATGTTAAATATATTAATTTTAGATGCTGGAGAATCGTTTTTTAAGAGTTTGGGCTTTTCATTAAATCATGGTGAAGGTCCGGTTTAAGATACAGCCCAGTGCTCTGAGAAGTGAAGACACAGAGTTCCTGCCTGGCACACACACAGGACAACCAGCAAGAAAACCAAATCCAAGATATTAAAAATCTTGGGATTTGTTCCTATTTAATATTGTATTTTGTTATATAAAGATGCCTTTGATTAGGGCCCCCAAACACAACTTTGCATGGAGTTCCAGAAATTAGAAGGCCATCCCTGCTACTAACTAATGTACTGTAGTAAATTGGGTAAAATTGTTTTTTTTCTTTCTCTATAACAGTGATCAGGCAACTTAGAACATAAAGCAACTTTTTTGGAAAATTTTTCTGAACAAATGACTTAAAGTGAATCCATAAGAATCCCGGTCCAACAGCGCATGCGCATGCTGCGGGCGCATCCCCTCTATCCCTCTAGGCGGGCGCACTCCCTGTTAGAGGGAAGCGTGAGATGCGGCCAACAGCGCGCTCGGAACCTCTGAACTAAGACGTCATGCAGACGTGCATAGCTCAGCAGCTCAGAGCGCGCTGATTGGACGAGCGGCTGCACATGCGCCGTAGGACCGCGGTGAGGTGAGTTGATGCGAGCGATCTGGGGGGTTTCACATAGAGTCAAAATCTTGGGTTTTGGTGTAAGTTCCTGTCCAGTTGGTAACATAATCAAGCATTGGCATCTTCATACTTACTGATGAAGGAAAATGAGTAATTTCATGCTCCACTGATGGCAGCCATAGCGCCGTCCATCAATATGGCTTTACTTGCCCTAACATGCCTACCCTATTCATTGCAATGGAAGGGGCGTGCTGAGGCGTGCTGAACCCGCTTTGGCAATTGCAGTGAATGGATTTGGTGTGTGGGGGCAACAATGCTCCATGGATGGCTCCATAAGAAGTCACGTGTTGGAAAATGGGATCGCTGGCCTTTGGTAAGTATGAAGATGCCGGCACTGCATGGAGGGGTTTCTATATAGGGCACTTACTGTAGCGCAAGTCTTAACCATACAATGATGCAATGGTCAAATAGTGCAGAGATTTCATCAATCAGGCCACAAAATTTACACAACAAACCTCCCAATTAGAGATGAGCAAACTTTTAAAAAGTTCAATTTGGCTGGTTCGCCGAATTTCCCTAAGAAATGTGGGCTTGTCCGAATAAAATGTTTAACAAACCCACTAATATAGCGCTGGGTGACATCCTCTGGTGCCGGCAGGTATCTTCAGTAGGACAGAGGACCCACATTCTCCGCCTCATGTGGCGCTCCCGCATCTCGCTCCATGCAGCAGGGAGGGGCTATTTATACTGGCAGGTTGGCTTTATACTGACGTCAGCTCACTCTGCCGATATAAATACAATCACACCTCCCTGCAGCGAGATGTCTGAAGCCGGAGAGATTAGAGGAGGCTGATCTGACCGGCTTTCAGAAGCAGCAGCAGCGGGTGGCGTGGGGCATCAGCGATTGATCGGGGGTATGTAAGGGGGAAGAAGAATAATAATAAGATACATTTTTACTATTGCATGTGAATGTTATTTTACATTTAACCCTTTGTGAACTGGTAAGGGGTCATTGAGACCCTATATCAGTTCACAGGGCAGGAGGGGCTGGCAAGTCACCTGCCAAGAAGCAGGCTGGTAGCCTTCAGGCCTGGGGCTGGCCGCTCGGACTCCGCAACCTGGCATACCAACCCTCATAGCTGGTGCCCGGGCTGGTTTTATTGGCATTGGGGGATCGTTAGAGGCGGGGCAGAGCCTGACGTCAGCTCACTCGGCAGCATAAATAGCCCCTCCCTATGTCAGGGAGTGAGATGGGGGAGCACCGCGGGGGCAATGGAGGTTGCAGAAAGCAGCACAGGACAGTGACTGGAGAACGACATGGGACAGTGACCGGAGGACCATGTTCCAGTCCTTGGGGCATCACTCACCCTTTCCTGGAGCCCTTGCCGCGTCTGTGTGTTCTGGCTGCATCATCACTCACCTCTAGCCATGCACGCGCCCGCCCTTCCGGAATGGCCAGCGCGGCCACGCCACGGCTGCCAGGTGGGTGGGGGATGCGGCTTGCGGCGCCACCCAGCTCCCTCCCGCTCAGACACCTTAGCTGTCCTCAGCACCAAAGAGAGCCGCTCAGCCAATCAGCGCACTCACTCTCTCTTGGGTCTGCGCCGTGGGAGCGGAAGGAAGATGAGTGAAACGGGGAGACCTGGAGGGGTACATACATCCCAATTCGGGATGCCGCCGCAGAGAGGAACAACACACAGGAAAGTCAAACTCATGTGTGTTGTTCCTCTTTAAGGATTTCAGGGAAACAGTTTCGGTCGGATTTGTGCCAAATCAAATTTTCCCTGAAATTCTGATCGAACACTAGTTCTAACAAGCCAGTTCGCCCATCTCTATTCCCAATTATAACTTTAGTTATTAAAAACATATTTTTTGTTGGGCAGAATAGCGGCTGTAAAGATGACCCTATTACCTAAATTTTTATACCTTGCACAGACTCTCCCAATTAAAATTCCCGCACTATTCTTAAAGCTGTTACAGAATAAAATCTTTGACTTTATTTGGGCAAATCGGGAACCTAGAGTTATTAAACCGATAATGCTAATGCCAAAATCTAGAGGAGGTTTAGGTGTGCCCAACTTGTCGAAATATTACCAAGCAGCTCAAGTGGCACAATTAGCTTCATACCATGTAACGAATGATACTCCTAGCTGGGTCCAAATTGAGGCTGCTTTAAGCCATCCAATATCAGTGAAAAACTTGATGTGGCTGGCTCCGAAGTATAGAAAATCGATTTGTAACCCAATTATGTCTTTCTCCCTTCATTTATGGGATGACCTTAGATTCTCGAGAGGATTGGCCTCCCCACATTTGCCTATGTTGCTTCTTTGGGGCAATCCTATGTTCACTCCGGCCTTTACAGACCCGGGTAGATTCTCCAAATGGAGGGAGGCTGGCGTTCGTTATCTATCCGATTGTATACAAGGCTTGAACGTAATCCCTTTCTCGCAGCTTTCGGAAAAATATGGTCTCTCTGTGAAGGAGTTTTATAGTTATCTACAAGTATCTCATTTCATCAAGTCAGTAATCCGAAATATTACAGTTTTGGATCATCAACCCTTTGAAGCAAGATGCAAACAGTATCCTAGAGCCCGGGGTTCTATAGCAGATATTTACGATCAGCTTTGCCAGACCTTTAGTGACCCTAGATCCCTGATTAGACATAGATGGGAAAGAGATCTTGGAATACAACAACCTGAAGCTGACTGGCAGAAGGGTTGGCTGGCTTCCTTTGGATCGGGGGCCTCAGTAAATTCTATAGAAATGAATGTGAAAGTGTTTTTGAGATGGCACTTGGTTCCAGATCGTCTTTGTCATACTAGTGGGGACTCGAGTAAATTTTGCTTTAGAGGTTGCGATGTAATTGGAACACAGTCCCATATCTGGTGGGAGTGTCATTTAGTTAGGATTTTTTGGAACAGGATCTTTGAAGTCCTTAGTAAGATAATAGGTAGTAAGTACCCTGGAAGTTGACCCTTGGATTGCACTATTGAATGGTCCGGTAGCCCTAGCCACAAAAAATAACAAACGCCTTATCTACCACATTCTTACGGGTGCTAAATTGATCATTGCAAGATACTGGAGAACCCCTAAACTGAATGTATGCCTGCAGACTTTGATAACAGCCTTCTGAGTATCTGATCTTGTGGAATTACTGGTCTTCTCCCTATAGCCTCCCCATCTGATCTCATCTCTTCACCCTCTCATTCCTTCTTTGTTTCCCTCTCCTCTCTTCTGGATCACTCCTCTCCCTTCCTTAGTCCCCCCCTCCCCTCTTTCACCCCTCCTTTTACCCCCCCCCCTTTTTTTTTCTTTTTCTTTTATTACTAATGTAATTGACAAGCACTTAAAGTGTGTTTACTGCAAGCTTTATTGAGCTTTAATGTTGTTTAACAGATGTGAAATCAGGTATTATTCTTATCAGTATTGATAAATTCTGTGATTGGTCAGAGTATTGTTGTATAATTCTATGTTATCTAATAAAAATGATTGAACCAGAAAAAATATACTCAAAATTCACTTTTCCAAATTATTCTGCACAACAGTGTCGATGCATTTCTAGGTTGTAGAGAACTAAAAACGGTCATTTCAAAAACACCTTAAAGGGCCAAGTGGTACATGCTACCATAGGAGCCCTTCTTTGATATCAGCTCCACGTGTTTTGCATCCACTATACTTGAGTCTTTGGATAGTTTCTGCTTGAATTTCTTTGCAGGATGTCAGAATAGCCTCCCAGAGCTGCTGTTTTGATGTTAATTGCCTCCCACCCTAATACATGTTTTGTTTGAGAATATCCCAGTAGGGTTGAGATTAAGGGAAGATGGTGGAAACACCATGTGTTTCTCTTCTATCCCTATATTCTTTGCAGAATGAGATTGTGTATTGTAATGCATGCTGATGATTTTGCTATGGAAGGCACGGTTCTTTTTTTTTTGTATCATGGAAGAAAGTGGTCAGTCAGAAAATCTATATACTTTGCCAATGTCATTTTCACACCTTCAGGGAGCCTATCAGTTATCTTTCTATGATTCCATTCCAAAACATGACTTGAACTTGTTGGGACATGGTGGCCATCCACCAGCCATCCACTGCTCCATCCATCTGGACCATCCAGGGTTTCACGACACTCATCATTAAAAAAAGTTGTAAAATGAGTTTTCATGTCTGGGCCTACTGCTTGTGAGCACTGGTTAGGAATGGCCGATTAGTAGGTTTATGCACAACTGCAAGCCTCTGGAGGAGCCCACACTTTGGGGTTTTCAGGACTCCAGAGCAGTTTCAAATACCTGTGTTGCTGCTTTGTAATGGCACTTCATGAAATGGCAATCTGTCTTCACGAAAAGATGATCTTGCTTAAAGTGAACCATAAGTTGCCCTGAAGACTCCAGGGCCACCTGATTCCCCCTCCTGGGAATTCCAGATTCAGGATGCACCGCTGTGTAAACCCCCCCCCCCCCCCGAGATCGCCCAGTAAACATACCTCCCCAATCCAGTTCATACGCCGCACCAGGCATTTGTGAATAGCTGATGCGGGCAGGTACCCTATTGGAGGGTAGCGGGATGTTGCCGCCAGTGCATTTGGCTCTTCTCCACTAGATTCGGCCCTTAGCCGAGTCTTAGCCGGTTTGATGTGCGCAGCCGAGCGCTGCCGATTGGACGAGAGGCCGGGCATGCATCGTAGGACCAGGGAAAGGAGAGTTTACTAAGCGACCTGGGAGTTTCACACAGCGGGGCCAGCGGAGTGCCCTGGGGGCAAGGAGAAAAACCTGGGATAGTCAAAACCCTGGTTTTGGTCCAGCTTATTTTTTTATGACATATCACATATTTTTATACCTTGCCCAAGGCATTGCACTATTTGACACTTTTTGGCAGCAGAGATTTTTTTTTCATTTCCCTTAAAACTTTTGTGAAATGTTTTTCTTAAGCTCACCTGGCAACCGAATTATCATTGATGAGATTGATTTCAGCGACCCAAAGAGCTTCGAGACTTAATATTATCCATGGTTGCTATTTAAAAAACCAAAAATTACATATATATATATATATCCCTTAAAGTGGACCAAAACCCATGGAGATCGATTGATTTCCCCCCCCCCCTCGGAGTGCCCCGCTGTGTGAAAACCCCCAGGTCGCCCATAAACTCAGTCCTAGTCCAACGGCGCATGCACGAGCAGCAGCCGCATTCCTGCTATCTCTCTAGCAGGGCGCGCCAGGCATTTGTAAATGGCTGGCGTGGGCACGCTACCTGTTAGAGGGTAGCGGGGGATGCTGCCGCCAGCACGCTCGGATCCACTCATATTAGACGAGGTCCTGTACGAAGGGGCTTGAGCGAAGCTTAGCGCACTGATTGGACGAGCAGATGCATCGTAGGGCTGGGAAGAGGTGAGTTAGTTCGGGTGACCTGGGGGCAAGGACCAAAACTCAGTATAGTCAAAATCCTGGGTTTTGGTACACTTTAAATCTAATTTCATAATATTTGGAATGCAGTATATATATACTGTATATATATATATATATATATATATATATATATATATATATATATATATATATATATATGTCACTAATCTCCCTTATTGTTATCCCACAGCTCACAAATTTCACATCAATTTTTTTAATTCATTTGTGTTGGTATAAAAGCGATTGTGCTTTTTTTGTAGCTTTTAATGTGTGTCTGTAAGTTACAGATTTGTATTATGCCTGAATCCTTGGAGGGCTCCATATATATGGTATATATTCAAATATAGATTGCTACACAGAAAACAGGATGTTATGGGTTTTTTCAGTTCAAATTCAATGGAGCCACACTGCCATCTAGTGAGAGATAATGAAATTGAGATTTCTATTTCAGATACACATTTCCCTTTAGAGGATTCATGTTTAAATTCCCCTGTGTGGTCTGTCCTAGAGAATGATTGCTGCCCTGAATATCGTGGGGGCATACCTGGCTTCTCAGTGACACCTGCACCCAACATGGATACACACTGGAAATGACTTTAGTAATCCCTATTCTAACTTGACTAATAGTGTCCCCAAACCTTAACTCCCGGTGTTGGACTACTTTTTTTTATTCTTTCACTTCTAAACTACACATCCTGCACTTGAACTAGGGCCCCAACCAAGTAGTACTTTGAAGCTGAATTGCTGCCCGGATAGGTTGCTCCTAGTGTAAGGAATTACAAACAAGACATTTCATGTTAAAGCCCAAACTCCGCTGCTGAAAAACAATATATACGCTTGTAGGGGGTATTTCAAATGTTTTTCAAAAAAACTGCAAGGTGCACTATCGGGAATCGGCATACGCACTTGTGATGGAGCCCCTTGAAGGGTTCTTTGAAGAGTATGAGCATCTGCAGCAGTGTGGGATGTTAACCACGTATCTTCCAGAGCTTAGACATACCTACAGTCACCTGAATATCGATCACATGACAGACAAAAGAAAGGGGCATGCAGTTGGAGGTATGGCCAAATTGGTTGGCTGCCTTCAATTTTTAGTGGATATCTCCTTTCAGAGGCTAGAGGCACTGTCAGTTGGCAAGTCCCAGCCTTCGCTGTGTCGCAACCTGGGAATACATTTCTCGATGGCATGGCTGTCCTGCAAGAGACATATTTCTCTTTCCCTGAGAGCATGGCAGCCTAGAACATGGTGAGGTTGGGTTTTTTTTCAACATTGCGAATATACCAAATGTCATGGGCACCATTGATTGCATGTATGTCCAATTCTCACCCATAAGAACAATACTCATCCCACCATCCTTGGATTCTGGACCTGCCCCTCATCATGTTGCAGGCTCCTCCCATATCTCTTCATGCAACGCTTTGGGGGTCCAGCGGGAATGGGACCCAGCTAGCCTGTAATAATTTTGCCCAATAAAATCCAGCAGAACCCCCAGCTGGGCATCTTTAAATTGACCGCACAATTTGCCTCCGGTTAGTTTGCGCCCAGTGTGAGTGGCCGATGCTGGGATCTGCTGGATGGTGTCTTGGGTGAAGGGGGAGCCACTATGGATCCCAGGCTACTGACTGGGGAACTAGCAGCCCTGGCTGCGGCTGCGCTACTGCACCTTTGGCTCTGCCATTCACTCCGTAGGGGGCTCCGCCAGGAGCCCTGGTTGTGTGACTCCCGCAATCTCACATTGCTGTGGGTGACCCGCTCAGAGTGCGTAGTGGGGGTGTCAGCAGGGGAGTGCCTACAGTATGAACTGTGGGGCCTGGGGCTGCAGTCCCTGGGATGGGTGCTGCAGGTTCCCCGGTCTGTTCTGGGCTCTGGGGGCTGCAGTGGTGTCTATGTTTGGGTATCGCGTGCTTCTAAAGTAAGCACTGACATGAAAGTCTGATGGTCAGCCTTCAAACTATAGGCTACATAGGTGTATGGATGCAAGCACACTTCCGGAGTCTGCTGGGGTGCCTTGGCGCAGGGGTACATCATGCATACGGCCACAAAAGTATCAACATGGCATCCACCGTTTACACCCGGGAGCAGCAGGAGTACATCATGATGGTAAGTCACCATTTAATGCCAATTGCCCATGAATGTGTGCCGCTTTACAATCCAGCCAAGGTGTGTTTAGGTTACAGAGTGGTCATGACATAAAAGCAAGGGCACATGGCGCTACAGTAAGAGGCCTTGTGTTCAGACGTTAAACTGTGCTAGACCTTTTTTGCTGCCAGTGTCACATGTACCACTAATACTGGCATGTTTGTATGCGACGGAGGGGTGCCCAAGTGCTTTCTTGACTGCAATCCGCCAATACGGTTGGATGGGAGATGGCTGCATAGGCATCTAGCATAGGCTAGTGGAGACATTCCTTTGCTGTTTGGACTGTAACAGAAAAGTATTTAAAGGGACAGGGACATGCATGTGTACCTAAAGTAGACCAAACCATGGAAGCACACAAATTAACATTGCCTCTTCCCCCAGCCTCCCCACCACCAGCCCCAGAACCCGCTGAAGAGGAGGGTGTGTTGTGCTTGGAGTCGCCCCCCCCCCCCCAGTTCATCAGCACCCAGGTAGGGCAATACACCATAAACACACAGGTTGTACTGCAAGGAAAGGCTAAGCACATGTTTGCTAAGTTCTGGCATGCTTCTCTGTCCCTACAGATTCATCTGAGGGGGAGGATGCCGAGTGGAGCAGACCACTACACAAACATAACACAAACAACACATGCAGACAATAATTAACTCAGACTATTTTTCAATACAGACCCCGAAGAAGGGATGGCGCCATGGAGGAGGATGGCCCCCTAAAAATCAGTTGTGGTAAGTATCTCAAAAGTGGGGGAAATGTACAGCCACACGTGTACCAGGTGTTAACATGTTTTATTTTTCTCTTTACAGGTGCTATGTTGGTTTTACCTGGCAAGTTTTAAAAATGTTATATATTTTTACATATTTCATTAAAAAAAAACAAGTTTAGAAAAAAAAAAAAAGAAAGAAATGTAATTAAAAAATGTTTTAAGGTGTATATGCTGTGTGATAGCCTCTAGTCCAAACACTACAAAACAACAGGAGTGTATAATGGTGAGGCAGAAGAGAAGGTGGCCTAAGTAGGGGGAAAATAGGTACCGTAAGTAACAGTGGGTAGAAGCAGATGTGGAAGCAATGGACAAATGTAAGTTTCATTAGGGACATGCACATTACATGGGATGCCCTATATGCCACCTGGGGGGGAAAGGTAAGTATCTGGAAGGACATGCACACTACACGAGATGCCCTATATGCCACCTGGGGGGGGGGAAGGTAAGTATCTGGAAGGACATGCACACTACATGGGATGCCCTATATGCCACCTGGGGGGGAAAGGTAATTATCTGGAGGGACATGCACACTACATGGGATGCCCTATATGCCACCTGGGGGGGAAAGGTAAGTATCTGGAAGGACATGCACACTACATGAGATGCCCTATATGCCACCTGGGGGGGAAAGGTAAGTATCTGGAAGGACAATCACACTACATGAGATGCCCTATATGCCACCTGGGGGGAAAGGTAAGTATCTGGAAGGACATGCACACTACGTGGGATGCCCTATATGCCACCTGGGGAGTAAAGGTAAGTATCTGGAAGGACATGGACATTACATGGGATGCACTTTATACCACCAGGAGGGATTTCTAGAAGGACATGCACTACATGGGATACTCTGGCGGGAATAAACTTAAAATTGCTCGCAAATAAAAAAAGGCATATACCAGAATTGCCACCGACGGACACGGCACACTGAGAACAATGGACTCCACGGCAACTTGCTGCAATAAACAGGTACAAACTTGCCTTCCGAGACAACTTCACCAGCAAATATGCTCGGCTAAGCGGCATACGTACGCAAAGCAAATAGGGTCGTGTACACATGAACGAGAATTTCTCGGAACACAGCTGTGAATAATACGAACATTCACAAATTCCCAGTTTCCAATTTTAGCTCCCAAAAAAACGAGTATTCACGGTCAGCCTCTGAATCAGGCTAAATGTTTTATTTAAGAGGCCTGCTGAATCACATTGTTTACACTGAAAGCAACATCACTATATGCCATAACTGTATTACTTACTGCCGCTGCTAAAACAGGCTTCTGGGTTTTGATCATACACTGTTGTCTGTAAAGAATGCGCCAGCCGTTACTTGTTCACTCTGTAACTGGCGAGTTTGTACTGTAAAATGATGAAGTGCATGTCTAGAAGTTGTGAAACACATTTCCTTTACAGTATAATATTGTATCCTTACTAATATAATACTACAAATATATGAGTTATTATGTTGTAAGTTTGCTCTTTCTTTATATGAGCAGCTACCAAAAGCCAAGTCAGACAGAATTTACTGGCAATTTATTAGACGCCTGGATAATATTAGCAGCATGTCAGAGATACAGCTCTTTTACACAGCAATAGAGTGTCTGCACACTGCATGTAATGGAGGGGTCTGCACATCGACTGTAATAGGCAGAGTCTGCACGCTGCTTTTAAAGGGGGATTTGCATCTTGCCTGCAATGTGGGATTCAACACGTTGCCTGTAATAGGGAGATTCTGCACACTGTCTGTAATGGGGGCATGCTGCCTATAATGGGGGATCTTTATGCTGCTTGTAATGGGAGGAGTCTACATTCTGCCAGTAATGAGCAGGGGTCTGCATGCTGCCTGTAATGAGGGAATTAGGGGATCTGCATGCTGCCTGTAATGAGGGAATTGGGGGATCTGCATGCTGCCTGTAATGATGCCATTTATCTGTTATCTTCCTCAAGTGCTTCTACCCAGCTTTCCTCTGGACCTTCCAACTTTGAATTATTTTTCTGTGTATGACTTTGTTTCTTGACTTTGCAGTTTGGATTTCCCTGCTGTGTATGGCTTTGTCTATTCTCTTGAATACATTTCAGTGATGCCAACCAACAATCTTGTTTCATGCTGTGACTATGCAGCTTTGCTGCCATCCAGAGCTGCCAGACAACAACCTTGTCCTGTCTGCCACAATCTTTATTCATACCGATGGAATTCTCATCAATCAATCGCTAATGTCCCAATTGCATCTCCTGCAACACCTGTCCATCCCACCTCTAGGAGCTTGGGTGAAGACCAGAGGTTCCTGTGGACTCTGCCTGTATTTTATGACAGGTGAGTTTTTGTTAGGGCGAGCGCTGCACGCCCGTCTCATAGCAAGTCACTTACCTCCATGGCTGCATGCAGCCGTCATCCATCTTGCAGCACTTCCCCCCATGCTTCCTCCTCACATGCTCAGGTGCGCGCACTGGATTCCTGAGATTTAAAGGGCCTGTACAGCACTAATTGGTGTTTGGTCATCCAATCCAGCATCCTCTTCCCCTATTTAAAGAGGCACTTCCTTCAGTGCCGGATCTTGGTCTCTCCATGCTTGAAAGTCAGACATTCTTGGATTGCTCACCCGTGTACCGACCTCTGCCTGTCCCCGACTCTGAACCTTTGCTGCCTGCCCCGACCTTGGCTACTCACCTTTACCGCGAACCTGTGCTGCCAGCCCTGACCTCTGCCTGTACTTACTACGCCTTTTGCCTGCCACTTGTGTACCTCGCTGAACCTCGGCTGACTGTGGGACTGGGCCGCTGTTGGGGGATAGCGACCTGGGGGTCACTCGCCACACAAGACCAACCTGCCTTGCGTTGGGCTCTGGTGAATACCGGTGGCCCCTTAGACTCCCCTGACACGGTACCCGCCATCGGTCTCACAGTTAAAGCAGATCCACACCCGAGTCCGTGCCACCCGGTCCGTGACAGTTATGTTCATAACCTCCAGAAGAATGTTCTCCTGGAGGTCATGCATTTAATCCAGCATTGAAACAATAAGAGACCCTGTTTTCCCACGAAAAGCTGGTGTCTTCCATATAACAAAAGAGAAAAATAGTTACTCACCTAACACTCCTTCCTCTGCATCTTCTCAACTGCAGCTTTTCATCTGGGATTATAAACTGCTTATTGAGGGAGGAAGTCAGCTGAGGAGTTCCTCTTCAGATTAACTTTTAGCAATGATGGATTAGGATACAACCCCCTACCCCTAATCAGTACCTTCAACCATAGTTCAGAATATGATTGGCCACTGCATTAAATAACATATTGCCTGGTTACATTAGATGGACATACATCTTTTCAATCACTGTAGACATGTTTGAGACTGGAAGTGAGCACAGTGGCATCCTTCTGTGTATTTCTCTTTATAGCCAGCAGTCTACCGGCAGGAGCTCGCACATCAGGGTAGCAGAGCAAGACACACAAATTGACTTTTAGCCAGGTTTAAATGTCTCCTGGATATGTACTTACACTAATACAATAATAGTGCTTTAATTATGCCCTACACATGTCGTTCTGCTTCCTGCTTGTTTTCTTTGGCCCTCACAAATATATGTTTGATGCCCATGTATCTGCATGACACAAGCCATTTTGGTACTCCCTATTCCTGTTCTTCCCCAGTGCATTGCTTGGGACAAAACACCACCAGGAAGCCTAACATGTCAGAACTGTTGTGAGAAGATTTATCTAGGAAAGTACCAACATGTTGCAAGCGCCTCACTCTACATACATAAGAGGAATTGGCAAAGTTGCTATTTTGCCATGGATCATGAATTCTGAAGTAGAATACTACAGGCATGGCTTTAGATGTAGTTGCAAAATCTCTTGGCCAGGACTCTATCTTTAGTTGGATATGTACCATGTCTGACAGGTGATTTATCATCTTCTCTTTGTTTGCAATGTCCTGGTTTCATCATTTCAGGTTAATTGCTTGTATCGCCGTTCCCAGCCAGGATAACAGAATGGAGAACTTGTTCTGTTGGCTCTCCTGTTGATTATTATGCTGGGCTATGAATATAGCTTTCTTTAACACTCAACATGATGCACTGGTTCATTGTTCTATCTTCAAATCTTGAATGCTTATTAGTGGCTTCTGTGCTGAGATAATTTAATTATGTGTATCTGTACATGTTCTATTCACAAATAACAGTAAATAGCTGTGATATCAGGCTCAGTTTTATCCATTGTATAGGTGTATATTTTGTATACCTTTTATAGCATCACCTGTAAAAAGGATTTCCTGTACACTTATTATATTTGTGGTGTGTGCTTGGCTTTTTTACCGTATGCTGCATGGTATCAAAACAATGATGGTTTCTTGGAGACACAGACAGTATCACCAAGAAAATGTCCCCAGTTGTTTCCTATAAAAGTAGAATGGCTTATTCAAAAAGGAGACGTGTTGGTGTCCAATTTGGAGATGGTGGTGGATATGGAGGACTATATAAAGATCAGTTGCAGAGGGGTTCAGTGTCTGGTACCCCATCCCCGGGAACTACATTGCCTCAAGACCTTGGATTCTTCCTCTCCTCCGGCGGCCAGATGGACATTAGCAAGTTCCTGGTAGTCTCTAAAAAATTATAAGCTTATTCGTCTAATCAAAGAGAGATTTTTATACATTGCAAATTGAAGTGTGGCTAAATATAACAATGGATGCTTTGGCACATTATGGTTTACTGGGATGTGTTGTTCGACACTCTCACCGCTTTACAGGCTGTGGCTGAGCCAAATTTCGTTATTTAAACTAAGGCTTAGCCCCCCTAACAGACTTGTGATCAGAGGAAATAACTTTGTTTCCAACATAATGCCATGAGGTTGCACGTTCACTTAAAGTGAACCAAAACCCTCGCCCCAACTTATAGATTCCAGGGCCGCTAGATTCCTTCCCCCTGGGGCATCCAGAATCAGGATGCCCTGGTGTGTGAAACCCCCCAGAAACGCACCTTCTTTCCCAGTCCAACGGAGCTCTCCACATCAACACACAATAAGGTGCAAAGATAATAGATCAATACAACATAAAAATACAGATATACCAGCTATAACAAAAATATATCAAGTATATATTATATCTTATCCAATGCTGAGTTGGCTGCAGGTGACATCTACCTCCTGCACTGTCAGCTGTCTTCATTTGTACCCCAACTGGGCCAACTCCAGGGCACTCTGATGCCCTCTCCTTGGTGGCCGAGAGTAAGGCTACTGGAGGGGCTGAGAAAAAATCAGAGAGTAGAGAAGCAGGCTGACTGCGGCATGGAAAGAAGGAATGATTATAGCTGTAGACTTGATCCTTACCATAGGAGTAGAGGCTGGCTGTGATGATGTTGTCTGATAGCTGCACAAGGTAAATGTATCATCTAGATCTCACTGTGGTTGTACTTTGTGGCTCCCCTCTTATCCTGACAAAAATTATCCTAAAGATCTTGAACTTCTCCCTCTGCACCACCTATTGATCTCCTAGAGACTTGATCTCCTTGGAACCCCCCCCAAAAAAAAATAACTTAGAATTCTCCCCCTCCATCACCTAAAGACTTCATCTTGGCAGACCTTGGATCATCCACAAGATAAAATTCTCCCAGGAATTTTGATCTACCCTGTGAATTCATGCCCAAGGGCCTTATGACTTCTCCTTGGACCCCCTTCCCCCCCCAAAAAAAAATAACTTAGAATTCTCCCCCTCCATCACCTAAAGACTTCATCTTGGCAGACCTTGGACCATCCACAAGATAAAATTCTCCCAGGAATTTTGATCTACCCTGTGAATTCATGCCCAAGGGCCTTATGACTTCCAAGGTGATAAGATTCCCCCCAACGAAGTTTAACATTCACCACCCAGAGACTTCGAGGCCGATTCATTAATAGCGCCAGGTAGCGACAGATGAGCGCCAGTAGCGTGATTTTCACAGCGCCAGCTAGTATTCGCTGTGCTTGGCCGGGGTTTGCTTGTTGACAGCGACTCAGTCGGTGTGCGGTAATGTTCAATACGGGGTTAGGGGTCGATGTTTCACAGGTTCTGCGTTGTATGGGTGCGCCTGACAGCGAATGGCCAGAGCGAACGGCTTGCTGCAGATTCATTAACAAATCACGCTCAAAAATTTATCGCGCTGTGAATTCCCCAGAGCGCTGGCGGCGATGTGTGTAAAGTACTTTTTAACCCCCAAACAACCATTTTTTTTTAATGTAAAAATTATACAAGTTTTTCTAAACATTTTGTAATATGAATACATTAATATCAGACCTGTAATATCAATTCTGCACATTTTTTTTTTTTTTTACCTTAAAAAAAATTTCTAACATTGACGTAGTGGTCACAGAATTTTTGACAGTTAAAAAAAAAATGAAAAACATAAACTCAATTAATTATGAATATTTAAAGATTGCTCCATTGAAATGCATTGGAGAGCGCCAGGGAGCGACAGGTCATACCTGGCGCTGTGATGGGATTAGTAGCGGCGCTGTTCGTTGCAGTCGGCTACATGATGAATCCCGCGCTAGCTGACGCTCTCGCTGGCGCTAGCCTCATTTAGCGTGATAAATGCATCATTGTGACCGCCGCCGGGCGTACTTGAGTCGGTAGCCGCCATTAGCTGGCAGTACCTGGCGCTCGTCAGACACTACCTGGCGCTAGCCCTTGATAAATAAGGCCCTTCATTATGGTGGACCTTGGAACGTCTCAGGTGATACCTTCCCCTATAATGAAACATCCCCATCGTAACATCCCAATAAAGATCTTTAAACTCCCCCCCACCACCACCTAGTGACATCCCAGCCTACATGAAACATTCATCAAAGAACCTGAACTTCCCCCATCTTAACCCTCAGTCAGCTCTCTTTCTTCAGTAATCCTTCACCCCTCCGCATGACCAGGTCATTTCTGAGATAGGAAGCCACTCTCCCTCTTAATCATACACCTATCTAAAAATTTCTACTCCAGTTCTCTTATTCCCTAACCTCTCCCAGTCTGCTAGGATCTCACCCATCCCACTTAATTCAAATCTTCTGTCTTTACCTGCTATCCTGATGTGTCTAGCTTCCTTTGCAAAATGAATTCCTTGTATATATGTAATGTGATAATAGATCTGCACCTGAATAACATGACATGGAGGACTGGTCACTTGTTACTGAATAGCCTCTTAAGTTACAGTTCTTTAGTTCCCATAATATTCGGTATGCCTTTGCGTGTCCAAAACTTTAAAATTTAATTAGTTGTAGTTATGTCTGAAAATAATAAAAATAGAGAAATAAGCCAGTTAAAGGTAAAAGGTGTGGGATCCATTTATTTCCCAATTAAAGAGCTATTATTTTAAGTTCCTTTATAAAACTGAATGGGTTGAATAGTGATGATGGCCTTGTCTGTACAGCTTCTAAACATAAAGCTTGTATAAAAGCAACACAAAGTATTGAACGGGAACTGAAAGTATTCAAATTAGTGATGTTGCTTTGTTGTTTACACAGTTATTTTTAGGGCTGGTTAAATCATGTCCACCATTAGAGGGCGCTTTATCCCCAAAATATTCCAATGGTATTACTATCAGTGATGTCAATTAACAAAAAAGTGAGAAAATAAGGAGATATCTTTGGAATATTTTTTGTATAATTTTTAGATTTTAAAGATGAGGTATTTTTCCCATTTTAAAAGTCACATTTAAAAAAAAAAATAAAGTGGACCAAAACCCTGGATTTTGACTATGCTGGGTTTTGGTCCTTGGCCCTGGTGCACCCCGATCCAGGATGCCCCGCTGTGTGAAACCCCCCAGGTCTCCCAAACGAACTCACCTCTCCCTGGTCTTATGGAGCATGTTAGGCCTCCTGTCCAATCTACTAGTCCCACTAGTCTAAAAATCATCTAAGACTCCAGCTCCAGCAGCGCCGGCATTCACAGCGTTTTGGGAGCAGCCTGGTATAGGTGAGTTTACCAGTGACCCCGGGGGTTTCACAAAGCAGGGCATCTTGCTATAGAATGCCCCGGGGACAGGCTAGCGGCAGGGGATGGAAGCATGGGTTTTGATCAGCTTCAATAACATCCATCCATCCATTAGTCCTATCAGTGTCCCTTTTCAGTGTCCCTTTTCAGTCCCATCATCAGTACCCTGTTCCAGCACACCAATGTGGTGGTCCAAGGGTCTTGACCACCCCAGACCTGGCTGAGCACAGCTGTGCTGCTGCCCTTTTTGGTCCTCTTGAGTCCAGCATGACTGCTGTTTGAGGAGATACATTAACAGCAATAAGCAGACAGGCAATCACTATGTGGAAGAGTTCATGGAGTTTAAGACAAATCTCAAGGTGTAAGGAGTGTGTTCGACAGGAGCAGGCGTACCCAGAAAGTTAAAGTACCCATTAATATTTCTGCAGCAGTGATATCCTCATGTTCACCACAACTGGGAATGCAGAAGCCACGCCCCATCTGTGCCACGCCCCTTACGGAACCCTCTACCAGGCTGGGTTGGTTATTTGAGGGTGAGTAGCTACTGCTGCCGCAGCAAATCTCTGTGCTGCTTGGAGACTGTATGATCGCTGCTTTTCAAAATGAAGTTCTAAGCAACACGGTATGCTCCAGGGCTTCCGTCTGAATACTATATTAAATTATGTTATTGGACGCAACTGGTGCATCCGGAAACTTGGACATAGGCTGCAGCTTTTTCAAATCATGATGGCACACATTCTGGGAAGGATTCATGATATGATCTATGCTGTCTGGGAAATTCTGTAAACAATTTATTCATGTGAACCACTATCTATTGAAGAGCTGTAAGTAAGTACAATAAATAGCATTTACTCCACCCTTCAGGCTTTACATTCCTCAAACTCAAGAGCCTATTCCCAGCTGATTCATTAGTTGTTGGAGCTGGAAAATCCCCTTAGACCTCCATGTGACCTAACTAGTTCCAAGTGATACAGATAGGGTTGCCACCCGGCTGGTATTTCTTTCATGACTTTACTAGCCAATGGCCTGGCGGTGTCTGTAATTGTATTTTTACTGGTAATTGTAATGGCGGGTATTCTTTTCCTATCCTCAGTTACCATTAAAAAAACAAATACTGGCACAACCTGGCTAGCTAAGTTAAAACAAAAAATGGCCAGGTGGCAACCCTAGATACGGACCATCAGGAACTGGTAGCAGCAGTGGTAGCGGTGATGGTGGTGGTGGCGGGGTGGGGGGATAAGCCCCAAACCATCTACTTTGGTACTGTCAATTACAGATACTAATTACATCAACCAAGGTAACAAAAATGGATTCACTTACCTCTATTCTCAGCTATTCCTTTTTTACCTTTCAGTACATACATTTTCTTGTAGTATTCCTTGTAGGAGTAAGTCAGGGAGATACACGTTTCTTTATATAGAGTACTTCAAGAGACAGAATATCCCCCTATTTATTGGTAAAATGTAAAGGAACATTTCTAAATCAGAGCTCCCAAACCCTCGCCACCAACGGGTCATGTTTTGTGGATTGAGCACTGCTGCTGCACTAATTACTCCACATGTAATTTAAGTGGAGACGTGGCTTGTTGGTGGCTCTCGAGAAAAGGGCACTCTTACACAAGAGTGCACAAAGGAATGTCGGCCAACCCCTAAAAGAGCAATGAGTTATGCATCTGCATTGTGTTCTCTCATGCCAAACTGAGAACAAGCCGGTGTATTAGACATGCAGTGCTTATTCATCCCTTACACACTGGGTAAAGGGGGTGGGAGTCGCTCTATCACTAATATTGATACAAAATTATTCAAGGCCTGGGAACCAATTTACGAGTTTACAGTTTAAATCGGACCTTCAGCGTCATTTAATGAAAAGCCCAAACCCTTAACAAACTATTCCCTAGCATCTAAAATTAATATATTTAATGTTTTTAGTCACAAACAGAGCAGAGCTGAGGTCAGGAAAAGCAATCCCAGAATGCAGAGCGACACAGTGAGAGGACACTTCCTGTTTGCAGGCAGCCTGCACATCCATGAGCCGCCATCTTGGATGATTAAAGTCTCAGAAAATGCAATAAATGCAGGTAGAATGATTTTTAATTTGAGCAATCTGTATGTACAGGTTGAGGGAAACATATAAGATAGGCTCTTATTTAGGGTGAAGGTCCGCTTTAACCCTCTCATCACTATATAATCAGCTTTAATTAGTCCAGCTGTTGCCAAGTGCTGGACCAATTTTGGCTATTTAAAGCAAAAAGAAGGCTTCTCTACTGAGCACTGAGCAGCCGATCCCCAACCAAGATCAGCACCTCTTTGTTTTGAGCTTCTAGTCTGGCTATAACAGCTGTTTTTTGTTTTAGACCAGGTGCCAGGAAAGGTATGGCAAATGAGGGCTCTAATTTGGGTGGACTTGCACTTTAAGTGGATGGTCACTAACTGGGATAACACCCCACCACTGCAGATTAACATTTTTTTTTTTTGTGATCAAGACTCAAACAGAACTGTTGAATCACTTTAAAGCTGATCAAAGAGCAAATATGCTCCACTGTGAAAATTCCTAAGGACCTCCTGCCACAGTCTGATCATTTCAGTCTGAGTTCTGTTCCTTCTTTCAGCTACCTCATTTTGCTCTGGCGTGTATGGGACTGTCTTTTGATGCCCTATTCCATTCAGCTTTAAGTACTCTTGTACTTTGTGTCCTGTGAATTCACCTCCATTGTCACTTCAAAGTATGAGAGGTTTCCTCTGAAATTTGTTACTTGCATTTGCTACATAGTCCTGTAATTTGTATTTTGCACCTCACTCTTGTGTTGCATTAGGCAAGTGACTGTGTATCTTGAATAGTCATCTATGAAAGTCACTATGTACCTATTGCCTCCAGGTGTAGGTGGGTTTAGGGGTCCACATACATCACTGTGAACTAGGTCAAGTCTTGAAGCTCTATTTTGACGTTTGAGTTTGAGTTTAGGAAGTGTTGCTCTTGTGGCTTTGGATTTGATGCAACATGCACACTTACAGTAACAGTAACTTGACAAGGGGATACTGTCAGATCCTTTGTCAGATTCCTATTTGGCTCGAGCCAGTGCCTGGCACGGATGCAGCTGCCGGGCGGAAGGAGGGTCGGCCAGCCGCCTGAGGACGCTGCGGGACTGGGCTGGAGGTAAGTGCACCGTGACACCTGCCGTCCAGGATAGAACATGTGTTCTGTATCATTGGGGCATACAAGGGTTCCATGCCCATATCTCTCTGCATGTATTTTACTTACCATCTGCAAGGTAATAGTCTCTTAGATCTTTGATCTGTTATTTAGATCAAGTTCTGTGGAAAAAACTTCTAATACTTGTCATGTGACTGGTTGCTCCTGAGTCAATGCACCAGCCTTGAAATGTATGATTGAAACTGGCATTCCAGTTTCACATGGAAAATTGTGGCTTTGCCTTACTGTTTAGTAAAAGAGGGATGCTGTCTCATTTGCTTTGCTTTCCATATAGTAAAATCTCTCTGTATGTGTCCCTGTTTGCAACAACTAATACACACCCTGGTTTCCATCTTGAGTATCTTTGTGTCGGTATCTTGAAGAGTGGTTCTGGTATCAGTTTCTGTGAAGTCATGTGCAAATTCCTTCCTTTATTGATACTCATCTATAAGCTTGGTCTTTACAAATGCTAGTGTCAGATCGGGCCTTGTCTCCAGTACATTGTTCAGTGCAGTGTATGTATTGGGTAAGCTTCACAACAAAATGCTGCTGCATGACTGTCTTTTATATTCTCACCGATTGATCTGAGTTGTGCGATCATTTCAAGCACAGCATTTATGTGGTCTTGTATGTCCTGCTCTCTGCAAAGCCTCATTTTGTAAAGTTTTCTTAGCAGAAACAACGTGCTGTTTAAATCTCTCATGCAGTCTTTTCAGTACATCCCACATGCCTTTCACTGTATTATCACTGCGTATTTGAATAAGCTGATCATCTTCTACTAGTAAACTTATGGTGGCATGTGCCTGTCTGTTTTTCCTGTCCCAGTCCTCATTATTGTTCTGTGGCCTCTCTGTAGTGATAACCTCCCACAAGTCATCTTCACTTTAAACTTCCATAGCGGATAATTGTTATTGTTCAGCTTGGCCACTGAGAGTTTAAGCTCTGAGTTGCTGGTCATTCTCCCTCTTTATATATAAGAACAGTCTTACTTGTATACAAGAGATGTCTCTGTGGAAAGCTTCCTTATGTCGATCTACACATTGGCCACACTGCCTTCCGTTCTGGGCTTTGCTCTGTTTGGGTCACATCTGGCCACTGGGCTTTATCTTTTCTCTGCGGCTTCATTTGGTTACTGGGACTACATTCGGTCACTGGGCCCATAACTTGTTGCATAGTGTGAGTGCTGGGTGCAGCAGAGTCATAATACAAATAGACATTAGTGGTGTAACAGGAACTGGCTTTAGTAGAACATGAATGCAGTAAGAAAATGTCACCTTACATTGTGGCTAACATAGACAGTAAAAAGAAGGTAGTACCATGGAGCAACTGAACACAGCAAATACAACACAGCAGTAGAATACATAGACTCTACAGTTGAGCATTGGCCACAGCGCCATCTAGTGTCATACCTTGTAAAGCGCTACGGAAGATGATGGCGCTATATAAATAAACAATAATAACAATAATAATAATAATAACTTGTCATAGCTGTAAACTGCAGTATATCTTTCAAAAGTCACTAATAACATTTAAAGACAAGCTGTTGCAAAATATTATATCTCTAACAGTTACACTGTAGACCGATGGGTTTGTGGCTGCTATACAATTTAACAAGAAGAGCACCTTGATGTGTTTACATTGTATAGCAGCCATGAACATACTTTTACAATGTAAAGAGCTTACAGCAAAAAGAGAGATCACTCTGAATAATGCTGAACTTTAGGACTTCTTTAAATCAGAACAAAACCTGGGATTTTCACTATCCAGGGTTTTGTTTCTTGCTCTAGGAGCATCCTGGTTTGGGATGCCCGCTAAGTGAAACCTTCCAGATTGCCCATATAATATTATCTTTTTTCAGTCATGCGCAAATGCGCAGGCTCTCGTCCAATCAGCAGCATATGCCATGCATATTAATGATCAGCAATACAGCTCTGTTTAGATGCAGAGCTCAGCAATAGTGAGCGGGAGTGGGCGCATTCCTAGTTTCCATGCTGTGTGCTTGCGCTCCTGCGTTCAGCCTGAATGGCTGGGTGCGGGATATACTGAGTACATGGGCAAGTTGTTGGAGCTGCTGGAAATGTTGAGTTTACTGGCAACCCAGAGGGGTTTCACACAAATCGGGATGATCCAGGGGAAGGCCGGTCTTTTAGACTCCAGGGCCAGGGTTTTGTTCAGCAACTGGGATTGTCCATTCTAATTGTAAAATTAAAGCAAGTATTCTTACCTTCCATGCAGCTCTTTCTGGTGTTCTGTTCTCCAGATTCTCTTATGCATGACCACCTTTTTTTAGCAGTGAGAGGTGGACATGTTTCTATCCCTCTAACTCTTCTCCTCTTGCATTAGGCTGTTAGGGACACACCTTTGCCTGTGTCTGCGACTCACTGTTGATGAAATCACAGTGGCAGACATTGCTTTGTCCTTGTACGTAGGGATAGTTTTCTGTGTGACGTTTTGTCAAGCTCAGATGAAAGCAGCTCCCCAGGCACAATAAAAAGCCTTTGGTTGTTTTGTTGCATGTAAAACATCACAGGCTATGCATAGAGGTTGTGTGAGCATGGCTCAAAAAAGTCCCTTATTTAAAGGGACTGTCTCTCCTTTGATCCCAAAACACATCATGCCCCTCCAACATTTTTTCTGATTTTTGAGCAGCTCAGTGATAAAAAGGATAAAAAGAAGGGGTTCCTGAGAAATTCAATGTGAGGACATTCAGATCATATCCATGTGGATATGCTTTCTCACATTTTATTGTGCCATACAAGAAGGTGTAAACTTATCCAACTCATTAATGTCTCACCACGGCACCTTTCAATCAGGAGCAAATGTGACTTTGGCCCCTTTTCCAGGGTTTATCCCTTTCCGTGCTAGCCTACCTAGAGATGTTGTCACCAGTCGTTGGCAAGCAATTTTTTAAGTGGAACAAAATCCAGGATGGCCAGATTGGGACACCCTGCTGTGGGAAATCCTCCAGATCACTTGGATCAATTTACCTTTCTCTGGTCCAAAGGCGCATGCACAAGCTCTTGTCCAATCAGAGCCATTTGTCATGCTTATGTAATTTGGCAAACGGCTCAGATTTTTTATAATGGGGAGCGAGAGTGGGCGCATCCGCTGCATACTTGTGCTGTGTGAACGCTCCCAGCCCGGGAGTAGGCCCGGCCAGACAGGCTGGGGTGGAAGTGCGTGCACCACTAGGGCCTCCAAGGCTTCTCACCTGCCTCCACTTCTCTAGAATGCCATTGCCTGCACACTTTATTAATCACTAACCCACCCAAGCTTTCAAAAAGCATAAAATCCTGACCTCTGTCTGACTAAGTAAAAACAATAACTTGGCCATATACTCTCTGGATAAAAGACACTACCCTAGTGGGGTATGACTGCATTGGCGGCCTCCGCCACACTTCCTGCCCACAGGCCTCCATCACTCCTGATGAACCGTGGTGTGGTCACTGCCTCTGTAACCCAGATAGAGTCTGAGTGCTGCATCTAAATAATATGGAGGCATCTCATACAGCCTGGCTCTGCAGCCCTACATCCAACGATAAAACAAAGGCTGAGTGGCCATTTTTCTAAGGGCTGTATTCTTTTTTACTAAAGCACCAAACGATTCCAAATTCCATCTTTATTGACACTCTTATTGCAGTTTGGTATAACTGGGTTAAATCCACCGCTCTTTATTTTCATCAGAGAAAGACATTACAATACTCCTTTACTCCTACGTGCTGCATATTTTCTCTCCTTGCTATTCTAAAAATCTAGTTACACCCGTGAATTATTTTTTCTCAATTCTTGCTTGTATTTGTATTCTTTCTTCTCAGCCATCTGATATGCCTAGCTATTTACAAAAAAGATATATTTTAATAGCCTTTATTACTGCTTTGATATATATATATATATATATATATATATATATATATATATATATGGAAAGTTTTGTCTTTGAGAAAAGATATAGCTCTTCAGATTTAGCCTTGTTTTCAAAGCTACTTTTTAACACTCTAAAAATAGAGACCTAAAAGGCATAAACAACAGGATGTTTGAGGCAGACCAGTGACAAAAACACCTAGGATCAGATCAGGGTTGAGAGAAGTAGACGTACGATAGAAGCCGTACCAAGCATTTAATTCTGGAGAAATCTCTGGTTTGGGGGCATTTACAGAAGACGGTCACAAGAGGTGAGAACTGGCCTGGGGCAAGAAATCGGAAATACCTGAAGAGGGTGGAGCAGGTGATAAAGTGAGATGACATACCAAAACATATTACATTTTTGAAAGGCAGGGTAGTTCATCAAATAAGTATCTTAATGTCCAGCTATGAGTACAGATATGCTACCTTTCCCCCAGGCCACCAACCTCAATGTCAAAATTGCACCCATATTTAAAACAAGCCAGCATAAGTCTTCTGGTTGCTCTAGCTCCACTGCCGCACTTTGGGGCAATCTCCTTGCATTGATTTCTAAGCCTCTACAGAAGTCATCACAGGAATGACCCCCTTGCGGTTTGTGTAGGGCTCTTTTACCTGCTGTGTCACAATCAGCAAGAAAGGAGCCCTGCCTCCACAATCAGAAGACCTAGGTGCTGGAGGGTGGTGAGAGCGCTGCTGAAGGTACAGATGGATCATTTTTTATGCAGTTCAGGGGCTTTTTCTGTCCTTAATTTAAGCCTTAGGCTTGTCAACTCATCCGGGTTTCCCGGGAGTGACTTGTCTTTTTTACCCCTCCTTGACCCCTCACCAGGTCAAATCATGCAGCCAACGCTGGAGCAGAGTCTGTTCTGTGAAAGCATTGGGCAGGCTCAGTGCTGCATCCTCCCAAGAGTCTACTGTCTACTGTTTCTTATAGTTTAGTATGAGAACTGTGATGGAAAGTGAATATGCAAAACTACTGTTGTTCCTCAGCAGAGCCAGGAGATGGCAGCAGCATGAATATGAATATATGAATTACCTAATAGCTTAAATCAGCAGTCTATGTTTTTTTTTTTACTTTTAAAAAGGTCATTAATAAGCATGCAAACCTGCTGCATGCTTATTAATAAACTACTAATTTTACCATGCCGGCGCCGTCCCATCTTGCTACACCCGGCAGTATGTATCCCACAATCCTCCGGGGTGCAGCCTTTGACCTTGCACAGAGAGTGACCGGCTTCCCTTCCTCCGGTGAGTGGTGGCGAGTGACTGAATGGTAAGCAGAAGGTGTGGGAGGTAGGAGTGGGTGGTGGCCATAAGTGCCTGGGGAAAGAAGCTGCAGACTTCAGACAGTGACTGACATCACCAGATAGATTTTGTTTGTTCATGGAGTGCGGATTCTGCTGTGTGCTGTGGGGACATCCAGACCTGCATCAGAAGGCGCCTTATGCCCCCCGTAGAGCACATTCCCCAAGCTGCGTAGGCTCTCGCCCGTCCATTCACTTGCTTTACATCCTTTTACAGTCCTTTTAAATCTTACTGGCTCAGTACCTAACAGTGCTGCAGCATTATTTATTATTTTTTATATATAAAGCGCTATCATCTTCCGTAGTGATGTACAAAATATTGATTACAAACAGGTTAGAACATAGCCTACTACAAATGAGGTAGTACAGAGATCACAATGAGAGAGCCCTTACAAGCATACACTAGTTAACCTCATTGGCTCTTATTGTTTATTGCTCAACCCTTTAACTGCCAGACGACCTATATTGTCACCTTCTGGTTCCAGACCATTTTTCCCTATTTGACGCTATACATGTTTAACTGTGATTTTTGAAAGAATGTCCATGGATTTCCCAGGAAAATTATAGATTGTTTTTCAGTGCTTTGTCAATTTTGTTTTAGGGAAATCTGTGGAGATGCTATTTTTTTTACAATTTTTTAGCTTTTTTTTTTTAAATAAAAAATGCAAGTTTCTTAAGTAAATCATATTGCTTGCAAAAGTTCCATTCCTCCCGGTTATAATGGTACTACATACGTATCGGTAGACAGCCTTTCCTGCCCAGGAGATAACACAAACACCACAACAGTGCATTAGGAGATTTTCAAAATACAACTGCTATGCGCACCGTGCAGTTTATCAAGAAAAACAACCCTTTACATCTTCACTTTACGTTTTTTCCAGGGCTTTCATAATAATTTTCTGTAAACATTAAAAATAAATCATTTTTGTAAATGTTGTTGCGTTTAATTTAATTTTTTACCACATTGCGTGTAAAAGCCCCATTTCTCACGATTACAATACGATTACTAGTACCTCATATGTATCAGTAGCCTCCCTGTTCCTGTTCAGGAGACCACCCAAACTGAAAAGAGCACTTTATGACATTTGCTGGCTTGTAGACCAGGGCACTGGGGGGCCCTCGGCCCTGAAAGCTACAAGCCCGCATAGCCTTCAGGGGCCATGGGCTCCTCTGCCCCCCCAGCTCTGAGGAGGCAGGTAATGGAGGCTGAAAGATTAATAGCAAGTTACTCACTTGCTGCAGGTGACTTGCCAGCCCCCCAAGCTTTGTGATCTGGTATAGGGGTCTCATGGATCCTTACCAGTTCACAAAAGGTTAAATGTAAAAAAACACAGACCCAGCCAGAGCTAAAATGTCATTTCTTTAAAAAAAATGTATCTTTACTCACCTCTGATCCAACATCGCTGCCGTTCCACACTGATCACTGACAGGTGGCCGGTGATAGGCAGAAACCGGGTGCGAGAAGCAGGGGTTCGGAGACCCCTGCCCCCAGAACCAGCCCTTCACCGATCACCAGGCACTACTGACAGCTTGCCGTCAATGGCAAAAGCCAGGTGCAGGAGGCAGGGGTTCCGAGACCCCTACCCCCCGCACCCGCCCTACACCGATCCCCGGGAGCTTCTGACAGCTTGCCGATGCTGGAAGCAGGCTTTTGTACAGGAAGGAGCAGGATGATCATCCCGCTCCTCGTATAAAAGCCTCTCCTTACTGCACCTGGCTGAGCGACCAGAAGCAGGGGGAACACACACATACACACACACACACACACACACACACACACATACACACACACACACACACACACACACACATACACACACACACATACACACATACACACACGCACATATACACACACACGCACACACACATACACACACACATACACATACACACACACACACATACACACACACGCACATATACACACACACGCACATATACACACACATACACACACATACACACACATACACATACACACACACGCACATATACACACACACGCACATATACACGCACATATACACACACATACACACACACACACACACATACACACACACACACACACACACACACACACACACACACACTGAAGCAGACACTCTGGTGCCCGCTGAATATTCTTGGGGGATTGGAGGCCCCCCAGGGAAGATGACACCATCACTAATTTATAGTGAAGCAAGGTGAATGGATTTTTTTTGTTGCAAATGGGGGAAAGACAGGAATGTAACATTTAAAGGGCTAAAGTGGACCAACCACATCCTATGGAAGCTTAAATTTAAAAAAAAAAACATGGATTAACTTCCCTTAGTGTCCTGGTGATGAATTGGATAAAAATACTCACAAACGATTTTGGCTTCAAAGGAAAAAATTAAATCTTCTTTTGGCTATCATCTTTCTTCTAGCACAATTTTCAGCAGGCTCTAATTGCTTCCAGCATGAGATTGCAGGGAGGGGTGCTTAAATAGCTAGTTTACAACAATGGCATCCTGTCAGAAACCAAAGGTATACCTAGGGAAACCGAAAATTAAAATCACAAAAACAGGAATGCCAAGCAGCAGTGAGGGCAGAAAACATCCAAACGGTAATGTACCTGGTGTGGGGGAGCAAAATAGATTATGTTGTTATGGGGGGTTTGGTCCACTTTAAGTAAGTTTGTCTGCCTTAAAGCGGATCTTCACCCTGAATAAGAGCTCATCTTGTATTTTTCCCCCACCCCCACAGATTGCTCACATTAAAAATCATCCTACCTGCACCTATTCTGTCTTTTTAACTTCTTAACATCCAAGATGACAGGAAGTGCCTTCTGACTATGCTGCTTTGCATTCTGGGATTGCTGTCTTTTTCCTGACCTCAGCTCTGCTCTGTCTGTGCAAAGCACAGCTATAACCCCACCTGCACTTTTCACCCCTCTTCTCTCCTCAATATGTGATGCTTCTGACGCAAGATGGCGGTGCTTGTATCCTAAAGTCCTGAATAGAATTGCAGCCCAGTGGGGGCTAAAAACGTAAAATATATTCGTTTTAGATGCTGGGGAATAGATTTTAAGGGTTTGGGCTTTTCATTAAATGATGCTGTAGGTCCGGTTTAAGTTTCTCTCTGTGGCCAGCCAATCAGAGCTCCCGATTTCTCCAGGAGACCAAGGAGATAGGTAAGATACCTCCTATTTACCGGCATTAAGGTGTCGGGGAGCATCGGCAAGCAGGATGCCCTCCTTCATTTTTGTAAAATAGGTTTTGTTTCGGTTTTAGGTACTTGTATAGTCCTGTAGTCCTATTTCCAGTTTTATATAGTCCTATTTCAGCTTCCACTTGCCGACGTTAACATGACCAGCAGATTCTCGTTGATCGCTTGATTGTAATAACGGCCATTTCCATAGAATATTTTATCGTTTTATTGCATTTGCTTTAGCGATTATCTGTTTTCTAATCGGTCTGTGGAAATGGGCCTTTACTCATTCACCCTGTTCCTTTTTTCTCTCCTCATATTTCCAGTTCAGCTTATTTATCTCCTTCCAGTGGTCTAGTAGCCATAGCTGGAAATGTTATTATATGCCAGGAAGGCGTCCAGGCCACTTTTGAAAGTTTTTACTGTATCCATCATTTCTACCTCCTCTGGCAGAAAGTTCCACATTCTCACTGCTCTTACAGAGAAGAATCCCCCCTATGTCATTGGAGAAATCACCTTTCCTCTAACCTTAGTGGATGCCCTCGGGTTATAGTTACACTCCGGGGTATAAACAGATTGTGGGGAGGTCTTTGTATTGACCCCAAATATATTTATACATAGTTATTAGATCACCCGCTCAGGCATCTTTTTTCTAAACTAAATAAACCTAACTGACAATCTTTCAGGGTACTCTAGCACTCCTTTTACTAACTTAGTTTATTAACTTAGTAAGCCTTATATTATTCCTTTATGTATCTGTCCTGTACCATGTATATTATGACTTATTTCGAGGGATGTAATAGAAAATATTCCAAAAAAGCATATGTATAGGCCACACCTCTAAACCACACCCCTGCCGCACCCATCGCCCTGATAACTGTTCTCCAAGGTTAAAGTCTCTGAATCTTGGCACATCCTGCCATTGCCATTGCCTCTTAGGCCTTCAAAGCATATTCTGGGGTACTTTCAACTCGTCTGTAGGCATGATGTAGTTATCCATATGCCCCTTTGTTAAGCAGGACTGATTGCTAGCTCAGTTGCCATGTCCCCCCGAAGCAAAAATAAGCCAAAAACTGCAGGATATGTGCTCTTGATGTAGTTTTTTTTTATTAAAATAAATGTTTAACAGATATTCTTTCCTAGTAAAAAAACAAAAACAAGTTTCTTGGTGAAAAATGGCAAATAGCTTGTCTTCAATTATTTATGGGTTTTGTAAGATTTGTAAGATGATTATGTAGCAAAAAAAATCATTTAATAATCCAATTAGATAAATATGCTATGATTAGATTATAGTGTGTTACGGTCTTCAGAGACTGAATCATGACTAATGCACATCAGCAAACTGTCCTCTTGGAATTAGTTATAAAATCTTGGCAGCCATAAAGGCAACATATTCAATATGGAAATCTACCTTGCACAGCCCTACAGATTATGATGGCGCTCTATAAATAATTATTAATGGTGCCCATTTACTGTGCAATGATTATTTAGCTTAACAAACAAACCCCACTTACCTCCCAGGCTGCAGGTTTGATCTCTTGTAGCCCTCCAGTCAGAGCTATGAGCTGAGAAGTTTAACGAGAGCAAATGAGCAGTGGACCCTCACATGATGTGCTCACTGCGACCAATCAATAAAGAGGAATATCAGTCCTAAAATAAAAAGAGGCCTCCCCCCCCTTCAGCCCCTACTTACCCCTACTTACTGCAGCAGGCACCGGCGATATTCGGCTGCTTCACTCCTCACCTCGCCTCCCGACGCTTAGCTCTTCACAGTCCAACACGAATCTCGCAGCTCCCTAAAGTCTTGAGGGATTTCGAGCGGCTCCATTGAATCAAATAAATAAATCAGGTCAAATAAATCCCAATAATAGGCAAATGTCCAACCTTAAAGTGGTCCTTGCCCCAGGGCACCCCGATTGGGGTTGCCTCGCTTTGCGAGACCCCCCAGGTCGCCCAAACTCAATCTTTGGCCTCCCGTCCAATTGCATTTTCAGCTTAGCTGATCTCAGGGACTGGGTCAAGCTGAGCGGTTACGAGCGCAGCCAAGCAGCCGGCACCGCATCCCCGCTACCCTATCACAGAGAGCATGCTGGCGCCTGGTGAGGGCATGCACCCTGCTAAAGGCATAGCGGAGATGAGGCACTGCTCGCGCATGCGCCGGTGGACTTGGGTTGAAGGTTAGTATAGCGGGCGACCAGGATGGTTTCACACAGCGGGGGATCTTGACTCTCGAGGCCCTGGGGGGAGGGAATCATGATCTCTGGGTTTTGGTCCACTTTGAGTGGCCTTTCCCATTTTTTTCAGTTACTGTAATAGTGAAGTGAACATCCATAATTAGTATGTAAGCATTATGTAATTTAAACCCTTATATACCTGCAAGTTAGCCTGCAAAAAAGCCATGTTTAAATCCGCAGATACACTGTCCTAGTGAACTTCCAAAAACATTCAAAATATTGTCTGAATTAGCAGAGGCAAACCTTAAACCGGACCTTCACCCTGAGCAAGATCTTGTCCTATATTGTCCCCATACCCTGTACATACATATTGGCCACATTAGAAATCTTCCTACCTGCACCTAGCCTGCATTCCGAGCCTTTAAAAATCCAAGATGGCGGTCCATGTAGTCTCCGGTGATGGGCAAAGCGGAAGGGTCTTTGCTCTCATGCCGCTTGGCATTGTGGGATAGTTTCCTGTCTCCTGACCTCAGCACCGCTCTGTCTGTGTGCTGGCACTGCTATCCCCTGCCCCCCCTCTCTCATCCCCCTCCCCTCTCCTCTCCTCTTGGCTCACAACACAGCCTCCATGAGTGGTGCTCTGCTTGTGTTTAGTTAGTGCTGATTGGTTGTCAGCCTAATGAGCGCTTCCCACAGAGGTTGTGAATGAGTGTAAACAGTGAATATCAGGCTCCTGCATGTGCTCAGTCTCTAAGAGCTACCTGTGGCTCCTTACTGCGCAGGCGCGATTCGAAGTAAGTACAAGGGTGCTTGTTATACAAAATGGCAGTACCCATACTCTGGAGTCCTGAGCAGCATCTTAGCCCTGCGGGATAAATCAAGCAAAGTAAGTGACCAAAATCTTTATAAAATTAAATAATATAAGCTGGGGAAAGTTTTTGATTACCATTCACTGAAGCTGAAGGTCTAAAACTTTAAGGGCAAGACACGTCTAAAACAGGAGGATAAAGCGACCCTCTAGACAAAAATGACTGAAGGCAGTGGCATACATACCCTCATCACAGACCCCATCAGCAACCCCCTACCCACCCCCCTAAAAAAACTCACCGGGCAGTCCCTAGGTGCAGGAGGTATGTGGCGTGCACCGAGAGAGGCAGGCACCATGGGCACCTCGTATAGCCGGGCAATGCGTGTGTTGGCAATGGGGGCAGTGGCAGCACGCTTGCGACGGCGATGTAGGCAATGCCACGCACAGGCCAACCTGAGAGCCACATGCGCGGAGGCGTGGAGGAAGGAGGCAGCTGGTGCCGACCATGTTCCACATGCCAGGGGGAAAGTGCCTGCAGTGCCCCTATGGTGTGCATGCCCCTGACTAGATGGGCAATCAACTAGGCAGTGGGGGTGAGAGATGTCCCTCCACACGTGTCAGCTGGAAGCCTGAGACTGGGCATAGACATGTAGACATGTACCTTCTTCTGTGTTTCCTTTGCTCTGGAGCCCAGGTTACCGCTTGTGACTATAAGAGTTATCTGGGTGGGTGGGCACTCAGTGCTGTGCAGTTCTGCCCCAAACATCTCACTAGCAACTGGCAGAACCTGTAAAGGAACATGGAAGTAGGTAAGTGCCTTGTATTTTCAGCTGTAGTAAAAGCAGCAGGGCATCCATTATCACTATGCCCCATCAGTCCCATTATTTTTGACTGGAGAGTTGCTTTAATGTCAAACTCCAGACCATCCTTTTGTTTTAATGTAAGCTCCTGCCCCTTTTCCCAAGTCATAAATGTCACACTGCTTCCTTTAAAGTAAAAAGGGGCAACAGAGAAAAGTTACAGCATGGTCACTCCTGATGTTTTGATGGTAGACAATTCCAAGTAAAAATAATGCCCAAATCATAGTTGGGGGAAACTTATAAAAAATAAAAATAAAAGGCATTGCATAAAGAGTTTATAAGATTTAACAGCCTCTTTGCTTACCAACTGCCTCCACGTTTCATTGCTGGCACTGAACTGAATGGATTTCTGACTATATCAGCAGAGGGCACCAGTGTCGGGTGCAGCTGTTACCGACTCCCCATTCCCAGAACCATATCTAACTTACTGCAGAATGACATTATAGGGGTGATAGTATCAACTCACTGCCCACTCCCTCCTTTTAGAATATTGTGTATATGTGTAGAAAATGTCTCCACATCATTGGATTGGAATTTTTGCACCTCACTAGGTGAACCTCTTTATCTGATGTGAGGGATTCACACCTAGGCCTTTTTTTTTTACTGGTAATTGTAATGGCGGTAACACTTTTACCATCCACAGTTACCAGTAAAATAACAAATACTGACACCGCCAGGCCAGTGGCCAGTAAAGTAAACTAAATACCAGCCAGATGGCAACCCTACCTAGCACCAACCATTCTTCTGATATGCCTGGCATACAAGAGAGCGAATAGAGCAGGGGAGGTCTACGCATGTCCTATGGGATCCCTGGGTCAAGGTACATCACAGACAGACTGTCAGGGTTTCACAACATTTATATCATAATCCTGACCACGAATTATGGAAACACAGCTTTGTCCACTTATGCCTCTACATGTTTCACTCTGAATATGTTTTATGACTTTTGTTTAAAAGGGCATCTTTGCTGGTAACACCTTTGTTGTGCACAACAACTCCATCTAAAGCTGAACTGCTCTCCCTCAAAATGGACAAGGAACTCCCGGGCGACGGAGGCGGAGGCGTGTGCATGTGTTGTCAGAATGAATGTGCTATATATACTAAGAGGCCGATTCATTAATAGCGCCAGGTAGCGACAGATGAGCGACTGTAGCGGTATTTTCACAGCGCCCGCTAGTAGTCGCTGTGTTTGTCCGTTGTTCGGTAGTTGATAGCGACTCGGTTTACAGTAATGTTGAATATTGGGTGAGGAGTCGCTATTTGACAGGTTTCCGCGCTGTATGGGAGCGCATGATAGCGAATGGCCATAGCGAACAGCTCCCACCATATTCATTAACAAATCACGCTCAAAAAATTCTTGCGCTGTGAAATGCATGTTTAAACCCCAGAGCGCTGGCGGCGATGGGTTAAAAGTAGTTTTTTAACACCCAAACAACCATATTTTTGGAAGCAAGTTTTTAACCCTTTCGCTGCCAGCCTACCTGCAGCATTTGCCACTCCCTGTTGCCAGACGATGTTTCACTATTTTGCGCTGCACATATTCAACTGTCATTTTTGAAAGGATTTCCAGGGATTTCCCAGGAAAATTATATATTGTTTTTTTCAACAGAGTCTGGGCTTTAACATGAAATGTCTTGTTTGTATTTTTTAGGTGTATTCTCAATTTTTTTGGGTGAAATGTGTGAAAAAAAATAAAAAAAAAATATTTTTTTACAATTTGTAGAGTTTTTTTGTAATAAAAAATGTAAGTTTGTCAATAAAATCTTATTGCGTGAGAAACCCCAATTTCTCCCGGTTACAGCGATACCACATATGTATAGGTAGACACCCTTTCCTGCCCAGAAGCCTTTTATAGCTGCTGGATGACAAATGGTTAATTAAAAAAAAAAATGACATAGGGTCCCCCTTCCCGGGGAGGGGGACCCCATTTTTTTTTGGATTTTGAAGGGTTAAAAACCCTTCAAAATCCAAAAAAAAAAATGACGTGGGGTCCCCCTTACCCAAAGTAACCAGCCCGGGACCAGCTATGGGGGCTTGTAGGCACAGAGTGGGGGGGCCAGCTTTGGTGGCCCCCCCACCCTGCAGCCTACGAGCCCACATAGCCTATGTGGGCCCGGGCTCTTCTGCCCCCCCCGGCCTTTGGGGAGGCAGGTAATGGGGGTGCGGGGGTTAATGGCAAGCCACCCGCTAGGGCAGGTGACTTGCCACCCCCCCCAGCCTTGTGAACTGGTATAAGGGGTCTCATGGACCCCTTACCAGCTCACAAAGGGTTAACTGTTAAAAAAAAAAACACGACACAATAATAAAAAGTATTTTATTAGAAAAAAAAAAATTTTTTTTTACTGTACTTACCTTCGATTGCAAGCTCTTGTCCCTCGATGCTGTGCTGACAGATGCCGGTGATCGGTACAGGAGAAGGAGGAGGCAGGAGATCAGAGGATCTCCTGTCACCTCCTTCCCCTGTGCCGATCACCGGCATCTGAGAAGCTGAGAAGGCTGAAGCCTGAGATCGGGGCCGGGATGACTTCATAAGCCCCAAGGGGGCGGGGCTTAGAGGCATGATGGCGGCCGCCATCAAGAAGAAGAGAGGAGAGAGCCTCCCAGGCTCTCTCCTGAAGATCGGTAAGTCCTGGGGGGGGATCGGAGGCCCCCCAGGTGAAGAGGAGGGACAGCGGGAGCCAGCGCACACACAGGTAAGTGAATGTCATTTTTATTTATTTATTTTTTTACAGTTAGAAGCTGCTGCTGCAGAAGCGGGGGGGGGGGGGGCGGCCTATTCCGGGGGCTCTCCTGGAGCCATCCGACCCCCCACGGGGGATCGGATGGCACCAAATTAAAGAGGAGACCCGGCCGGATCCAACAAGGGGTCAGGTGAGTATTTTTTATTTTTACTTTTTAAACTACAAGCGAGGAAAGTCTAGCCCGTAACACCTACGGGCTTGGCACTTAAGGCCCAGCCAAGCCAGCACGTAGGTGTTACGTGCTTGGCAACAAAAGGGTTAATAACATTTTGTAATATTAATACATTAATATCAGACCTGTAATATCAATTCTGCACAAAGTTTTTTTTTTTTACCTTAAAAAAAAAAAAAACATGGCAGAAGTGGTCACAGAATTTTTCACATTTAAAAAAAAAAAAAAAAAAAAAAAACATAAATATGATTTAATTCTGAATATTTAAAGATTGTTCCATTGAAATGCATTGGAGAGCGCCAGGTAGCGAGAGGTCATACCTGTCGCTGTTCAAGGTTGGACGCTGGCGCTGTGGGCTGAGGCTGGAATAATGATGAATGAGTGGCTATCTGGCGCTATCTCAGTCGGTAAGCAGGATTGGCTTGATAAATGTGTGATTGTGGTGGGGAGCCGGCGTTCTCGTGGCGGGGCCCGTCATTACCGGCCGCTCACCAGTCGCTACCTGTCGCTATCCCTTGTTAAATAAGGGCTTTAGATTCGCGGATAATTGAGATCAGATTCTCACCTCCATCATCTTTCTCCCTCTCCCCCTTTTTACTTACCTTTCCTGTTCACCCTTTCTTCCACCACAGTCCCTTAGAGTTTATAGCTTTATGTATATACCTTCCTTGTAAATAAATCACATTCCCTTACAATTCATGGTTTTACTATCCTTCATCGAGCACATAAATATCAAGCCGATACTAATACCTGGGCCTTGATTCAATAAGATATATAAAAAAAATCCTCATGTCGTAAGAAATTCAATTCATGAGAGAAAAGCCTGAGAGTTTCACTGTTTCTGAATCACCAGCTAGGAAGACAATGGCACTTTTTTACTCCTAAGAAAAGTAGAGAACTGTTTACTTCTTTTTACACTGTAGTAAAAGCTGCCATTGACTTTCATTGTCTTTTTATCTGGTGATTCAGTAACAGTGACATTCTGAGGCTTTTTTCTCATGAATTAAATTTTTTACTACCGTGAGAATTTTTTGCAACTCTTATTGAATCGAGGCCCTGGTCTTAGTGTTTTTTTAGACTACTACAGTAGTAAACTGGTAAGTGATCCCACTAACACCAGCTCCAGGCCATAGTAGTCTATAGCAGCACAGGCAAAAGGCAGTACACATTTTGTGCGGTCCTTCCCCTGCATTACATTGTGTTGCTTTTAGCTATAGATATACAAAATACAACCCGAAACGTTGTGCCCCCTTTCGCCACAGCACAATGCTGCGCAGCAGATATATGTCAACATATGCTTAAACATTTTTTCTGCCCTTGAAGTGGAAAAATTCTCCACACTTTAGTAATTATCATGCGAGTGCGGTGACGTTCTCCGGCGAGCTGCGTTTTGGTAAATAACCAGCTCATTGTAGGCTCCTTATGGGAACAGGCAGTGATGTGAATAGTTCTGTGTACTCTGGAAAACGCTGTGCACACGAGCTGGTGCTAGAAAAATAAAACAGAAAGGTGAATGGTGAAACGCGTACACTGTGTTATGCCTTTAAATACTGCAGCAGCTGGCGGGAAAAACAATCTGTGATTTATGAAGACTCAGGCAAGTCATGTGATTTTCAGGAACGGCAGCCTCCCCATTTCATTTCTCCCCACGCACTCCCCTCCCCTGCCCGCTCCCTCCTCCTGCTTCTCTCTTGATTTTCTTGCTCCCCAATGTGGCCTCAGATTGGCATGCAGCAGTTTGCTAAGGAGGCCTAGGGAGGAGAAGAGAGGAAGAAGAGGGAAAGAAGGGAGAAAAAAGGCGACCCAGAATGACACAGAAAAACAAGCTCGCTAACCTCTTCCTTGCCGCAACACAGAGGCGCACATGTGCTCGGAAAGTCAAACACAACAGCCTCGGCTTTGCTTTATCTGTTTGTTTAATGTGCTTTTACTTCCTGTCCATTAAGCAATAATTCACTCAGCCAATCAACAGATAATTCGCTTGTTTTCCAAAACGTATATTATAAATGAAAGCTGCACTTTGGATAAACATGCTACAGAAATCTGTACGTGACACCAAAAGCATAAACGCACTGTATACTGCTACCAACAAATAGCTATTACATTAATACAAATTTAAAGGTCACAAAAAAAAACAAAAAACTTTAAGGACACATGAAAAGGCTATAAGCAATGATCATCACAAATGTAGGTTCTTATATCCAAGAATATCCTACGGCTAATTCAAGTTAGTGTATATAACATACAGTGTTCAATAGTACAATAAATAACCAGCAAAATAATGTATATTGCTCACAGGCTACTAACAAATAGCTATTACATTAATACAAATGTAAAGGTCACAAAAAAGCTAAAAACTTTTAGGACACATGAAAAGGCTATAAACAACGATCATCAGAAATGTAGGTTCTTATATCCAAGGATATCCTATGACTAATCCAATTTAGTGTATATAACATTCAGTGTTCAATTCAATAAATAACCAGCTAAATAATGTATATTGCTCACAGGCTACTAACAAATAGCTATTACATTAATACAAATGTAAAGGTCACAAAAAAATCTAAAAAAAACGTAATTTAATCTAAACAAATTTAGGACACGTGCAAAGGCTAAACAATGATCATCACAAATGTAGGTTCTTATATCCAAATGTAGTTTCTTAAATCCAAGGATATCCTATGGCTAATCCAATTTTGGCCCTTATTTAAGAAGGGATAGCGTCAGGTAGCGCCTGGTTAACGAGAGGTAGCAACAGATAGCGACTGGTCAATGCCGGACACGGCACGCAATTACACATTTATCAAGCAGAATCTGTTTAGCGACTGGGATAGCGCCATGTAGCGTCTGATTCATCATTTTCACAGCCTCAGAGAACAGCGCCAGCGTTCAGCCTTGCACAGCACCAGGTATGACCTCTCACTACCTGTCGCTCTCCCATACATTTCAATGGACGATCCTATTCTTCTCTTTAAACGGGTTTTTTTTTTTTTTTCACAAAAATCACTAATAATTCTGTGACCTCTTCTGGCATTGAAATAGCAGTTTTTTCATAATTTTTTCATTTTTTATATATTTCCTCAGAAATGACATTACAGGTCTGCCATTAAAGTGTTCATGTTACAATGTTGTTACAATGTAATTCCATATGTTTTCGCTTTGTTACTAGTTGATAGATGCTTGAAAACACACTTTAAACACACCACATCCTGCGCTCTGGGCTTCAAACAACTATTTTTCAGCGCCAGAGATTTGTGAGGCTGTTTTTTTGCTGAATATGGTGTGAGTCGGTCGCTATGAGCAGTCGCTAACATGCGCTCCCATACAGCGCTGTACTGGTCAAATAGCGATTCCTCACAATGTATTCAACATTACTGAACAGCGACTGAGTCGCTATAAAGTAGCGACCCACGGCCGAGCACTGCGACTACTAGCGGGCGCTCTGAAAATGCTACAGACGCTCATCTGTCGCTACCTGCCGCTAATGATGAATCAGCCTGTTAGTGTATATAACATACTGTGTTCAATACAATAAATAACCGGCTAAATAATATGTATTGCTTAATGACAGCATCACGAATCAATGACAACATCACAAATCAGTTCATGAGCAATGTTTATATATTACATTTATACCCATTTCAGGATTCAAAGTGAAAACAATAAACAAAGTAATGACACACTATCAAGCTAAACTCCATGTACATATCGTGATACACATTGTAACTTCCGCAGGAAGCAATCTGTATGTTAGACAACAATAAATGCTTGTATATATTTTCCATTCCAACAACATACAGTCACTCTTTTTTGATAGATGATCTTTTTAGTAGATGACATATAAGACTAGCTTCGCCTAAGAAATATCTGATTATATCTGCTATATATTTTCTTCAGCCCAAACAGCAGTTTTGGAGTGGGCAAACTCTCCCAAGAACACTGCCAAAAAATAGCACCAAAAAAATGTATACAAAGTGGATCAAAACCAGACCTAGAACCTATAAAACTCTAAGGCCCTTATTTATGAAGGAATAGCAACAGGTAGCGACTGGTGAGCGGCCGGTAATGACGGGCCCCGCCAGGAGAACGCCGGCTCCCCACCACAATCACACATTTATCAAGCCAATCCTGCTTAGCGACTGAGATAGCGCCATATAGCGACTCATTCATCATTATTCCAGCCTCAGCCCACAGCGCCAGCGTCCGACCTTGAACAGCGACAGGTATGACCTCTCGCTACCTGGCGCTCTCCAATGCATTTCAATGGAACAATCTTTAAATATTAATAATTAATTGTTATTAATTTTTTTTTTTAAATGAATTTTTAAGTGAAATAAAAAATAAATTGTACAGAATTGATATTACAGGTCTGATATTAATGTATTCATATTACTAAATTATTTTAAAAACTTGTTTTTTTTGGTTTCCAAAAATATGGTGGTTTGGGGGTTAAAAAACTACTTTAAACCCATCGCCTCCAGCGCTCTGGGGTTTAAACATGCATTTCACAGCGCGAGAATTTTTTTAGCGTGATTTTTTAATGAATATGGTGGGAGCCGGTCGCTATCATGCGCTCCCATACAGCGCGGAACCTGTCAAATAGCGACTCCTCACCCAATATTCAACATTACGGCAAACCGACTGAGTCGCTATCAACTACCGAACAACGGCCAAGCACAGCGACTACTAGCGGGCGCTCTGAAAATGCAGCTACAGTCGCTCAACTGTCGCTACCTGCCGCTATTAATGAATCGGCCTCTTAGTCCAGTTAAATACTCCTGTTTAGGAAGCCCCACTGTGTGAAATCTCACATGCCAGTGCGCAGAGACACTCCTGCTCCATGGGATTGTCGGTAAAGTATTTATTACATGCGACCGGCAGGGTTTCACCCAGCGAGGAAACCTATATTGGGATGCCCCAGGGGTACAGATCAAAAAGTTGTACGTGGGACAACACTACATAAACACTAAAGACTGATTAAAAACATGATGAATGGGGGCATTGAAAGCTGCAATTAATTTAGGATAATATAAAATGTAAAAGTGACAGTACAAATACAGTAAATAGTCAATATGTACTTTTCTCCATTAAAAGAAGACAATAAGCTTGATTCTGCACCGTGAGTAACTCCTCTGTGCGATTCAGCACCATATTTAGATGTGCCTTTGCTAAACAAATTGCACAGCTACATATGGTGCTGAATTGCACTAAGGGGAAAAAATCAAAAGAGAAAGTGTTTACTCAAAAAACCATGAGTAAAAAAAATATGCACAGTGCTGAATCAAATATGTGAACTATAATTACTATACAATGTGAAACAACTAGAACAACTAGAAGTAAAACAAAAACAATCTAAAATCGATTTCTAGTATCTGATACTACTAATAATGATGAACGGCAGCCAGAAAATGATGCCCCCCGGTCAAATGAAATCTATGCATTCTGTAGCCCCTGACACCAATGTGTGTTTTCTATGTATTTCTTTTTCTCATGCAGTACACAGAAGCCTTACTGATTAATTTCCTAAATGTCATCATGTGTAATTAGAACAATATTTTGCCTATATCTTGATTTGTCCTCTAGCTGGCATAGTAAATATCAGTGCACTCATTTATTTAACAGTTATAGTATCATTTTTATGAAATGAGTCTAATCCTATCTATTGTTCAGAGTCAGAAAGAGAGATTGCACTAATACCATCTAATACACTGCATCTGTTATTTGTAGTGAATGCTAAATGTGCTTGGTCTAGTGTTCCACGTTGTATGGAATACCAGTGGGCTATTATAAGCCTTATGGTGTACATTGGCATGAGAAATGACTTTATAATTCACAATATCATATGCATGGGAATAGTGTTTTTAACATTTTTAATGACCTTTTTTGTATACTTTTTCCCTAAAGGCCTCTGATGAAGTCTGATTCCTACAGATGAAATGCATTGGGAAAAATTCGTACAAAATACAAGATCATGCATACAATGAGGCCGATTCATTAATAGCGCCAGGTAGCGACAGATGAGCGACTGTAGCAGTATTTTCACAGCGCCCGCTAGTAGTCGCTGTGCTTGGCCGTTGTTCGGTTGTTGACAGCGACTCAGTCGGTGTGCGGTAATGTTGAATATTGGGTGAGGAGTCGCTATTTGACAGGTTCCGCGCTGTATGGGAGCGCATGATAGCGAATGGCCATAGCAAACGGCTCCCACCATATTCATTAACAAATCACGCTCCAAAAATTCTCGCGCTGTGAAATGCATGTTTAAACCCCAGAGCGCTGGCGGCGATGGGTTAAAAGTAGTTTTTTAACCCCCAAACAACCATATTTTTGGAAACAAAAAAAAACAAGTTTATAAAAACATTTTGTAATATGAATACATTAATATCAGACCTGTAAAATCAATTCTGCACAATTTTTTTTTTTTTTTTTTTAACCTTAAAAAAATATCTAACATGGCAGAAGTGGTAACAGAAATTTTCACATTAAAAAAAAAAAAGAAATTAACAATTATTTATGAATATTTAAAGATTGTTCCATTGAAATGCATTGGAGAGCGCCAGGTAGCGAGAGGTCATACCTGTCGCTGTTCAAGGTCGCTCGCTGGCGCTGTGGGGTGAGGCTGGAGTAATGATGAATGATTCGCTATCTGGCGCTCTCTCAGTCGCTAAGCAGGATTGCCTTGATAAATGTGTGATTGTGGTGGGGAGCCGGCGTTCTCGTGGCGGTGACCGTCATTACCGTTCGCTCACCAGTCGCTACCTGGCGCTATCCCTTGTTAAATAAGGGCCTTAGTAATTATGTATTGAGGATTCTGAGAAGCTTTACTAAGGGGTTAATTTGAGAAACGCTAATGACACTTAGCAACACTTAGCGACAGGTGAGCGCCACCAGCAAGTGATATTTATGATGCCAAAAAATGTTTAGCACCTCTTCTAGTGCCATGTATCAATCCATGTATCAAGAGCACTGGGTGCTTTGTTAGTGCTGTCGCTGTGTTCTGTACAGCGCCACATCACATCAGACGCTTAGTGTTGGTCTCTCATAGCTATTTTCATTGGAAAAAAACAAACAAGACACAGCGCCGAACACTAACAGTAATGCCTGCCTGTGGCCGGCGTTGCGGCTGAGGCACTAATAGTGCCTCTCCGCTGGCGCTCAAGTGTCGCTACAAGGCAACATTGTTGGTCTCCTGCCTTTGAAGGGCAACCTGGTTGGCCTTCACCAGAGCCCCAACCAGCATCTCCATCTGCTGGTGGTGGCGCTGCTGCTCCACAACCACTGCAGCCAGGTCTTCATGGAGCAACCTGGCGGTCCGTTGCACAACTTAAAAATACATATTGGCGTTTTGGCCCATCAGTTTGCCTCCATCATTTGGGACCGCCTTACCAAAGGCAGGTGACACCTGGCTGCAGGCCGGGGCTATCTCCCTCTTGGGCGCGCTGTAGAGCTGGTGGGGCCGCTACTGGCAGAATGAAGCTGGAGCTGCAGGGAGGATTGGTGATGTCCAGTGTCCATGGTGTCCAGATGATATTGGGGGTCTCATCCAGATGTTCATAGTGCCCTTCCTCCAGCTCATTAATATCATGCAGGAGAAGTGCCGTTGGTGTGGAGAAAGGTCAACATTAATGTTAGTTTTTCACAATGTTACCACACAGCCTCCAGAGCCCCAAGCTTTACCCTGCGTTCACCCTCCTCCTCCACCCTGCCCCTTGCCTATAAAGCCCACTCATTTACTCATCACTGTCTGGACACTGCCTGGACTCCCTTGGTGGCTGGCTGGTGGGTGGGCCCAGCCTTGATGTTGTCTCGGTGGTAGCCAAACCAAAGAGGCCAGTTGTGGCCGCAGGTAGCGGGTCTTGCTGGGGTGTTGCTGCAAAGTCAAAGTAAATGCACTGGTAGTTTTCTCAGTATATGTGCCCTTTCAAAATCCCTACAAGAGCTACACACTGGGTCCCACATAGTCGTGGGCCCCCAAATTTTGGTCTGCTCACAGTCATGTTAGGAGTTACATATAAAGGTTGCCTAATGCCCTTGGTGTGTGTAGTCGCACAACATATGTTGCGCAGGCAAGACCTCAAAGTTGGGTGTGCATGTGGGAACTAAAGTTGGTGGGTGGCATGTTTGGTTGGCTTGCTCCCCCTTGTGCCAAGCTACAATTTGCTAACAAGTCTTACCACTGGTGGGCAAATGCCATTTATCGGTGGCTTTAGTGAGTTGTCCAATGTTTCCTGTACAAGCAGCCCTCTGGATGTTCAGCAGTTACCCCTCAGCCCGTCTGCCTGAGGAAGTGGCAGCCCATGTGAGTGGCGGACATTGCCCTACACCTTCACCCAAATAATGCAGCACTGGTCAGCACTGAACAGCGAAAGTGGTCCTGGGTGCGGAGGTTCTACAGCCAAAACTTCCCAGGTCTGTACAACAGAGAAGGTGAGCTATCAGGGTAATGAGTAACATGTTTTACTAAATTTTATTTTCTTTTGTAGCTGGGGAGTTCTGGCTGCGGATCAAGCCCACCCAGAGGCGAGGCGTCTGAGCAGTGGGGCCCAGAAGACAGGGTGAGGGTGTAAGGTGGTGGCCCCGAACCCTGCCGACGTGCTCATCCTCCTCTGAACCAGCACCTCCACCAGCCATGGAGGCCGCTGAAGAGGAGGGTGTGTTGGGTTTGGAGTCACCCACAGCTCCTGCACACTCTGGTAGGCCAATACCCAGGTTGTGCTGCATGTAAGGTCTATTAACATGTTTGCTAAGTGCCGGTGTGTTGTGCTTCTCTGTCCCTACAGATTCATCAGAGGGTGAGTAGGCAGCGATGGAGCCACCCAAGATGCACATGCACATAAATACTAACTCAGGTCCTTTCCCTCTACAGACCCTGAAGAAGGGATGACACCGCGGAGGAGGGTGGCCCCCTAAATGTTTGCAACAACCAGTTTGGGTAAGTGCATGCACATGTGGCCAAACAGGGGCTAATGTATATTTTTTTCTCTGCAGGTGCCATTTTGATCCACAAAATATTTTACAAAAAATACATATTTTAATATGTTTTTAATAAAAATAACAATTAAAAAAATTATTAAATAAAAAAATTAACAAAAAACACCCAATTCTGACAAGAACATGCAGACTACATGGGATGCCCTAGATGCCAACAGGGGGAGAAAGGTAAGTATGTGCAAGAACATGCAGACTACATGGGATGCCCTAGATGCCAACAGGGGGGAGAAAGGTAAGTATGTGCAAGAACATGCAGACTACATGGGATGCCCTAGATGCCAACAGGGGGGAGAAAGGTAAGTATGTGCAAGAACATGCAGACTACATGGGATGCCCCAGATGCCAGCAGGGGGAAGAAAGGTAAGTATGTGCAAGAGCATGCAGACTACATGGGATGCCCTAGATGCCAACAGGGGGGAGAAAGGTAAGTATGTGCAAGAACATGCAGACTACATGGGATGCCCTAGATGCCAACAGGGGGGAGAAAGGTAAGTATGTGCAAGAGCATGCAGACTACATGGGATGCCCTAGATGCCAACAGGGGGAAGAAAGGTAAGTATGTGCAAGAGCATGCAGACTACATGGGATGCCCTAGATGCCAACAGGGGGGGAGAAAGGTAAGTATGTGCAAGAACATGCAGACTACATGGGATGCCCCAGATGCCAGCAGGGGGAAGAAAGGTAAGTATGTGCAAGAGCATGCAGACTACATGGGATGCCCTAGATGCCAACAGGGGGGAGAAAGGTTAGTATGTGCAAGAACATGCAGACTACATGGGATGCCCTAGATGCCAACAGGGGAAGAAAGGTAAGTATGTGCAAGAACATGCAGACTACATGGGATGCCCTAGATGCCAACAGGGGGGAGAAAGGTAAGTATGTGCAAGGACATGCAGAATACTTGGGATATCTAAGATGCCAGCACGGGGGAAAAAGGTAAGTATGTACAAGGACATGCAGACTACCCTGGGTGCAGGGGCAGGGGCAGCGGGAAGGATATTAAAATAGCTGGTTACAACAAAAAAAGGCATACGCCGGAAAGCCATGGAAGGGCACGGAACACCGAGAACAATGGGCTCTACGGCAAGTTATGTCCAAAAACAGGTAAAAACTCTGCTTCTGAAAGTACTTCGCTGCAAATACTGTAAATGCTCGGCTAAACCGTATGCGCAAACAAAGCAAATACGCCCACTTATGCATGAACAAACTTTTCTCGAAACATGGCTGTGAATGATGCGAGCATTCGCAATTTCCTGGTTACCGAGATTACAAGCAGACTCTGAATCAGGCCATATGACTTGTCAGCAAAGGGTTAAATGTTTTAGTGAATGCCGTTGTTTTTAACGTTTTTTTAGTCAGCCTTTGCCTTCCAAAATGTTCACAAACAAACTTTTGAACTATAACAGCTATGCAATTTATTCCCATAAGGCCGAGCATCTTGTGATTCTGTTTCCAAAACAATTCATGCGAAACATGTTTTTTGCTTAATAGTATTTGGAGTATGTCTGCGGAGGATATAAGATGATAGATTTGATGGATGGGGCCCACTGTGAATTCTTTTACACATTCTGTAGAGCTATAGAAGGTGTGTCAACGTGTGAACATGTGCGGCCCCAAAAGCAAAAGAAAAAAAAGCAAAGAAAATTAAATAGCTACCCCAAGATATCTTCAAACTGCTAAGCAGTGTAACTGTTGCTGCAGCTTGTATTGTATTGTATTTGCTTTCCACCCCGGGGGGCATTCTGATTTGGGATTCCCTGCTATGTAAACCCCCCAGTCACCTGATATGATAAACTCGCCAACGAGCCCGTGGTGCATGTGCGTCCAGTAGCGGCATTACTCGCATCTTTCTTGGCCTGTGTGTGCCCGCTATAACTGAATGTGATGCAGGGGGTGCTGTATGGTGATCACGCGTACTGCTAGTGTTCCATTCAGCTTCTCCAGCCGCTCATTAATATGCATGGCCAAAGAAGTTGATTGGAGGAGAGCTGCACCTGCGCCGTGGGAACGCCAATGAGGTATGTTGATTGGACAATCATCGGGGTGTCACATAGGATGCCACAGGTGGCGGTACAAAACCCAGTATAGTGTGAATATCAATAGTTGTGGTCCACTTTTAAACCGGACCTTCACCCTAAATAAGAGCATATCTTATGTTTCCCCCACCCTATACATACAGATTGCCCACATTAAAAAAAAATCCTACCTGCACCTATTGCCTTTTCTGAGCCTTTAAATACCCAAGATGGTGGCACATGGAGTATCAGGCTGCCTGCAAACAGGAAGTGTCTTCTGACTGCGTCGCTCTGCATTCTGGGATTGCTGTCCTTTTTCTGACCCCAGCTCTGCTCTGTCTGAGCAAAGCACAGCTATAGCCCCACCCCCCTGCACTCATCTCCTCTTCTCAGTATGTGATGCTTCTGAGACAAGATGGCGGCGCCCGTATCCTAGAGCCCTGACCAGCCCAGAGTTGCAGCCCAGCGGGGGAAAGAATAAGGGCAGGCTGTTTCATCACTTCAACGCCAGGTAGCGACAGATGAGCGTCTGTAGCAGGCATTTTCAGAGCGCTAGTAGTCGCTGTTCTCGGCCGTGGGTCGCTAGCTCTTAGCGACTCAGTCGCTGTGCAGCAATGATGAATACATTGTGATGAGTCGCTATTTGACCAGTACAGCGCTTTATGGGAGTGCATGTTAGCGACTGGTCAATGCGACCATTTTACAACATATTCATTATAAAAACATCCTCACAAAACTCTGGTGCTCAAAAATGCTTCTCTGAAGCCCAGAGCGCCAGAGGCTGTGTGATTAAAGGCTATTTTTGAACATGTATCCACCAGTAACAAAGCGAAAACATATGGAAATACATTGTTATTACATTGTAACATAATCACATTAATGCCAGACCTGTAATGTCAATTCTGCATAAATATATAAAACATGATAAATATTTTTAAAAATGGCTTTTTCTATGCCAGGAGAGGTCACAACATTATTTGAGCTTTTTAAAAAAAAAATAAAAACAAACACCCTGTTTAAAAAGAAATAAAAGAACATCCATTGAAATGTATGGGAGAGTGACAGGTAGCGAGAGGTAATACCTGGTGCTCTGCAAGGCTGAACACCGGCGCTGTTCGCTGGGGCTGGGATAATGATGAATCAGTCGCTACATGGCGTTATCCCAGTCGCTCAACAGATTCCGCTTGATAAATGTGTAATTGCGTGCCGTGTCCGGCGTTCACCTGTCGCTACCTCTCATTTACAAGGCACTACCTGACGCTTCGTGAATAAGGGCATAAGTAAGCTTAAAATATATTAATTTTAGATGTTAGGGGAATTGTTTTTTTACGGGTTTGGCCTTTTCATGAATTGATGCTGAAGCTCCGGCTTAAGTCAAATCAACCTGAACTTGGTCTCGTTTGAACAAATTTGGGTAAAATTTATATTAATATTAATTTATATTAATTCATATATATTTAAATTAATTTATATTTATATTATATTAATTAATTATATATTTTTAATTTATTTTTACTTTTTAATAAATTTTATTAGGTTTTTGTCAGAAAAAGTTATATATATATATATATATATATATATATATATATATATATATATTTGGAATAATTTACCCACTCACAGCAAGGGCTTAAATAGGAGGGGGCTCATTCCAAGACACCAATTAATATCTAGGAAATCTGATTAAAAAAAAGTTTTAAAAATGCGAAGCGTAGCTGACATATAGAAGTCGATCTATAAGAGGAAAAGAAACAAGCAAGAGAAAGAGAAGGTAGAAGACAAAGAGGCCGATTCATCAATAGCGCCAGGTAGCGACAGATGAGCGACTGTAGCGTGATTTTTTCAGCGCCAGCCAGTATTCGCTGTGCTTGGCCGGCGTTAGCTTGATGACAGCGACTCAGTCGGTGTGCGGTAATGTTGAATACTGGCTGGGGGGTCGCTGTTTCACAGGTCCAGCGTTGTATGTGAGCGCCTGACAACGAATGGCCAGAGCGAACGGCTAGCTTCATATTCATCAAAAAATCACGCTCCGAATGTGCTGTCGCTGTCCATTCCTTGTTTAAACCCCAGAGCGCTGGCGGCGATCTGTATTAACTAGTTTTTAACCCCTAAACAACCATATTTTTTGAATGTAACATTATACATGTTTTTAGAATCATTTTGTTATATGAATACATTAATCTCAGACCTGTTAGATCAATTCTGCACATATTTTTTTTTTTTTTTTTTGACTTAAAAATAAATCCTAACATTGCAGAAGTGTTCTCCGATTTTTTGACATTAAAAAATTTAAAAAAAAAATTATTACCAATTAATCATGAATTATTATAGATTGCTCCATTGAAATGCATTGGACATCGCCAGGGAGCGACAGCTCATACCTGGCGCTGTGAGGGAATTTGCAGCGGCGCTGTTCGGTCCAGCCGGCTTCATGATGAATGCCGCGCTAGCCGTCGCTCTCGCCGGCGCTAGCCTCATTTTGCTTGATAAATGCGTCATTGTGACCGCCGCGGGCGTACTTGAGTCGGTAGTCGCCGTTAGCTGCCGCTACCTGGCGCTCGTCAGACACTACCTGGCGCTATCGCTTGATGAATAAGGGCAAAAGTAGAGAAGAAGGGTGGGTGGGAAGGAGGGGAATACACGTTTAACTAGGATAATGGCAGGGGTGCCTTTTTTGTATTTTGGAGTGAAAGATGATAGAACTATATATATATATATATATATTTGGAATAATTTACCCACTCACAGCAAGGGCTTAAATAGGAGGGGGCTCATTCCAAGACACCAATTAATATCTAGGAAATCTGATTAAAAAAAAGTTTTAAAAATGCGAAGCGTAGCTGACATATAGAAGTCGATCTATAAGAGGAAAAGAAACAAGCAAGAGAAAGAGAAGGTAGAAGACAAAGAGGCCGATTCATCAATAGCGCCAGGTAGCGACAGATGAGCGACTGTAGCGTGATTTTTTCAGCGCCAGCCAGTATTCGCTGTGCTTGGCCGGCGTTAGCTTGATGACAGCGACTCAGTCGGTGTGCGGTAATGTTGAATACTGGCTGGGGGGTCGCTGTTTCACAGGTCCAGCGTTGTATGTGAGCGCCTGACAACGAATGGCCAGAGCGAACGGCTAGCTTCATATTCATCAAAAAATCACGCTCCGAATGTGCTGTCGCTGTCCATTCCTTGTTTAAACCCCAGAGCGCTGGCGGCGATCTGTATTAACTAGTTTTTAACCCCTAAACAACCATATTTTTTGAATGTAACATTATACATGTTTTTAGAATCATTTTGTTATATGAATACATTAATCTCAGACCTGTTAGATCAATTCTGCACATATTTTTTTTTTTTTTTTTTGACTTAAAAATAAATCCTAACATTGCAGAAGTGTTCTCCGATTTTTTGACATTAAAAAATTTAAAAAAAAAATTATTACCAATTAATCATGAATTATTATAGATTGCTCCATTGAAATGCATTGGACATCGCCAGGGAGCGACAGCTCATACCTGGCGCTGTGAGGGAATTTGCAGCGGCGCTGTTCGGTCCAGCCGGCTTCATGATGAATGCCGCGCTAGCCGTCGCTCTCGCCGGCGCTAGCCTCATTTTGCTTGATAAATGCGTCATTGTGACCGCCGCGGGCGTACTTGAGTCGGTAGTCGCCGTTAGCTGCCGCTACCTGGCGCTCGTCAGACACTACCTGGCGCTATCGCTTGATGAATAAGGGCAAAAGTAGAGAAGAAGGGTGGGTGGGAAGGAGGGGAATACACGTTTAACTAGGATAATGGCAGGGGTGCCTTTTTTGTATTTTGGAGTGAAAGATGATAGAACTATAGCTTTAATAAAACATCTCTACACCATTTTAGAGCTCCAAAAAAATGCAGTTTTCAAATAAAATGTAAATCCTGTAACTTTAATACAGAAGCACATTATAAAGTATGCATATAAGATAGTAGTCTCTTACAATAAAATTATTTATTTTTAAAGTGAACTCATTTAAAAAAATCTGTTTATAATGCTAGATGTCTCCTATACATCTATAATTGAGTGTATGTATTTTGCTGTGATAAAAATGACCAGAAGCAACACAGATCAAGCAAAAACCACCTACAAAGTGGGACAACCTCTCGTCTATAACTGAAAAGGATTCAGAGTAAAGGAATTGATTTGTAATGTGTCTGGATTGCTACAAACACATACACTAAATGGAACAAATCACCATTTCTGTACACGAGCCCTTAATGTTGAAAAGCATGTGTGTAGTCCCTTTATAGGCTTTTTTATTGGTGTTTGCTATTTAGGCAACTTTCCAAGGACTTGATGCTGGGAATGGCAGGTGTGTGTAATACTATTATCCAACACTGATTTATTATAGTCGCTTATAAAGAGAACATAAACGAGTGTAGAGACTGGATTAGTTGCTGCTCTTTTCTCTGCGATACAAACACAAGGGATATTTGACATTAAAGCAGACATAGAAACATAGAAACATAGAAGGTTGATGGCAGAAGGAGACCATACGGTCCATCTAGTCTGCCATTATGTGTATACTGTATGTACTCTTTATCTTAGGATAGATGTGTGCTTATCCCAGGCATGTTTAAATTCAGTGACTGTTGATTTGTCAACTACCTCTGCTGGAAGTTTGTTCCAGTTGGAAACCTAGTTCGCCACTGGAACAAACCGCCACTCGAACAGACCTCTAGTTACTTTTGACACTTGCCACCTCTGCTCTGGGACTCTGTAACAAACCTACACTCTCCCTGCCTACTTACAGTATATCCACAGGGACCCCTGCTGACGACCCTCAGCTCATATAGCCAGGATCTCAACGTCTGTCCACACTCTTGGACCATTAAAATCAGGAGCCAATTTCACATTTCTGTGTTGTGGCAAATACTGTATGCACATGCACAGAAGCCTATAGCAGTGAAGGCAAATCACATGTATCATGCTTCACCTGTGTCGTGATCAGGGCTGGATTAAATGTGGGGGAGTGCCCTGGGCAAAAAAATCTGGTGGAGGCCCACGATACTGTATTAGTAAGTATTTTTTTTTCCTTTAAACTAATAGTCCATGAAGGGAAGAGTCATTGGGGGCCCTTGTAGACAGGGATAACCAGAGGGTCCTCCTTTGAGAGTGGGTGGTATCCAAATTCCCATGGATGGATGGTTAACCACTTTCAGATCAGAGGAAATATATCTCAACAATATTACTTCAAAACCTAATGATTGGGATTATTCCCTTGATATTAAATTAAGAGATACTTTATTTAAATCCATGGCCAGTTTTTACATGTTTCTAAGAGACACTGTAGATTAAAACAAAAGCAAGACAAGACTAGTAAAGTGGTGAACTAGGTTTCCAACTATATATCTAGAGGCCATCTTGAAACAATTTGCTTATACTTGAAAGTCAGTGCCAACGTCCTCATACAGAGAGATGTTCCTCCGGCTGTACCACAGGACATACGTCTCCCCACACAGGGCCACTTTGATGGGACTTTCAGATTCTGACACATATAAAAATGTGGAAAGGGGAGAACAGATCTCATGCACCAATTTTGAGAATGCCCAACCATTAAGAGATTCTAGCATCACATACAGTCCAGGGCAAACCATCAATTGTTGGCCCCTTCTGAACACGAATCCCACGGTACCGCCTGCTGCCTGTCACTCACTCTGTCTCTGCCTATCTGGGGAATCCTGCTGCCCTAGTCACTGAACCTCATCTTCTCTGTCTCTGTTGAACTTAGTGTTCATCATCGGCTCCAATCCTCCCTACCTCCTCCTTCTGGCAGAAGAGATGCTGGTAGCTTATTTCTGGCACTGCCTCTATAGGGTGGTGGGAACAAGCTACCAGAAAGTTTGTTCCACCCAGCGGATTCCACATTCCTAGACCCCTGCATATTCCTGGCCTGTGCTGCAGGTTAGAAAAGGCCGCACTGCTATTGATCCTTGCACCATCATTGTAGTCCAGGCCACTGCTGTGCAGTGGAAGTCATTTCTGGGGCTGTAAGCAGGAGCCCCTTCCTACCTTCTCTGTGAGTCTTATGTTTACTATTTTACTGATGTAGTCATGCGGCATTGGCATCTTTCCTACCTCAACCTCCCAATGACCACATTGAACAAGTGGTGAATGCCCCCTTGACATAGCGAATAGTGGAGGCCCAGGGGCGCATGACCTTTGGATATTCATCACCACCTTCTGGTCCATCACTGCCACTTCCAAAACCTTGCCAGCACCTCCTTGGTCCTTGCTGCTGCCTCCTGCTTTATCATCACCACCTGTTCAGCTGCTGTCTCCTGGTCTTCTACCCTCATCACCTCCTTCTCTGCCACCTTGTTGTCCTCCACTGCTGCCTTCTGGTCCCCTACCCTCATCACATCCTACACTGCCACCTTGTTGTTCTCCACCGGTGTCTCCTGGTCTGCTTCCCCCATCGCCTCCTCCTCTGCCAGCTTGTTGTCCTCCACTGCTGTCTCCTGGTCTGCTTCCCCCGTCGCCTCCTCCACTGTCACCTTGTTGTCCCCCACTGCTGACTTCTGGTCCGCTACCCTCATCACCTCCTACACTGCCACCTTGTTGTCCTCCACTGGTGTCTCCTGGTCTGCTTCCCCCATCGCCTCCTCCTCCGCCAGCTTGTTGTCCTCCACTGCTGTTTCCTGGTCCACTTCCCTCATCACCTTCTCTGTCACCTTGTTGTCCTCAACTGCTGTCTTCTGGTCCGCTACCCATGTCGCCTCCTCCTCTGCCACCTTGTTGTCCTCCACTGCTGTCTCCTGGTCTGCTTCCCCCATCACCTCCTCCTCTGCCACCTTGTTGTCCTTCAATGCTGTCTCGGGGTCTGTTACTCTCATCGCCCCCTCCTCTGCCAAATTGTTGTTTTCCACTGCTGTCTCCTGGTCCTCTGGTCATTTCTGTCTCTATGTACTCTGCTGCAGTTTTGCAATGTGGTGCCCATTTTTACACTTTAATCAACAGCTGTTAATCTGAAGCTGGAATTGTTCTTCATTGCTAGAAAATAAAAATAAAAAATAATAATCAGCTATTGTTATGTAAAGGTATATATATAAGTGACACACCACTATCTCAGCTACAAGTGGAAGAATGGCTTAATAAAGCAGATAGCCCTGTGACTGTGTTCATAAGAAATAGAGTCAGTGTGGTAAGAATAAATAAACTTGCTATGCGTTCAGTTCTAACTTCCACCTACACAGATCCCTGGAAAATCAGGCACACAAAAGTTTGCTTGAAAACAAAACTTTTTTTTAAGTTCTGTTTACATCCTCACGGTAACTCGTGACAGATATAAAATGGAATGTCCAGATATAGTTATAGGTTTGAAAACATCCAGCTGAACAGACGGACCAAGTTGAGATATTTTTTCCTAAACCATAAAGAACTTGCTTCAGATGAATCATTCGACTACTTTATAAAATAGACAGAACGAAAATACTATAAATGCAATAGAGACTAGGCATATGGATCATTTAACCTGAAAAATTTACAATAAAGGTGATACAAATTTTATATATTAAAGTGGACCAACACCCAGGATTTTGACTATCCTGGGTTTTGGTCCACTTCGGCGGGGCACCCCGATCACCCCGCTGTGTGAAACCCACCAGATTGCCCGTAAACACTTACCTCCCCACGCTCCTACACGGGCGCTCATCCAGTCAGAGAGCTCAGAGCCGCTGTGGTATGCACGTACAAGTGGCGTCCAACCACAGCATCTCTGAGTGCTGGAGGCCGCGTCTCGCGCTTCCTTCTAACAGGGAGCGCGCCCGTGCCGGCCATTCACAAACGGCCAGCGCGGGTGCGCAGCCTGCTAGAGGGAAGCGTGAGACGCAGCCGCGGCCAGCGTATGCGCCATTGGAACGGGGTTAAGGTAAGGTTTCTGGGCTTCCTGGGGGGTTTCACCCCGCGGGACATCCCGATTTCGGATGCCCCGCGGGGAGGGATCTGATCGGCCCGGGAATCTTATAGATTCCCGGGTCGATCCCCCCTGGGTGTTGGTCCACTTTAAGCAAATCACATTGCTTCCAGTAGTGTTAAAGTGATAGAACAGGCAAAGGCAATTGTTAGACCATTGTTTCGAGCTATGTTTTGTACTGTCCTATCTTATGATTAGGGGTACACTGGGGGGATTGCCCTGCACAAAATGAGCGATGGAAAGTACTACTAAGGGTGTTGGGGGCCAAATTGGGGGGGGGGGGGGGGCACCTAGGTTATTGCACTGCACAAAATGGGGTAGGGAAAGTATAAAAAATAATAACAGAAAACATTAAAGAAATACATACATACATAAATACATCTATCAATAGATACATAAATTAATAAATAAATAAATAATCAATAAAGTAATATATCCATAAATAAATACATAAATATTAACATAAAGAAATAAATACATAAAAAACATATACATACATAAATAAACATATACAGAAAAATAATAAATTAATTTAAATATTAAATTAAAGGTATCAGAGGACGGGGGGGGGGTGGCAAAGGTGGCAGTTTTTAGTGCAAGAGGTGGAGGAGGATGTAGCAGACACTTTAACCCACTTACTTAGATGCTGGCACTGCCAAGTCCTGTGGGATCCATGCCTTGTTCATCTTAAAGTTATACTAAATGCAAGCCCAATTGTTGTCCCATTATCTCGGGCTACACATTGCACTGCCCCCAAAAAAGACCCTGTAGTTCCTTTTGTAAAAGTATTAGAGCATTGGAGATGCAGAGAAAAAAGAGGAGAAACTATGGATGTGACAACAGCAATGTGATGTAAACACACTGTGTGCTTTACATATATCATAGTATCAAAATAAGTGCATTGTTGTGCCTCTAGTTATTACTGGCTGCCCAGTAGTGTGACCAGAAAAAGGGGATGAGAGATGCTGCAGGCTAAGAGCTTCTCCAGCCTGCCAGCTCATAGTGTGAGCAGAGAGAAGGAAGGAGGGCATGGTTTCATAGCTGCAGAGAGAGGCAGCTAATCAGGACATCTGAGGTCGGGGTGGGGGGTGTTTTTGTTCTTGGTCCACTAAAGTTTGATTGAACGACCAGGTCAGCAGAGTGGAGACTGAAGCTGATTGAGGAAGTGATTTTCTCCCACGGAGATTGACATAGCCAAAAGGAGAGCACTGGAGGGACTCAATGTAAAGTAAACTATTGATATTTCTTTTCTAACAATTGATTTGAATGTAAGCATGTCCATGTTGGCTATGGATAGGTGGATCCTTCTGCCAGCACCTCCAAGGCACAGAGGGCAAGCTCTGGCCATGTTTCCAGTTTACCAGCCCAGAAATTGAAAGGGGAGGACCCCATCGCTCAGTACCAGGAGACGCGTGGGCAGGTAGTCATTCACCATGCGAAAGTCTGCCTTCTGGTACTAAAGGCCGTATCCAATGATGGTGGATGTGGCGGACAATGGAATAAGGGGTTCCACATTGTGAAGCCATTTGAGCTCCAATGCTCAACTATTTATTAATTATTTTATTTATTTGGATCTGGGGAATTCACTTGTGGAAGGCAATTATTTTTGTTGTGATCTTTGATTTGAGGGGATGTGTGTGTGTGTGTGTGTGTGTGTGTGTGTGTGTGTGTGTGTGTGTGTGGGGGGGGGGGGGGTTAGCACATAAGAAGTAATGTCATATATATGCACAATAACATTTGGTTCATAAACCATCTCTCAGTTGTATATGGGACTCTCAAGGTGAGAAAGTTAAGGATCTCTGTGCTATATAATAGACATGCACCATCACTGTACCCAGGTGTGTCCCTAGCCGTTCTGCTGCCTGGGCCAACTATAAAAAGGTGCCCCTCCATTCATTCCTCTAGTAGGCAGTGGAGGCCGGGCTGTGGCTGCTGAGCCACCAATGATTGACCTAAAAACAAGACGGCATTCAGCAGTGCTGAGACCAGTGCAACACATGTAGATCACCAAAGGTAAAGGGTTAGATCCCTGGGTAGCCTCAGGTAAGTTCAGCTCTCAGTTTATCCATTGCTATGAATGTCCAAAAAATGGGGGAGCTCTCACTGTTTACAATAGGACTGCAAGAAAAAAATGTGCCGTGGCCCTGCATATTCCCAGACATTTGTTTGGGTTGTGAATAATTGCCCAGCCCAGCTTCTCCGACCACCCAGTCCAGCTCTAAATTGATGGTGTTGCTTGTCATTTCCTTCATACCTGGTGCCCAGGGGAGTAGCTGGTACCGGGAGTACAACCGCACCAGGGCCCAGAAGGTTAGGGGGCCCCATCATTGTTGTTCCTTCATCTTATTTATCACATCTGTGCTCACTTAGCATCATTTAGATAAAGATATAAGTAGCTGCCTCTGCTGTTTCGGTCTTTAGTTGTCTAGCTGCACCCAAATGAAAAAACATTTTACTGTATGAGCCATGAAAGAGCCTCATCTAATGTTCGCACCAGGGCCCATCGCATTTGGTTACACCACTGCTGGTGCTGCAATATCCACCAAACCACTGATCAGAAAGAAAAAAAAATCATTATATTTAAAAAAAAATGTAAAAAAACAGGCTGATACATGGGAGGCCTCTTCTAACGTCACCATAGGTCGCATTCTAATCTTCGAGCAGGCTCCCCATAGTTGATGAATTAAGGTAAGGAGCGCCGGGGCAATACATCTCAGGGTTCCTCCATAGAGTGCCCTTGTCACGTCCCAAAAACTGGGTACCAGACCGCTGACGCAGTTAGAACATGTCCTCACCCAGACACCCCCCATGCAAACGCTGTCGCATTTCTGTACCTCGAACCCAACTAGTGGCTTTACATGACTCCCCACCAGGGAGGTGGGAAGGGGAACTGCGAATATCTGTATCTAGGGAGGATCTAACCAAGATGTATCTATTCACTCACAAAATATCGGTTCCGTGTGCCGCTCAAGAGAGGAATTAAAAGGTCCTGTCCCGTTGGTATATGTGCCCAGCAGATCAGAATACGTTTGATGCATCCTACACTGATAGGTGCTGGAGGTGCCTAGTGGGGCCCGAAACCATGGCCCATATCTGGTGGAGCTGCCCACCTATTAAGACTCTTTGGGGGAAGGTCCTATCTGTCTACAATACTATTACAAGAGAAACAGTGCATAATTCGCCTCAGCTGGCATTGCTGTCCTTGCTTCCGTGTTTTATCTCCAATAACAAAAAAGGGGGTTCTGCAGAATTTTATAACGGCAATGAGAACTATCATTCCAAGACATTGGTACTCTCCAATCTCCCCATCGCTTATGGAATGGGCATGAGAAGTAGAAGCCATAAGCCGCATAGAGGAGCTGGCCGCGGAACATCTGGGTACACAGGAGAGGTATACCGTGACATAAGCTGGATGGAGATACTCACTTGACCTCGAAGCACAGTTGGCGGCTATCTGTCTGTGTGCTCCTATTCTTATCCTCCTCCTCTTGCCCTTATGTACACTACATCCCCCGTACCCCTTGACTTCTTCCCCCCTTCCTTCCCTCTTCCTCTGGTCTCGAATCACCCGGGTCTCAACTGCAATCATACATCTAGTCTTCAGACTGTGATTACGCTACTATGCCTCCAGGGGTGGAGGGTCAGGGTAGGATAGATGGCGTACACTGTATAGGGGACCTGATGGCACAGCAGTTTCTTGCACCGCTTAAAATATTCCCCACTGGTACGTGTCAACGCGGAGCAGGGCGGGCTTCTATAGGGGTGGATGACGATGGGTGGGTGACAGTGTGTACGACGATTTTTGTATTTTGATAGTATATATATGCTTGTGGATATGGAGGCCGACATGTCTTTTTTCTTCTCTTTCATATTTGTTTATACCCTGTTATGTTCTGATGTATATCGTGAAACCTTAATAAAAGATATTGCACAAAAAAAAGCAGGCTGATTGCTACTGCAGTGGTTGCCTCACATGTCCTCATTACAGGTGAAACCCCTGACTGTAACTGCACACCAAAAACAGCGTCAGATTACTTAAAGCCTTTTAAATGTAGAGCTGACCTACAGATTTTATTTTAACAATGAAATATGACTTTTACTTCAATTTTGGAACATCCATGGCAGTGAGAACTCAGGCAGAGCAAACATACACAGCTTATTCTAGTTATTTCCTTGGAGAGAGTAAAACAGGGACAGTATTGCTGCGAGGCAAGCGATCTAACCACTGTTCAGCTCCCATCTGTTAATAATGTTTATTCAGGAAGATTAAAGAGTGCCTAAGTTGCCTGAAACAGGAATATGGTGTACTTCAGTAACAATACTCCTAGTTGGCCAACAAAACACATTTTTGAAATCCCTTCAATATTTAGTGCTGTTGGGAGATGGCAGGAGCTACACTGAATCCTTTGATGTAATTTACTTGATTGTGGGAAGCATTCACTGCATTCCACCTCCTAATAATAAAATACACTTGAGACATTACTCCTCTTTGGAATGCTATTCATGTTAAGTACATCAGCCACATTCAAAATGACATAAATCAACAGTAATTCCCCGTTGTCAGTTTTGAGTGGTACAAAAGAAACAGTAAACATTTACCAACAGTAAACAGCCCCCCGAGTCCTGCATGGAAATCCAATAACCCCCCCCCCCCCCTCCCCGGCTTACCACCAGACCCAGGGGCATACTTGGGTTTTCTACCCCTGGCAAGCCACACCATGCCACCTCCGACCTTTCCCTCCAAGAGACCTTCTGCATGACCACCAGCCAACTTCCCATAACCCACCAACCATTTACCATAGCCTTGAATCCAACCAGTCCAACAACTAACTACCTCACAATGACAAGGTTGCCCTATAACCTCGAAAGCAGCCCATGGGGTGGAAGGGTCGAAGACCTCGCAGTACAGCCTAGACCCAACACTCCATGTGCTTGAACAAATTCAGAACAAAGCAGGGGGTGGCAGCCGCTCAGACCATTTTATAACTAACCTGGGAGGTGCACGTTAGCAGGGCAATTAGTATACACAAGTCTTAAAGGAGCCACAGCACTAAACCCAGTTAGCTTGCAGACAACCTAAAATCTGTCTCTAAATCTTCCACCCCATGGCTTGCACTCGAGGTTATAGGGCGACCTCAGGTAAGCCTGCTCCCAATTTATCTATTGCATTGTATGTCCCAAATGGGGCTCTCAGAGAGTTAGGACTGCACCCCACTGAGGCACATTAGCGCTTGGTGGTGCAGCTTCAGCATACTTCTGCCGATGTGTGTGACCGAGCCTTGGTTTTTAACTAGATTTAGAGACAGATTTTAGGTTGTCTGCAAGATTTAGGGTGAAGGTCCGGTTTAAGCTTAACAAATAAAAAAACCTTGATTCGTCTTGCTGTATACTTACCTAGGCTGACAATTATGGCTGGACAGCCCAGGTTCAAAACTGGCCACTAGCTGTTAGTTGGTCGCACAGCCATTGGCCATTTTCCAAATAATGAAAGTTGAAAAAAAAAATATACAAGAGGAGGGAAATGCAGGTTTAGCATAGGGACAGATGACAGCCTTTATGTGGTGGTCTGCTTTACTGCATATCCTCTTAGGAAAAGAGTGAAAGTACAGCCAGGTTTAGGTGGGAGGGTTGGCGTGCAGGAAGTTTAAGTCTAATTGTTAAACTGCATCAAAACTCAGAGAAGTGAATCCTGTACACACAGAACACTGCTGCTGGGCATGTGTAAGATTGAGTGTGTTCAGTGTGTACAGGACTTACCTCTCTCTTCTTGGTGTACATTGGCAATAGCAACAGATTGCAGGTACTGAAAACTGCTTCCATAAAACACACATTTTCTAACATATGGGAAAAAATCAAAGTCAGCTCAGCACCTTGAACACATCCTTTTGGCACAACAAATATACAGGAAAGTAGACTTAGGCCCTTATTCATCAAGCGATAGCGCCAGGTAGTGTCCGACGAGCGCCAGGTAGCGGCAGCTAACGGCGACTACCGACTCAAGTACGCCCGGCGGCGGTCACAATGACGCATTTATCAAGCAAAATGAGGCTAGCGCCGGCGAGAGCGACGGCTAGCGCGGCATTCATCATGAAGCCGCCTGGACCGAACAGCGCCGCTGCAAATTCCCTCACAGCGCCAGGTATGAGCTGTCGCTCCCTGGCGATGTCCAATGCATTTCAATGGAGCAATCTATAATAATTCATGATTAATTGGTAATAATTTTTTTTTTAATTTTTTTAATGTCAAAAAATCGGAGACCACTTCTGCAATGTTAGGATTTATTTTTAAGTAAAAAAAAAAAAAAAAAAAAAAAATTGTGCAGAATTGATCTAACAGGTCTGAGATTAATGTATTCATATAACAAAATGATTCTAAAAACATGTATAATGTTACATTCAAAAAATATGGTTGTTTAGGGGTTAAAAACTAGTTAATACAGATCGCCGCCAGCGCTCTGGGGTTTAAACAAGGAATGGACAGCGACAGCACATTCGGAGCGTCATTTTTTGATGAATATGAAGCTAGCCGTTCGCTCTGGCCATTCGTTGTCAGGCGCTCACATACAACGCTGGACCTGTGAAACAGCGACCCCCCAGCCCGTATTCAACATTACCGCACACCGACTGAGTCGCCGTCATCAAGCTAATGCCGGCCAAGCACAGTGAATACTGGCTGGCGCTGAAAAAATCACGCTACAGTCGCTCATCTGTCGCTACCTGGCGCTATTGATGAATCGGCCTCTTACTCTTTAAACAGCAAGCCGAAAACTGGCCAGAGGTACTTATCCACTTCCATGTCCTTCACAGCTGGCTACTGATAATCAGGTTTGTGGGGTGAGCTTGAACAGCAATGTGAGCGAACCCCAATGGCTGCCAGAATTAGATGGGGGGATTAGATTAAAGAGAAAAAAATATTATTATACAAATACATCTAATGTGCATAGTGCAATAGGCATGATGTCACAGTGGCTGATGAGAGGGTGATGTGACATTGCATCATAGTATGGAAGGCTGCATTAAAGACTTTAGTCCATCCAGCTCAGCCTGTTTATCTCCTGCCAGTGGTCCTGTGGCCATAGCTGGAAATGTTATTACATGCCAGGAGGGCATCCAGGCCACTTTTGAACTTTTTTAGTGTATCTCCTCTCTATTCACTATAATGGAAATGGGTGTGTTAGATCTTCACATGTCCCCTTCCATTGCATTGAATAGAGGGGGTATGTCAGCACACAGTGACTTATGGCAGGGGGCCTCTCCCTATTAGAGAACACGGCAGAGGCAAACGATCGGGAGGGCGGCGCAGCACATGGATCCAGCGTTCAGGTAAGAGCTGCAGCCCCGGACTAGGAGCGATGGGTAAGCGAAAAGGTGAGTATAGCGTTTTTTTACTTTTTTCCTGATAATTGACTTTAAGCGCTATTTTGGAGCTCCTTGTGCCTTGAGACTGGAGTGACGTTTAACACTCAAAACAAAAATTGTCCAATCATCTAGTTAAAAAGATGTTTCTAATTGGTGCACCAGGTGGTAAATTTAAGTCCCTTTTAACAATCACCTCTAGGTCATCCCAATTTGGGATGCCTCTACAGTTAAAGATCCTCAGTAACCCAGAATTGAAGATCTTTATGATGGGGTACAAGAAATAGCTATGTTCAATGTTTGGTTTATGGCACATGTGGGATTCAGTCTGATATTTCCATATATTTTCCAGTTGTAGGTGAGACATCATGTACTTCTAATTAACAATGTCTTTTTTGTGCCAGCGCATATGAAGCTGTTGCTGGTAAACATGTGGGCAGCTGATTTGTGCATAATCTCCACATTATATTTCAGTGTTGTCCTAAGCCAGTTGGTGGCCTCCTACTATGATCTTACACAGTTACTTACTTTTGGTGAACATGTTGTTCTTGGCAGCCATGACATGCTTTTTACATTTCCTAATGACTTTTGTAACTGTACCTTACGGGTTATTCAGTGACCTGGAAGTTAGAAACCTAGTTTATGTCACCAGTGGTGAGACCTGCTAGATCAGATTCTATATTTTTTTTATCAACGGGTTTGTCCAGGCTATAAAAGGAGAAAAAATTGAATATTGGTGTTATATTCGTTCTTTGTAATAAATCTAAATACATCTAAATAGTTTAATGTTCCTTGAGAACAAAACAAATTAGGGGTGAGTACATTTTATAGATAGACTGTATTTTGGGCTTGCGTCTGGTTAGCAGTGAAATCACAATTCTCTGACTTACCCGGCTCCAGATTACAGCTTGTACTCACATTCTGAGATTGTCATTAGGAAGGCAGCAGCGTGAATGGCTGTCATCTGATCTGTGCTGGCAGGTAGAAGAGAAGAAAGAACATTTTCTCCCTGTCACACTGTAGTTAGAAGGCAGATCATTCCCACCTAATGCTGAATAATCCACCTGGGTCAGTTTTGATACAACACTATAGTCAGCCTTTCTGGGCCATTATCATCTGACTGTAAATGACTAAACTAGCAAAACATTGTCCCACTCATTTGTCTTAAACTATAACTTGCTATTTTATCTCCCAGTTGATAACCGGGTTGAAGCCTTTGTTTGCAATGTACTGTACCATTTCCAGGGGAGCCCTGAATCCAATATAAAGCAATATTACAGGCAATGGCACCAATAGGGCAGCAAGAAGCTCACATGAAGCCTGCCCCATTATATTACAGGTAATGGTATTAATAGGGTAGCAAGAAACTCATATGAAGCATGCCCCATGATATTACAGGCAATGGTATCAATAGGGCAGCAAGAAGTTCACATAAAGCCTGTCCAATGTGCCTCGCCTTAATTTTCTTCAGCACACTGTGGATGCTGTAGCAGGGCCCCAAAGTTTGTCCATCCTTTTCTTTTGCATTTTTCTATGACTATGCTGCCGGCTAACACAGCCACCCCAGTCTCTCAGCATTCCCAGGACGAGTGCAACCACTGTGACTCACATACCCCAGATCAGACTTTCAATGACTGAATGAGTCTTTTCTTGGCTGTAACATCAAAACTGAGTTTTAGGCCCCATTGGTACAATTTCGGGGACTGAGAAGTACCTGTGGTTGCCCATAGCGTGTTAATCATCTGCTTAGTGATAAATTGAGTCCACAAGAACTCTAAACAAAACTAACTATCTCCTACCATTGTCTCTAAGCTCAGCACTAGGCCAAAGACGCTCCCACTTTCCCTGGCCTGGCCCTAACCCTGATCCCAATGGAAATAACGTTTCTTCGACTTTGAATTTCCTTTTTAGTTTTTGCATAGGTGCCCTGCTTTAGCCTATTGTGTTATGGCTTCGTGGTGCACTGCACAATTTCTTTCAGTGAACAGGTGTGTCACGGACCGGGTGGAGCGGACTCAGGTGTGGATCCGCTTTAACTGTGGGACCGATGGCGGGTACCGTGTCAGGGGAGCGGAGTCTAAGGGGCCACCGGTATTCACCAGAGCCCACCGCAAGGCAGGTTGGTCTTGTGCGGCGAGTGACCCCCAGGTCGCTACCCCCCAACAGCGGCCAAGTCCCACAGTCAGCCGAGGTTCAGCAAGGTACACAAGTGGAAGGCAAAAGGCGTAGTAAGTACAGGCAGAGATCAGGGCTGGCAGCACAGGTTCGCAGTAAAGGTGAGTAGCCGAGGTCGGGGCAGGCAGCAAAGGTTCAGAATCGGGGACAGGCAGAGGTCGGTACACGGGTGAGCAATCCAAGAATGTCTGACTTTCAACAAGCATGGAGAGACCAAGATCCGGCACTGAAGGAAGGAAGTGCCTCTTTAAATAGGGGAAGAGGATGCAGGATTGGATGACCAAACACCAATCAGTGCTGTACAGGCCCTTTAAATCTCAGGGATCCAGTGCGCTCGCCCTCTAGTGGACGGAAACGTGCGCGCACCTGAGCATGTGAGGAGGAAGCATGGGGGGAAGGGCGGCAGCTGCTTGCAGCCATGAGGGAAGTGCTGCAAGATGGATGATGGCTGCATGCAGCCATGGAGGTAAGTGACTTGCTGTGAGACGGGCGTGCAGCGCTTGCCCTAACAAGAAGTCAAAAATAATGGGTGTGCTTTGGTATAAAGAGGTGTAATGAGTAAATAGTGCCTAGGGTTATAGGAACCCTAAATTGCTTGTCTTGGCTATGAGGCTCAATGATTGTAGACACCTCCCTAGGGAGGAATGAATCCCGGCAGGTATGCTACTATGCTTTTTTAATCGTCAAGGGGGAAGGAAGAAGAAAAAAACCTGTGCAGTGGCCACCAGGTGTATTTGTTGACTCGCTTGCAAAAGACTTTAGACCCAATATGGCAATGGGCACAAGACGACCCGCTCACCTGCCACCCGCTCTCACGCCGCACATTGCTCACCTGCCGTGCTAGTATGTGAAGCTGGGCTGGTGGGTGGGCATGGTCTCGGTCCAGGCCGCTCCCATTGACTAGAATGGGAAACTCCGTAGGAACTTTCATGGCACAGCTGTTCTGAGGTCTTTTGATAAAGTCCACAGAAGTGTATTTTTCTTTAAATCAGTCCTATAATTATTCTACCGGCAACAGCCCCTGAGAGATGCATCCCTACCCCTTGGATATCCAAATTTGGGATTGGACCATCAACTTTCTTCTAGATATTCCTCAAAGTGGGCAAAATGACCTCTTTTGAGCTCCTGTACCACTTCCAATAAATTTGTTTCATGATTTTTCATACATTTCTCTGGTGGTTAAGTCCACAGTAACTGCCTGATTTATATTCTGCCCATAGACTAGTAGCCTACAGACATGGGATACAAGTAGATTTGGAGATGATCATGTTATGATTCTTTAATGATAGTTGGGAGATAATGCCTGACGTTAGAACTTTACATATATAGCAACATTGCTAACAGATCAGTGAACTGCGTTCAGACATTGAGATCACGTTGCTCTGCTGGGTAAATTGAATACAAATATTTACTTCATGGTTCTTTAGAATTCATCTTTGTTCCTAAATTCATATTCTGCCAGAGTATTTATGTGCTAGAGGTTTGGACAAGTTAAAGTGCTGGAACACTGGCAGCTGACAATGAGAACACTGGTTTACCGTAAAAGTAGAGCTTCGCTGCTATTGGCATGAGGGGTACATGGATCTACAGGGAAGCTGTCAACCAAACAGCCAAGTAGAACATGTTAAGAAACATATCCAGCACTAGGGAGACCACCTTATCAAATGCATAAGGCAATTAAGCGCCCAGGTTTCCTAAAACAAGCAGTTTAAAGCCATAGATGTTGCAATTTGGGATGTTGTTGGTCATGGCTGGAAGATTATTGATTAGACATCAACCCTGATGAATGATTAAACAGTTTTAATGTAGTTTTAGTTAGTGTTTAGTCTAAGGACAGCAGAAGGGACCATTAGACACTAGGTGTCACCCTGTCTGCAGGATTAGGAAGTCTAGGCACAGACTAGTTGGTTCCTGAGTCTATAACTAGGCTTGGGAGACCTGTAAGGCTGTAGGCCACAGTTGTGAGTGGTGACGGGTAGATTATGTCATGGGGTACCTTGGAGGTCAGAGCGAAGAAGAACATATCCACATAAGGAAACACTAGATGGACCATATGGTCTCCTTCTGCTGTCAACCATGTTTCTAAATCCTAAACTCAATCTACTTCCCAAGAGCCCCAAATATATAAGTTACTCCTTTTTAATTCTCAGGGAGCTTTGTATGATGGGGGACCAGGAAGCAGCTGAAAACTGAAATAAAATACATCTCATATAGGGAAAGATGCGGCTGATGCATGTGTGTGAAACTTTTTCCTGTCCTGCCTTAGAGATGAAGCTCTGTTAGGAAAATGTGAATATCTGTCTAACACTGGCTTGTTAGAGTGGTTAGGACAGTTTGTTCTTCCTGTGGTTGTAAAGGAATATTTGGGTCTGCATTAATACATCCAGTATATGAGGCAGTGTAGGTATTATTCATATATGGGACTCAGCCATGTCTGATGTCAATAAATAGCCTAGCCCTTCTATAATACACAGCTTGAATGCAGACCTGCCTCCTTCATGTTACCGTTGCATTACTAAACATGGGGGTATGTGACAAGAAAGGATTAAAACATAAGGGCCTTTACATGTGGGTTGTATAGGCCCAAAAATATCTGGTAGCGGCCCTGCCGGGAAAATCTTAAGGTCAAATGAATATAAATAATATTCCAAGCACACAGGGGACAAATAAATCTCATTGTGTAGCTTACATAGCCATTGACCAATGCCTCCACCATGAACCTGTAATGCTCACTGTTACCAAAGCCTCATTACAGTTGGAGAGTTGATGTCACATGGTTTTCCTCTGGTGAAATCCATCCATCCGTGTTTTGGGTAAGCTTTGGTTGGTGTAATATTTTATTTTTTAAGGTCTAGCAGTCCACCATGTTGCGTGTTGTTATTTGCCAAGTGGTTAGGTTTAATCAGCATGGCACATGTTTTTCCACTTGACCTGTACTTCATTTGTAGAGTAACATCAGTTATCAGGTGCTTCAGGTGACTTGCCTGTAAGGTCAACCAGACCATAAAGAGACCTTAGGAGCAGGAGCTTCCTGTCCTGGTGAGAGATCAAAGAGCTCATCTACAGCAGTTTGTTTAAAATATTTCCCAGCAGAAGCTCTTCAAACACTTGACCTGCTTTTGTAACATGTTTGGCCCCAGACAAAACAGGATATTAGAGGCAGACTTTATTGGTAGTAAAGTTCACGCCCTCTAGTAAAAGGGACCCTTCTCTGCCATGTTTCTGTCTGTGCTCTCAGTTATAGATTCCTGTGTGCTGGAGGATGTGCTTCACACAGCAGCGAAAGGCAAAGTAAATAGATTTATTGGTTCTCTGGAGGTTTGGAGGTACATCTCCACAAACAGAATTAGTAATTTGGGGGTTACTTAAAGTGTAAGAAAGCTCCCTCTTTGTAGCAATCTCATTTGCCATTTCATTTCATTTAATCTTTGTGCCTCAAAAACAAGGCTGGCGTCAGCACCCGGCAAGCCCGGTCAGCTGCCGAGGGCCCCCACCCCCCAGGAGGGCCCACCGACAGCTGGCACAATGTGGTTAACTTTTCTAGTACCAGCTTTTTGAGTCTCATTAAAAAAACAGCTCCAATAGGTAGTTAGAGGGCAAGCAGCCCTTCTTAGTTTTGGCCATGGAATTTATAGACCCCTGATCCGCGACTCTTCGCCGCAAAGGGGCCCACTGAGACCATGCCTCCCAAGGGCCCACATAAACTTGAAGTCGGCCCTGCTCAATACACACTAAAGTGCAAAAAATGTATCCTTGATTCCTGTGAACCTGACTGAATTTTGAAATGGGAATAAAGAATAAGGAGTGTTGGTCCAAAATCCATGGACACCGGGGGGGGGGGGGGGGGGCCTTTGAAATGTGTTTGTATGCTGCCTGCATGCTGTTCCTGCCCATGCACAGACCAAAATGACTGAAGAACCTTTTATGTCCCCCCCCCCCCCCCCGGGACATCCCAATTTGAGGTAGCCCTCTGCTTAAACAATGGGATTCCTATTCCTGTGGGTGACATAGGGTTTTTAGAGAAGCCCAAAAAATGAATTCTGCACAATTCTGGCTTTTTTGTGCACTCTTTACCAAGGGGGGGGGGGGGGGGAATCAAGTCCCTCCCAAGTGTGATTTAATTTGATCTTCAGTGATTTTTGACTGTAGGCCCGCTTCTAAGTTGACCTCCAGTAAAAAATGACTGAAGTTCCTCTGACCACTAATGCTGATGATAGGTTGCCCAAGATCCTGTGGCCACTTGACTGCCAGTGGCTAGTCTGGTTTGCGGGGAGAGCTTGCACACAGTAAGACTGAACCCTGGCCTGATTGATTACTAGCAGTCACATGGAGGCCGGGCAATTCCTCATCCTAGGGGTTTGGATTTGGGATGCTCTTCATTATAAAACCCCCTGGGGTCCCCATAAACCTTTCCTCTATCCTATGGTGTATGTGTGGCTCGGCTGCAGCCTCCCGGCTCCCTGACACACATATTCATTTGTCCTCCACATTTGACCCATCCATGCAGTCAGACAAACACAAGCAATGAGTCCACAAATGCCTGGAATGGTGGGCTGCACTAGTAACAGCAGCTTTTCAGACAACGTCAAAAGGAAAATGTAAAAAGTCAGTTTTTTTCATCTGTATTAAAGAGGAACAAAACCTGGGATTTTCACTATTCCCAGTCTGGTCACTTGTCCCAATGGCACCCCAATTTGGATGCTCCACTGTGTGAAAGCCCCCAGAATGTGGGGCATGCTTACCTTTACAGTTACCCCATGGCGCATGTAAGGGGTCTCCTCCAATCAGGGTTATTTGCCATGCATATTAATTAGCAGCATAGAATGCTAAATGGAAGCAGAATGGCACGCATCCCTGTATTTGCTTCCTTCTGGCTGTGTGTAACACATCAGCCAGAATGACGCAGCCAGAAGGTCGAGCGCCAGGTAGCGCTGCGTTGCGTCTGGTGAACGCTGTACGCAAAACCACATTTATGAAAGTGAATCTGATGAGCGTCTCTAACAGCGCCATGTAGCGTCACATGTATTATTACAGGCGGCTCAGCGTATAGCTCCGGCGCTTTAGGCTCAGGAGCGCCAGGCATTACCTTTTGCTCAGTGTCGCTCTCCCATACATTTCAATGTCCGTTCATTTGCTTGTGTTTAAACAGCGTGTTTGACATGTTTGTTTGGTTTTTTTTTTTGCTCAAATCATTGTGTGACGTCTCCTGGCTGCAAACAAACACTTTTAGAAACGTTTTTGACTTTTTATGTTTTTATGCAGAATTGTCATTACAGGTCTGGCACTAAAGTGTTAATGTCACAGTGTTAAAACAATATCATTCCATGTGTTTTTGCTTTGTTACAGGTGGATATGTGTTTAATCACACAGCGTCTGGACCAGATTTAGAGCGCCGACGCTGCGTGTGTGTCCTTTTTTGATAAGTATGATGTGGGGCGCCGAGAGTCGGTCGCACTGAGCTGGTGCTACCTCTTGCTCCCTACAGCGCTGTACTGGTGTTAGAGCCCCCAACATACATCACATTCATCAATGCTGGCCAGGTTACTACAGCGACTGAGGCACTCTGTTACAGCGCCTGATACCCGCTTACAGCGTCTACTAGCGGTCACTCTAAGCGCCGCTATACAGGCGCTCATCTGCTGATACCTGGCGTTAGTAGTGAATCAGCCTCCACGTGTGACATGCTTTATGCCTGTTTGGAATACACTACCTTTTGCTTTTGAATTTGATGTGCTGGCTCTTCTGTGGACTATCTTCATATTAACTTAGGGACACCATGTTGTTTCCCTTAGTAAATTGAGATATCATTTTTTTCTCCTTAGAACTATACATATCAGGTTCTTCATTAAAATATGGATATCTCGCTACTTCATATGGGAGAGCTCTCCATCCCATCTGCAGAGCTTTACAGACTTTCTGGATATTCCCACCTCCACACACAAGTTTGCTATTTACTAATTTGTCTCCCAAACCAATGAGCATCACCTGGAGAACGTCTCTGCTTCAAAACAGAGACTTTAACAGAATCCTGCTTTGTTTCCTATTCAGCCTCGCCCTTCCTGGACTATAAGGAGATTATTCATAAAAATGTGGAGAGCTCTGTTCGCCACTTCACCGACAGAAGGTGTGAGGGATATACTCAAAACATATTTTGGTTGAGGTGGGGAGCTCTCTAAACATTTTAAAATACTCCTAATTACAATTAGAATTCATTGATTGGGACTGGAGAAATTCTGTAGGTGTTTTCCAATGGAGAAGAGACATTCCCTAGTGCAAATATTGAAGCATGGAGATCTTCTTAATGTTCATTTTAATAGATACCACCATATTTGTTATGGTTCGTTTACATGGAGCAATTATCGAACAAAAAAGTGCTTCAGCAACCACAATTAAGCGATATTTGCTCCGTGGAAATGGCTATGGCGATCAAACGATGAACCATCCAAAGTATCGTTTTGGCTGACCAAAAAATTTGTGTTCGTCACTCGATTGTTCAATGTGGAAAAAGATTTGGCCCACAAATAATGTGTTTTAGCTATGACTAGAGATGAGCGAACTTCTCAAAAATTCGATTCGGGCGATTCGCCGAATTTCTCAAAGAAATTCGGGTTCGTCCGAATCGAACTTTAACGAATCCCTCATCTCTGGTGGGAGCGGGGATGCCGGCTGCGCTGTCAGCGGGCGGCGGAAGCCGGTTTCCGCCGCCCGCTGACAGCACGGCCGGTCTCCCCGCTCCCACCATGCCGGCATTTTTTTTTTTTTATTTCAGGGAAAATTCGGTCAACACGAACCACTAAAAATTCGGGTTCGTGCTGAATCGAATTTTCCCTGAAATTCGGAGCGAATTCAGGTTCGTTAGAACCGATTCGCTCATCCCTATCTATGACCAATTAACCAAGAAATCCAAGGTTAAGGTAATACCATTTATTGGCTAACTCAATAAGATTGAATCTTATTGAGTTAGCCAATAAATGTTATTACCTTAACCTTGGATTTCCTGCTTACATCGATGGCTAACACGGTACAACAACTTACTGACACCAATTAACCAACAAATCTCATTCAAAGTCGTTGAAAGTTGTTCAGTCGCAGATTTTTATAGTCGTTCGCTCCCTGAGTGAACGGTCAATTTATCTGCTCATGTAAACGGGCCAGAAGTGTTAGGACATATGTTTCCTCATTTGGCTTTTACAACAGATAAAAAGCTAACCGAAATTTCATGACAAAAATTGCATGGATGTGGAAAACTTAAGGAACAATGTAGGTTTGACTGAGATAACTGATGAAAATGTCTTGAGAATTTGTGTTTTTTAACCGGCATCACAGATGAAAATAATATTCTATACTTATTTACGTCTTCCATGTTCTATTTGAGTTTCGTCATGCGTGAGGCAGAAGATGAGGTTCTGGTGGCAGAGATTTCGCAGAGGGGTCCTTTCTTCAGGGGGAGGCAGAGAATCAGGTGGGCCTGTCTGCAGAGAGTCTGTAGGAAGAACAGAATGCAAAGAATGTGGCATTCCTTCAAGCCTGTATCCGGCTCATTTCTCAGTCCCAGATGGATGGGGAAGGTCACAAAGGGTTTCTCCTTTCAATGGCTAGATCCTAAACTACACACATCTCATTTTACTGCTGCAAACTGTTGAATGTGCACCAGAAAAAGCACACATACTTTGTGTGTTTACTGTACCATTCATTAATGCCACTGTTCTCTGTACTTAAAAATGTATCTTCCACTTAAATAGATGAGAGTGTTATTAGAACAGACACATACAGGATAATTCAATGACATACTGGGCTCCTCTCCAACCTTTTATTGAACTTTTGTGAATGAAGTTTGGAGAGCCTGTCTAGCCCTATCCCCAATAAAATGCAAACAAAATCATTTTTTCCAAGGATTGTTCAGACCTATAACATAAAACCTTTTGTCCCCCGGAGCTGTGAATTAAAACGTATCAGGTCCTGAGATCGAATTCTCCAGTGTTCGAATGAAAGTCACCCTTTAGTGTGGTTTTTAGTTTATTTGTCTGGCCCGAGGTTATAAAATGAGGTGGAGGCTGATTCATTACTAACGCCAGGTATCAGAATGTTAGCATCTGTAAAGCGGCACTTAGAGCGACCGCTAGTAGACACTGTAAACGGGTATCGGGCGCTGTAACAGAGCGTCTCAGTCGCTGTAGTAACCTGGTCAGCATTGATGAATGTGATGTATGTTGGGCGCTCTAACACCAGACAGAGCTGCAGGGAGTGAAAGGTAGCACCAGCTCAGTGCGACCGACTCTCGGCGCTCCACACTATACTTATCAAAAAAGGACACACACACACACACAGCGTTGGCACTCTAAATCTGGTCGCTGTAGCATAGAGCGTCAGACGCTGTGTGATTAAAGTCTGTTTTTGAACACATATCCATCAGTAACAAAGCAAAAACACTTGGAATGTGTTGTAAAACCATGACATTAACACTTTAGTGTCAGACCTGTAATGACAATTCTGTATAAAAATATAAAAAGTCAAAAGTTTCTATAAGTGTTTGTTTGCAGGCAGGAGAGGTCACACAATGATATGAGCAAAAAAACGCTGTTTAAACACAAGCAAATGAACGGCCATTGAAATGTATGGGAGAGCGACACTGAGCGAAAGGTAATACCTGGCGCTCTGGAAGCTAGAGCGCCGGTGCCATACGCTAAGCCGCCTGTAATAATACATCGGACGCTACATGGCGCTGTTAGAGTCGCTCACCAGATTGGCTTTCATAAATGTGGTTTTGCGTACAGCGCCCCGCGTTCACCAGACGCTGCCTGCCGCTATGAGGCACTACCTGGCGTTATCCCTTTTTAAATAACTCCCATAGTAAAATTGATGGAAGCGACGGCAGCTGGGATGCGCATTTTCATACTTGTGACATTCATTCACATGTTTTTGTTTACTTCTTACAGGTAGAGACGTCAGTGGGGATTCAATTAACCCCTACCTGTTGCCTATTGGTTCTTGTTTTATTTTCAAGGATGGTTCTGTATGGACTCTGCTTGTTCTTTAGACTACACACTGTCTTCAGAAAGGGGGGCTTTGCCCCCCCCCCCGAAACATCAGCTTTACTATGTGTGACTTGCTTCATGCTTGTTTGGAATACGCTATCTTTTGCTTTTGAATTAGATGTGCGGGCTCTTCTGTGTACTGTCTGCACATTGCGGTGCTTCCATGAGCTGCAGCACTCGTCTATTAATAATAGTGGAGGGGGTGCGAGAATAATCGATCTATAAGTTGTCATCAAGAAAACAAGATTTTATAGCGAGTACACTAAAATCTTTCTTTCTCTGTCACTTCACTAAGGGTCACAGCACTGGGTCCTTAAGTAAATACCAAGAAAAAAGCGCTTTTACAATAAGTTAACTAAAATCTAAACCTAAATGAATAAAAAAATAAAGGGATTTTATGGTGAGTAAACTAAAATAATTTCTCTCTCAATTTGCTAAGGGCCACAACACTGTGTTACTGAATGAATATCCAAAGAAAGAGATTATACAGTTAATACTCTAAAACCCACATTTAGTACGGGTCCTATTTTCTCCCATAGCAACACTTTAAAAGCATCTTTTCACTCTCAATTTACTAAGGGTCACAGCACTTTGTCCCTAATGAATATCAAAATAAAGAGATTTTATGGTAAGTACATCAAAATCTTTTCTCTCCCAATTCACAAAGGCCCAACTTGAGGAGGTGCAGGGGGTGCGACCGCAACAAGGCCAAGAACATCAGGGGGCCCAATTTGTGCTCACTTGGCATCATTTAGATAAATGAAGGACAATAAGTCTCTGACGGTTCAGTCTTTAGTTGTCTAGCTGCATCCAATTAAGTTAAAAGACAGAAAAGACTTTACAGTACAAGATAGGGCCCCATTTAATGTTTGCAGGGCAGGCGTCAGCACTGGGCATACCTGGGCAGGTGCCGGGGGCCCCTGGACTTTGGTTGGGCCTATCTCTTTCCCTCTACCATGGGTAGCCACTATGCAGGACGCAGAGCCGTGTAGAAGCCAGGACTGAGGACTGACAGCCAAGGGGTGTCATTGGGAGAGACTTTCTTATTGTCAATCCTTCTATTTTTTTCTTACTTTACATCTTTTATTTGAACTAAGGAAAAAAGGAGGGAGACCGCACCAAACAAATACAAATATAAATGTGTGTGCTGCACTAGTAGGGGTTTATACAGCCTAATGTCTGTGAACACTTTGAACCAAGAGGGCGGGTCCCACACCACCCCCAACCCCTACAAAAACAGTGGCACCACTATGAAAATGCAAATAAACATCAAATTTTATTAATACATATCTTTACAGGAAAGTGCTATATCACAGATTAAAACCATTTAAAAAACATATAATACACTAAACAAAGGAGGGGGGGGATGAAAAAGAAGGGAGGGGCATAACACGCTGCTCTCAACTGTAAAGAAAAACCAAGTAAAAACCAATTAAATGACAACCCATGATAACCTCAAAGATGGATGAGATCCTATGAAAACTACCTATCTAAACCATTACAGTGCTATCATGGGTTGTAATTTAATTGCTTTTTACTTGGTTTTTCTTTACAGTTGAGAACAGCGTGTAAATATATGTATTAATTCAATTTGATGTTTATTTGCATTTTCATAGTGGTTTCATAGTGGTGCCACTGTTTTTGTAGGGGTTGGGGGTGGTGTGGGACCCCCCGCTTGGTTCAAAATTACATCTATTATTTGTTTAATCTGTTCTTTCTGCTATTCCCTTTCTTTCTTCTTTTCTTCTATTACTTGTCAGTCTTTCTATTCTTTCTTCTTTTCTTCTAGTATTTTTCTTTCTCTCTTTCCATCTATTCTTTGTTTTTCTTTTATCTGTTCGTTTTGCCTTTCCTTTTATATATTTTTTCTTTTATCCCTTCTATCCTTTCTGTCATTCCTTCTCTTTCTTTTTTTCTGTCAGTCCTTCTATTCTTTCCTTCCAACTTTTCTCTCATTCCTTCTCTCTTTCCTCCATTTTTGCTGTCATTCATTTTACTCTTTGTTTCTGCCATTCATTCTATGCTTATGTTCATTGTTCCTTTGCATCTATTTTTTTATATTTCTTTATATCTTTCCTTCTATTTTTTTTAATATATTCTTTATTTTTTATTTCCAAGTTTTACAGACATTCTCAGCAAAAAGGGAGGAGATTCCAAAATACGATAGCTACAGAACGTTGTCAATCCAAGATTACACAGGGGGGCGCCTCCCCGGGAACCGCAACGCACCCCCAGGTGTCACACCCAGAGAGCATCGCTTCCGGAGCTAGCTCCCTGCCTCCTCTGTGGGTACCGCGCCAGCCCCCTCTCCCTCAACCCAGACCTCTCCCTGAACTCGGCAAATCAGATACCAATGAGACTGCTACAAAATTAAGGAATTGGGAGAAAGAGGGGAAATTAAAGTATAGGAATTAGCTTTATAAGAAAGGAAGAAAAAGAGAAGTGTGGACCAATCTTAGCTATTGGTTATATTCTATAAGCGCCCTAAACTCCTGTGAGTCTGCAAATTCCACCCATCCGGACCACTTGAGGCGATGAGGATCCGTTGTGTGCTGCAATTATACCTTTAAACCTTTCTATTTCTGCCACCTTGTTCAGCCATTAAGAGACACTGGGGGGTGTTGGATTCTTCCAATGTGAAGGGATGCAGCGTTCACCATCTGGCTCAAGACAGATCTTTGGTAGCTCTTGGTGGACATCCCCGAGTGGTGAAGAGGGAAAAAGGCCGGGTCCCCAGGAACCTCCCTCTACGTCATTCCATCTATTCTTTCCTTTTTTGTTGTCACTCTTTTTCTTTTTTATGTCATTCCTTCAATTTTTTGTTTGTTTTTTCTTTCTGTTCCTTCTATTTCTTCTGTCCTTAGTCATTCCTTCTATTATCTTTCTTCTTTCTATTATTTGGCAGTATTCGCCCTACATACAAATGTATCACCGTGTATGGAGTATTATACCACCACAAGGGGCCCATTGAGAATCTATCACCCAAGGGCCCACATAAACCTGGAGCCAGTCCTGAATGTTTGCACCAGGGCTCCATCACATTTAGGGGCTTATTTCAGAAGGAATAACGCCAGGTAGTGCCTCGTAGTGGCAGGCAGCGTCTGGTAAACGCCAGGCGCTGTACGCAAAACCAAATTTAAGAAATCAAATCTGGTAAACGCCTTCAACAGCGTCATGTAGCGTCACATGTATTAATCCAGGCGGCTCAGCGTATAGCGCTGGTGCTCTAGGCTCAGTAGCACCATGTAGTACATGTCGCTCTGTAGCGCTCTCCCATACATTTCAATGGGGCTTCATTAGTTGTGTATAAATTGCGTGTTTGCCTTTTTTTTGCTAATCATTGTGTGACCTCTCCTGGCTGCAAACAAACACTTTTATCCATTTTTTTTATATTTTTATGCAGAATTGTATTTACAGGTCTGGCACTAAAGTGTTATTGACCCAGTGTTAAAACAATGTCATTCCATGTGTTTTCGCTTTGTTACTGGTGTATATGTGTTCAAAAACAGACAGCATCTGGCGCTCTATGCTACAGCGCCCAGCTTTAGTGCGCCAACGCTGTGTGTGTGTAGTTTTCTGTTAAATATGGTGTGGAGCGCCGAATGCCGGACGCACTGAGCTGGCGCTACCTTTCGCTCGCTGCAGCCTTATACTACTGTTACAGTGCCCAACACGCATCACATTCATCAATGCCGGCCATGTTACTAGAGCGACTGAGACGCTCTGTTACAGCACCTGATATCCACTTACAGCGCCTACTAGCGGTCTACTCGCTCTAAGCGCCGCTATACAGATGCTCATCTGGCAATACCTGGCGTTAGTAGTGAATCAGCCTCTTAGTTACAGCACTGGCCGCAGCACTTTGCCCTTAAGTGTACACAAATCAATTTTTCTCGGCCAATTCACTAACGGCATCAGCCCTTCGTTACTAAATAAAAATCAAAATAAGGAGAATTTACAATGAGCACACTAACATCTTCTTTTCTCTTCTTTTTCACTAAGGACCGCATTGCTTTGTTCCTAAACAGATATCAAAATAAAGACATTTTACGAGTACACTAAAATCTCCTCTCTTCCTATTGACTATGCACCACTGCACATTATCCCTAAATAAATATCAAAATAATGAGATTTTAGAGTGAGCACACTAAAAAAAATATTTTCTTTAAATGTAAATGTAAATTACATTTTTTAACACTTAACATCTTGCGTTGTGAACTGGGACCAGCATTCTAGACCCCATTCTAGCGTCTGTCTAGTAGCTCCATCACCTCTGTGATGCACGGGCGGGCGGGCGGGGTGAGGAGGAAACTGTTGCTCAGAGCTCAGGAATGCATAGCCAATGTGGCAGCAATAGGAAACAACCTCAGATTATAGCGAGGGGCCCCTGGAAAGGGGAACGTTCGCAGAGTCCAAGCTCAATGTAAACAACCTAACAGAACAGACCGGCTTGGGAGAGCAGCTGAGAAAAACAACTGCTTCAGAGATATGCTTATCTGCTGCCTCTGGATTCATCCATTCAGCTTAATGCATACTTCATTATAGATTTGTTTTTAGATTAGATTTATAAGCAAAACACAAAAAAATCATCCAAACTAGTCACACTTTAAAAAAAAGTGAAAAATCAAAGGATTTTCTAAGCAGCATGGAAATGCGTACACCGCAAGAGTCCGACGACAGCTCGACTTGCGGGATAAATTAGCCCCAACTTTTTAGATTGGATCTTAGAAATACATAAAACATTGTCCTACTGCTAATTAAAATATACTAGTAAGGTTAACTGGTGTTTAACAAAAATTTGTATGTAAGCTAAAGACTTGTCAGTTCCTTTTTAACACCAATAAAGTACTGTAAAAGCACTTTAAAGTACCTTTGAAGTAATGTGAATACTGTGAGATTTAGATGAATACACAAATAAATGAATACAACTTTACATATAACAGTCCATGCAATCAAATTAAATGGCACATCACAAAAGCAGTAGTTTCAAACTTGCTCCGCAAAGGGGGCCTCCACCAACTTTTGGGTTACAGTCTGGTCCAGGAGGCTTTTCAGTTTTTGGCCTGACGGTCCACGGGGCCGGCATAGAAGCTATTGGCGGCACCTGGGCCATTTTTTGTTTTTTGCAGACCTGCAGCCAAAACCACCACAGGGCAGAACGAAGAGTCTAGAGCAGCAAAGCCACCATCAGCAACGCTACAATGATGGGTGCGTGGAGAGCTATCAATAAGCAGCCACTCACTGCACATAAGCCACCAAGCACGGGGAATCTCAGCAGTGCATGATGCGATGCAAGATGACGCTGCCCATCAGGATGTCGCCTGGAATCCGAGGGACCTAGAAGGTGGATGCCCTGGCAAGGTGAGTAAAAACTACCCAAATGTAAAACCAGAGAGGGGGGGTGTCACAGAACATCTTAGGTTTATTTTAATTCTCTGTGTGTGTATGTTGGGGTAATAAATATGTGTGTGTGTATACATATAAATATATATATACACTTTAGTTGACCTGCCTGTAAACCCCTCATTTCTTTTCTCCCCCCTCCCACTTGGATTTTACTGTTATCTAACCCTCACATGCCAGGTCAATGCTGATAACCATCTCCTACTCACCTAGTAATAAAACCACTTGGAAAAGCCAAATAAACAAATGGCCAATAGATCCCGGCTAGGTCCCTCATGCTTGTCACCCCCCTCCCTTGGAATGTGGTCAGTTGGTATCCTATAGCAGAAATGGGAGAGGTGGGGAGACTCACTGTTCTGGGGCCTATAAGCATGCCTGGAAGAATGGCCAGAGACACTCGATCTGACCATCAAGAGTGACACGCTGCTTTTAACATCCAAGCAAAAGAAGACCAGAAAGCGTGTGAGGACAATTGATTTGATCAAACAGAACGCAGCCCAGACGGACTTTTAAGTATCTTTTCCACCTTCTTTTATTTTGCATTGCTATTTATCTTATTTACCGTGTTTTATAGTTAACTCTGGTTTTATCACCTTGCATCGTGTTTCTTGTTGTTTTTGTGTTTTTCTGTTTGTATAAATAAATTCTAAAAATACAGCAGATGCTCTCAATTGATCTGATATAAAAAGCTCACGCTATTTCTGAAGAGCCTGGCTACCTTACTTGCCTAGGCTAGGACGCTCGATCGCCCCCGCCTGGAAGTGGTTGTGGGTCGATCGATACGTTCGATCTGATTGTATTGTGTGTGGCCTGTATTATATTATAGAGTTGAGCACTGATTGTGCTCTGGTGGCAGCAGTTTATAGCCACGCGTGTTGCCAATTAAAGAATTGCAGTGACACACGTGGGGTACGATTGGCCGGTCTGATCAGATGAACGATCAATAGGTCTGATCAACCCGTGCAATCGTCACAGGGGGCAACAGTCCAGTGAGGTTTGAGGGAGGAGAATGAACATTGTTCTGTTGTGTGAAAGTGTAATTGAGAGTGGACAAATGGCACCATTGGGAAGAAGCAACATGAAAACTGTGCCATTGATGGTAGAGGTGAAATTCAATTATGAAGGTGCACAAGGGTGGAGCAACAAGCTGCAGAAGAGCAGCATACCACCAAGATGAACCAGGGCCTACCAGACAACAGCTCAGCAAACCCTGCTGTGTATGGGGCCCCACATTTATTAATGTATGTACATAAATACAAGAGAAAGTCTGTAAAAAGGAAGAATAAAGCTTATACCCACCTAACATCCAGGTCAGCTGCTCCAACTGATCAACTGAAAGGGGAACAAACCCACCCCAGCAGCCGGTTTGAAATCTAAAAGATTCCAGGGCCAGCCGCTGGCTTTCCCACACTGTGTGAAGCTCCCCAGGGTTCTGGTAATATCTCCCCTTTCCTCCTTCCGCATGTGAATGCTCCTGTCCAATCAGAGCTGTTTGCCTTTCAGCAAATGGCTAAGATTGTTTACAATGGGTAGAGCATTCTGCCGCATACCCTGCACCCCTAAACGCACACTCCCGCCATTCAGATAGGCTGGGACGAGAGCACAGATTCCATCAGGTATATAGGGGGTGCGGCAGTGCACTCTGCTCATTGAGGGCAATCAGATTCCTTTGCCAAGGGTTGCAAACACGTCAAAGGTCTCTGATGGGACGAAGGTCCCAGTTCAAAGGGGTTGCCAACCTAAAATAAAAAATAAACATATCCTCTCCTGACCCCCAGGCTTGATCCCTGCTGGCAGCTCCATTGCTGATAGCCTGCCACTGATAATATGCAGCCCAGTGGTAAATGCCTCATGGTGTGTCTCTGCTTCCATATAAAGGTGGGGTTTCCCCCAGGATTGGAAGCAGAACTCAACCAATGAGCAACGGAGCTGACAGCAGAAAAATGGTGAAGATTCAGCCCATGGGGCTGCAAGGGGTCCATTCTGCAAAAGGCCAAGTAAGTATAGGGTTTGTCTCCTATTTTAGGTTGAAATGCTTTGTAACGTTCAATGGCCTGGTTACATTCAATAACATTATCTGGCCAACTGCCGCAAAGCAGCTCTAAATTGTTTCATAAACAGAATATGGCCAGTGATGAGGAAACATAATGTTGCCTATGATTCTGAATGAATGTTGACTATGGATCACACATATTGTTTTACTTTGTCTAACCTTCCTAAAGAGACCACAAATCCACTATTTGTCTTCTCTACCACAAGTTCTATTTAAAAAAAGTGTTCCTCATGACTGATGCCTTTCCAGCAGTGGGTGCCTCGAGGTTTCTTAAGCCAGTTGGGTTGGGACGCAGGATGTCAGCGGTATCGGGCCAAGAACAGAAAATCGTGGGGCCGTGTCATGTCGGCTTCATTTCATTTGTGTTCCTGTGCAGACTCGGTGGTGTCGGTCTCCCCAGCTCACACTGTGTCTCGGGATTTCTTGGAAAAACTCAGACGTAGCCTGGCATAGGACGAGGGAGGGAACAGCGATTGTTGGTTGAATGTTTTTCGAGTGGCAAGCAAGAAGTTTGTGGAACTGACAGCGCCGCCGTCTACACCCTGATGTGTAACTGTAGATTTTAATCCTGTGAAATGGGAATTTCTAACTTGAGCGAATCCCAAATAATTGTTCACTTCCTGCCCTCCCACATTACTCTCTGCAGGGCTTCTGGCCGTGTGAACACATAACATGTTACTATGCTGAAATACTTACTTATATAAAATGTATACGTTGTAATGATAAAAATTGTTTATAAGATACAATGTAGAAAAACGCTATCCTTTTATTCCTATAGTCTTGCACAACAGATATTAGAGATTGAAATGTCTCTAACACATCAGGTCTGGACTGATACCCACCCTCATATTATCCTGATTTGACATGTCCTGCTGCATAAAACCCCACTATTCACCCGGTATTCTTAAATTAGAGAACTGATTCCCTCCCCCCGGGGCATCCAGAATTGGGATGCTCCGCTGTGGGAAACTCCCCAGGTCACCCATAAACTCACCTTCTTTTCCAGTCCAACAGCACATGCACCCTCTAGCAGGGTGTGTCCGCACCAGGCATTTGTGAATGGCCAGCGTGGGCTTCCTGTTAGAGGGTAGCAGGGGATGCGTACACCAGCACACTCGGATCTGCTCGTATTAGATGAGATCCTGGACGAAGGGGCTCGAGCGGTTCTGAGAGCGCTGATTGGACAAGTGGACGCACATTCGTTGTAGGACCGGGAAGAGGTGAGTTTGTTTGGGCGACCTGGGGGGGTTTCACACAGCGGGGCACACAAAATTGGGGTGCTCCGGGGGCAAGGACCAAAACCCAGGATAGTCAAAATTGCCAACAAACCTATGGCGCAACAGTGGCATCTCTTGCATCTTTCTCTGGCTGTGGGTGTCTGCCTGAAAGGCTTGTATGGTCGCTCACAGCTATAGAGGCATGCAGGGGGTGCCATGTGGCAATCGCAGCTAAGCTCCCATTCGGCTTCTTTAGCTGCACATTAATATGCATAGCTGCAATCAGCTTCTTTGGCTGTGCATCGAGTGTGTTTTTTATTTTTTAGTGCCCTCCCTAAACTAACCTGACTAGGGACCAAACGGATGCCCTCAAGCCCTGCTGGTTCACCATCCCCTATGCTCTTCAGTGTCCTTTGGGCACCCCTGAAAGAACACCGGGCCTCCCATTACCCTTGGCTGGATGCCAAAGCATAAGACCTGTATCCCCCTTCATTCCAGATGCCAGTGGGGTGTCTGAGATCGATGCCCCACTGGCATCATTTAAAGATATCCAGCATGGGACAGAGGGCGGGATAGATTACAATAAGAAAACACTTTCACAGCGATTGAAATCACAGGCAGATAGCAACTGCCCCAGTATGAAAGGGGCTCACAGTGTAATCGGCTCCCAATTTCATGAATATACATTTTAAAGATTTTTGGGCCAGGTACTGACTTTACTGCTTTACTCATCAAGCAATGGTGATCCAATCTAAGTAAATGAATAATCTACTTCCTGTCATTTAGCTAATTACTTACCCATGTAAACACGTTTTCCACCAGTCCAAGCATTCTCATCTTTTGTACCGGTCTTTTATGTGCCACAGTATCAAGTATGCTTCAGAAAAGTCAACATATATGACATCCAATGACTCCCTCTGATCCAATCTTGAACTTACCTCCTCATAAAAGCTGATTAGGTTTGTCTGGCAGAAGTGATTCCTCATAAACTTATGCTGATAAGGAGTAATAAAATTACCTTCACAGAGGTACTTCAATATAGCACCTGTTAAAAAACCTTCTGACAGCTTGCCCGCCACAGATGTTAAACATACCAGTATATCGTTTTCAGGTTCTGCTTTAGACTCTTTTTTGAATAGTCGCACATTTCTTATGCACCAATTCTGTGGAAGAGTCCCAGTCATTATGGGATCTTTAAATATTCAAAAGAAAATAATGTTGGTTACATGTCCAAAACTAGAGGGTAATAATATAGGAAAATATATTGCCAGGTACATCCCAGTATAGCTCCTAATATCCCTAAGGGGTGCATCCTTGTAACCCCCCTTGATTGTACTGCCCCCATAGGCCCACTGGGGTGAAGATGTCCAGACACCATTATTACCCCTCTTCCTGCTATGTGCTCCATGTGGGGTATCCCCTCCCCCCTCACCTGCTGAGTATTCTCTGTGGTCTTGCTTCCACTATAGGCCTTCTTTTTTCCTCCCTCTTAAAGCAATCCCACAGCCTTCTATTTACCTTAATGTCTCCTTATTGTACTAACCCTGCTATTTTCAATCTTAAATATGCTTTGCCAGGTCCCGAGCTGTCCGGAAGTGCTGTACAATGTCTAGCTAGTAAAGGTGATTCTGGGGCACGTACTGTGCATAGCGCTGAGAGACATGAGTGTGAGGACGCTGAGACAAGGGGGTCATAATTTATATACTACTTGGTTGAAGGGAGCCATGCATGGGCAGTACAGCCAAGGGAGGAGAACAGCGGGGTCCACACAGTGCGCAGTGGAGCTGCGTGAGCATCGACCTGGGGAGCATTGTGGAATTGCTAGACCTCTTGGGGGACCAAGATGGTGTCTACGAGGCTATTTTTCAAACGTTATCCGGTACCAGAGTGAAGCTACTTTTCATTGGACCTTGTTACTCAATATTGGATATTTTCCTGTCTTTTGGGGGGGCTAGGGCAAGGAACCACTTAAACCGCTATTTTGCCTTCTCTTCACATCTTGAACCAGAGTTGGGATGCCATTGCAAGCAATTTGAATGGGTCCTACAGACATATTTTGACAGGAGGCCTGCTTTAAATTGGACACTGATTTTTACACAGCAGGCCATCCCGAATCAGGATGCCCAGTGAGCAAACTGTAACATGGCATAGAAGTCTTTTAGAGTCTGGAGTCAGGTTATAAGGGTTTTGCTCTGTTTTAGTTTAATCTCTGGTTTATTAAGATTTTCAAAAATAAAGACAATACAGGTACATAAGGAAAGGCAGTACAGACATAAAATAAAAAAACCCAATCCGGGCTCCCGCACCCCCCCCGCCTCCAGGTGCAGCTGGGGCCTCTCCCTCTCCAAGTCCCCCTCCCACCGCCCCCAAACACCCCCCCAACGTTTTGTAAATTGACTGCACACTGTGTTTGCATCTCTTACCCCTGATGGCGAGAGTCAGAACAACCAGGGTGAAAGGTAACCAGGCCTCGATAGGCAAGGGTCACCACAGCGGGGGAGTATTCTGCGTCGTTTTGGGCCCGTGGGAGTACGCCGCCCATGTCAGGTCACAACGAACCAGACCCCTCGCCTCATCACCCGAAGCCCAACGGAAGGCTAAGGGCTACCCCCCCGCCGGCCGACAAGGCAGCAGGGGGACCTGGGGCGTACAAGTCCCATCAGCGGCCTAACCGCGGGGTACAGGTCCTGTCCGAAGCGAGACCAGAGGGGCAAGTCAAAGCCGAGGCGGGGAAGGAGGGGGAACCCATCATGTGGGAAAGGGGTGAGTGAGGGAGACATGAGAAAAGACAAGACAAGGGAGGGAGGGGGGCAAGGGGGAAAGGAGAGAGGGAAGGGAGAAGGGGAAGAGGAAGAGAAGGAGGGGGGAGGAAAACAGGAGGGAAAAGGCGGGATGGGGGGGAAGGCTATGTTAGAAGGGGTGGCCTCGCGCCACCAGGCCGCCATAGTCCCGCCCGTAAGTCGCCTCATCTCCGGCCCACGTCCAACGCCAGAAAGGCCTTTGCCTCGTCCGACTCCCTGAACCTGATCCAATTCATCCAAGTTGTCCAGTGCTCCTCACCTCCCTCTCTACCCTCCGTCGTCAACTCCTCCATCCTCAAAATGTGATCCATTTCTGCGAACCATTCCGCAAGGCTTGGCGGAAGAGGGCACTTCCAATGTCTTGGGATAATTGATCGTACAGCTGTCAGGAAGAATTTGAGAACTCCTTTCTTAGCCTTGGCAATAGAACCTGGAATCAGGGAGAGCAGGGCAACTCTCGGGTTATTCGGCACCACAGAGCCCTCCACTTCCGTATGGATCTTGAGAACTGTGTCCCAGAGCTGTCTGATCAGGGGGCATTCCCACCAGATGTGTAAGATCCCTCCTCGGGGCGTCCCGCACCTCCAACATGCGTCCGATTCCCCCGGCGCATACAAAGCGATGTCCACTGGGCATCTGTACCATCTGGTGGGAACTTTGTAGTTTTTTTCCTGCGCTGAGCTGGGCCCCGCAAGCTTATGCGTCAACGTAAGGATCTTCTGGGTTTCTTCCCCTGTGATCGTCGTATTTAGGTCCTTTTCCCATCTGGACATGAATTCCAGCTTTGAGGCGTGCCTGGTGGCCACTAATATACCGTAGAAAACTGATACCACGTGTTCCAGTGGCTGCGACTGTGTGAGGCATTCCTCCAGGGGAGTTAAGGGTAGGGATACATTTCTGAGGCGTCCTCCTGAGGAAAGGAACGTTTCGAGCTGCCAATGGTGTAACCATGACAGGTGGCCGCCCTCGACCCGCGACCTCAATTCTGCTAGGGAAGGTAGCCTCCCTCCCACCAAAATGTCATGCAGCCTAACATCCTCCGTTTCTCTCCAGATCAGGAATCTGGAGGTGTTCTGTCCCAGTATAAACTCCGGGTTATTAAACAGTGGCGTGAGAGGCCCAGGCCTACTCACCAACTCCCCCTGACGCTGCAACCGGTCCCAACTGGTGAGAAAATGTCGGGGTAAGTAGGGGAACCCTTTTCTGCTGGCATGCCCCACGGTGGAAACCCACGGGAGGGAGCATGGGTTAAACCCCAGAATATCACGTTCCAGCTGGACCCAAAGCTTGTCCTCTCTCCTGTACATCCAGTCCGCCATCCTTGTAATGACAGCCGCAGTATGATAAAGCTTTAGATCCGGAGCCCCGGTTCCGCCTGCGTTCTTTGGTCTGGCCAGTATGTTAAATCTGATGCGTGGTTTCCGTGATCCCCATATAAATTTCAGGAAATCTGCTTGTATTGCTTTGAAAAAATGTCTGGGGAGCATGATTGGTATGGTTTGGAAGAGGTACAAGAACCAGGGGAGTATATCCATTTTCAAGATATTGATCCTACCAAACCACGAATAATGACCTCTGTCATATTTCGTAAGGTCTTGGTGAACTTTAGCCTGCAGTGTCTTGAAATTTAGTTCGTAGAGATTATCCAGGTCAGATGGGATGAGGGCGCCCAGGTATTTTATTGCGGTGGGTTGCCACTTAAAGGAAAAGCTGCTCCGAAGCCTCTCCATTAGGGGTTGCGGCAAGGTAAGGTTCAATGCTTCCGACTTTGCGTAGTTAATACGGAAATTGGACAACTAACCGAACCTCTCAAACTCCTTGAGAGCCGCCGGGAAAGATACGGCCGGAGATGTCAAGTGGAGGAGTAGATCGTCTGCAAAAATTGAGGCCTTGTAATGTCTACCTCAGCATTCAATCCCTTTGATGTCTGGGTTGTTCCTTATAGCTATCGCTAAGTGCTCCATTGTCAGTATGCATAGCAGGGGCGAGAGAGAGCAGCCCTGGTGTGGGCCATTTGTGATTGTGAAGGGACTTGATAGTATTCCGTTGGCTCTGACATGGGCTGAGGGTTCCTGGTATAGCGCCAGGATCTTGGAGATGAGGATAGGGCCCAAGCCAATTTGGGAAAGCGTTGCCTTAAGGAAGCGCCAACTAACCCTATCAAATGCCTTCTCGGCATCGCAGGATAGAAGACAAGCTGGTATGTTATTCTTATGGATATGGGCAATCAGGTCAAGTAGTTTATTGGTGTTGTCTCTGGCTTCACGGCCAGGGACAAAACCCACTTGATCCAAATGTATTAGTTGAGGGATCAGTGGTTTGAGTCTAGTGGCTAGTACTTTTGCGTATAATTTCATGTCTACGTTGAGCAAGGAAATGGGCCTGTAACTGCAACACACAGAAGGATCCTTGCCTGGTTTAAGGATCACTGTAATTGTAGCTTCCAGGGCCTGCTTCGGGAAAGGGCTGTCGGCTCCTATGTGGTTGTAGGCTCTCAGCAACCAAGGGGCGAGCTGGGGGGCCAATTCCTTGAAAAACCTCGGAGTGAGGCCGTCTGGACCCGGGCTCTTCCCCGCAGGAGCTTCCTTAATAGCTTTCAGTACCTCCGCCTCCGTAAATGGTATCTCCAAGTCTGCCGAGGAGTCTTCTGAGATCGTTGGGAGTGGGGTCTCTGTTATGTAGTTATCTATCTTCGCCTCCAGCGTTGCGGCTGACATTCGGGTGAGGTCTGGTTGGAGGTTATACAGTTTGCTGTAAAAGCTTCTGAACACCTCCGGGATCTTAGAAGGGTCCGTTACGTTTTCTCCTCTACCCGTGTTGATGTTTGGGAGGTTTTGCTCTGTTTTAAAGCAGAACAAAACACTGGAATTTGACCTGAAGTAGGATGCCCTGCTCTGCTGAAGCCAGAAAAAACTCACCTGTCCAGACTCAAAGGGCGCATGCGCAGGCTCTCATCCAATAAGATCCACCTTCTGTGACTATGTCATTCGACAGGTGTCATTTACTAGAAATGCTTGTGTGTGCACAACGCCAGGGATGAAACCCCCCAGGAAGCCAGAAAGAATTCACCTGACCAGGTTCCTCTTGCGCACGCGCAGGTTCTTGTCCAATGAGAGCCACCTGCTATGTCATTTCATTGTGTCATTCGGCAGGCGGCTCTCATTTACTAGAATGCTCGCGTGTGCATGACGCCGGGAAACAATGAGAGCCACCTGTTGAATGATGTAGCCATAGCATACGACTCTCATTGAATGAGAAAGCCCATGCATGTGTCATTGGATCTGGGAAAGATGAGTTTTTGGGATGCCCTGGGGGGTTTCACAGAGCGGGGCATCCCGATTCAGGGAAAAACCACCTGCTGGCCCTGAAATCTTTTACATTTCAGGCCAGCCGCTGCCGGGTTTTGTTCTGCTTTAAGAGACAGTGAACATCTTACTAATACAAGTCTGTTGTTTTAGTCCAACTTTTCTGTATACAACAGATGTAAAGAGAGTTGTCTGAGTAACCAGGCCCCACGGCTCAAACCAAAATTCACACTGCTCTGTTCTTAATTAAAATATTATAACTCCATTTTTTTCTTCTTCTGTTAGTAATGTAAGTCAGTTGCGTTGCTCCACAACATGCATATTAGTAATTATGGATCCCTCACCCTTCCACTATAACAGGCACAGAATAGCTAAACCCATTAAATTACCCCCCTCAGCTTCCAGCCACAGCGGAGCAAAATCATTTCTGATTGGAAACATTGGTGCGACACATAATTATCTAACCTTTAACATGCAAAACGCGCACCAAGAGGCGAGAGGAGCACGCTGTAGGCATCGCATCTGAAAGCACAAGAATAGGACCAAATCAGCTTGAGGGATCAAGCCTGCAGGTAGTAAGGTAAGTATTGTGAAAATTAGCTATCCAAGCAGGACAATCAGACACTTTGATCGTTTATTGATTGATACAATGAATTTCCACTGATCAGCCTAATCAATCACATCATTCCCAGGCTGACAATCTGATTGTTTCCGGGTTAGGTGAAACATCAGCCACCTAGAACACTAGAACAATGGAGTGCTAATCAATATGTATCATAACAAGTATAACAATGTGATCAAAACAGGTCTGTGTCACTGATGCTATTTACCTACAGAAATCATACAGAGCATATACCAAGCTATAGGTTACCAAAGTAAAATTAGCAGCATTGAAATCCTAATCCTAATTCAAGGACACTTTAAGATTATGTTATGATTTTAGGATTAAAAAAAAACAAACATAAAAAAGAAAGATAACACAAAACCTCCACGTGTGCTAAATACAAGGAATGTAACTATAAAATAGTCACAAGGTGGTACAGGGTACTAACTCTACCGCACAAGTGGTTTCCCCCCTCTGCTGGCGATGTAAAAAGGAGAGAGGGGACCTGCTCCACCTTTTCTGGTCGTTGCCCTGGGTTGGCAGGGTTATGGGCAGTGCATGGCGAAGAGGGAGGTGCCGGAGGAGCCGGCCTTTTTCCTTCTTCACCACTCGGAGATACCCACCAAGAGATACCAATGATCTATCTTGAGCCAATTGGTGACCGCCGCGTAGGCATGCATCCCTTCTCAATGGAAGAAGCTTTATGGTTGAATAAAGTTGAGGATATAGAAAGGTTTGAAGGTATAATTGTGGCGCGTAATGATTCCTCAGAGGCCATGTGCTCCCATCTTGGTTGTTTAAAGAAAATGCAGCAGATGCAGGTAGGATGATTTTTACTGTGGGCAATCAGTATGGTCAGGGTGGAGGAAACATGCTCCTATTTAGGGTGAAGGTCCGCTTTAAACTGTAAAAGACATTTCATGTTTTTGTACAAATGCTTTTTAGAGCCTGACACAGTGGGGCGGATGTATCAAGTCAGGCTGGCACACCCTCTGGTGCCCTGAAATTTACTTTTTTCAGGTAGACCTCTGATGTCCATGCTAGGAGGAGGCAGTGCCTGGCATGTCCCAGTGAATGGAGGTATGTGCTCTACACCCTATGATGGGGGTAGGAGCAGAATCAATGTCATCCCATGTGTTTTTGCTTTGTTACTGCTGTATATGCGTTCAAAAACAGACTTTAATCACACAGCGTCTGGCGCTCTATGTTAGAGCGCCCAGCTTTAGAGCGCTGATGCTGTGTGTGTGTGTTCTTTTTTGTTAAATATGGTGTGGAGTGCCGAGTGCCGGACGCACTGAACTGGCACTACCTCTCGCTTCCTGCAGCGCTGTACTGGTGTTAGAGCGCCCAACATACGTTCTAAGCGCCGCTATACAGACGCTCATCTGGAAATTCCTGGCACTAGTAATGAATCAGCCTCTTAGAGTCTGCGTCAGCTTAGATCTTGATTTCCCCCAAAGTGTGACTGAATGTTGATATGCAGCAATTTTCAATATGTTTATTTCAGAGCTGTGGAGATGAAAGTGTCGCCTTTTCTTTTTATTTCAGCATCTCTGCCCAGATGTCAACATTCTATTCTGGAGTAAACACTAGCAAAACAAAAGTAATATGAGAATAAAATGAAGCACGTGCATGGCTGTCAATGTACTGATATATAAGGTAAGTAAACAGCAGAAGGAGAAGGTTGACAGCGTTCTTTCCATGTGGATGAGGCTGTGAAAGAGTAGAGATGGCACCACGCCTGCCAAGCGACCTCATATTACCTCTGTGACTGAGGCCAGTGTTGTTTTTCTGATTGTAATTCCGTACACAGTTTTTGTGTCACAAGGGCAGATCTGAGATGCACCAAACACTGGTGTCCTGGCATGGGGACAATGTTTGCTTTCCACAGTCATCCATATCCTTTCCCTCATTAAGCCATTTCCATCTGTCCCAGTGTGCCAGGTTTACATCTCCTAACCTGGCATAAAATACTGAGCACATAGGTGTGTGTAGCTATGGAATTGTGTAAGATGCCCATTTTGCTGTAGCTGTGAGAATGCCCTAATTAGTTTAACATACCTCCCAAGTGTCCCTGATTTGCAGGGATTATCTATCTTTTGAGTCCAAGGCCTCGATTCAATAAAGGTAGAAAAAAATTCTCATGGTAGTAAAAGATTCAATTCATGAGAAAAAAGCCTGAGAATGTCACTGTTACTGAATCACCAGCTATGAAAACAATGAAATTCAATGGCACTTTTTTACTCCTAAGAAAAGTAGAGAATGGTTTACTTCTTTCTACACTGTAGTAAAAGCTGCCATTGGCTTTGATTCAATAAAGGTAGAAAAAAATTCTCTTGGTAGTAAAAAATTCAATTCATGAGAAAAAAGCCTGAGAATGTCACTGTTACTGAATCACTAGATAAAAAGACAATGAAAGTCAATGGCAGCTTTTACTACAGTGTAGAAAGGAGTAAACAGTTCTCTACTTTTCTTAGGAGTAAAAAAGTGCCATTGACTTTCATTGTTTTCTTAGCTGGTGATTCGGCAACAGTGACATTCTCAGGCTTTTTTCTCATGAATTTTTAACTACCATGAGAATTTTTTTCTACCTTTATTGAATCGAGACCATTGACTTTCATTGTCTTTTTTTTCTAGTGATTCAGAAACAGTGACATTCTCAGGCTTTTTTCTCATGAATTGAATTTTTTACTACCATGAGAATTTTTTTCTACCTTTATTGAATCAAGGCCCATGTCCCCCTGTCCCTCGTTATTCTCATTTGTCCCAATTTGAGGTTTAACATGCAGATATGCAGCAATAAATTATTCATTTGTCTATCATACGTGTTTATAGAGTTGTAACTGTTACATCCTATCTCCTATCCATCTCTAAAGGAGGGGGCGTGGCTTAATTTAACAATTGTCCCTATTTCCCACCCTAAAAAGTTGGAAGGTATGTTGGTATATTTATCGTGTTCTAGCATGTTTCAGAATACCAATAACTGTGCCCACTTGTTCTTATTGTAACTAAATCTTCAGGAAAATACAAATAAAGACCATAATCCGACCATTCATTCACTGAAAATATCCTTAGATGAATTAGAAAATCTGTGTAATCGATCCCTGAAATATTAGCTTCTTGTAGCCTTTGTCTCGGAGAAACTAGGAGGGACACAAGGGCACTGTGCACCGCTCAGCATTGTCAGAAAATCAGGTTCTGCTACATTTTACAGGGCTCTGTTTTGAATCATTATCGGCTGCTCTTAAGAGAAGAGAACAGAGGAGATGATTCAAGAAGATTTAGAGAGGTATCTCTCTAATGTTTAATGCATACCTGTGAGTTCAAACTCAACACACAGTAAAGTGCTAAAAAAGTGCTTGCAATGCAGCAGCTATATATTGGGGTAATAAAGTTTTCCAAAGAGGTAAAATGAGGATTTTTTCCAGATTACTGAACTAAATGTGATGGTACACTGGTGGAGACGTTCAAGTGGACCAAAACCCAGGATTTTGAATATCTTGCTGTGTGAAACCCCCGAGTTGGTGAAACCAGCTCACCTCTTCCCAGTCCTACGGCGCATGCGTGGCTGCTCGTCCAATCAGTGCGCTCGGAACAGCTGACGTCACTTCGTCTAAGGTGAGCGGCTCCGAGCCCACTGACAGGTGCATCACCCTCTACCCTCTAACAGGGAGCATGCCCGCTCCGGCCATTCACAAATGCCTGCCACGGACATGCGCTCTGCTAAAGGGATGGGGGGGGGTGCAGCCGCGGCTCGCGCATGCGCCATTGGACCGGGAAAGAAGGTAAGTGTATGAGCCACCTGGGGGTTTCACACAGGGGTGTCCCGATTTTGGATGCCCTGGGGGGAGGGAATCGCCGTGGTTTTGGTTCACTTTAAAGTCCCTGTTTATGCAAACACTAACTTTCTCCCACTTTTTCCCCCTTGGGAACAGTAAATAACGGGCCATTTCAAAGCATCTCAAAATCTCTGATTGTATGTGTGTAAAGCAGAAATTAATTTCTTTGCTTCAGGTTCTGGGTTTTCGTGGCTGATCTGAGAAGGGCATGTCATGGTGCAGCTTTATGATTCTTGCTTTGCTCTGCTGTGGTCAGGGGCCACTGTGGCTTGCCGTGCTCACACTGGGAGCACCAAGAGACAAGGTGGCTTTTGAATCACATTTTTGCATGATCCTGGAGGAATAACATGAAAAAAGGGCAAACTTTGGAGCCCTGCTACTGCTTCTACCCTGAAATGGAGGAGAGACACATGGTACAGGCATCAGGTGAGCTGCTTGATAGCTAATTTTTGCCATTGGGCATTCCCTTTAAATTGGGGTCCTTGCACAGAACATTCAGCCCCTATTATGACTAAGTTAGATTCAATGAGATTACTAAACATGGAGCCAGGAAATAAAATGGGTCTTCCCTTCTGTACATGATGCCATTTCAGCACAAATTGGATAAATCATGCTCCTGGCCCCAGCCCATCTGAATAGCTTAGCTGTGGAGAGCACCTCAGTGAAAGGGAAGTTGTGGGACCCCCAAGAAAGGTGATTTGTTTTGGCAATCCTCTGGAAATCCCAAATCAAGATTCCATGGGGGCAGTGAAGCAACCAGTCTTGGAGGCTTTTAGAGTCAGGCCTTGTTCACTTTGCAGCACTATTGTATAAGCTACACCAGTCATCACCAGTTGCCAGTCAAGTTGTGCTGAAGCCTGGGCTACTATGGAGCACATGGGCAGGAAATGTTTTGAAGTATTTCATAACTGAAAAAAACATTGAAGAGAAATGCAGAAAAAGCAAATAGTTTGTGTTAACATGTCAAAAATGCAAAAAACATGACTTAGATGTCAACAACTGCTATTATTTTACAAATTTTCTCCTTTTACAAGTTTCCTCCTGATATTCACACCACTGTGTTCATCCAACCTCAATATAAAATGAGGGAATGGAATTAAACACACTACAAAGTTTAGCACATTTTTATCACAACAGTGTTTTCAGATAACTTTACGATATTACTGCAGCCAGTGCCAATAAGATCTATCCCCAACCTCTACCGTGTGTTAAAGTGGCACAAAAGCTACGTGACGCAGCCTGGAATCACAGACTTGAAGGACGCATGCTAGCCTGTCCCACGGCATCCGTAATCTGTGAAGCCGGGGATGCGGCCAGAGGGCTTGATGTCGGTCAGCATTCTTGAGATCAGCCAATCTGCGATTTCAAAAATGTCAGGTGGGCGTGGCATCATGAGTGAAAAAACGCCTTTTGTTTAAAACCGGGCCACCGTCGAACTGGACACATCAACCAAGGCACTCAGGCTGGGAGGGTACAGGTGAGCACAAAGGGGGTTTTAAAAAGTGGAGCTTTACAAATGAGCAAATACAGCAAGCGTTAAGAGCAGAACAGAAATGGTTGGCAGAACAGAAATGGCCAAAATCTGGCTCAATATGTAAAATGCACATAATCCTAGTATTGAAGGGACCCCACTGCCCCTCCTCATCTTCTCCATCCCCACCACAATGGGTCCAGGTCTGGCCACCAACACATAGCTTCAAGTAAATGTTTGCATTGCCTTCTCCCTACCAAACAGGCTTTATAAAGTGGATGGGCTGCCCTCCTCAGCCTACAACCTATGCAGAGTACAGTTGTTCTACATAGGGTTGTAAGATAAAGGAGCCCAGCTTAACACAATTGCATTACCCTCTTCCATCTTCAGGATACACAGACCAGCAAAAGACTGACGCTCTGTCCATTGCTTTGGGATTTGAGGCCAGTGGCCATGTGATTGCTTTTTATATGGCTGTGTGGCATATTAAGTGTCTCATGAGTGGGGAGTTGATAATAAAAAACTGTGTGTATGCGTCAGGAAATGATTGTGTCATCTAGTTGGGCACCTTGGTTTGCCCATTGGTTTGGACTTATATTCTTGTCCTATTTTTTTAACAGAACTGTAAAACGCGGGCCCTACTGGTAGCCGTAATCCGTTCCCAGCACCAACCTTTCTGCCCTGATAAACCACAATAGTCCCTCTGTGAAATGGACAGAGTCATTTTAAAACATCTCGTTTGGTTTTGTGAGGATGGGGGGGGGGGGATAGAGGAGGAAGGGTGGGGGAGGGGAAGAGGGAAGAAGGGTATAGGGGAGGAAAATGAATGTTTTGTATGTAGTATCTCTTTAACAGTCTACAATTAAAAAGAAAAAATGTATAGAACAAATCTCAGCATTTTAAACACTTTACCAAGCCTTTCAAAATGGCAAAAATAAAACGTTTACTTGGCACTGCTGTGCTGTAGTAAAAGTGACCCGGCGATACTGCTGTTAGGATGAAGTCAATGGCCAGCCATTTACACCATTTTGACTAGAGAGAGACAAGGTGGTCAGGAAAATGTCTGTGCCCTTTTGGGGCACTATCATGACACCTTGGGGACTATTTGACACCCTATATGCACCATTGTGGCTCATAAATTGTAGCCTGGCCTTAACTGTTGATTAGTTATAATAGACATATACATCAATGAAATAAATACATATGGAAGGTATTTATACCAATATTGATATATAATGTTGCTGTTGATTGATGACATGGTTGGTTGGCATTGGATATCTTTGGTTTGGCTTTATTCCTGTGTACTGTAATAAATTAACACAAAAAGTTCTTCACTGTTCTCCTCAAATAACCTTGATTGCCAATGAGACGAAGTTGCATAATATTTGAAGTAAGGTGTGATTTGTTTGTGTGTATGAAATGACTACATGAGCCATAATAAATGCATAGATCCTAAAAAAGAGAGTCCCCGGCATTAGCTCTTTATAACAGATGTAAAATGTGAAAATGTATTTAGTGTGCGGAAGTAATCCCCTTGTCTCAGTCACTGTTTTCAAACCTTCCATAAGCTCCTAATTAATTCCACTGGCTGGAAAAAGTTGTTTGTAGCCCTCCCGCAGTAACTTGTGGGCGCCTCTATAATGGTGCACTTGGTGATAGAGAGAGATAGAGACGTTGTAAACACATGAACATCAAGAGGACTGGCTGAATGAATGAGAATGGATGCAACCTCTTCGCCTCTATGGCGATATTGGGGAGGATCAATACATATCTATGCTGTGGTTGCCAACACTCCACTGAGGCAATTAGGCTTCTTTCACACTACGGTGTGGCATCAGCGATTGCCTATGAAATCGCTGGAACAAATGCAATTGTATTTTTGCAAGCATTAAGGCTTGTGATCTCGATTTAACACAGTACAATCATAAAAGCTACCGCCACAAAGACAGTGTAAACGCCGTTTTTTATGATTGCCCGGTGATCACCAACCTGTGGTGTGACTGGTGATTTGGGGGCGATCTTCCTGAAATTGTCCCAGTGTGTGTGAATAAGCCTTTTTGTAATAATAATAGTAGATTAATCAGTATCCAAAACTATGATCTGTATTTTTTCCCCAAGCTTGTTCACCTAATGCTGACTGAACCATTTTTATCATAAAATTCAAACTACATATTCAGCAACATTAAAGCAGACCTGTGATCCTTGAAATTATAAAGCCCAAGAAGTAAATGGACATTCAAGGCAAATATAAAATAACAAAACATATTCTTCCCTGCAGCTGCTTCCTCTAGGTCTAGTTGTCTCATACTTCTGAGATTGGGTCCTGCAGTGAGCACAAGCCCAGTGTATAGCACGTCCTCTGTGCAGGGGGAATCTAGGTATTGCTGAAGCTGCTGGAGGCAAAAAAGGTAAGTTTAGTATTTTGTATATTTGCCTGACTTCCCTTAATTAAGAAGCCCTTAAACTGCTCTATGAAAGGTTACTTCAGGTTACTATGGCTCAGTAAAAAAAATTAAAAAATTCAAAAGCAGGAAGTAGATATCCAAGACTTTCCAAGCATCCATATTATATTGTTACATCTATTGCTTATCACTTGCTTCTAATATACTAAGTTAAAACCAGAAATCGTATTTCTTCTAGTTTTCTAAGATAAGGCCTCCACCATCCTATTGGCAGATGCCAATGCTCTGTTTTGTGTATATGAATTTCTTATCCATTACACCCCCCTCCTATAAGCATGATGACTATTAGGTGTCTCATTTAAAATAATTCTAGGGGTTCCCAACCTTTTTCCATCAAGTAACTTTTTCTATTTTCTGATTATCCAAAGCAGTGAAGTTTCCAGGCAAAATAGCACTCACAGTGCAGGAAGGAAGAACTTCTGCCCTCTCCTCACTCACCCTAACATGCTGCTGTCCCATACAGGTATGTACCTTAGCAGCAGGCAGTGTCCCCTCCCCCTTGACTGAACCCAATATGGGGGTATGAGGGGCTGGTCTTATGGCCTGCACCACTAATAATGGCCCTGACTTATCTACAAAAATGGCAGGGATAAAGGTCCCAGGACAATCGGTCTGCTTGCCCTCCTCTAGAAACAACCCTGATCCCAAGTACCACCAGGATCAGAAGCAAAGCAAAACACTGAAAAGCAGTAAAATAATGACATTGCTTTATTGGAAGTAGTAGAAGAACCTAAAAGCAGCTCCACTTACTTATTTCTTTAAAGAGCAACAACCACTGGACTAGTGTCTATAAGACTCTAGGGCTGGTGGTCTCACTATTTGTGGTGCATGCTGATTTGGAACACACTGAAATGTGAAACCCCCCAGTTCACTGTAAATCTTACCTTTCCAAAGATCGTGAGGTACACATGCAGGCCATGGCGGCATCCTCCCACCTGCTGCGGCAGGCTGATCTGAATGGCAGGCATCGATATACACAGCTGAAGGCAATCAACTATGGGTACTCTTGCCGCTCTCCTTCCATTTAGTGTTCTATGTTGCTCATTTATATGAACACCAATTGGAGGATATGCTGCACATGTGCCTTGGGAATGTGTAAGAGGTAAGCATAGTAGGCATTCTGTTGGTTTAACACAGCAGCCCAAACCGTGATGACCCGGGGACTAAGAACTAAATCAGGGATAGCCCATTTATACCCACTTTACAGAAAGTGATTTCATTTGTAACCACAAGTGACACACGGTCACAACCTTGAATTTCAGTCAGAAGCCTAAAACTAAGAAACAGCTTCTTATAGTTCTTCTTACTTCATTACTGTGGGACATGCAATATGAAAAAATAAGCAACAACAAGCTACAGTACCTCAGCAAGTATGCACCAACTGAGCAAACCAGTTTACCTGCCAATTGGCCAGAAATGCAGGTTGTTGTCTGTGATACCAAATTTTGCATCTGCCAACAAAATAAAACTTCCAACTTCAAAAACTAGGTATGCAAGGCCGAGACCAAGTATCTGCTTTGCACTTCAGCTCCCCCAAGGTCTTATGGGCTAAGGCCCATAAGAACCCAACTTAACTGTAACACAGTAGAAAGAAGGGGTTTTAGTTTGCAGATATAGCCCTTGGTCACATTGCAAAAGAAAAGTAATCAGGATCAATAACTATATCCAATATATGCAGTTTCTTCTCCAAAAGATGGACCATATGGTCTCATTTTGCTGTCAGCCTTCTATGTTTCTAAGTGAAAGGTGTAAAAAAGCAAGACAGGAGAGTAACGCCTCTTAGACCACCACAGGCCAAACCATAAGAGGTACAATCTGGTGGTAAGTTTTTCTCCTGGTAATGACCAAGTAAGACATCTTATAATCCAGCCTTTAGAAACCCATTGAACAATTGTAAGGTGCCCCAAAAAGTCCCATTGGTGCCTGTGTCATCATTTCAAAGAGTCCCTGCAGAACTTAGGAACTGTACCTGCATGTAAAAAAACAAAAGGAAACATGTAAATGGGATACATGCCTAGATGTTTGAAGTTTAGGGCAATATCCAGGCAAAAACAAAAAAAGACAATACACTCCCTTTGTCCCCCGCAGCTCAACTCTGCTTTTTCTGTATGAGCATCCACCCCGTACCCCAAGGGGACTCACCTTCAGTCCCCCGAATGGGACCAGCAACACACTCACAGTGCCTATGCTTCTCTGAATGTGACCAAATCTCTGTGCTCAACTGTTTGTACTGGCTTTAGAACTATGTTCTTGTGTTTATTAATCACTTTAATACTCTCCTCTGTGGCCTACCAGCAAACAGACTGCCACCCCTTCATTCCTTTCCTGAAATCTGCTGCTCGCAACCTCTTACTTCTCCAGTGCTGCTTCCCTTTGGTCAGCTGCTATTATCCAAGATAATTCAGAATAAAATTCTAATTGTAACCTCAAGGTCCTTTTCTACATTTCATCAACTGCAGTTGCAGACCCATCAATGCTTCGAATAAAGACAAAGACACAAGTGCAGAAGCCCCCTGCCATCACCCTGACTCCAGGACTTGTTGGACTTGCAGCCCAACTAGCGACTTCAACCATAGGAGCAGCAACACCAATGCTGGTAAACCTCAAGTCAACCTCATCTGTTTCGGTCACATTCCTATGAGTAAGACCACATGCATAAACAATGTACATAAAGACAGAACTTCGTCCTGAACCAATCCACTGAGCCCTCAAGAGCTGCCTAGGGACCACCGCCAAAACGATATTACAAAGAAGTCCCTTCCTAAACCATTGTAGGAGATTGGGGCGAACGGTAGTGACTCAGACGACAGTTCTCCTTCAAATCAAATGTAGTTTATTGAAAATAAGAATTCCACAGCCAAAGCATCTCTTAACATCAGAGATGGTTGCAGCACAAAACGCAAAGGCTCTTAGCAAAGTCCAGGTTAGGATAAATGCAGAAAGCTGAAAAAGTCCTTATTGTACAAGGTCCACTTCCAGGGCATACGAGCCCACGCTGTTAGTCCCCCCGCAAGTGCAAGTTTGGCGTGACAGAAGCAAAGTCCTTCGGCTTTAGTCCAGTTCTCTCATTCACATTGAGCAGTACGGCCTGGGGCTCCTTACTGTAGGCTGGTCAACAGCCCACTGACAGGCTCAGCGGTATGCCCAGTCTCCAGGATCGTCGACCACCTCAATTAAAAGAGTGAAAATTAGTCTAATGAGCTATAGTGTTAGAAAATTGCAAGAGAAACAAAGATAGTTACCAATGGAGACTATGAGGTGGTTAAAGTGGACCAACACCCAGGTTCCCGGGCCGATCACGGGAGGGTGATGGTCCACTTTAACAGATCGGTCCTGAGGAGTGTTTTTGACTATGACTTTGACTATCGGCATTACCTTATCTATTCGGTCCTGCATCTGGGCCACATGTTCAATTATACTCTTGTATGGCGTGGGCCAGGCGCGGCGCACGATCCACGCTGGCCCGCCCCTTCTTCTTCCTTCTCACTCTTCTGCTATGGCCGGATAGCGGTGGCAGCCATCTTGCTGGACATGTGAGTGCCCTCCCAGGCTCCCCCTTTTTGTGTACTTTACTCAGCATGTCCCCCTTTCGGTCAGGGGACAGCGCTAGTCCTTGTCCCATTTTTTCCTTTATTTATAGGGTATAAACAATATATCTTCATATTTATATATGTGTATATATATATATATATATATATATATATTTATAAGTGTGTGTGCATGTGCTTATGGCCACTCTTTTGTGTCTTTCAGGAGGACTCCCTGTGCCTTGCTTAAAAGGGGGTTCTCCCGGTCCTAGGGTCCCTAGCAGAAATTTGGGGCACTTATAAATCCTCCCACTTGGGACTTACGGGCATCCCGGGTTGCTTACCAGCGTAATTCCCTCGGGTCATTGCGACTACCTTAAAACCACCATATGGAGGCTCCGCAGGATACTGGGCTCGGGCTCCCTTTGGGACAATCCCAGCTATGTGTGGGTTGTGGGGTAACCCTTACGGGGGAGAATGTACTTATTTGCATACCATGTGCGCAACAGGCCATAACGTGGCAGTCGGGACCCCAGGCGTCTGGGTCAGTGCCGCCCGCCTCACCTACCCCACCCCGCATCATCTGTACCCCAAGTGACACTGTCATTAGTGGGGAGTCGCACTCGGAGGTATGTGCCAGGCTGGCCAACCTCGTGAAAATTATTTCTAGCTCAGTGGGCAGAAAGGCCACTGCTAAGAAAAGGCATCTGTCACCGGCTACGCCGGAAATTGATTTTGATGATTATGACTCACCTGATTGGGCCGATTATTCCCCGCTTGAGGAAGGGGAATTGTTTGAGGAATCTGAGACTGAGGAATTGCAGTTCTTTGATTCTGATGCCGGGCAGGTGCTGGGGGATGCTGTTGATACCCCCAGGGTCCTGACCCATCTGTTAGAGGTTCTGGATATTTCCCCACCAGCGGAGGCCCCTCCGAAGAAGGGGGAATTCTTTGGGTTCTCTAAGCCCCGCTTGGAGTTTCCAAATCAGGATCATTTTGACAGCATGATTCTTAGAGAATGGGAGAAGCCGTGTCGCCTTCACGGTGTTCCTCAGGGATGGGATAGGAAGTATCCCTTTCCGATGGACGCAGTGAAGCGCTGGTCTTCCCCTCCCGAGGTTGATGCGCCCATTCTAGGATTGTCCAACACCTCCGTTGTACATACTCCTGACGCCACTACCCTTAAGGATGGCGAGGACAAGCGCATTGATCAGATGGCATGTCATGCCTTTGCCAGTGTGGTTTCTGCCTTGCGGCCTGTCTGTGCATTGGCACTCGTGGCTGTGGCCACCAGGTCGGAGATCAGGGACATGTTAAATGGGTCCCAGCTCAACCCGGACAGCGTTGAATTCACAACCCTTAAGAGGTGTGAATTGTTCATGAATATTCTAAGTATACAGTACGTCCTGCTCCAGATATAATACTTACACTTGGGTTATCCTCCGCCAGATGGCGTTGTGCACTGTAGACATGCAAAAACAGGCTCCTCCCGGCCCTTCATATACCCAGGGACCTCCCACAAATCCCCAGATTTCTCTGCAGTGTTGACTGCGAAGACATGATGTATCACTCTCTCGCAGGTGAGCGGGACTATTACAGCCTGCGGCCCTGTTGGACTATTCCCACCCGTCCTTGATGTGATGTGCCTCCCAGCCTGGGCTGCGCTAGTCGGGTGAAGGTAGGCAGCACCATGCGTGCTTAACGGTGCCATGCTCCACCGCAGTCCCCCACCAAAGGGTAGGCGGTTCAGGCTGATGGTGAGCCTCTAGTGGATGTCCCTCCTGCATTATTGCCCCATGCCCCGTGTAGCAGTGGGCCCTGTGTAAAGGGTCACCATCCTCCCTCGTTCCCCCCCATAGCCCGGGGGGAAAGAAAGGGGGGCTGTGTGTGGCGGTCTCAGTGTACTGCATTGTCACGCTTATGGCCGTAGTTTTCGCCCTTGACTGGTAACTGGTTGTCAGAGCCGTGCTGCTTGCTCTTTTTATTTTGGGCGCCGCCATCTTTGCCTTCTAAATTTTTTTATTAAAATGTACTGTGCTAGGTGGCGGCGTCGTCAGACTACGAGTATCCTTTAGCAGATGCTGTTACTAGCATATCTTATGCTTGCTTAGCAAGCCTGGATGGCTGCCTCAGAGCTTCGCGCTCTTTGGGGGAGGCAGGGACCTGGCGTGGCGCACTCCGCGTCACACCCAGATTGGGCCCGCCCTTCGAGGTTCGGTTGGCGCCATTTTGTTGATCTTCGCGCGCGCGCGTGTTTGCGGTCCTTCTCCTCCCCAGGTCGGCAAGTGCCCTCGCGGGCGATTTCATCCTTTTTTCTGCTGCGCATGGCCCTGACACCTCTTTTTCCCCTTATGTCTTTCAGATGTTAAAGACTCCGGTGCTTCTCCCGGTCTAACATATATTGTAGCGGGCTTACTAAATTCTCCCACATTCCTAGCGGGTCTTTGGGATTGCCTATTGCATAAATCCCTACTGGCATATATTGCATTGATAATCACCATATGGAGGCATCTCAGAATTATGTGACCGGGGTCCCTCCGGGACAAGACCGGCAGTGTACAGCGTGTGGACAACCCATGCTGATGCGGACAGAGCACGGGTCTGTGGACCATGTGCTGAACAAGTACTGGCCCTGCAGTCAGGGTTGCCAGTGGCTGCGCGTCGTTTCAATACACTTATCTCCCTGTGCTTAAATCTCTCTCCTGATGAGTCGCACTCGAGCGGGAATGACCAGCAAGTCGTGCCGCGCAGACTGCCTATGGCTGATCAGGTGATTTCGAGGTTGGCAGAACGCTTGGGCCCTGGTAAGAAGCGGTCCCTGGCGCCTGCGGTTTCGCCCATTCCTTCTGAAACTGAGGAGTTCACTACTGAGCAGGGTTTTGCTCTTTCTGATGAAGGTGAACTGTTATCTGACTCAGGCTCATCTGACGAGGGGCTGAGGAGTCAAGGGGATACGGGCCCTGGTTCCTGGGGCCTGTGTGACACCGATGAATTACTGATAAAGATCTTCGAGGTCTTGACTATCTCTCCACCTGGTGAGGCTCCCAGGCCTAAAAGGGAGAGTTTCCATACAGCGACGCCGCGTTTGGAATTTCTGGAGCAGGATCACTTCCAGGCTCTTGTACTCAAAGAATGGCAATGTCCTAGTAAACTTCCAGGGGACTGGGATTGGAAATACCCCTTTCCCCCTGAGGTGGTTAACTGTTGGTCATCACCTCCCGTGGTGGATGCACCGATCATTGGGCTTCTTAACCCCCCCCCTTTATTGCTACCCCTACTTATCATACCCTTTGGGATGCTGAGGACCGGCGCATTGACAGGCTGGCTTCCCACGCCTTTTCTTGTGCAGGGACGGCTCTGCGCCCGGTCTGTGCCTTCTGGGCGAGGGGATGGACGCAGCACCTCGCTCCTATCTGGAGGCGTCATGCCTCGTTCTGATGGGTTCAGGAGGAAGTTTCCTCAGGATGCAGGATAGTGTGTACTGGGCGGGCCCTTCCCGAGATTGTCAGGATGCTTCTCTTCCCTGTCTCTCTTCAGGATTTGGCGCAGGGCATGCGCGGCCTGCGAGGTCTGGGGTCACTTGCAGGTTGCCCTTAACAGGCAGAGGCAGGGGCCTCTACACTAACCCTTCCACATTCCCCCAAAAGGATGAGGCACTCTGCCCATTCTGGCCTTCCATAGGGGCGGCAATTTACATTCACAGGTGGTTTTCTGCATGGTTTGCTCTAAGTTGGTCCGCCAGTGTCCTGTGTCCAGGGATCTCTCGCCGTCTGTGGAGATCTATGATGCTTAGTTCATTGCCACTGTGTCTTCTGGGCACCGAGGATATTACAGGTTAGTGTTGGAGGTCCTACACTGTGGATTGTGGCCTTGTTATCTGGCCTCTCTTCTGCTCCCAGAGTGATCGCCAAGGCGATGACGGGGGTGATGTCTCTGATGAGACCAAGGGGGCGTCCGCGCGAGGAACTGCCCGGTCGTCCTTCTTTGCTTCCCAATCTCTACGTCAGGCCGAGTTTGTTACTCGGCTGGTGGTGTCCTTTGGGAGTCTTTGGATGGGTGCTCAATCACCTCAATTCCTCATTTTCCCCTTAATTGGTATCTCCATTCCTAGGGTTGAACTTGGATTCGGTTCAGGCGGGAACCTGCTTCCTTGACTATAAAGTGGAAAATCTGGTTACATGGGCTCGGTCCCTCTTTGCTGTTCCGTCTCTTCACCAGGCTGGATTGCAGCTGGTGGGCCTGTTGGTGGCTGCTCAAAGGTTGTCCCTTATGCTCAGTGCCTTTGGGCTCTTCTGCAACTTATATTGTAAATGCTGGACTGGGTTCCAGCTTCCCTGGAGCTGGGTCTGTGTATCCTTCCACCTTGGTACGGTGGTTCCCCCTGAAAATGTTGTACTCAAGGAACCAGTCAGGGGGCACCCCCTTCCCTGCGTCTTCCTGTAGATGGATACCAAATCTATCAGGTTGACGGAGGGGGGAATTGTTTTCTTCTAAAATCCCCTGTGGTTCCGGGGGAGGTGGGACCTTTAGGGGTCCATTCACCTGTCTAATTTTTGAAGTGGTAGGCTGTCAGGTTGGCTCTATCTTGCTGGACTTCTCCCTTGCGGGATCTATCTATTCGGGGCTCCTTGTTATATCTGACGCCAGGGCCTGTATTAATTATCTGTGTGGACGCGGAGCAGGCTGATCCTCCAGGAGGGTATCTGACCCGTATCTGGGTGGAAGACAGCGTTCCCTGCATATCAGCGATATTTGCTCCGGTGGATGTCCTTCTGCGGTAGGATGTACTAATTATTGTGTCACTATGTGATCCATCTAGGGTGGATCTTTTTGGGCCCCGTCACTCTCATGGGTTCTAGGCCCTTGTTTCCCTGTCTCAGATTGTTCTGACCTTGGTCATGAGACTTAGTAACTTTATGGCTGGACATTCTATTCTGTATGTCTTATCTTCATTTACCCTGCTAGGCAGGGTTCTGCGCAGTTTGCTCTGGAAAGGGGGAACCAGTGTTACTGGTGGCCCCTGGGTGGCCTTGTGGAGTGTGGTTTGCAGATATGGTACTGAGGACAGCGGGCCTGTACGTTCTGTCAGGAGTGCTGATCTGCTCATTCAGGCCCCCTTTTGTTATTTCACCCCAATCTACAGGCTCTGGTCTGGATGGCCTGACGGTTGCTTCGTCCACCTTGATGGAGACAGGCTTATCTTCTGGGTGACTGTGACTTCTGGAAGCCTAGGAGTTGGCTTCTTCTTCTTTTTCTTCCATCTATTGATTGGTGTGAGTCTTGGTCTCTCCCCTGTTGGGTGCTCTCTGTTCCCAGGGTTCTAGAGTTATTACAGCTTGGGTTGGAGTTGGCTCTCCTACTCGGTACTCTGGAGGTTCAGGTTCTGCCCTGTCCGCCTTCCTGTTGAAGTCTTTACTCAGTTTTTTGCCTTGGGTACGCATTCTTGCGGAGATTGCTCGGGTGCATCCCCCACGTGGTTCTAGGGTCCCTGTTGGGATTTGAATTTTATTCTGTTTGCCTTGCGGGGTGTTCCCTTTGGCCCTGTTCCGGATGCTGTCTGACTGTTCTTATCCACAAGGTTGTCCTTCTGGGGGCTGTTACTTCAGTCAGACGTGTGCTTGAGCGGGCGGCTCTGTTTAGCTAGCCCTCGTTCTTTTATATATACTTCAAGATGAGAGGTGTTCCGCTTTACGCCGGACCTTCTGCCTAAGGTGGTGTCTTAGACCCATATATTTAAGACATTGTCTTTCTTATGTGCCTTATTCTTAGGAACGCTGAGGCACGGGGATCTACTTCCCTCAACTGGTGCTAGAATTTTTTCCGGGATTGTCTCTTGTCCCTTAGGGGGACTGATGCCCCTACATCTTTGTGGGCACCTACATCTGTATGTGCCTGATTTCGTCTGCTTCCAGGGGTTGAGCGGCCTTGGACCTCGCCTTTACTGGGATGGTTGTCCCTTCTGGTCCTAGGGAAGGTTTGGCTTCTTCCTGGGCTACTCTTAGCGTTTGATCTTGTCAGGCTGTTACTCAGGCCTATTCCTTTAAGGGGGAGAGTTTATTCTCACTTTATCTCTGATTATATTGGTGCCTTGGTTCTTTGGGCTTCTCAGCACCAGGTTGGTTGCACAAGTTTGCTAGACCGATACTTGTTTTCTGTCCGTACCTTTTCAAAGGTTTTGTGCCTTTTTTGTTGGGGATCCCACCCTACTTTATGGATACTGCTATTGGATGTCCCAAGTGTAAGTATTATATCTGGAGCAGGACGTACTGTATACTTAGAATAATACAATTCTGTGAAGTACTCACCTGTAGAATTGGTATTATACGTATACAGTACGTCCTGCTCCACCCCAGCCTGGTTTTTGCATTATTCTGGATCCCCTGTATGGTGATTGTTATCATTGTTATCATTGTTATCATTACTGGTTGTTTTTGGTGGTTAAATTCTCCCGGCTTTTGGTTCACTGCTTTTCAATGCTGGGGATTTGTGGGAGGTCCCTGGGTATATGAAGGGCCGGGAGGAGCCTGTTTTTGCATGTCTGCAGTGCACAGCGCCATCTGGCGGAGGATAACCCAAGTGTAAGTATTATATCTGGAGCAGGTTGTACTGTATACGTATAATACCAATTCTACAGGTGAGTACTTCACAGAATTGTATTTTTGTTTTGTCGGCTATGGACGACACTATTACCATGTGTAGTAGAACTTCGGCCCTGTTGGTGGCCATGCGCCGATTGGTCTGGCTGCGCCAGTGGGCGGCGGACATTGCGGCCAAGAAGTCACTTACAGCTTTTCCCTTTTTGGGAACGCGGCTGTTTGGAGACAAATTGGATTCTGTGGCGAAGGGTGGGAACCTACCTCAGCGTAAGAAGCTGCGTTGCTCCTTTCAAGGGGAAAGCTCCTTTAATCCTTCCTTTCGCGGTGTCAGAGGGGGCAGAGGTCTTGCCTACTCTGGCTTTAGAGGTGATTCCTGGTGCCTGCTGCCAAGCCAGCTCAACAATGAGGAGGCACCCTCACCCTTGCGGGTGGGGGGACGGCTGCGGCTCTTCTTCCAGGTCTGGGCCCAGGAGGTCACAGACAAGTGGATATTGGAAGTGGTCTCGTCTGAGTACAAACTGGAGTTCGAGTCCCGGCCTCCTCCCAGATTCCTAAGGTCTTGCCATCGGATCCTCGGGTGGCGCAGGGGCTCCTGTTGGCTGTAAAGAATCTTCTGGATATGGCGGTCATATGCCCTGTGCCTCTTTCAGAGAGAGGCCGGGGCTATTATTCCAACCTCTTCACGGTTCCCAAAAAGGATGGCTCCATAAGACCCATCCTGGATTTGAAGCTTCTCAACAGGTTTATCAGAACCAAGAAGTTTTGCATGGAGACTCTGCGTTCAGCCATCGGTTCCCTTCGTCCGGGGGATTTCATGACGTCCATAGACATCAAGGATGCTTACCTTCATGTACCAGTTTTACCAGCACACCAGAGATTTCTCAGGTTCGTGGTGGGAGATCAGCATTTTCAGTTTGCGGCCCTCTCGTTCGGGCTGACCTCGGCACCGAGGGTGTTTACCAAGGTTCTGGCGTGCATAATGGCCCTGCTCAGAGCCCAGGGCATTCGCATTGTGCCGTATTTGGACGACTTACTCATTACAGCTTCTTCCCTCTGCCAGGCAGAGTTGGACACAAGGAAGGTGGAAAGGTTCGGATGGGTGATCAACCACCCCAAGTCTTCTCTCTCCCCATCAAGGGAGATCTCCTTTCTGGGCATGAATCTGGAAACCATTCAGGCCAGGGTGTTCCTACACTAGCCAAAGGTGCAAAGGGTTCAGGTTCTGATACGTGTTCTTCCATTCGGCTGGGGATGACTCTGGTGGGTTTGAAGGTGGCCTTCTTCGAGGCAGTCCACTTTGCTCAATTCCACATGAGGTCGCTACAACTCCATCTATTGCTGAAATGGGACAGATGTCCACATTCCTTGGATCAGTCATTTCTGATGTCTCCCAGGGTTCGGCAGTCCCTTCAGTGGTGGCTGGAATCAAGCAATCTGATGAGGGGCAGATCGTTCCTGGCCCCTCGTTGGGAGACGGTTACCACAGATGCCAGCCTGTCGGGCTGGGGAGGTTTCTGGAAAGATCATCAGTTGTGGGTTGTGGGGTTCTCAGGAGGCTATCCGATTGGTTCTGTCGTGTCTGACACTTCACCTACAGGGTTTACCGGTTCAGGTTCGAGCAGACAATCGTACTGCGGTAGCTTACATCAATCACCAAGGAGGGACTCGCAGCAGGAGTGCCCTCAGGGAAGTCTCTCTGATTCTGACATGGGCGGAGAGCAATGTTCCTTGCATCTCGGCAGTATACATTCCGGGAGTGGAGAACACGGAGGCGGACTCCCTGAGCAGGGGATTCTCTCGCCGAGGGGAATGGTCTCTCAACCACAAGGTGTTTCAGGCCCTGTGTCACAAGTGGGGGACTCCGGAGGTGGATCTCTTTGCCTCTCGGCACAATCACAAGCTTCCAACCTTTGTATCTCTGTCTCAGGATCCTCTGGCCCTGGCAGTGGATGCCTTGTCCCTTGCCTGGAGGGATCTGGGGTTTCTGTACCTGTTTCCCCCCTTCTCCATGGTGGGCAAGGTAGTGCGCAAGCTGGCGCTAGAGGGGGCACCAGTAATTCTGGTGGCCCCAAGGTGGCCAAGACAGGTTTGGTTCGCAGACGTTGTAAGATTGGCGGTAGATCAGTACAGGCTGCCCCTGTCTCCAGATCTGATCTCTCAGGGTCAACTGCGTTACCCCAATTTACAAACGCTTGCTTTGACGGCGAGGCTGCTGAAACCTTCATCCTGAGGGAGGAAGGTTTGTCTGAGGCGGTTATTCAAACCTTGATTAGAGCTAGGAAGAGGTATTCCTCTACCATTTACTATAGGACTTGGCGGTCCTATATTGACTGGTGTGAGGCTAGGGTCTTACCTTGCAGGGTGTTTTCGATTCATAGGATTTTGGAGTTTCTTCAACACGGTCTGGATCTGGGGTTCCAGCTCAGTACTTTGAAGGGTCAGGTTTCTGCCCTGGCTGTCTTTTTTCAAAGGTCTTTTGCTTTGCATCATCTGGTCAAGACTTTTTTCCAAGGGGTCACTCATGTTCGGCCCCCTAGAAAGCCTTTGGTTCCCGTTTGGGACCTAAATTTGGTTCTTTCGGCCCTCCTGGGGCCTCCCTTTGAACCGATGCAGGATGTGGCTCTTTCTGTGCTCACTCAAAAGGTTGCCTTTTTGGTGGCTATTACCTCTGTTCGGCGTGTCTCTGAGTTGGCGGCTCTGTCTATTCAGGCCCCTTACTTTGAGGGACACCAGGATAAGGTGGTTTTTCGTTTTAAACCAGATTTCCTTCCTAAGGTGGTTTCTGCTTTCCATCTTAATCAGGATGTAGTTCTCCCTTCCTTGTTTCCTAAGCCTAGCAATGACAAGGAGAGGGTTTGGCACTCTTTGGATGTGGTTCGTTGTGTGAAGTACTATTTGGTTGCTACTTCTCCTTTTCGTAAGACGGACGCCTTGTTCGTGGTGCCTTCTGGGCCCAGAAAAGGTTTGGAGCCCGCCAAGTCTACCATTAGTAAATGGATACGTCAGGCCATTGTTGGGGCCTATTCCGCTAAGGGGAGGGTTCCCTGCTCATCACTCCACTGCTCATTCTACTCGTGCTGTCGGGGCTTCCTGGGCCTTTCAGCACCAGGCTTCTGTTGAACAAGTTTGTAAGGCTGCTACTTGGTCTTCCGTTCATACTTTTTCAAAGTTTTATAAGGTTGATGTGCGGGCCTCAGCGGATGCTGTTTTTGGCTGCAAGGTTCTGCAAGCTGCAGTGGTTTAAATTTGTGCATTTTTTGCTGTATTTGGATCCCTACCCATGACAGACACTGCTATTGGATGTTCCATATGTCATGAATAATGGAAGCGGGGTGTGTGACATACTTGAAATAATACCATTTTGTGATTACTCACCTTTAAAATGGGTATTATAAGTATGTCACACACCCGCTTCATCCCGCCCTTTTTTTTGTATTCTGGATCCTTTATATGGTGAACCTTTTTATGGTTAAGAATGTTTTATTAGCTCTTCCTGGTCCCCTTACAGCTGTCATATACTGGGGAATGTGTGGGAGGTCCCAGGTATTTATGGACCGGGAGGGGCTTCCTTTTTGCTTTCATCTCTGCAGAAGTTCGCCCTCTACTGGACCATAACCCATATGTCATGAATAGTGGAAGTGGGGTGTGTGACATAATACCCATTTTAAAGGTGAATAATCACAAAATGGTATTTTATTTCCTCATACACCCCAGGCCAAAAGAACCTTTGGAGAACTCTCTAGTGGGTCTTATTAGTCCCCAAATGTCCTTCAAGCACATGACTATGGGCGATCTCCAGCACCATGCGACGGTATGGCTTAGGTACCAGAAGCTGTTCCACGATTTCATTATTAATTTTGGAGACCCGATATACCAGATCCCCATTCATGGTGTGGAAGTGTGGAAATTTCTGGTCAGCTTCGGGCTCCTGAGGCACACCATTCAACACTGTGACATTCGCTCTTGCGGTCCCCAGAGTGGGGTCTCTTAACTGTTCCGACCCAAAATGACCCCAAGCCACTTCGAGGTCTAAGACCCGCTGATCAGGGAGGAAAGTCTCATCATCCTCACCTGCCAACACCTGTAGGGGAAAACAGTTGTCACTGCATAATTCAGAGGTACCCACGTTTTCAACCGACTCAACGAGGGGGAAGGTTACAGGTTCTGCCGTAGATTCTTCGCTACCGGCAAAAGTATTACCATTTTCCCACAACTCCCAAAACAAGGGAAAATCACGCCTGACTATTGCTTCATACATCAGGCGCTTTACCATGCCTACTTCATAGTCCAGTGTACCAGCGGGGGTCTCAAACTTACCCACGGCTACAGGGTAAGCCACGATATCCCCGTGGATGCAAAGCACACTCACATTTTTCTTAGGTACATAACCTTCAACCACAAGGTTGGCCCGGACCAAAGTTACCAGGCTACCTGAGTCCAACAGTATCTTCACTGAGCAACCATTCACTTTCAACATCACCATATGGGGTTCAGTCTCGGACCACGGGCTGGCGGTGCAAGTGGGTTCGGCGAACTGGGACCTTCGGCGACTGGCGTCACATTCCATGGGCTCAGGGGAGAGGGGGCAACCAGCGGCCATGTGTCCCCACTCATGGCACCTCCAGCACTGGGGACGACGGAACCTCCTTGCTTGGGCGTCCTCCCTAAGATTAGGGGCCTCTGGGGGCCTTTTGCCCTCTTACACCCTTCCACACACCTCCAACGGGAACTCGCTTACCCACAGTAGTCACAGGTCTGCTGGTCTTGGTGGGTGCTGGTGCTGTGGGGTCATCCCAAAAGTAGTCCTCCGTCGCAACAAATCTTTCAACCATGTTGACCAGCTGCTCAGCAGTCTGCGGGTCGCCTTGTCCAACCCATCGTTGTAGTTTTGGCGGCAGGGTCCGGAAGAAATGGTCCACCACGACTTTCTCGACCATCTGTGCAGGTGTGGAACGCTCTTTTTTGGACTAGATGGATTAAGTCGTACATCTGCGACCGGGCAGGCTTTTCAATGGCAAAAGTCAAGTTGTATACTCTCCTGGCCCGGACCACCGGCGTAACACCTAGGCGAGCAAGAAATTCCATTTTAAGTTTGGCATAGTCCCGTATATCTTGCTCCCTGAGGTCATAATCCGCTTTTTGTGGCTCACCTGTCAGGAACGGTGCAATCACGCCGGCCCACTCGGCAACAGGCAGCTGCTCTCTCTCAGCCACGCGCTGGAATACAGTAAGGTAAGCCTCGACATCATCGTCAGGAGTCATCTTTTGCAGAATCCACTGAACGGCTCTCCTCGCACCCTCAGTCTCGACCGGGCTTCTCTCTGGTTGTGAGACTTTAGCCATAACAGTCTCTCTCAGCGCAGCAGTCTGCTCCATCAACAGGCGGTTTGTCTCCTGCTGGTTTGCCATGGCCTGCTGCTGCTGGAGATTAGCCTGTACGAGCTGCTTTATCACATCCTCCGTGTAAGACATCTTGGTTGTGGCTTTCACCTAAGACATCCATTGTTAAATGCAGCATTTTTGTCACTCCGTTGCCCCTAGCAACAGTCACTGTGCCCGCATCCTCCACCAATTGTAATAAAGATTGGGGCGAACGGTAGTGACTCAGTTCTCCTTCAAATCAAATGTAGTTTATTGAAAATAAGAATTCCACAGCCAAAGCATCTCTTAACATCAGAGATGGTTGCAGCACAAAACGCAGTATAAGCGGTTACCTCAACGGTTCTTAGCAAAGTCTAGGTTAGGATAAATGCAGCAAGCTGAAAAAGTCCTTATTGTACAAGGTCCACTTCCAGGGCATACGAGCCCACGCTGTTAGTCCCCCCGCAAGTCCAAGTTTGGCGTGACAGAAGCAAAGTCCTTCGGCTTTAGTCCTGTTCTCTCATTTACATTGAGCAGTACGGCCTGGGGCTCCTTACTCTAGGCTGGTCAACAGCAAGCGGTTACCTCACCGCTTCTTAGCAAAGTCTAGATTAGGATAAATGCAGCAAGCTGAAAAAGTCCTTATTGTACAAGGTCCACTTCCAGGGCATACAAGCCCACGCTGTTAGTCCCCCACAAGTCCAAGTTTGGCGTGACAGAAGTAAAGTCCTTCGGCTTTAGTCCAGTTCTCTCATTTACATTGAGCAGTACGGCCTGGGGCTCCTTACTCTAGGCTGGTCAACAGCAAGCTGACAGGCTCAGCGGCTCCTTCTATTCAGGCTTCCCCTGCAATCAGCCTCATCACCAGTGCGAGGCCTGGAATCAGGGAACAAACCTGTAGAGGACTGGGGAATGTGAACTGGGTCCTGAAAACACGGCATGGATCGTGCCTGATAGAGCACAGCAGGGAAAAAATAGACACCATTTATTACTTTTCCATACACCTTACCACACCAGCAAGCGATTCCAATTCCAAACTTGGTGCATGGCTCTGCCCCAGACATGGTGCTCTCAGCCCTTAAAGGGCCAAGTTTCTGCACCTCTGGTGCTATCCTTAAAACCCCACAAGACACATGCTGTATCTCTATCCTTTATCTTTTAGATTGTTAGCCTATAAGAACAGGGCCCTCAGTCAAAATATTTCATATATATATATATATATATATATATATATATATATATAATAAATAAATAACTATATATATACACACACACACACACACACACACAGAGATCTTAACACCTTTGTACCAAAGACTCATGTGAGTTCTTTATGTCAGACAATCAGACTGGGGAGTCGCAGTGTACACATGAATTATGGGGATGCCACCTGTCCCAGGTACTGCACGACAAGTCCCAACAGCTTTGTAAAGTGCGTCCATACCAAGCGACATGTGCAAACTAGCTTCTTCTTGGAAGTAACGCATAGCAAGCAATCTCTAACCTTGTACCGACTTTCAGAGGATTATAAGAAGGTAAGAGTATATTTCTCATGTTAACCTGGATGTTTGCATTCCAAAGATATTCAGTCTGTTGTGGATACACAACCCGACCCCGGCAAAACTAAAATCCTTACCATCCTAGCACTAACACTGCAAAATTGATAGTTTAGGATTCTAATTTGAACAATAACTATAAAGAAATAAAATTTGTATTATCTTAATCACTGGGGGGGGGGGGGGGGACTACTGGTAAATAAATGCCACTTCAGCCTTTTTATTAATTATCAGTAAGGCTGCATTCACATTTACATATAATTGCTGCACCTACCTTAGTTTACCTGAACAGCATTTCACATAGTATTTTGCTATGGTTTTGAAGCTTGGGTCTTGATCCACTTAAAGAGAACCAAAACTCTTAATTTGCTAGCGTCACTGTGACTAGTGGTGGGAGACGCAATGGCTGTCTGTAACAGTATATTGGGTCCAGACAGTGTGGGACCTGATCTCAAAATCCGAAGAGCGTATAAATGTCAGAGTAGGTGAGATGTGCTGCTGCGAATAAAAGGTGAATATTTGGTATGCCCCACTGTGTGAAGCCTCCACTACTGCAGCTCACACTCTGTAAATTCCTTACTATCCGCTCTGATGTCAAAGCAGTATAGTAAAACCAAACAAAGCTATAGGGTTCTGAGAGGTACAATTCCTCTACCCCCTAGTGGCAGGAGCACCAAAAATACCAACAACAATAATTTAATTATAAAATACAACAAATTGCATAATTTATTAGGAATAATCCAACAAACAACACTTAACAAGACAAAGTTAAAAACAATGCGTCTCCTCTAATACTTCCAGTGCTAAAGATAGACAGACAAAAAATAGCTGGGAAGCTCCCTAATATTTGGCGTGGTGGAGCTAAACTAGCAACTAACTACTTGTGCCGGCACAATTATCTATAATAACTGAAAAACTACCAACCAACCATGACAACCAATCCCAAAGTGACAGTGCTTAGTGATACAAAATATGTCAGGCAGTGCAGCACAATCTGATTAGGATATGCGGTACACCCCTGTTTTGTGATGATCTAAAGCAGTATAGTAAGCGTAAATGTTGTACATGGCACTACATTAGTGCAAGACACTAAAAAGTGTCTTGCAGACATATGAGCTTCAGATGGAGGTATGGTGGTGATGCGGTCATATCCCGTGTGCTCGTTGTGGGATCGCTGGCCAGCCCAGTTAACTCAATGGACCCAGGGTTTCACACTAGCGGGGTGTCCCAAATTGGGCATAAGGACATCGGCCACCCTGGAGTCTTTTAGACTCCATTGAGGCCATTATTCACTTTAAGTTAAATGCTTCTAAAAACTGATGGCGTGTACAAAGCCTATTACTTTTTATTTAGCTATTATTAAGAATTTGATAGACTGATTGACCTATAGAAGCTTATCTTGGGGAGATAGAACCTAAATTCCATTTTTGAAAGAGGTTGATTTAACTGAAAATGGGAGTATGGACCCATCACCTCCATGTAAAAGACTCCAAGTGCCCCTGGGGCATCCCATTTGTGTTCCCCCCCCCCCCCCATGCAGGCCCACGATAACTCACCTTTTCCTTTTTCGGCGGTTCCATGCTGCAATGGCAGGCTGTGGCCGCATCCCCACCACCCCTTCACCTGAGGCAAGCTCCTTCACCCAGCCATTAAGATAGGAGTGTGGCACACACAGCACACCACAGGGAAACCAGGAATGCATCCGACCTGCTCTCTATGCTAGCTCTCATTTCATGGCAACCATACTAACAAACTAATGCATGGCATAAACCGCTGATTGGATGAGAGCCCGCTCATGTGCCATGAGAACAGTGTAAAGGGGAGTTGTGTGGGAAATCTGAGGGGGTTTCACACAGTGGGGCATCCCAGATTGGCCTATCACCAGTATAGTGAAAATCCTGGTTACAGGTTCACTTTAAAACACATGTGGAGTCACCACAAACATGAACATAGTCTTATACCAAGATTACTGGCCGGGGACATAAACATATTTGTTAGTTACTTGTTAGTAGATTTAGAGAAATTTCTCAAGGTTAATTCTTTGCATGTGATATGTGCCCAAATTTCAAATAATTGTGTGAGTCAAATTTGCAGCCTCAAAGGTTTAGCTAAGCACACTTTTTAGATAAAAGGACATTATATTTTAAGTTTAAAAGGCATGAGGCCGCTGGATCTGCCCCCATCTGTGCACCTCTAGCAAACGTCTGTGTGCTATGTGAGCCCCATGCTCTGCAAGTCAAACGTTAATATAGCATCAGGCTCCAGTGTGTCTCCTAAATCGGGAAGCGATAACAAGAGATTGGGTTACACTTACTTGGGCCCCTCGCAAGCTACGACAGCTCAAATGTACAGATTGTTCTGGGTGAGGCTGACAGCGGTGCTGCACACAAACATTACTACAGAGCATTAGCATTTCCCTCTCTACCAAAAGAATACAACTAAAACAAAAGTGATTTACAGTTTTATCTGGACTTATTTGTACACGGAATTGCATTACTGTCAACAACTGGTCTGCTAAAATAAACTTGTGCAATTTCTTTTTTTTAATTTTTTATAGTGCTTTGCTTTTAATGTGCTTTGCTTTTACTTCCATATAGTTTTACAGGAATTAATTAGATACAACTTGATATCAAGTTCCTCTGTTCAAGTCCTTAAAGTGATTCTGCTAGTACCAGTCCAGGGATAAGTAACTCACCTGATCGCTGGATCCGAGCCCCCGTTGTAGCCACAGCATCCTGTGACAACCGGGACTTGACCATGTATATGTGTTTGAGGGCCGGTAGGGATTGTGATTCACTATTAATCACAGATGCACTGCCATGCCCTCTCTATTCAATGACACCCCCCTTCCGTTTTAGTGAATGGAGGGGGCATGGTCACGGATGCTCTAGTGAATAATGTTTGAGACCCGAGGTGGGGCTCAGTTCTAGCAACCAGGTGAGTTACTGCTCGTTAGACTAGCATCGATCAGCTGCATGAGACAAAAGGTAAGTACCCTTTTCTGTTTTTGTGTGTCTGCTGAAAGACTTTGATTATTTTAACTAGTTTTAAAGTTTTGTCCGGGTTAAGTGTAAAAATAAATCACTGTTTTCTTACATGCCATGCAGAGGATTCATGCTGATGTGTGAGATTTAGCCTCCATTTTGTAATCCAATCCCTGGATTTTATGTACACATGACCACCTTTATTTGTCCTTATAGGTGGACATATCTTGGCATCAGACTGTGTAGGACATATCATGTCATGTAGCAACAGTGGGAATCTAGCTTCTGAGCACAGTAAAAATGTCACTAGCAGCAAAAGGATCATGTTCTTATGCTGGTGAGTGAGTGAAAGAGAGATACAGGTAAAGGGAGAGAAGGGAAAATGGGATTTAAGTGATCGGTCTGAGGGTTAGAGTGATCGGTCTGAGGGTTAGAGAGGGGTGCGGGCCACCTCTCTCCCCCCTATAAGCGGGCCAGCATCGTCGTCCTCCCCCCCTCTACCCTTCCCTTCTGACCCCTTTCTCCCTCCCCTGTTCTTTTTTCTTTTTCTGTACTACTAGGAGACCCGCCCTGGGTCGCCTTATTACCCTACTTGAAATTTGGACTGTGGCAAGCACCATGAACAGGAAAAAGTAGAAATTGTGGGGAGGATAGGCCAATCCAGACTCAAAGCCATCCACAGGAGAACAGGGGAATTACGTACTAGGCCCCTAGACTCAAGGGTCTGTTGGCTGCACTCATTCCTAAAGGAGCTCCATACCCAGGACCCGGGAACACCATTGTTTTTTAACACCATGGTGCACACTGTAATAGTAATATTTAGGTTGTCCATTTTATTATGATAAGAGCAGCATGTAATGCTGGATGCTCATGTTCTGTAGCAGAAGAGCACGGCCTATCTACACTTGGTAGCAATTAACTGTTGGGGGGGCCCCCAGAGTAATTTTCACTAGTGAGCCCAAGATCTCTCTCTCTCCGACACTGGGCCCATTAATGCTCAGTGCCAATGTCAAAACATGTTAGAACCATATCTGATTCAGGATAAAGTAGACCTACATACTCCTGGCAAGTTTGGCCGAGTGAAGGTGTAGGGAGGTAAGTTTAAACGGTCTGTCCAGTCAAATAAAATGCAAAAGCCAAATTCACCTATTTTTCCTTAGCCTTGACCTTTTCCATCTCTGCAGTGGTTTCATCCTTCTCCCCCAATATAAAACTTACCGGGTCGTGAGATTGAGTACCACAGCTTGCCGGTTGTTCCTCTATTCACCTTCGACATAGGGGAAAATGGTTGTCATCAGTCATAGTGACTCTAGCATGCCCACTCATTTCACTGCAACAGTGGGTGTGCCGAGATTTTTCACACCGGGGTCGGCTGCTGGTCTCCTATGTTGCTAGTGAATGGAAAACAAGCTTCTGAGACGATCTTCTGCCCTCTTCATTTTGACTGCAGACACAGCTAGCTCCAGGACATATTCTCATCTCCAGGAAGCAAGAGGGCATATCTCACTGATAAGAGGAAGGGGTATGCACCCAAAGTGGAACAACTATTTCAGCCTTGCCAGTCTTGACACATTCAAACCTAAACACACTGGAAAACACACACCTACGCCAATAGGACATGTATTTTCTAGGTCCACCATGAGAGAGAACCACAAATAGAAGATCCTGAGATGCCTAAAGAGTAAAGAAGGCAGAATGAAGGCATCTCATTATCTTCTATTTTTGGTTCTCTCTCATGGGGGACCTGGCAATGACATGCCCTTTTGGTATAAGTGTGTATTTTCCAGTTCACTATCTAGCAGAGCACTACAAGAAAAAGTGGGTGTGTACTGTCTTATTCCAAAGCCGTGAGTCCAGTATAACACTGCCATGCTGCTCTGCAGGGTCGCCACTGTTCTGCTGTTTGAGTCTCCAGGGCTGGGTATCAAGGGTTTTGGTCCACTTTAAATCAAATACATATTCCCCACAACACAAACATCCCCAACTGAAATGAGAGTCCAAATGAATTTAACCTTGAGCCTGAAAAAACAATCACAAAGATACTCACAAAGAACTTTTTTTTCTCCACCATAACAGTTCGAAACTTTCATACTGAGCAGCCACTTATGAGAAGCTTAAAGGGGACCTTTAGTAAATTGCTCCCCTAAACCACCCCTCTGACGATCAGTGGCATAAACTGTTTGATCAATAAAATGCAGATGTCATGGAATAGCTGCACTCCTAGATGGAGACAGCCATCTTGCCACACATCTGACAGTCCTGCTTACACATGAACATGAGGGGGGAGCTGTGCCAGCAGCAATTCACACCAAACTGCAAGAGATATATGCCTCAGGAATACGGAGCAGCTTGTCTATCATTTTACACACACACACTGAATAAACAGCTGCTGGAGGAATTCTGTGTGAGGGGGAATCTGTTGTTTCTCTGTGTTACGCCAATTGTTAGGCAGCCACAGAGCATTCTGACAGTGTAAATAATTCACCTAAATGTATCTAGTTACTCGGCTTGTGAGCAGAGCAATGATGAGTCATTAAAGCTAGTGCTATTCTACTTCTGGCTCAAAATAATGGATGATTGCATAGAAATTTGAGTTTTTCAAAAGCAGGGCTTGCAGGTGTAAATCAAGATGCCATCTCACATGTAGTTCAAAAGCACAGAATCTGTATGCTGCTCCATAATATCTGAATGGGGTTAAGCCCTCCCAAATAGTTTACGCCAATGATTTCCAGAGGGGGCTTTAGGGGAGCCATTTACTAAGCTTTAATTAATTTGACTGGAGGTCCGTACAAATTTAAATGTCAAAGATCTGTGACATGGTGTTTACCTTGATTATGCGCCATGGCTTCCTCTGGTGTGTTATGGCCAAGGAAATCTCTGATAAATAAGAATGGCAGGGGCACATGTTATAGCCATGCTGTATTCATATGTTCTGCAGTTTCTAGAAAGAGCCTTATTTATGAAGCATCAGCGCGGGATTTAGGAATTTAACACTAGCAGAGACAAGTCCGAGTTCCACTCCTTGGGGCATCCCAAATTGGTCATTTTCACTCATCTTCTCCTGGAGCCCTCACCGTGTCTGTATGCTCCGGCCGCATCCCCGCTCACCTCTAGCCTAGCCGCCAGAGGAGCAAAAGGGAGCCGGGAGTGACAGCAAGCGTGCTGAATGGCTGAGCGCGCTGCTAAGCTAATCAGCGCTCTCACCCAAGATTGCACCATGGGAGCGTAAGGAAGGAGTGAAGCGGGGCAACCTGGGGGGTACACATAGCGGGGTATCCCAATTTGTGATACAGAGGAAATTCCTGTGTGTTGTTCCTCCTTAAACACATTTTTTTGTACAGAACTTGCATTGGGACTTGTCAATAATTGAAACGCAGGACCTAGAAGGGCCAAAATGTTTTTTATTGGGTGTTATTGAAATTGATTTTAATGGCTTCTTTTGCTTAACAATGTGTAATTAGGATACTAACAACTAAAACGTAGCCTAAACGCACTGTAAAGTTTGTCCCCAGCAGTGATTTCTTGTATCTTGAATGAAAAATCTCTGATCAGCACCGCAAAGATACAACGGCAAAGTTTTCAAAGAGGAAAAAATTCCTAAATATGCTGGGGAGCGGAGGAAAAACTGCAATACAAAGTGGCGCTCACTGGTGCTGGGATAATCGCCAACCAGGTCCAACAGGCGCTGACATAGGCTGGCCAATACCTAAGTGCAACAATCCAAGCTAATTAGTAGCGTTCGAGGCAGCGTCATCTAGCGCCAATGTAGTACCCAGCACAACGCCAGATTAGAGGGGATGCCGGCGCTCTGAAGCTGGTGCTATTGCCACAAAAATGATGCTAAAAGTCGGACATCATAAATAAGGCCCTTAATCAGCACCATAGTTAAACCAGGCACATGGCAAAGTGAGAGCAACATTAAACCATAGAAAGCTCTTTGATTTCTGAAGTTGGACCAACAATTATTCTGCGGTAATATATGTTGCTGTCTTGCAGTTTGCTTTGCTTCTTAGCTTGGCTTCTCTGCTTGGAATAAAGGAAAGACGGATGATGAAGAACAGACTTTCACAATTTAAAATATTTTGTTTACAGATTGTGTTCAGTTAGTATATATTAAAGTAAATTATTATATTGGTACTTTTCGCATTTTGGGAGGCTGGAAACTGGAGGGATGGCTTGTTCTGACTGTCCATAGCGTCATGTGTGCTAGAGCGCTGACTGTCTCCCGACAGACACCAAATTCTGCTCTTGGCGTCCATCTCACTTTCTCGTGTTGTGTAACGGGAACCGTGCCCTGGCGTGTCACATGACTGTTGCATAGCAACCTCCGCTCGGAGGCTCCACAATATATACTGCTGAATTAAAGAGCTGAGGAAGAAAACAAGAATGACATTTTTAGGCTGAGCACTGCACTCATTGACTGAGGCGTGATATTTTGCTTATTAGATTAGATTTCTGTGATCTGCTGGAGATCAGGAAACAATCAAACAACCAAACAGGGTTGAAATCTTTAGAAATAAGTGTTGTTTTTTTTAGCCTTTTTCAAGTAAAGGGCTAAATGCCACCCCTTCCCCCCTTAATATACTGGTCCAGGAATGCGCTAACTTACCCCTCAGCCTCATGGGAATACTGTAAAATGAGTCATTTCAAAATATCTCAAAATTTCTGATTATACATAAATTCATTATGGGGGTTATTTAAGCAGGGATAGCGCCAGGTAGTGCTTCGTAGCGGCAGGTAGCATCTGTACGGGAAACCACATTTAAGAAAGCGAATCTGGTGAGCGCCTCTAACAGCGCCATGTAGCGTCACATGTATTACTAGAGGCGGCTCAGCGTATAGCACCAGCGCTCTAGCTTCCAGAGCACCAGGTATTACCTTTTGCTCAGTGTCGCTCTCATTTGTTTGTGTTTAAATAGCGTGTTTGGCCATTAAAAATGTTTTTTTCTAAAATCATTGTGTGACCTCTCCTGGCTGCAAAAAACACTTTTAAAGATTTTTTTGACTTTTTATATTTTTATGCAGAATTGTCATTACAGGTCTGGTACTAAAGTGTCATTGTCACAGTGTTAAAACAATATCATTCCATGTGTTTACGCTTTGTTACTGGTGTATATGGGTTCAAAAACAGACTTTGATCATCACACAGCGTCTGGCGCTCTATGCCCAGCTTTAGACCGCCAACGCTGTGTGTAGTTTTTTGTTAAATATGGTGTTGAGCGCTGAGTGCCGGATGCACTGAGCTGGCGCTACCTCTCGCTCGCTGCAGCATTATACTGTTATTAGAGCGCCCATCACACATCATATTCATCAATGCTGGCCAGGTAACTACAGCGACCACAACGCTAGGTTGCAGTGCCCGATACCCGCTTACAGCATCTACTAGCGGTCGCTCTAAGCGCGGCTATACAGACTCTCATCTGGCAATACTTGGCACTAGTAGTGAATCAGCCTCCACGTATTCTATGTAAAACCACTGATTTTGCTTTAATTTCTGGTTGTGGTTGAGCTGAGAAAGGAGTGTCATGGCGCAGCTTTATGAGTCATGGTCATGCTCTGTTGTGGTCAGAGAAAGCTGCAGGGCCATTGTGGCTTTACATTCTCACTTGTGCTGAGAGCTTCAAAGGATAGAGTAGCTGTTTTTGTGTTGTCCTGTAAAGAAAGAGAAAGAGAGATGAGGAAATATGGACATGACAGAGAGTAGTTGGGAAAGACAGGAAAAAGAGAGTAAGTCTTAGAGAAGTTGAAACGTTGAAACAAGAGATGGACAGAATGTGGAAAAGAGAGATAAAGGAAGGGTTTAAAAGTACTGAGTTTGGAAAAGAGAGAGAGAATGAGAAAAAGGGAAGAGAAGGCGGAAGAAGAAAGTGAGATGGAGGGGAGCTGAAAATATAAAGGGATTGAAGGAAAATGGAAAAGAGAGATATAGGGAAAGGTTTATAAGAAGAAGAGGAAAGGGAATATGAAAACAAGAGAAAGAAGAAGGGAATGTGGATAAAGAGAGGATACAGAGAAGGTGAAAAAAGAGGGAGGTGGAAAGAAAATGGACAAAAGAAAGATGAATTGAATGTGGAAGGGAGACTGAAATTTAAAAGGCATTGGGGGGGGCGGTTGAAAAAGAAAAGAAGGAACAAATATAGAAAGGAGAATGAGCAGGGAAAGTGGACATGAGACGATAAAAGAGGGGAAAAGGACAGATAGCAAGATAGAGAATCACAGATAAAGACTGAGGCAGGGGAAGGTAAGAGAAACTAAAACAGATGAGAAAGTAGACCCCTGAATGGGGTCTCCTGGCGCCTCTTTACAGAGAGATCAGGATGGCGCCCTGTGTAACCGCACTGCTCTCACACCCCAAGGGCTGGCCATGCTGGCTAGCTACCTATCTGGTGTTAGTTAAAGCAGAACAACAGTCAAAAATGACTTAAACCAGACCAACACAACAAACAGTGTTCATATGCATCCCTTCCTGGGGCAATTTAGATTGCTGCACATAAAAATTCATTTACCTTTTTCTAACTCCTGCTGTAGTAAATTTTGGAAACAAAATGGCAGCTCATGCATTTGCAGGCCATCTGCAAACAGGAAGTGCTGCTGGGCTTCCTGTTACTGTGCATTGTCAGTTATGTCAGTTGAATCCAGGCAGCAGCATGGCTGAGATGCTGGGAGAGGAAGCTCCAAAATGGCCGCTACCTTTCTTTTCCAACTGTGCCAGGTTGTTGGTCCCGTTTAAAGTGGTTCCCATGTACAGTTCCCTACTATATACTAACTGTCACCAAAGTCCAACTGGTCACAGGTGGCTTGAGCAAGGATTTTATTCTTTAAACTCCCTTCCCTGTAAATGTGATCCCTCACAGCCCTGGCTCCTGACACATTGCCGGTGCCTGCTGTCCTCATCACTCAGATAGGGTGCAAAACTTTTTTATCTGACATTTTTTTTTAATGGATCAGTGCTGTTTGGTTAGGATGGGAACACGAGTGAAAGGGCTCCACCTACTCAGTTCAGGTTCTGTCAGATTGCTTTTTTCATTAGAGGGCCTGCTCACACCAAATTTACTCTTTAAAGATGGTCAGCCTCACTCGCTATGCGCGGTATAAGGAGGCGGGGTGGGCGTGTCACCTTCCCATCGTACGCTGGATCCAATTGGAGGGCACACAGTTTATTTCTTCCCTTTGGTGGGGGGGGGGGGGTGCCCCCCTGCAGTCTTGCACTGGGCAAAGGTAAAAGCACTTAGCTTGGTCTGTCAAGATAGAGTCAAGAGGGCAGAAGACTTGCAACGCCTTTAGTCCCCATGGGATTAAATTAAGGTTAGCTTGTTTTTGGTTATTTGCAATAATAACCCTTTAAAAAATCCAATTGACCCGTATTCAGATGCTTGAATAGCAAACAGATCTTGCTATATATAAACCCCTTCAAATCAAAATGCAAATGATCTCTGAAAACGTATTTTAATTTGTAATAAACCAAAAATGGTTTACAGTAGCCACGCCTTCAACACACATTTGGTAGAACAAACAGCTTTGAATTGACATGTCCCCCTCATGTTCGTTTTATTTGGACACTGTAATTGTCCTTACTTACTATATGAAAAAACAGGAAAGCTGTGTCACTTTAAATTGTTGTGCATGAAAAACCTTTCTTAAAAGGAAGCAAGCGCCAGCCAAGAGTGTAAAAGTCTCTAAAAAGTCTCTCCCTCATTTAGGATGCTCCGCTGTGTAAACCCCCACCCCCTGTGGTCGCCCCAAAATTCACCTTTCCATCAATTCTATGGTGCATGGGCAAGCCATGGCTACATCCCCACTAAACTCTATCTGCCCTTTCTACTCACACCAGCCATTCACGAAAGCCTGGTGTGGTTAAGGGCCGGGGAGAATGGGGTGCGGCCAGCAGAGCACTCTTTTAAGTAATCCTTAAAATAGATGAACAATCACAATTTCCTAGCGGAACTCCATCCAGTGAGCATTTTTTATAAATCCAAAATCAGACATGGAGCTCTGTATGATGGGGATCAGGAAAATCTCCAATAGTAGACATGCTTTGCTGCAGTGTGCAGCTTATTCCTGCCCCCCCCCCCCCCATCATATAGAGCTCCATGCCTAATTCTGGCTACTTAGAGTCACTGTCCAAGCACACTCAAAAGTATTCCTATTATGTAGGGCTACACATGGCAATGTTCCCATTTTTAATGAAGCTGCATTGCTTTCAGTGACCAGGGCAAAGAGACAGCATGGGGCTGCTGGCTGTTTGGCTGGTCAATCCCTTTAACCCTTTCAGTGCCAACCTACCTAGAGATTTTTTTCACCCTTTGTTGCCAGGCCATTTTCACTATTTTGCGCTATACACGTTTAACTGTGATTTTTGAGGCAATGTCCAGGGAATGCCCAGGAAAATTATATATTGTTTTTGGGCTTTAACATATAATGTATTGTTTGTTGTCTTACTTTAAAATAAGAAAAAAATTATATTTTACATTTGGTACCTTTTTTAAATAAAAAAAGTTTCTCAATAAAATGATATTGTGTGTAAAACAGGGGCGCACATACCATAGTATTTACAGTGCAGACACATGCCCCCGCCTCTGTGGTGTGTATCTGGTAACCTGCACATACTTACATAACCATGCCGCCTCCATGATGCCTCCTCTCCTCCAGCTGCACTGCAGGACGTGGAGCCCAGCCTCCTTTGCCACATGTACGCTTATGACTCAACTGACGCCGTGTGCGGCTCGCTTCTTTCCCGCCGGGGTTGGGAGGTGCTGCTCACGGGGGCCCATACTGATGAGGGGCCTGTGGTGGGGGTCCTGCTATGGACACCTTTGGTGTAAAAGTCCCATTCCTTCTGGTTACAACGGTGCCACATATGTATCGGTAGACAGCCTTTCCTGCCCAGGACACACCTCAAACTGAAAAGAGCACTCTAGGTGATTTTGAAGGAAAACACAACTACTATGCCCACCTATTTTCCTATACGTTTGAAATACCCCTCACAAACTATATATTCTCAAAGTACACATCTCAAGCTCAAGGCTTGTTGTCATGGGCACATTTTTGTGGGCGGAAAACTGCGAGGAATTCACTGGTTGCCCAGCATTTCATTAAATAATGTATAAAAAACCTAAATAAAAACACATTTTCCTAAAATATCAATATCCAAACAGGAAAAAACAAGCTAAATCTGAAAGCGCAAGGTCCGCTTATACCCAACATGCATAGGTTCTTTTAAACGTTTAGTTGGCAGCCTACTTGCGATTTTGTCACTCTCTGTTGACAGGTAATTTTTCACCATTTTGTGCTATGTATGTTAAACTGTGATTGTTGCAGGAATATCCAGGGATATCCAGGAAAATTATATATTGTTTTAGGCAGAGTTGGGACTTTAACATGAAATGTCGTGTTTGTATTTTTTAATGTGCTTTCATTTTAATTTTGAATAAAATTTAAAAGAAAAAATTATATTTTTAAAAATGTTTCTCATTTGTTTAACAAAAAAAATTTATTTTCTTCAACAAAACCATATTGTATGTCGGAGTCCGATTTCTCCCGATTACAATGTTACCACATATGGATCGGTAGATACAACTACTATCAAGGGTTAAATTATCCCTCCTATCCAAACATAACTAGCACGGGCATGAGCTATGGGGCTTGTAGACCAGGGTGCGGGAGCAAGCCTCGGTGGCCCCCAGCCCTGAAGACTACAAGCCCACATAGCCCTCACGGGCTGTGGGCTCTTCTGCCCCCCCGCTGGGCTTTGGGGAGGCAGGTAATGGGCCAAAGGGTTAATGGCAAGTACCCCACTTGCCGCAGGTGACTTGCCAGCCCCTCAAGGTCTCATGGACTCCTTACTAGTTCACAAAGGGTTAAAACGGTTGTCATTTATTAAAACTACAGTTTTTTCTTCTTTACTTACCTCAGATCCTCTATCCCACACCGACCACCGTTGACGGGCAGTAGTGATCAGTGGAAGCCAGGTGGGGGGCAGAACATCAGAATCATCAGCTCCTTCTCCCACCCTCCATTGATAACTACCGGCATCTGAGAGGACTGTCAGTTCCAGAGTGAAGAAAAGACCTGGCTGCATGGATCGCGTACAGTGGTGAATTTCTTTTGAGATCTTTTTTATTTTTTTACTTTTTTTCTATAAATGGAAATGTCAGCCACGTGGGTCTCATGTAGCTGGCACTTAATGGTAGGAGAAGCAGCTATGTGAGCACTAAAAGGGTTAAAGTGCTTCAATTGTTGAGACATTTCAAATTGTCTTGGGGGTGATTGCTATAAGGGACCAAAGTAATTTTTGATCTGTCTGCTTTATAAATTCCACACCACCTAGAAGTGCATTCTGATCTGTCAAACATGGGGTTCATTTTGTTTAGTAAACACCTAGTCAACCAGTTATGGCTATTTGAAGCCCAGGGTTCCATGAGGGGTTTGAACAGGTGAGTTAGGCCAGCCTTGCTCATCATGATGCTACGGTATGGCACCAATCCATGCCATCCATATCATTTACACTACTGGATGGGGGTCACATTAATGCATTTCTTAATGTGGAGAGAGGATGTCACTGGCATAAATGGACAGGATTTTAAGCACAAATGTCACACAAATGACCCCGTCCATTTCATTTGTGCTCAGGTGTACAGTTTTACAAAGGTTGCAAAGATGCTGAGCAGCGAATAAAGTGTTGAAGAAAACTTCAGTTATCTGTCAGGAGGGCTGGTAGAAGTCTGATGAGCTGAAAGCATATGTCAGCAAACCTGTGACTTTCCAAGAAGAGGCTGATTGTGGTTAGGTGAGATTTTCAGATGCAATTATTCTACGATTAACTGTTTGTAATTATTATTCTATTCTCCTGTTCCTGGTTTGGGTTCAGCTTCTGTTGTCACGACATTCCCCAATGTCCCCAAGGTCCCCAATTAATTAATGCAGATAAGGGCAGAAAATAAAAACTTAGGCAGGACGTATTTGTTGCAGACATGCAAAAACGCTAAACCCTATAGACACCAAGCTTCACATTTGATTGGGTATTTGACATGCTATTGAGATCTCTCTCCATAAACTGAACCTTCTCCCTGAATAAGAGGCTATCTTATATGTTTCCCACACCCTGTACATACAGATTGCCCACATTATAAATCATCCTACCTGCATCTACTGCATTTTCAGAGCCTTTAAACATCCAAGATGGCGACCCGTGTAGTCTCAGGCTGCATGCAGACAGAAGTGTCTTCTGACTGTGTAGCTCTGCATTCTGGGATTGGTGTCCTTTTCCTGACCCCATATCTGCTCTGTCTGAGCAAAGCACAGCTATAACCTGCCCCCTGCAGTTTTCCCCCCTCTCCTCTCCTCAGTATGTGATTCTTCTGAGGCAAGATGGCGGCGCCTGTATCCTGGAGTCCTAAACAGAGTTGCAGCCCAGTGGGGGAAAGAATAATAAGCAAGTGAAAAAAACATAAAATGTATTAATTGTAGATGCTGGAAAATAGTGTTTTGTTTTTTTTTTAATTCTGTATTAATCAAGGAGTAGCAGCATTACATAATAGTCCGCCTTGCAAGGCGGAAATGAACAGTCACAAAGTTACAATAATACACATGGAGAGGTAAGTCAAAATGTAATAAGGGATCATTAACAGAAAATTTCGGGTTACAAATATGCATCCTTGCCTACCCAAATTTCCCTCAGGGATGACTTGCGGTCGCCTTCCGCTCCCATTACCCCAAAGGGGTGGGGGGTGTTCTGCAATAGCCTGGGGTGCCCACCAGAAAAACTAGCACGCCACCCCCAGCAACCCGGTTAACAAATTAAGTCATCTCCAGACCGCAACTCGAGCCCTCTATCATATTGCAGTCGACTTTATTTCACCTTTCGCTGCACTCCAAATATAGGTATGTAAGAAAGAAAGAGGGGGAAAGACGACGGAAAGAAAAGGGGAGAGGAGGGAAGGAAAAGAGGGAGAGGAGGGGGTGCGCCGAGTGCGTTCCCCCGGGCCCCCCAGGGGGCTCCCACATCAGGGAAAAGAACCCTCTAACCATCACATCTAACTGCATCTTTACTGTAGGACCCCAGTCAAGGCCATCAGACACTACCCGACTACCCGGAAACTAATTGCTTATATCTTGCTGTGTCTCTGAATAAGTACCAGGGAGTCCAAGTGATCAGAAACTACGAAGTTCTCTTATGAAGGGTTGCCGTGAGCTCCTCCATTTCCATGATGCAATGGATCTCATTGACCCAGTCCATCAAGGAAGGGGCAGCCCCCGATTTCCACAGTCTCGGGATGACCGACTTAGCAGCCCTGACCAGGTGTATCAGCAATGTATTCTTATAAAGCCGCATCGGCATGGCTGCTAAATGTAAAAGGAACAGAGCCGGATCCTTTCTAATGGGTTCCTGCAGTATATCTGTTATAACTGAGACCACCAAGTCCCAGAAGGAAGCTAATTTCGGACACTCCCAAAATATGTATAACAGGGTTCCCGCAGTGCTCTGGCATCTCCAACAAACTGGAGAGTGCGATGGAATGAAGCTATGTAGTCTGGTAGGGGTATAGTACCATTGCGAAAGGAGTTTATAATTCAGCTCCTGCAATTTTGAGGACATAGAGGCCTTATGTGTTATATCGAAAATATATTTCTATTGTTCAGGAGTTATAGGTTGACCCAAGGCCCTCTCCCACTCTCCACAAAACCGAGGCAACCCCTGCTCACCCTGTTCTTGCAACAACGTGTAAATTTGTGACAACGTTCTTTTTGGGGCCGATGGGGAAAAGGTCAACCGTTCAAAAGTGGTAAGTTCCCTGAGCATTGCGTGTTTAGGCCCCATCTTCAGTATAAAATGTTTAAAGGTCAGCAACAGCCACGAGTCGATAAGTGGTGTTTCCCATCTGCTCTGTAGGGCTTCCAACTGCGCCCACCCAGAGGAAAGGAAAATATCCCATCCCCTGGGTATTCCTTTCTCTGTGAAGATCTTCAATAGGTGGGGATGCATATTCGTAAGTAAGGACGGATTGTGTATCGGAGGAATGAGAGGAGTCGGCCAGGGGGAGAGACCGAGCCCATCTCTAAGCTTATCGAATATCCCCAACGTCGGGGAGATCAAAAGATGGTCTTTGCACAGTATCTTCACCGCCCAGGCCGCCTCCCCCAATGGGGAGCTCAAAAATGTGTGCTCCAGGCTGACCCATTTCTTTTCCCTATACTGATGGCGCCAATCCACCACGCGCTGCAGGTGTGCCACTCTCCAATATTGCAGCATATTGGGGCACGCCAAACCTCCTAGGTGTTTTGGTCTGAAGATATCCTGCAATTTCAGTCTAGGTTTATGCCCCTGCCAAATAAATTTAGTAAAAAGGGAGTTCAAGGACTTAAAGTAAGCACAGGTATCTGTATTGGCAGTGTTTGGAACAGATAAAGCAGCTTCGGCAAGATTGTAATTTTGATAATGTTAATCCTCCCGAACCACGAAAAGGTAGGGAGATCCCAGTGTGCCAGGTCTGTTTTAATTCTGTTAAGCAAGGGGATAAAGAGAGTTAAGAGAGTAAACGTTACCCACTGTGCCTGCAATCTTAGTGCCTAGGTAAGTGATCGCCGAGTTAGGCCACTTAAAGGAGAAAGAAGCCTTTAAGTTGTCCTCCAGAGCCTTTGGAATATTAACCCCTATAGCCTCTGATTTGTCATAATTTATCTTGACGTAAGAGAGCTTGCCATACCGCTCAAATTCTTTCAGCAGAACCGGGACACCAATAGTCGGGTTTGATATAAAGAAAAGAAGATCATCGGCATATGCCGCTACTTTGTGAGAAATGGGTGGAATAGTGTTTTTAATTGTTTGGGCTTTTCATTAAATGATGCTGAAGGTCCGGTTTAAGTAAACCTCCAGGTAAGCAACACCTGGTTAGCTGTTTTAAACCCAAATATGTTAAAAAAAAATAATAGAGAGACATGATTATTATTTTTAGGTTTTATGTTTCACAACATTTAACTATATCATTTACACAGAAAGCCCCAGATCATGAAATTGGACACTAATATATAAAAAAACACTTTCTCTCACCGACAGCCATCTTTCTGGTTTCAGGACTGTTTAGCTGTGTAGGAACAACAACATAAAGTAGGATATGTGCAACAAAGTAAATTCAGCATACGTATAGCATATCATTTTATGGGGATTACGCTATTCTTTTCCATTCAATTGGGGACACAGCTATTTGCTCACAATATTCCAGAGTAGTTCCAACACAAGGACAGGAACTCAAATTAGCAAGGCTGCAACGGGTTTTAACTGATGCCCACTTTTCTACACAAAATGGGAAAACTTATTGTCTGCATAGAAAGCTATAACTAAAAAAACCTACAAGAGTAGGTCTTGTCCAGCAGCCCTGACAAGTTCAGAGAACGTTCCTCATTCATGGGGGACACTGATGGACAAATTTTATAGAACATACAGACATCCTAACCGATTCAAAGATCTGCAAGCATCTTTGGTATGAACCCTGGTTATAAGTTATCCTTGTGAATTGGAAGGTAACAATAGTTCAAAGTATAATCTCCCAGTTTTGAAACACTTCTTTATGACATTAGAGCAGGGGTGCTCAACCTTTTTACGAGCGCGGACCATTTCAGCGATTTGGTAAATAGTCAGGGGCAACAATGAAATTGAATGAAATCTGAAATTGTTCAGAATTTTGAGCATTTTATTTTGAATAACATGGATAGCATAATGAAAATGTTAAACAACAATCAGGATACCCACTGTTTAACGACAGTCACAAAAACCACCGCTAATATCAATGCCGCCCAGCCCCAACACCCATCAATCCCAAACACATTCAAATCACACATACCTTCACATGCCAACTGTACCAGACACCCACTACAACTGCAACATCTGCAACAACAGGCATACACCCTCTCCATTAAAGTAAATGATTACACTCATTCCCCACATTTATAGACTTTTCACCATCTGTCCCATCTCCTAACTGTATCTCCAAATCCCAACCCACCTAAACTCCAACCAATGCTAAACATACCTAATAGAAAAACATTTACCCAATTGTTGTGCCAGAGATTTCATCCAGGGCTCCCTTTATTTATATCTGAGCTTCTTGGAAAACCACTTCCAATCAGTGCTCGCCAAGCTATCGTTTCCAACTCTATTTGCCAATTCTACTCCCCATATCTCTTTACTTGCACCTCCCACCTTTATAGAGCACCTCTATTTATTCCCTTAACACAGAGTTTTACCCCCCACATATTCCATTCTTTCTATGCCTCCAGGACCATTCAAAAAAGTGGTCTAACAGGGCTCTCAGTGTAAGCGAGCACAGCACAGCATGGTCAAGACTGATAAAACTTGGGAACACCCTTCCCAGCTCTTCCATGCCCAGAAATGAAAGCAACGCCAGGAGCAGCAGAATACATTATAATCAGAGATTATAAGATGTTTTGAAAAGGATCATTTTACAGTTTCTATAGTTGAAATGGTAGAGGGAAGTTAACGTGCCTGGAGAAGGACTCTAAAATTCACTTTGAACCTTGTAGCATCTTGCCTGTAATAGTCTAAGTACTGTGTGATTTACCCTGTCTATAATGACTACTTTGTACAGCACTGAGGAACAACCTTGCAATATACATGGTAAGTAAACCATAACAATAATAATCGCACTATGGAACTAGATGGCACTAACAACAATACCAAGAATAATTCATTCAGATTTCAGAGTCAGTGCTGCCAGTCACCCAAAAACACACTTTGAAAGCACAGAAAACTTTTCCAAAGTGGATAAGATGTATTTAGAGCATTATTGCAACTGCAGAGATGTGTCTGAGCCTAAATAGAATGAGTAAACAAAATACTAATTCAAAATGAAACTTAAATAAACTAGCAAAACAACAGAAGAGGAAAGGAACAGAAAGAGGAATGATAGTAAATCTGTCACATACTGTATAATTACTGTAAGTACAATGTAGCAGAATAGAATGATATGTTGTTAAAGTTACGCTCCTACAGATGTGTCCACTCTTACCTGCCTGGAATTTCGTTAAAGACTCATTTCCTGCCATCCATTTGAAAGAGCATAGTGATATGGTAACAAATCCCTGAAAGGCTTTAGCTACATAACAATCACCAACTGGCCTCCCAAATACTTACAACAAAATAGAATAAATATATTATGTCTTGTGACATGAGTCATCATCAGGGTCATCTCATGACACTTATCTATCCACATATGTAGCCATGAGTAAAAGTAAGGAAGGATACATTTGTAATAGAAATGGCATTGCCATGTAACCATCAAGCACACGCACACACTATCAACAGTGCTATCTAGTGATAACTATTCATCATGTTTTCCTCTAATATTTACCTTAATACTCAATAGAAACATTTAACCAATAGATGAATTGCTGAATGTTTGCAGATTACATATTTTCTTTAAATTTTACCATTTTACATTTGTATATAATGTCTGTTACAGTACAATGTAAGAAATAATCATAGTCAGACACATGCATGAAGCACCAAGTAACTTGCTAAAGTCTACATAAATGCTATAGATTCTAACACTGCATCCTCTAATAAAATCTAAAACATACCTTTTAATTATGAAATTAAACTATCACTGACTACAGTGGTGCATTTCCAACTTCGTAGCTTCCTAGTCCTGTTTCTGATTAGCATGTGATTTTTTCTTATATATAATTAATGTTTTATTTAAAAAAAACTCCCTTTTTGCAAGGTTTTTGATGTTCTGCCTTATTGTTTTCCTCTTTTGGAGTGTAAAATAAACATATCTTTGATTTATGTATCAGCATGCTATTTCCATGTTTTCCTTATCCATGTGACTCTGAGTAGCTAAAGTGGGAGCAGCTTTCCTGGCCTTAATTAAAGGCGGCGCCCGTATCCTAAAGTCCTTAACAGAGTTGCAGCTCAGTGGGGGAAAGAATAATGAGTAAGTGACTAAAAACTTACAATATATTAATGTTAGATGCTGGGGAAACGTTTTTTTAAGGGTTTGGGCTTTTCAATAAATCATGGTGAAGGTCCGATGTAAAAATACCATCAAAAGTGGAATTACCCTTTAAGATAGTTACGTTTATCGACCCCTTATTCCACCCAGTAATATACTGTATCTAAAACATATTAAAAAATGTAATAATAATTAACTAAGATGACAATGTTTCCTTTGTGAAAGTCCCGTTAGATATCACGGCAGTTACTACACCTCCACCTTTACATTTTGAAAAATACATTTTTCAGATAGGTTAACAAAGAAGATTTAGCCAAATGTATGTTTGGTTTTCAAAATGCCCCATATAGTCTAATGACAAATTAGAATCTAGAGCGATTGCATCCGTTTTAAATAGATGCTTTTTATTCCAACAATTATAAAAACATTAAAAACAACAAAACTATTTCTAAAATGGCTACTTTCCAGACTCTCAGCCAATCAGATCTAGGGGAAATGTCAAATTGGATGTTTAAGTGCTTGTTGAGTGAGAATTTAATAGGTAGTAAACAGCTCTGTAAAAATCTAAATGATATGTGTCATCTGTTGGCTGATTAAGACAGGGCTGCTCAAACTTTACTCATTAGTCTCTTTAATCTTGGTAAAAAAAAAAAAAAAACAGCAAGCAAGTAATCAAGAAGTTACGAAGAAAAATAAGATGAAATGTTGCCTGCTTCATCAACTTCATGAAATGAGTGTGTTTTGGTCAATGTTCTTTTTTGTCCTTTAACTTTGAAAATAAAATGCTTTTAATATTTTTACTTGTGTCATATGACTAGTTATAAAGTATACATGCCTTTGTAATAGTCACTTTGTATTTTAAAAAGACTTCTTAAATGTTTCATTTTAAAGTTGTAGTTGTAAAGAGAAGAAGTAGTTCTGCTCCTGCACTACTTCTGTTAGCTGCTTGAACGAAATAAAAAGTATGTATATGTAATATATTACAGAATACATTTTAAAACATTCTTGTTCTAATCACCCTAATATTGTTTATATTGATTAAAGAATATGAAATACTATACAGTGATTGGTAATCTTAGAGATTCCTTTGGTGTTAAACATTTGTATCTTTTCTCTGCATTTTGGTATGTTCTTCTAGGATCACCACCCCACATACATGGTCACTATTAAACTATAATACAAACGACTTTACCATCAGAAATGCACAGTTCAACCCAGTTATATTTACTATTACTCTATGAGGCCGATTCATTAATAGCGGCAGGTAGCGACAGTTGAGCGACTGTAGCGGCATTTTCAGAGCGCCCGCTAGTAGTCGCTGTGCTTGGCCGTTGTTCGGTAGTTGATAGCGACTCAGTCGGTTTGCCGTAATGTTGAATATTGGGTGAGGAGTCGCTATTTGACAGGTTCCGCGCTGTATGGGAGCGCATGATAGCGACTGGCCCTAGCGACCGGCTCCCACCATATTCATTAACAAATTAAGCTCAAAAAATTCTCGCTGTAAAATGCATGTTTAAACCCCAGAGCGCTGGCGGTGATGGGTTAAAAGTAGTTTTTTAACCCCCAAACCACCATATTTTGGGAACCAAAAAAAAAAAAGTTTTTAAAATAATTTAGTAATATGAATACATTAATATCAGACATGTAATATCAATTCTGTACAATTTTTTTTTATTTTTTTCCCTTAAAAAAATTATCTAAAATGGCAGAAGTGGTCACAGAATTTTTCACATTTAAAAAAAATTATAACAAAAAAAATTAATAACAATTAATTATTAATATTTAAAGATTGTTCCATTGAAATGCATTGGAGAGCACCAGGTAGCGAGAGGTCATACCTGTCGTTGTTCAAGGTCGGACGCTGGCGCTGTGGGCTGAGGCTGGAATAATGATGAATGAGTCGCTATACGGCGCTATCTCAGTCGCTAAGCAGGATTGGCTTGATAAATGTGTGATTGTGGTGGGAAGCCGGAGTTCTCGTGGCGGTGCCCGTCATTACCGGCCGCTCACCAGTCGCTACCTGTCGCTATTCCTTCATAAATAAGGGCCTAAGATTTCCATCATCTTCTTGGTTTTTATCACATACTGTGATGCATTCAATATACATAGGGGTCGATTCAGAGCCAAGTAACTCATTTTTTAGGAGAGAAAACCCTCATTTACTTTCATTGTCTACCGGGTGTACAGTTTCACCTGGCTCTAAATCAGCCCCAAGGTGGACAATGAAAGTCAATAACAGTTTTCTCTCCTATAAAAGGAGTGAGAATTCTCACCTGGCGCTAAATCCACCCCTTAGTGTTGATGCCTGATGAGCTAAATAAAGTTTCTTCTTTTGGATCGCTTTTAATTTCTGGAAACTTTTACTTTAGATCTTTCAATACGGGCAGGCTGATTCATCACTAACGCCAGGTAGCGACAGAAGAGCGTCTGTAGCAGGCATTTTCAGAGCGCCCACTAGTAGTCGCAGTGCTCGTCCGTGAGTTTATAGCGACTCAGTCGCTGTGCAGTAATGTTGAATACATTGTGACGAGTCGCTATTTGACCAGTACAGCGCTGTATGGGAGCGCATGGTAGCGACTGCTCATAGCAACTGACTCACACCATATTCCGCAAAAAAAAAGCCTCACACAACTCTGGCGCAGAAAAATGCTTATCTGAAGCCCAGAGCGCAGGAGGCGGTGTGTTTAAAGTCTGTTTTTCAGCATCTATCAACTAGTAACAAAGCGAAAACATATGGAATTACATTGTAGCATGAACACTTTAATGCCAGACCTGTAATGTCATTTCTGAAGAAATATATTAAAAATGAAAAAATTGCGAAAAAACTGCTTTTTCAATGCCAGAAGAGGTCACAGAATTTTGATTGTGATTTTTTGAAAAAAACAAACAAAAAACAAATACCCCGTTTAAAGAGAAGAAAAGGATCGTCCATTGAAATGTATGGGAGATCGACAGCTAGTGAGAGGTCATACCTGGCGCTGTGCAAGGCTGAACGCCGTTGCTGTTCGCTGAGGCTGTGAAAATGATGAATCAGACTCTACATGGCGCTATCCCAGTCGCTAAACAGATTCTGCTTGATAAATGTGTAATTGCGTGCCGTGTCCGGCGTTCACCAGTCACTGCCTCTCATTAACCAGCCACAACCTGACGCTATCCCTTCTTAAATAAGGGCCTAATTGTTTTTGCAGGACCAGGAAAAATAGAAAAAGAAAATCAGGTGTCAATGAGTCATAGAATGGTTTCACAATCTGATTATTCATGGTGGTGACATCACTATTTATCTGTTCCTTTGCCAATGACATTCATTTGGCAATATGGAAATGTATTCCCCAAGCCAGTAGATGCTTTATCTGTAGAGTATAGAATTATTTGAAATAAGGGGGTTGTATAATTAAATTTAATGAACTTTTTCCTTATATATTATCTATTCTATAGAAGAGGATGTCTCACTAGTCATGTGATTGGCTTTCTCAAGTTAGAATGAGAAAGCTGGCAGGAAGTTATCAAGACAAATACAGAGAGTCCTTGAGGTATTACTACAGATATACCATGGCTTGGATTATTGAAACCTTCTAATATTTCTGAGGATGTCCTTTTGGTCATCTTTTTCAAAAATGTGGGGGACCCAGTTTGATCAGCTTGTGTTTTTCATTGTGCACATCTCTCTCTATATAGATTGCATTTTCTAATATTTTGAATTGTATAAGATATGTTGAGTTTAGTCATTGGGCTTAAGTGACATAAATTAATGCTTAAATAAACAGGATTACACATACCATGTAGGTTTCCAGATTAGCTAAACTTTCTGCAGGTTATTAGCAGGATGTTGGTCAGGGTCATATTAAAGATCTGGTGAAGCAAGTTTACCTCTGCGTGAACCTTTGGGGAGTGAACTGAAGCTTACTTAGAGGCCGATTCATTAACAGCGGCAGGGAGCGACAGTTGAGCGACTGTAGCGGCATTTTCAGAGCGCCCACTAGTAGTCGCTGTGCTTGGCCATTGTTCGGTAGTTGATATCGACTCAGTCGGTTTGCCGTAATGTTGAATATTGGGTGAATAGTCGCTATTTGACAGGTTCCGCACTGTATGGGAGCGCATGATAGCGACTGGCCATAGCGACTGGCTCCCACCATATTCATTAACAAATCACGCTCAAAAAATTCTCGCGCTGTAAAATGCATGTTTAAACCCCAGAGCGCTGGCGGCGATGGGTTAAAAGTAGTTTTTTAACCCCCAAACATCCATATTTTTGGAAACCAAAAAAAAACAAGTTTTTTAAAATAATTTTGTAATATGAATACATTAATATCAGACCTGTAATATCAATTCTGTACATTTTTTTTTTTTTTTTTTACCTTAAAAAAATTATTTTAAATGGCAGAAGTGGTCACAGAATTTTTCATATTAAAAAAAAAAAATAAATAATAACAATTAATTATGAATATTTAAAGATTGTTCCATTGAAATGCATTGGAGAGCGCCAGGTAGCGAGAGGTCATACCTGTCGCTGTTCAAGGTCGGGCGCTGGCGCTGTGGGCTGAGGCTGGAATAATGATGAATGAGTCGCTATATGGCGCTAAGCAGGATCGGCTTGATAAATGTGTGATTGTGGTGGGGAGCTGGCGTTCTCGTGACCGGTCGCTCACCAGTCGCTACCTGTCGCTATCCCTTGTTAAATAAGGGCCATATGAATGAGTTTTTTTACTTGAACATCCCCCCAAAAAACTAAAAAAACATTCATTTTCTAATATCTCCCTCCTAATAAAAATCTCCTAATAAATGCCCCCCCAACACTCTCCATGGTGGGGCATTTTTACAGGTGGGAGGCATCATTTTTCCAATGAGATAAGAATAGGTTTTGGAAGTTTGGAAACAACAGCATCATATGGGCTATGCAGAATACTTTGGCAAATTCTTTAGCATAGCTCTTAGGGTTTTTTTTCAAAAATATAAAAAGAAATAGAACAAACATTCTTTACAGAGTTTCTTAGTGTGTTTAAGTAAAGCTCACCCAGATGTAAACTTCAGTCCACACCTGAAAGCTCACCCAAAGGCAAACTTTCTTAACCAGATCTTTCGCATGACCCCGATTGAATTTTTAACTTGGAGTATTGTGCAACCATCACAAGGAAATAATGTAGTTTAACTAAATAATTATATTTGTATAGCTGTATTTTACATTTTATTGAATGAAAATGTATTTTCAGTTTTTAAAAAAACATGTCATTTATACTATTTTTTTTGAATAACCGGTAAAATGTCCCAAAACTGCATTGAAAATGAATGAATTCTTCTGCAAGTTACTTTGCTTTGAAGTGATAAATATGTTTGTTCTGTTCCTTGGTATATAACTGTCTACACACAGACATCTCCACTTTTTTTTAAATGTAAGACATACCTTGTCTCATGTCCTAGATTCTTTCCCAGGGAACAGCCATGAAAAACAAGTCTGTCTTGAAATGTACAGCAGTCTCCAGGGAATGCATGGCTCATGGGGCAAAGCTAGTTTTCTTTTGAAATCAGTGGTGGGCTTGTGTCTGCAACACTGGCCATGTTTGTTGCCTCAATGTAGTGAATTGTTGGGGCAGATTGACAGTTTTTTTCATGAAGTATGTTTTGCTAACAGCAAATACATACTCTGGTGTCGGAGTGCCCCCCCCCCCCCCCCCCCATCGTTTTGGATCCTCTCATCCACATCAGCTTTGATTCGGTTTTTACATGTTTAATGAAAGAAAAGTGTGAACAGTCTTAATGTTTCATTCGTTACTAGCATATGAATGTATTCCTGTAGAAACTATACTTCTCTACGTGTGCTGTATGCACACCATGGGCGTATGTATTATATAGAAATATTTACAGGAATCCAGTGTGCCTGTGAAAATTCTCATTCATCTAAGTCATGATATGAATGTAGCAATAAATCAAGGCAGCTGGATTAGCATTATTTCTCTTAAAGATGTTTTGCTATTAAGACATTTAAGAAAAATGCATTACATCTAATTGCCATGATTTATCTCTACAGATAAATCCAATATGAGCCCTTATCGAAGGTCTGCTAAAGCATTCATCCAAATCATATAACTGTAGCAATAAATCATGGAAACTGGACTTGCTGTATTTTTCTTGAAGACGTTTTGCTATTCATCCTCCTTTCATTTTACTAGAAAAATGTCTTCAAGAAAAATACAGTCTAATTGTTTTGATTTAATGCTACAGATGAATCCAATATGTGTCCTTAATAAAGGTGTATTAATCATTCATCCAGGACATGATATGAAGGTAATAATAAATTATGAAAACTGGACTTGCTGTAATTTGCTTAAAGACGTTTTGCTATTCATTCTCTTTGCATATGTCTAGATACTTGTATAATCTAGTCTAATCTAATCTAGTCTACAGTCTAATTGCTGTCATCTATTACTGCAGATGAATCCAATATGTGTCCTTAATAAAGGTGTATTAATCATTCATCCAGGACATGATATGAAGGTAATAATAAATTATGAAAACTGGACTTGCTGTAATTTGCTTAAAGACGTTTTGCTATTCATTCTCTTCGCATATGACTAGATACATGTACAATCTAGTCTAATCTAATCTAGTCTACAGTCTAATTGCTGTCATCTATTACTGCAGATGAATCCAATATGTGTCCTTAATAAAGGTGTATTAATCATTCATCCAGGACATGATATGAAGGTAATAATAAATTATGAAAACTGGACTTGCTGTAATTTGCTTAAAGACGTTTTGCTATTCATTCTCTTCGCATATGACTAGATACATGTACAATCTAGTCTAATCTAATCTAGTATACAGTCTAATTGCTGTCATTTATTACTGCAGATGAATCCAATGTGCCTTAAAAAAAGTTTGTTAAATTATTAATCATGGTTAAAAATGTGAAGTTTATAATAAATCAAGGAAATTGACTTGCTGTATTTTTCTTGAAGAGGTTTTGCTCTTCATCCTACTTTGGTAGGACTAGGAAAACGTAAGTATTTAATTTATTTCTACAGATGAATCCAATGTGTCCTTAACAAAGATCTGCTAAATCATTTATCAAGGTCATAGTATAAATGTAGCAATAAATCAAGGCAGCTGGGCACCATGCCTTTTTATTATAAAGAATTATTCTGGATGATTTAAATGTAGTATTAAATAAAAGCAGCTGGACTTGCTTTATTTTCAACATTTATTTTGTTATTCATACTAGTTTTATAATGTCTTCAAGGAAAATAAATAAAAAATACCACAGATTATTTAAATATGTGTCCTTACTAAAGTCTGTTAAATTATTATTCCAGGTCCTCATGATATAATGTAGTAATTAATCAGGACAGCTGTACCAGCTTTTTTTCCCTTGAAGATGTTTTGCTATTGATCTTACTTTCATATGACTAGGGAAACCTACTACATCTGATTGCCTTGATTTATTACTACAGCTGAATCCAATGTGTCCTCAAAAAAGTTCTGTTAAAATGTGAACCCTAAAAAAGTACAATTACAAAATACATTCTTGTAAAAGTGTGATTTTATGCATAAAGGGAAATAGAGCACATCTGCTAATTGTAGGCTATTTGTGTCACCCCATTGTAATCTTCTTTGGTTCTGCCTCTAATCAGGAGGCTACTTCACAAACCCTTAAAGACAAAAATAACATTTCCTAAATAGGTTTTGCTTCTTTCTTACTCTTTTTTTCTGGATGGCCGAGCTGGTTTGGGTTAAAGAAGAGCACTGGCATATCAAGGATTTAACCAGCTGTTGTTGAGACCAGTATGTGAAGTGATGATATGTGACGTAAATCAAGGAATCTGGACTTGTATTTCTTTGAGGAAGTTTAGTCAGGTCAATCTAATTCTGAGTTGAGAAAGTCCGTCTGTTAACTGGCAAAATGTGTGAAAAATTGCCTATTTTGATTCTATGTTTTTTAAGACCATTAGTAATACTTAGATCAGGGGCCCCCAACCATTCTTACCAGGAGAGTCGAATTTAGCAACATCACAACTCTTAAAGAACAGGAATCAATTCCATGTAACAATACAGTGAAGTACTTGAAAATGTTAGTTTATTAAGCGTGGAGCCCCTCCCAGTACCCAAAAAATGAAGTGCACATAGATCTTTAGTTCCCTAGTAAAATACATTAAAATAAGCAGATGTCCTAGCCCCAAAGAGATTAAATGGTAGAATTGGAGATGGAGAGGCATGCTGGCTTACTGTTTTCTGTTCCCCAGCTTAATTCCTCCTTGCTTCAAAGGAAAGTGAATCAAGTCTGGAAGCTGCCAAGATAGGTCGGGACATATATTCACTTGCTTGACTATGCATTAATTCCTGCATGGTGCTGACAATGCCCAACCCATGGCACCATGTCCCTCCCCAGAATTATTCGTGTGGCAGACCTCCACCAAGCATTCCAGTCTAGCAGACTGTGAGCCACACAGCAAAGGTTCGCGAGTCACATGTGGCTCCCGAGCTTGGCGAGTACTGACCTAGAAGATACTGCTATTGGTGCATATCAAAATTAACTAAAAGTAAAAAAGTGTCTATGTTATTATCAGTATTTATTATTTTTTTACCAAAGTAGGGATGTTACAGTAAGTTGTCCAGTGAGGTTTATAGTACACATCAGCCATTTGAGAAAATGCCAGAACCTTAATATATCTAGTTAGGACCTGACTCAACCTGTTACTTTCAATATTTATTCAGCATGCTCTCTCAGTTTACTGAGAGATCAGTATGTGGACAAATGATTCTCAGCTATTCCTTGCACATGTTCTCTTACTATTCACACTATTACACTACACTAGAGACTCCCTGCCATTGTCCACTTCTCATATCTTCTTACTGCCTAGTAGTCTCTTATGCTGGGCTTACACAAGCAGATAAATGTACTGTTCGCTCAGTGAGCGAGCGACCATACAAATCTTTTGCGATTTAGCGACTGGTTTAGATGGCCAAGATTTCTTGGTCAGTTGGTTGCTAATGTGATCCCTCGTTCTTATAGCAAAACACATTTTTTTGAGGGTGACTTCCACATTCCAACTATCAAGCGATGAATGAGAATTTTTTGGACAGCCAAAACGATACGACAGTCGACCTATTAACCAATTCTCATTCATCGCTTGATCGTAGCGGTCGTTTCTCCTGATTCTGGTCGCTTTGGCAATTTCTTGCTCGATAATCGCTCCTTCTAAACGAGCCAATAGTTACTACATGTCATCTGACCGCATCCTGAAAGAAATATGTGAGATGGCTCCCTACCTCCATTCATTGTACATGCCCTCTTACTGTCTCTTGATTGGACCTTGTAAGAAATAGCAAGAGGACTCCTGATAATAGTTCTCACAATATCCTTGGAGATCCTATGTGATCATGACCAGCCTTTAGGTTGTGCAACCTGTGCAGTCACACAGGATGCCAACCCTAACCATCTGTAAAGGGGCAAGGGGGTGCACCATTGAGACACAAGGCATCACCTTACCTAGCCTAGTATCCCTTCTTAACACCTGTGGTTGTGTTGGGTAGTACATGTTTTCATCTCTATCCCAAGCTTCTTTTGGTTTCCTTTTTATTCCTCTTTGCCTCTGCCTCACTCCTCTCTTTTCACCTTCTCCCCATCTCTCTCTGTGTTCCTTTTTATTTACATTTATTCCATTCTCCCTCTGCTTTACAATGCCTTCATCTGCCTGCTTGTTTTGCATCCTCTTCGCATCCTCTTGCACTTTCTTCTATTTTCTATTTTCCCTGTCCGTCTTGCTTTTCCACATTCCATCCATCTTTTGTACATTCCTTTCTTCTGCCTTTTTCCCACATTTCCTCCATCTCCCGTTTTTCACAATTCATCCTTTCCCCTCTTATTTTTTTACATTATTTTGTCTCCCTTTTTATTTTGTCTCCCCTTTTTGCATTTGCCCTATAAGACAAAGCAGCTGCATTTGCTTTGTTTTTCTAGAAGACATTTGATGGACATACTTGTTAATACATTTTTAATTGAGATGTCTAACAAAATATCTTCAAGAAAAGGCAGAACACCTCCACATGCTTTGGCTTGTGGCTTACTACAGATACACCATGACCTGGATAAATGAGAACCTTCACAGGCTCATAGATTCTACCCCTGTTCCATTGACATGTCTTTTCGCCATGTTTTGGGAAGATCCTGTGAGAACTGAATTTCGCAACTGGGTTCTGCTCATAGTCTCTGGCTGCACTTGCTATTAGAAGCAGCACAGTTAGATGGAAGCAATATGTTGCTATTCAGTAGAAATATGCCCATACTGCGACTTGGGGGGCTTTAGTGAGAGAGTAGAATGTGTAGCCAGTACTATACATAGCCGTTCATTACACACCATCACACGTACTCCAGAAAACAGTCGGTCAGTGAGTTGGCCCATGTTGGGCTCCTGCTGGGATTTTTCAGAATTAGATTTTTTTTACTATATATGTTACCCACATACTTGGAATTAGTTGTGGCAGGGAGGATAAGTAAAATGGTGGTGGTGGGGGGGGGGGCTTACTGTTAAACATTCCATCATAAGCAGAGTAGGGAATCAAGGAGCACTGAAGACAGTCTTGAGATTAAGTATAGGAGCATGCCAGTCCTAGAAGCCACTGTTCAGACAGCTATTCAAATCTCAGGCCCCACGTGGTCCTGGTCCCAGGAAGTAACAAACAGGGATGAGGAGGAAGTTTACACAAGCCCAGGAAGTGTGTTACTTTAATCAATCATGATAATATTAATTTAGATAGCTGAATATGCTTAAAAATAAATCTGTTCCCCAATAGTATTATTAGAACCCGATATTAAAGAAAAAAGGGAATGTGAAAAAAGAGGAGCAGGTAACGAGAAAAGTAATAACGATGGGGGAGTGTCAAAAAGAGAGATAGAAGGAATCAATGTGAAATAAAGAAAATAACTGAGGGAATGTGAGAGAGACCTGTAGGAGGAAAAGAATGGGAAAAAGTGAGAAAGAATGAGAAGAAATGTAGAAATGTAGAAAACAGGAGGTAGAGAGAATGAGGGAAAAAAACAAATAAAACCCAGGCACCTGACTGGGTTTTAGGATGGAGCTGTCCTACAAATAAAGTAGCAAATAATGACGTATGTTTATCTGACAAATTTGTCCCCTTTGGGGTATTTAACATATTTAAAGGAGTATCCCCAAATGTGTTTGAATACCCCATAGGGAGCCATATTTGCTGAACAGAATATCTGCCTTATTGGAAAAAAATCCGCACTTCATTTTGTGGGATAGCTCTAAAACCCACCCAAAAATATCAGGTGCCGAGTCATTTTGTTTTATTGTACACTGAGCTGGAAATTCTCATCCTCTCCAAAAATTGTGGTTAATACGTTCATAAAGTTGAATACATTTCCCATCCACCTGTAATGCAGGCTGTCTGTTATTAGCATAGATAGGTCCGGGGATTGTACATGACATTTCAGAGACCTGGGGATTTCCACACAAGGTGTTTCCCATAACTGGGATTATTGAGCCTACAATACACTTACTTACTCACAGAACAGCTGCCCCCATCCCTGCCTTTATATTTCTGAATTGTTTAGCAGGAAAGGGGTTTATTGATGAAGGTCTAGCGCCAGGTAGTGTTTCGTAGTGACAGGCAGCGTCTGGTGAACGCCGGGCGCTTTACGCAAAACCACATTTATGAATGCGATTCTGGTGAGGTAACAGCGCCATGTAGCGTAAGATTCATCATTACAGGTGGCTCAGCGTAGAGTGCCGGCGCTTTTGTTTCCGGAGCGCCAGGTCTTACCTGTCGCTCTCCCATCCATTTCAATGGACGTTCCTTCTAATCTCTTTGCTGGTGTTATTTTTTTTTTCCTCTCAAATAATTGTTTCACCTCTTCTTGCCTGGAAAAAAGTATTTTTTATGTGTATGTGTATGGTGTAAGTATGGTGAGAGTCGCTAAGAGTCGATTGCACTGAGCTGGCGCTACCTCTCGCCCCCTGCAGAGCTGTACTGGTGTTACAGCGCCCAACATACATCACATTCATCAATGCCGGACAGGTTACTACATCGACCGAGGCGCTCTGTTACAGTGCCCGATAGCCGATCACAGCGTATACTATCAGTCGCTCTAAGCGTCGCTATACAGACACTCTGCCGATACCTGGCGTTAGTAATGAATCAGCCTCCACGACAGAGAGGCTGATTCATTACTACCGCCAGGTATCGGCAGATGAGCATCTGTATAGCGGCGCTTAGAGCGACCGCTAGTAGATGCTGTAAGCGGGTCTCGGGCGCTGTAACAGAGCGCCTCAGTCGCTGTAGTAACCTGGCCGATTGATGAATGTGATGTATTTTGGGCGCTCTAACACCAGTACAGCATTGCAGGGAGCGAAAGGTAGCGCCAGCTCAGTGCGACCATCTCTCGGCGCTCCACACCATAAGGACAGACACAAGTCTGTTTTTGAACACATATACACCAGTAACAAAGCGAAAACACATGGAATGACGTTGTTTTAACACTGTGACATTAACACTTTAGTGTCAGACCTGTAATGACAATTCTGCATAAACATATAAAAAGTCAAAAACGTTTCTAAAAATGTTTGTTTGCAGCCAGGAGAGGTCACACAATGATTCGAGCAAAAAAAGACGCTGTTAGAGTCGCTCACCAGATTCGCTTTCATATGTGGGTTTGCGTACAGCGCCCAGCGTTCACCAGGCCCTGCCTGCCCTACGAGGCGCTACCTGCCGCTATCCCTTCTTGAATAACCCCCAGAGTCACAGGGGTATTGGAAGTAGGAATAGCACATGTTTTACTTGTGAATTAAACATGTTTTACAATTTAGCTAATTTTTTGTGTACACTTACCTGTAAGTAAAACCATCAGCTTCCTGTATTAATCAGTTCATTCCACACAGGGCCATTGCCATGTTTACTTATGGCTGCTGACTGCTATCGAACAGCAAATACACCTTTGTAAAGCACACTGCATTAATATATCACATACACTTTAATTGTTTAGTTACTAGAGTATTAAATATACTCCTTGTCTCTTCGGCATTCTACACATATCAGTTCCCTAGAAAAACCTGCAGAATAACAGAAATACAAACACTTTATAGCTAGGCGTAAAGCAGACCTATACCCTTCCATACAAATCTGAGCAAGAGAGGCTCATGGTCCATAGGGACACTAAACAAACCTATCCCCTCATACTATATGCAAGCCCTGCATCAGTGAGATGCTCAGGGGCGTAGCTAGGGGGGGCACTTGCCCCAGGTGCAGCAGGTCAGGGGGGTGCCAAAGGGGGGGGGGGGGCTGAGAACAGGTGGGGGGGCACCATTTTGAATCTTTGCCCTGGGTGCCAGAAAACCTAGCTGCTCCTCTGGAGATGCTTATTTTTTTTTTTACCAGAGCTCTATCCACTGGGGCAGGAAACAGCTCGCACATGTGTGGCGGCCACACGTCCTATAATGGGAGGTGTGCAATGTTGCAATGTGCTTCTGCCTTAAACTGGATCAACAGCCTTGCCCATCTGCATGCATGATATTGAATCATTGTCAGCACTTACATTTGCTCCTGCATCCACTCAAAGCTGAAACGCCACCTCACCGATTTTATCCTGGTTGTAGCCACCTTGAAGCCCCCCAGAAACTTCCTTTCTCAGCTTCCCAGCTGTGGGTTATAGCCCACAATGTACAGAAGCACCTCCTCTCTGCATGAAGCTCCATGGGATGCCATTTTGGTTGTAAAATTTACCACGGCAGGAGTTACAAATATGCAAAAGGAAGGGCTGCCAGCTCAGACCCAAATGCCTACAAAGTCAGAAGGTAGTTGCCACGCAACGCGTCAGTGGTACTGGCATGCTGGGCATGGTGGTGGAGTAGGACCTGACTATGTGATCATGTGGTAATGTAGATTGTTTTTTGATATTGTCTCAAATCATGTTTGATTGATTGTTATTGCGCTAGTATTTTTATTGTATATGCCCTGGAGTCTCTCTCTTTCTGTAGGCACTTTGCACCTTTTTGCACTTAGCACTTTAGTTTTCACTGTTATATGTCTTGCACTGTGACTCTCACTTGGTCTTATATGACTCTCTATTGCTGTACATAACTATCAGCATCTATTACTCTCTACACCTTCATGTGTCTTGCACATATCACTGGCACAGCTCATAGGCGAGACTCCTGGGCATATTTATACATGTTATAGGCTTGATCTACTGTTTAATAGTTATTACACCATTATTAAATATTTAGAGTAGTCCGCCACACTCCAGCCCGAGCAGATATGTTTTTAATTTTTTTTAAGGTATGTTTTGGCTATCACAAATAAAGATTTTTGATTGATGAAGAGACCAATAGATTGGTACTTCTGTTGAGCGGCTGACTTTGTAGGCATTTGGGTCTGAGCTGGCAGCCCTTCCTTTTTCATATTGATCCTTGCCCGGTTTCCGGGCATTTAGGTCTACTTCAGCCAGCATCCAGTGTAGATACTCAGTGGGATACATTGCTGTGCAGGTAAACAATTTTTTCTCAGGAGTTACAAATAGGTAAATGGATGTTTATGCGGGAGGGATGTATAGGAACACTGTTTCTTGTAAGGGTATTGGTCCGGTTAAAACGGAATTCCACCCAAAAATTACCCCCCCCCCCTCCCCTGCCACCCTTTCCTGACACTGGGGCAGGATAAGGGAGTTACCAAAAAAAACCTTTACCTTCACCACGCTCCAGCGACACTCTCCTGGTTTTTATGTGACCACTGTACAGAAAGACACAAAGCAGCATCCCCAGGCTCTGTACATGCACGTGGAGCTGGGGGATGGTGCTTTATGTCTCTCTGTGTCCTGTTCCACCACACAGAAAGACACACAGCTCCCCCGGCTTTGTGCGCACCCACCACCCATGTAAGCGCCTGCAGGTGACTGATAGCAGCCAATTGCTGTAGCATTTGGACACAGTTGGCAGTCACACAAATTGTCGATGAGTGGGGAGGCCTTGCAGTGTGGGGGACCACTTTAAAAATTCGCTGGACTAGATTATGTGAACAAGTGAGTATCCAAGTGCTGGAATAGGAGTGTTCAGATATGAGGGGATAAATGGTGAGCTTTAGCTGTTTTTATGCCTCTTAAGAGGGGGCCTGGTGTTGTTCATACCGTAACCTTTTTCCCGTCATATTTGGTCCCTAGGATGCCAATTTGTAACTAAATTAGATCAAGTACGGCTACTAAACACTGAAACAGCCACTATAAATGGTGACTTCATGGACCTATTGTGGTCTATACCGTCAAATCCCTGTAGTTATGTCCCTGTTTATGTTTAGTTTAAGAATTCATTTGAATGCTCCTTATATGCACCTTATAAAGGAGCTTCTCCACACATCCTTGATAATCTCATAGAGGTGGACAATAGGGTTGATTCAGAGCCCCTTTCTCACTTTTTTTTTGCTTGAATATTTCCATTCTCGTTCATTTTTTCCCCTCGTCTGATTCAGCAAAGCCTTTTTTCTGCGAAAACTTTAGTGTGAAATGTTTTCATTTTTGCATGATTTTTTGTTTGGTAGCAAAACCTCCATAAAAATGATGAGAAAGGGGCTCTGAATCAACCCTAATGCTTCTACCTCATTGGAAGAACTACATCTTAGAACCAAACTAGATGCATGGGAGTAAAAAGATTGCTTTCGCAAATTGAGGGAGAGATGCCGATGAACTGAAAAGGAAACATTTTCATATGTTAAAGTGGACCAAAAATCTAAACCGACTTTTGATCGGCTAACAATTTTCCAGAGATACCAGCTAAGGAACATGTTGTTTTTGTTCATGTACAACCCCCCAGAATAGCGAGTTGAGCCATTGTAGCTGGTTACTTTTTCTTCTTACAAACCCAAAACACATTTGTGTTTATTGGTGCTTTAATGGAAAGCACATACAGACTAATACAGAACAACTTGCGCAAAAATGAAAACACTAGCAGGCAGTCTGAGGGACCGAAGATGCTGCCAAAGATGTCAGAGTGCATTAAGAATCTATACATGAATGTGCTTCTGATGGGTATTTATTCTAAAATTGGACTCAGCATCAGAAACGTCACTATACAGGAATAGTCAGACACATTCCACTTTTAAACGCAAGTCGTTTACGGGTGCATTTGTTTTAATCTTGGGAAACGGTGCAATCGGGCTGATACAAAGCTGGGTCCTGACATGCAAGAAAGATCAATCGGATAATAACATACTTAATAACTGTCCAGTTCAAAGATGGGACAATAAACATGTCAAACACAATATTAGTCATCCTTCCTAATCACTTCTTTTGCAAGTGTTACTCCTTCGGAATGAGGATTACCATTTCTAAGTCACTGTTATGTAGTGATGACTATTTGACTGAATTCTCTACAGACATCAAACTATGACAAATCTGTATTAAATTAATCTCTTGATATATATATATATATATATATATATATATATATCTGCAAAACTGAATTACCGTATATGCATCAATAATATCAGACAACATTTTTCTAGTATTACATTTACTAGTACCACTGGTTTGGAAGCTGCACCTTAATATATTAACTATGATAGGTGTAAAGATACACTTACCCTTAGTTGACCTTTGGGGGTTTGCAACCTGTACGATTGCGCATAACACCATCCCAAACTCTATATAAGGGGGCACCAGCAGACACCATTCAGACAACACTTTAGAGAAAGTTCAGCTAGACCAGCAGTCTCTCTTTTCTACATTTCTCCCATCCTTTTTATTTCTTATCTTGTCTTTTCCTATTTGAGTCATTTTCTGTTTTACACTATCCCTAGATTACATAATCCACTTGATCTGCGCTGATGATTTCTGGATGATTTTGCGCATGATTTCTGTTTCTACATGCCAACGGTCTGATGACGAGCAAGACTTTATTGATCAACACATTTTTGTTCATCACTCCATTTGCAGCGTTTTCACATCAATTAATGTTCAATATTGCGGTCAATTTAGCATTTTTTAATTTGGAGAAATAGGCCATTAATCACACCTTACGTTGATATATACACTTTCATGTGTTTTGCATTCTACATGTGTTTTAGGTGGTTTTTGAATTGTGTCATTGCTTTTATAAAGTTATAAAGTTATAAGTTAAATTATAAGTTAAAGTTACCAGTAGAATTGTATGTGCATGAAAATGGAATTCACAGTCATCAAAATGCACGAGATCAGCTTACAAAGCTTTTGGGCATCTGCAACTGAAAAACTAAAAAGAAATAGGGCAACTTAACTGGTGGTAGTATTTTTGGCACTTGTGTTTTGAAATTAGGAGGCTCTAAACTTTTTGAAGTGGAAGTCCAGTCTTTAGCTGATGCCCCCCGCCGCTGAGGCAGGATGGAGAAATCAACAAACTTACCTGGTCCGCACAATCCAGAGATGTCCGTCTGTGTTTCCAGCAATGGCCATCTAAGTGAGGCTGCACAAAGCAGAATCTGCCACTCTGTGATGGCGCCGTTTCTGCTGAAGCTGTGCATGCGGGGGGGGGGGGGGGGGGGCAATTTGTGCAGCCTCCCTGCGCCCGCCATTTAAAGTGCGAATGGACAGCGTTGTATTCTGGGAAAGATAATGTTTTTTATTTTGTTAACATCCCCTGTCCTGCTTCTGCGTTGGGGGGGGCATCAGCTAAAGACTGGAAGCCTGCTTAAAATAAAAAAACGACTTCACCCAAAGCCTTTAACCCTCGTAGTCCTGCGGGCTGCAGTGGTCCTGTTAAGTAGCTCTTGGCCCTAAAGCTGCTGACTGGGTCCCTGGTGTCCTTATGAATGTCCTTTGGGCTGAGGCGCGCGCTCCCGTACCCAGCTATTCACATAGGCTGGGGCGGGAGCAATCCTCAATCTAAAGTGAAGTGGGTATGTGGCCACTCCTGATCGCCAAGCTCTGTGTCTAAACAGAGCTGTATTCCAGGCATTAATATGCATATGTCCTGTATGGTCAGGGAAAGGTATGCACTTATCTTTCGTGCCGTGCAGCTGTCCGAAGATCAGTAACTCACCAGACCGCTGGATCTGAGCCTGCGCCTTATCCCTTTCTTCCTGCGTTACCCCGGGGCCTGAACTCCATTGGCGCTTGTGTGCCGGGTCCTGCCTCCTCAGTCACAGGGGTGTGGCCATTTCCTACAATGAAAAGGTCTGTGACTGATGTCTGGTCGCATACCCAACCCTATATATTGGCCATGGATGGCGCGAGTTGCAGACTATTGCACAGGCTCAGATCCAGTGATCAGGTACACAGGACAAAACCTACAAGCAGAACAAAACCCTTTTTTTTGTCCTCGTGCCCCCCCACCCGCCCTATTACCTAAAGGCAGTGCTGTCGGCTTGGTGGTGACCCGGTTCTTAAAAAACATTTTTCCACCGCCAAAGCCAGGTCCTCTGGCAGTTTTGAGATTGCCAATTGGCTGATCTCAAGGCTGCCAGAAGACATGCCGCATCCCCAGTTTCCCTGTGGAGTGCGCACTGCAGGCCTATCTGTATGGCTGGGCGCGGGAGGGCGGCTCTGGAAGGCTGCAAGGAAGCCGGCTGCCAGTAAAGGTGAGTTTACTGGCGGCTCTGGGGGTTTCACAAAGCAGGGCATCCCGGTATATGATGCCCTAGGGGCAGGCTGGCGCCCTGGCCCTGGAGTCTTTTAGATTCCAGGCCTTGTCGCAGGGTTGTTATGAGCTGCTTTAAAGTCTGCTGGGCACCGCGGTATCCCGGGCCATGGCGAGCATCTGGGTCTTTATTTATGATTTTTACTCCTCTTTAACCTTTTAAGTGTCAGCCTACCTGGATGGTTTTTGTCACCCTTTGTTGCCAGGCCATTTATCACTATTTTGCGCTACGCATGTTCAAATGTGATTTTTGAAGGGATTTATAATGTATTGTTTTTTTTCAGCATAGTCTGGACTTTAACATGAAATGTCTTGTTTGTCATTTTTTAGGTGTATTCTCAATATTTTTGGGTGAAATATGTGCAAAAAAAAAAAAAAAATCTATTTTTTACAATTTGTAGTGTTTTTTGAAATAAAAAAATGTAAGTTTGTCAATAAAATCTTATTGTGTGTGAAATCCCAATTTCTCCCGGTTACAGCGGTACCACATATGTATTGGTAGACACCTTTTCCTGCCCAGGAGACTCCCTCAAACTGAAACAGCGCTTTAGGGGATTTTCAGATAAAATGCAACTATGCTATGTGCTATGCGCACCTTGCAGTGGAAGTACACACCTCAGGCTTTCTAGGCGTACCAGGCTTGTTGATGTGGCCACAGTTTTCTGGAAGTAATCCCTCAATGTATTCTTTGGTTGCAAAGAGTTTCCCTAAAAAAAGGATAAAAAAGCAGAATCAAAGCCACATTTTCCTAAAAAAAACTATATACAAACAAGAAAAAACAAGTTTAATCTGAAAAAGCAATATCCCCCGAACATGCATAGCCACTGTCAAGGGAAGAGTTGGCAAACACCCCAAAGTAGAGCATGTGCGTAACGGTAATTTTACTTTTCAGTTCTGCACACAAAAGTGCGCACCTTGCGATTTTTCAACCAAAACAACCCTTTACATTTGGAATATCCCCCATAAACCATATATTCCCTGAAAGTACACATGTTAAGCTTTCTAAGCGTACCCAGCTTGTTGTAGTGGGCTCATCTTTCTGGAAGTAATCCTTCAAAGAATTCTTTGGTTGCACAGGTTTTCCCTAAAAAATGTATAACAAAATAAATAAATAAAGCGTAAAAAACGCCTTTTCCTAAAATATAAATAAGCAAACGAGAAAAAAACAAGCTAAGTCTGAAAGCGCAAGGTCCCCCGAACAGAACAATACCCAACATGCATAGCTACTTTTAACCCTTTTAATTGCCAGCCTACTTGAGATTTTGTCACCCTCTGTTGACAGGTAATTTTTCCCCATTGTGCGCCATGTTTTGCGCCATTTTTGCTGGAATTTTCAGGAAAATTATATATATATTTTTTTGCAGTAGAGTTTAGGCTTTAACATGAAATGTCTTGTTTTTAAATTGTATTCTGTTTTTTACAATATTATTAAGTAAAAAAAAAACATTGTCTCCTTTATTTTAAATAAAAAATGTATTTTATTAAAGAAAACCATATTGCATGTGAAAGTCCCATTTCTACCGATTAGAACGGTACCACGTTTATCCGTAGCCCCCCGTTCCTGCCCAGGAGACCCCCCCAAACTGAAACAAGTACTTTATAACATTTACAAAAAATATACAACTACCATCCACACTACAAAGGGTTAAATCGAGAAAATCCCACGGGGGACCCCATTTTTTGGGGATTTTTAAGGGTTAAAAACCCTTAAAAACCCCCCCAAAAATGACATGGGGTCCTCCCTACCCAAAGTAACCGGCCCGGGACCAGATATGCAAGGCTTGTAGGAACAGGGCACAGGGGCCAGCTTTGGTGGCCCCTGGCCCTGCAGGCTACAAGCCGGCATAGCCTATGGCCACGGGCTCTTCTGCCCCCCCCCGAGCTTTGGGGAGGCAGGTAATTGGGGGTGCCGGCGGGTTAATGGCAAGTCACCTGCTAGCCGCAGGTGATTTGCCAGCCCCGAGCCTTGTGAACTTGGTATAGGGGTCTCATGGACCCCTTACCAGTTCACAATGGGTTAAATGTAAAAAAAAACACACACATAGAAAAAAATATTTTATTAGTTTTTTTTTTTAACACCTCCCATCCATCCTGGAGCACTGTGTCCCTTGACAATCACTGGCTTCTGCTCACCTGCTGGGTGACAGAACAGGGGTGAATTAAAAAAAAAACCCTTAAAAATCCCCCCAAAAATGACACGGGGTCCCCCTTACCCGAAGTAACCAGCCCGGGACCAGCTATGCAGGGCTTGTAGGAACAGGGCGCAGGGGCCAGCTTTAGTGCTGAAATTCTAGGATGTTCTCAAAAGAGAACGGACTTGTTTCCCCTACTCTCCCAGAGTACGAACCCCCTGATAGAGAGTACAAGGATACATATCCCTCCCTCCCGAAGGAGAAGAGGGAACTTGGTCCTCAGGTACTACCCGAAGGATTCCCTGTGGACCACTAGCTGGATCCCTCAGCATAAGACACTCATTGCCAGTACATTCCCAGACAGAGGGCAGGTCTCAAGCAATCCGTTTGCTAAAGGGTGATGACTTCCTGTGCCCCCTGGCTACCAGGAAAGGCCTCCCCACATCAACCTCTGCTGGTCATGATCCCATGAGATAAGGTCTGGCCCAACACTCTATCCGGCCACAAGGCCAGGAAACATACCACAACCATAGGCAGCCACCTTCGTGATCATGGTGTCCAGCCTGTCAGTATAGCTTCTTGGAGATGATGGCCATACCCCCACCAGGCATTTATGGATTGCCAGCCTGCATCAATGGAGGAGAACAATGTATTCTTTCGGGAGGAGAGCAAGAACATGTGCCCTGGGGTCACTGGGACAAACTGAGGGGCATCCCAGATTGGGTTGCCCCTAGGGAGGGGAACAAATCTCGGTGCAGGAAGTATTTACACATCACACACACAGAGCAAGAGCCACAGAATCATGAATAATAATGAGTAGGCGGGGCAATGCAAATCATCTTTATAAGCAAGCTTAGCGCTATTAGCGCTTTCCCCGTTTGATGGGCGCCTCCTCATCCTCCTCCTGACATTACAGCCAGGCGAACACACATTGTACATTAGAAAACAAGTCCTGCACAAACAAGAGCAGCTGCATGTGCGACATATCGCCGACAGAGGCAGTGGTGCCGCCGAGCTCCCGCGCACACTGCTGGAATGCACTTAGATAAACACTGCATAGTAGAATACCTCCCTTTTTATACTGCCCACAGAGCTGCCAGCCAATCAGCGCGCGGCTCGGTTTCAAGGCTCCCCCGTCACATTGCCCTGCTCCGGGAAAACAAAGCTTAATTTCCACGAAATCTTTTCTTTTTCCCGCTTCGGAACGGTGCGGCTTGTCGTTGCCAGGAGGGCGAGAGGTCCCGGGGTGCGGCGGAGACGAGCTTCGGCGGGCTGAGGGGGCTGGTGCGGGCGCCTTGTTTATCTATAGTATCGGGAGGGGGTGCCTTGAAACCGGCGCTGTCCCATTTCCTCTGTTGTTTTGCTGCTCTCTGCTCCGGATTCTCCATGTTGAACCAATTCTGAGATTGGGGGCTGCGAGCCGCCTCTGCCGCCTCTTTCTCCGGGCCACCAGGGCGAGCTCCCCCCGAGCACACACCCCACATACACACACGGATCGCGGGATCATCGGCGCCGCTGTTAGATGGAAAGCAGCTCCATCATCGCCCAAGTGCAGAGAGAAGAGGCGATCGCACACCCCAAACCAGGTGAGCACACCCCATCTATTACCCCATGCATGCCTACCTGCCTGTCATTAACCCCCTCCTGCATAGGGCATCTACTATTTACTGCCATTTTATATAAAACGCCTGTGATGTCAGCCATCGGACTGTATTGGGTGGGGGACATGTTGTGCAGCCCCCTCCCCATCATCTATCTAGGGGTGTGATCTCATTTGAACACAGGCTGTCTGTCTGTTAATAAGGCAAAAACACCCGGCTGTCACCAGCGTGTACCCCTTACCGTATAACTGTGTACCCCTTACCGTATAAGCGGGCTAGGGACCTGTCAACTTGTCATTGCTGGGGGGGGGGGTTGTTACATGATTTAATTTCAGATCCGTACAGGATCACTACACTAGCTGTCCAAAATATTATCTCAAAATGTCCGGGATGAAAATCCTGAAATGGTTAGATAAGCCCACAGGGACCCCCGTCTCCCATTGTTTTGGTAGGTTTTAGCATGAGAGTTTTTGTTGGAGTTTGGGTTCATTTTTAGACCTGATTGGTAACCACCTGTACAAGATCGAGGTAGACCACTTTGGTAACTCAATGTTGGGTGATTGAGGTTTTGGTTGGGTTGAAGATCCAGTTGAGTTTTTCTTCTTTTTAGATCCAAGCTTACAGTCCTGCAGAAGATTGAGGACCTGATCACCTTGGTCTCCTGGTGTTGGGTCTAATTTTATGATTGAGGTTTTGGTTAGGTTGCAGGTTCAATTACGTTTTTTTCCCCAAGTGTAAAGACAGAAGATTGAGTAGCCTGACCACCTTGGTCTCCTGATGTTGTTTGGGTCTAGTTTTATTATCTATTATTTAGGTTTTTGATTGGGTTGCAGGTTGAGTTTGGGTTTATTTAGACCTGAGGGGTAATGTCATGTAGTGGATCTAAAAAGCCCATCTTGGTCACCTGTTGTTGGGTTGGTCTGGTTGTATTGTTGAGGGATTTGCTTGAGTTGAAGGTGGAGTTTAGGTTTGTTTAGACCTGAGCATAATGTCCTGTAGAGGTTCAAGGAAGACCTTCTTGGTCAACTGGTGTCGGGAACTGGAGGTGTATAATTTTTTTTCTAAGCTTTTGGTAAGGTTGCAGTTCCTATTCAGTTACTTTAGACCTGAACGTTAATTCCTGAAGAGGATTGAGTAGCCTGTTGGGTATTGGATAGGTTTTTATAATTGAAGTTTTTGGTCGGGTTGCAGGTCCGGTTCCGGTCTAAAGAAACTGAAACAGACCTGCAACCCAACCAAAAGTGTTAATCCTAAAACTAGACTTGAACAATACTGTTCAGGACTTTACACTCAAGTTTAAAGAATTGGAAGAGGATGGAGTAACTTGCAAATACCAGCTGGTCACAGTGTTTGATATCAGATGGGCTCGGTTTATATGATTACAAGGTCTCTTGAGACCTGACCAGAGTTCTGCAATAAGTGGTGTACCATGCAGAGGACTATGGGCTACTCCATTTCCATTAACTTGAATTTGGTTGCTGGTTGGGTTGCAGGCCATGTTGCGATTTGCTTTACATCACAGGGAGCTTGTCATTAAATAGTTTACCCTACAACGATCCAACAAATACCCTGCTTGGATTTCAGATATGTCCAGTTATATAAATGAATTTGAGTTGCTTTGCCGGTCGGTTTGGTGTTTCATTAGACATTTCAATAAAATCCTGCTGTGTGCCAAGTATGTTGCAGAGATCCAGGAGGTATTGGAAGAGTCCAGTCACATGACTGGGATTGCTGATCAATTTTAAGTTCTTTTGACCTGTGTCTTGCATAGGCCAGTTATTGTGTTTGGATATTAGCTGGGTCATTTATATGACTTGGATTTAATAATCTGTTCAGTCTAAGGTTCTTTATGGTGGAACACCAGCTCATGTTTAGATTTGAGCTTTGAATATCTGTGGATTTCAACACTCTGTATGTAGCATGACATGATAGTGCTGTAGGAATAAGCTGGGTTGTAAATAAGACATTTGGTTATGGGTCAGCATGAACCACCTTGTGTAGAATTCTGTTTATGAGTGGAACATGTCTGCTGAGGCAATGGGGAACAGAGAGGAATAAAGTTCCCTGTTAACATTTTCCAACCTGTCGCCTCCTCCTAGAGATTGGTCATCCTGGCTGAGGTTCAGTAGTAGGAAGGTTGTTGTGCACGTCAGATATTTTCCTGATGTGACTGTCCCTGACCAGATCCTGTCTTGTTTGTGTTTGTATGATGGAGTTGTTGTCCACATGACCTAACCATGAATCTGAGTACTTTGCCCTAATCAAGTCCTGATCAATCCATCTCAGGGTTACCCTGGCCAGGCGTTGGGATTATGTAGTTGAATGCAATCCTTTAAACATTTGTTGCTTTTGTTACAATCAGATGTCTTAAAGCATTAACATATCGTCTGTTGAAAATGTTGTATTATTTTCGTTTATGGATTATAATCTGAGGTTGTGTAATGGCTGGTCTTTGCTGCAGGGGGCCTCCCATGTATGATCATAGGAGGGGGTGTGTATGATAGGCTGCCCTGTGTGACAGTTGATTACGAGATGTTGTTTTGTATCGTGGTCACATGGAACAATTACGCCGTTACCTTGTTTCTTACGAAGGGCATCACTGCTCTCTCGGCCAAGCCTGGAGGATTTTGAAAGCCATCAGAAATCATCATCTGATTGTTCTCCTCTGAAAAGAAATGGATTGCTATTAACATACAATGCCTACAGGGAGTCACAGATGAGCTTGCAATCTGTCGGAGAAAGCACTGAGAAATATAAAAAAACAAACTCTGCCCATTTTCGCGCAGTCTGATTTTGATCTCGGTAACTATGCAGTGTGAGTTGAGTGCTTGGGTGGACCCTTATACTACAATGGCAGGAAAGTCGCTACCGGTGGCTGTCTCTTTCCTTGGTGTGTGTCTGCACAAGTTGTGTCTAGGATGTGATTGTATTCTACTGGCTGGCATATTTGTTGTATATCTGGCCATCCAGTGAAGCATTTGATTAGTTACCGATGGCGACATGCTTGCTAATTTCATGCCAAGGGGGACCTCATGAAATCGGGAGTCTCTGCAAGGAGGAAAATGTTCTCATTATCAATGTTCATCTTTGCACAATCTTTACAAATAATTTGCCACTATAAACCGGCTGCTCTGAAATGTTGGCCACTGCCATCCAGCAAGATGACTGCCTTTCATCGGGGGATCTTTCGTTCCTCACATAGCTATGCTTTGTAGCTGCACGTCTTACTTTGAGTTACTTACCTCTAGTAAGTCACAAATGTCTATTCCTGGAGTGTTTTGGATTCTAGCAGAATCCCACCCTTCTTGGTGGGTCTTATGGGGAGACATTTTAGGGAGAGACCCTATATGTACTTTAGACCTTATATGTACTTTCTTAGAAAGCATTTACAAGGGGCATAAGTCCAAGAATACGATCACCCATCACTCACAGCAGCTATATATTGTTTTTTTTTTCTTTCATAACCGTTTTTTATAGACTATCCAGGTTAAAAAAATATGAATACCCCTTTCCCCTGTGGCTGCTTCATCCAGGTTCAGTGCTCATAAACGTACCTGTTTCTCAGATCAAGTCCCATGGCTTGTACACTCCATGGGATTCCATGGGCGGCGCTCCAATGTCCACAGGCTCCATTCATATTATGAAGATGGTGGCACCAGTGTGCTTGGAGATCTCACCTCACAAACCAGTATGTTTCTGAGTGCCAGGCTCTGAGGGAACTGATTCAGGGCTGTGTCTTTTTTCCTTTTTTTCAAATGTAAAAAACGTAACCCCCGCTCTGCCCCCTCCAAATAGCGACCCTGCTAATGTAATAAAAGGGGGAAAAAAAGATACTCGCCCCTTCACCCCTGCCCCTCAAGTCAGCGGTGCTGCAGCCCCAAACGGCCGGCCACCATCTCCTGAAGTCCCAACTAGCCACTGGGAGCGGACCCTCTCTGCATCGCGCGCCACTCCCAGTGGCCGGGACTTCTGGGAAGATGGTAGAGGGCTTTTGGTGCCACAGCTGTGGACTTTGGGGGCTGGATTCGGGGTAAGGGGAAAAACTTTTAATTTTTTTTCCCTTTTATTACATTATAAAGGCGGGTGCAGGGTGGCGGTTACATTTTTTTTTTTTTTCAGAAAGGGGCTGGAGTGGCCCTTTAACTACCATCCTTTTGCTGACCAGGGCCAAAGACCCTGAAATGCATGTCTTCAAGTGCTATGACTATGCAATATAAATATTTAAAGCTATATCCAGGCATTGCATGCTTTAGTGATCACATTAGTGCTTGAAATAGTAATTTCAAGCATACAGAGATGATTTGCATTGCATTGCATTGCTGAATAATTCTGTTATTCACGGCAAGTGTCAAAACTGTTTTTTTTATTTTTTTATCCTTTTGGTAAGTTATGTCAGTCACGTTGAGGGTGGGCTTTTTGGCTCAGGAAGAGACCCAGTCCTAACACTTGAGAGGCCAAGCATTCCATGAGTTAGGTGGGCCAAAATGATACCTTTTGGAGTCTTGCATGGTGGGAAGTGCTGTTGGTTATGCCAGCACGTTTCCCCAGCCCTCAGTCTTAAGCTCAGGATTTGTTTACTTATTTTAATCTTTCTTTGACTTGTTCAAACAGACATTTCCCAGAACAGTTCTATTCTGCTTGTTCCCTTATGGCGATAACACCACTGACGTGTGACCTGGGTAGATGGTGGCGAGTGTTGTTTGATTTCTAGCTTTCCCACATTGGCAAGTATGAAGCTGGCCACACGTGATGGAAGAATTATGAAGGCAACAATGCTATTTCTATAGTAATCTCTAAAAATCAACCAGCATTGGATCCTGACAACAAGCCCCTGATGGAGGCTGCTTTGGTATTTCCTTTGGGAATATAAAAAGCCATTCAAGACAATGAGTAAAATGCATTTTAGTTGAGCAACTCAAAGAAAAGTGACACTCTAAGTTGAAAGTTACAGGATATATGCGTTTTTCTTATTAAATATGGTTTGGAATGAGTGATTGCACTACCAGTTGTCTAGTGTATAGCTGCCGCTGGACACTAATGGCAGCCAGCCGAGCTGTGTGTAAATTAATGGAGCTTGTCTTGTGTTTATGGTCACCTGTCGCTATGCCGCTTTGGTTGAATGCTACACTAATAAGTTAAAGTTTAGCTTTGGTAAATAATCGCTTTGATTTGTGCATGTTCCTGTTTGTACACGTGAACCTTGGCCCTGAGCACCTGATAAGGAAAGGGTTAAGTTGTGAATAAGTAGCCCATCTGTGTCACAATCTCTTTACTGACTGGTGTTTTGATGTGCACTGTTTCTATTAGCTGCCACCCCCTTATTTCCATACTCCATGCCCCCTGCTTGTCGGAATCTTACCCTAATGTTTATCTGAAACAAGGAATTCTGTGCCCAGATGTTGGTGGCTTGTGATTAAAGTGGACCAACACCCTCCAAAACAACATGTCTCTGATCACTTTAATATAAAAAGACACTTACCTTTTGATGACTTTTGCAGCCTTCTCTCCCTCGCAGCGCCTGTATTATTCAAAAATGTCCGCCGGAAGTCCCACCCTCCAGCTCTTGTCCGTTCATTTGCATGGTGTCCATCTCGCTTGTCCGTTCTTTTGCATGTCTTGTCCGTCTTCTTCTTCTCATCACTCGCGATTTCACTTTCTGTTCTTCTCGATGTCATTGTGGGGGTGTGGCCTCTCTCCGCTCTCTGGAGCGTGCACGGGGCCTCCATAGCACTGGCCAGGTCCGTGAGGGTGGCTGTGGGTGAGTGGCCCATGTGCGGGAGGGTGGCGGAGGTAGCGGCCGTCATGTGCGGGAGGGTGGCGGAGGTAGGTGGCAGTCTTGTGGGGGGTGGCGGAGGTAGCGCATGCGCAGTAGCGCTGATTTAGGTCAGGTGAAGCGCCGCTCGCTCCCGATGCAAGCGGTGCTTCACCTGACCTAAATCAGCGCTACTCCTTGGGCTGTCTGCGTGCTTGTGTCCAGCCATTCAGATAACCTCACGTCAAATGGCTCTTATTGAATGAGAGCCCACTCATACGCCAAAGCACCAGGTAGAGGGGGGTTGTTCTGGGCGAAGGGGAGGGGTTCACACAGTGGGGCATGTCAGGCCAGGATGCCCTGGGGGCAAGAAACAAAACCCAGGAAAGTCAAAATCCTGGGTTTTGTTCCGCTTTAAATACTAGACTGCTCCAACTGGTGATGACTCAAAACTGACTGGAGAACCCCTCAGCATTTGGGATGGCTACACATCTCACATCCAGAAGCCCAATGCTTAGGGGCTGCTCACATAACAGCCAACAGCCAATCATATTTGACTGGCTAACAGGCACACTAATATATATAGTGTGCCTGTTACCACACTATATACACTGATCCCAATAAACTGATGCCGATCATGTGGAGGGCAAGGAATGCGGAAATGATGGCTGCTGGGGAGGGGGGGGAGGTGCAGTAAGGCATCCCAAAATGTGGATGCCCCTGAGCTGTCAGATCGAAGGGACTTCCAGGACCTCCGTTCTAGGTGATTTACAACCTAACTTCAGATAACTGATAAATTGAACGTGGTGTTTGATTAGAAAAAAATGTTGAGGATCCCTTCTCTAGACTTACATAAATGTCAAAAATGGCAAATGTGTAATTAAAAGTCATTACCCCCCCCCCCCCCCCCCCCCCCGCAGCTGATTGGTGCTAGCTTCTGGTGCCACCCCAGGCCAGAATGTGGGGCCTGGATTGACGGTGTGTCAGACTAGCAACTCGCTAATGGTCACAGGAGCGCTGACACACCCTCTCTATTCATTGCAATAGAGGGGGTGTGCTGAGGCCTGCCACACCCCCCTCGGTTGTAGTGAATGGGGAGGGCGTGGCCAGTCACTATAAAATAAAATGGAAACACAATCCTATAGTAAAAATTGTCCTAGTGACAACATTGCTAGGTTGAGGTGGGTGTTCCTTCCTCATAGTGTGTCCATCCAATAGAAAAAGAAACTGGTCACTAAAATAAGAACAAATGTCTTCTCTGTACACCATTTTGTCTTGTTGTACTGTTTATAGCCCAGGCATGCTGGTTCAATAACTGCATTGGTGGCGTCAGAGATATTTGATGCTGTGCGTAAAGCTCACTGGCGTCTCGGTTCTCGCTACGCCAAACAACTGTTTCTCGAAAGAGGCTCTTTGGCTGCCAATGTAAATGCTCCCCTACACCCGGGCGTAGTCAGCGTGGCCATGTTGGCGGCATCCTACATCTTGTGTATTGCTTTCAGTTTTCTGACCTACATTATTGTTGTGCTGTGATCATGGAGTAAGCGCTCACCTCCTATTTCACTAATAGTTTTAGACTAAGGAACGGGTGAGTTAGGTGCTTTTCTCTGCTCTCATAGATGGGTGTGAGGATATGCTCAGTGCACAAGACAATGGCAGCTGTGCTAAAACAGTCCAAGTACAAATTGCAGGCTGGACTTAAATGAATATAAAGGAAATGTTTAGCTTCATGCTCATTCTAGGCTTTGCTCCTTTATTAGCATGCACACACATTGCCATGTGCACTGAACATATCCTCACAACCATCTACTCTGCATCCTTAGAATGTAACTGAAAACCTATTACTATAATAAACTTTTGCAACATACATATGTTATCTCTATAACTGGACTAACACCCAGTACTGCCCCCTTTGTCAGTCCTTGTCAGAAACTGGCTCTCAATATAGAGCCTTAAAGTTATACTAAAGGCGAGGGCCCGATTGTTGTCTCATTGTCTCGGGCTACACGTTGCACTGTCCCAAACTTCAATCCGTTTTCAAAAAGACCCTGTAGTTATCAGTAAAAAGTATTAGAGCATTGGAGATGCAGAGAAAAAATGAGGAGAATCAGTGGGTGTGGCAACAGCGATGTGATGTAAGCACACTGTGCGCCTACATATAAACCTACTTTGTACAGCGCTATGAAAAATGATGACGCTATATAAATATAAATATACAATAATAATATATCATAGTAAAAAGATAAGTGCATTGTTGTGCCTCTAGTTATTACTACCAGCACATGGTGTGCCCAGAAAAAGAGTGAGAGATGCTGCGGACTAAGAGCATCTCCAGTGGGACCAGAGAGGAGGGTGGGGTTTCATAGCTGCAGAGAGGCAGCCAATTGGGACATTTGGGGAGGGAGTGGGGGGTGTTTCCGTTCTCAGTCCACTGAAGGTTGATTGAAGGATCGAGTCAGCGCTGTGGAGACTGAAAGCTGAATGAGGAAGTGATTTGCTCACTAAGTAGACATAGATAGCAGGAAGGAGAACACTGTTGGGACTCCATGTAAGATAAGCTACTGATCTTTATTTTTTACCTTTTGACTTACCAATCGGTTTAACTTACATAGCACTACAATTCCTCTATCTGCATTTCTTTGCTTGCCAATAAATACCAACCCAGGCATAAACTCCATTCTGTCCAGAATCTGCTCTTATCCCAAACCCTGATTATCTCCTTTGGCTCTGCCCAAAGCTTCTACAAAGCCAACAGGATGTACAATGGTGTAGCTTAAAGTTCCGGCCCCCTGGGGCACAGTGATTTGGGGTTCCCCATGGTGTTAAACCCTGCAGTTTGCCCTGTAAAACTTGCCTCTCTTTGGTCCAATAAGCCTCTCGTATATTATTATGGCCACGTATATTAATGTGTGGCAGGAGAAGATGAATGGAATCCCAGCCGCACACATTGGTTGCGCGCCTCATTACTCGCATCCTTTCAGCTGTGGTGGAGGTGGCTGCAAACAGCTGAAAGAGGATGCAAGTGATGCTGCCACCAGCTGTGCAGGTGCCGTGGGTTTTGTCAGACAGGTAAGAACTCGGGTGAACATTGGGGTGTTTATACAGCATCTTTTGGTCTGCACTGTTACACAACCATCCACATATCGATGTGGGGGTGCAGCGAGTTACTTCACTCAGGGCTGTAGAGTCCTGTGAATATTGTATAATGAATGTAATTTCCTTTTAGAAAGTTTTGAAATGTTAATCATATATATTTTATGTACTATAAATCTAAGGTCCTTGTTTATAAAAATCATCGAATAATCAGCAGCAGCAGCAGGGTATTGATGAGTAATCTAAGCCCCTCTGTCCTTTATACCAAAGCCCTTAGCTACAATGCCCGAAACTGTGCTGCACATGCCTAGTGGTAAGTTCCTCTACTAAAGACCAGAGGAAGTTCATCACAGTCTGCAGTCATCTCAGATGTACTAGACAGAACTGAAACTCTATAGGCATTAACCTTTCAATAAACTTTTACATGAATAAATAGGCCAGCGTGTTTACATGGTGAACAACCCTATTTCTGGCTATTGTCTTACTTGTGTCTGGCATGTTTTAGCAGTTTGCCTCTGTGGCTGCTGAACATCTAGTTTTAGTTCGCCCGGACATGGCAGGTAGGGACGAGCTGTACAGAGAAAATGAAGGATTACTAATTATTGGACATCTGAGCCTATACTTTTAGCTTACCGATTCCACTCCATGACTTATACGTTTGCTTTTACACCTTTCCTTTTCTGCACTTGTTATCAATATATTTTCTCCTAACTTCATTTTCAGTTTCTAGTAAAACTTCACTATAAATGCCCTGAAGTGCCAGGATGGTGGTAGGCATCATTTCTGGCGTAAGCCTACAGCAGCACAATGGTTTGGGCTTGAGCTCGAAGCCTGCGGCATTTGGTTCCAACCTCTCGTGCTTGCCATGTTTTACGGTTCTTTGTGGTTTCTTCACATCTAGATTCCTCCAACCCCAAATCTCACTGGTAGGTATGTGCATTACCTCAGGGGAAATACAAATACATAGGCATGTCTGTTTTGTGTCTTTATGGCCTGTGCTATGTGACCTACTTGCTGGTGAGGCTTTCATCATTTCTGCTGTGATGGACTGTTTATTCAGCTTGCTTGTGAGCAAAGGCAGAATGGTCGTTCGCCTGTTGTATATCGGCAGTAGGTTTGGCTCTGCGGTGGAACAGCTGAGAGGTTTTAATGTTTCCAACACAAACTGTATCTGAACATTTGGAGGTATATTAGAGGGGAAATGAAGGAACTGCGCGGTCTGTTAGTAACTGGACTAAGTTGTGTATTGCCCTCAGAGCAATTGGTTTAGTTCCACTTATTTGCAACTAGTGTCATTTCTATATATTGAATTAGGTTACTTCTAATAACGTTCTAGTCCAACCTTTTACTGGTGGTTTTCATCTTTCTTTATATCTTTAAAAATATTTGTATGTATATATACAAAAAATTTGGTTACAATATTTTTTTTCTATTGAACCTTTTTTTTTTTTTCCTGGGGCAAAACCCTCAAAATGATAATGGTCCCAAATTGAAAGAATCATTGCCCCAGTCTTGTTCTGGTTTCCATGGCGATGTGCCGCTCTGCAGTGGCATCCCTGCTCTGCAGACCTAATGTTCTGTCAGTTTGGACTCACAGTGGCGGGAGCAGGGATGCTGGGACAATTAAAGCAGACCCACACCCATTTCTTGGCTAATGGGTGCGAACCCGGTCTGGACCATATTGTGACAAGCTTGGGGGGCATCCTGATGGCTGGAGCCCCCCCCACGCATTGGCCCCCAAAAGGGCCAGCCCATGTGGCAGCCAGCGGCCAATCACCAGGCTCCAGTGCAGAGTTTGTTCTGGACTAGATTTCGTAACCGTAACCTGCACATCCTATCAAGCCTAATAATGGGCATGCCAATAACCCTCCACTTCTGCGATCCAATGATGGCAGCTGAGCACCTCCATACCCATTTGCTGTGCGGGCTAGCACATTACTGGTTCCTGGTGGTCTCATCTATTGCCGTTGAGAGCAGTATTGATATGCCCTGTGCCTGGGCTTTCCAGGTCGCACTGAGGTCGCAGCGAGGCATCCGGGTCTGAGATGCCCTATGCTTGACCATATTTGCTCTTGCTTCCAAAATCGAATGAGTTACAGAACATTCGTATATAAGCAGCGGCCCACCAAAGCCTCAGGTTTCATTCATGCTTGGTCAATGTTTTGGCTGCAGCGAGCCTAAGACTTCACATTGACGCGGAATATGGTATAGGTCTGTGGATGTTTTTGCAGAACCTCACTTTTGTATGGTATGTGCAGGAATTGCTTGGGACATGGTAGTGTAATACACACGTGTACATTATATCTTACCCTGGCTCTTCCTATAATAGATATCTGGATTTACCTGGATAATCAAATGGCCATGTTAGCTGGTGAATGCTTTATTGGCCGTGCATTGTAAGGAACATGGTCTAGTTGGACCACAAATCAGTTGGACACATGTGCTCGTTGCAGACACCACATACCACACCAGGTCGAATCCTGGTCAGAGTAGTGCACATTCTGATAAATGTATGGCATCACAGGGTGCACAATGCTAGTTTTTAGGTGGGTGCTATGAAAGATGGTGCGTATCCAATTTCTAGGGAAGCTTTCGAGCATTCCAGTGGTTCTTAAACATTGGTTGACCTTCTTCGAGTGGCCGCAATGACATTTTACAGTAAAGAGTCACCTGTCCTTTTGTGCTTTTCTTTTGACAACAGAAATAGTCTGTGTTCTTGCTTGGTGGTTTCCTTTGAAGACGACACTGGTCTTATTTTAGGTCCTAGGTATAAATAGAGCTGCGGAACATCTCTTGCACATGGCTGTTGTTGACTAATCGCCATTTTCTCTCTGTAGCATGGGACTATGTGCAGGAACCGGGGCTTGTTCTGTCAGCATAGAAGGGCATCCAGGGTGATCCTCCAACGTGGAATTGCTCATCGTTTTGCTACCTAAACAAATGAAAGGGTCCAAGGTAAAGAGAGTTTTCCTAAAACACAGTATCTTACGTGGCTCATACCCACCAAGGATGGGAGGCTATAATGATTACTCCTAGTGAGTAGGCAGAGCCATGACATTCTCTTTTTGTCTCTATGCTATCCTAAACCCCAGAAACTATCTGAGCATGCAATGCCTGGGTATAACATCCGCTCCTAATATTTACACAGGGACATGTGTTTCTGGCTTGTGGCCCTGATCAGCACAAGGCTGAACGTTTATATCTTAATAGAGAGTGAGACTTGAGAGCACTGTAACACATGAGCAAGCCATCTTAGGGAGAGACCCATGTTAAGTACTGTGGGCAAAAAAGACAGAAAAGCTTCCTTTGCAATGGTACAAGCATTTTCTTTAAGTGGACCAAACCCCGGGTTCTGGTCTGTAACCTTGGAACATCAAGATTTGGAATGCTGCACTGTGTGAAACCTGCGGGTCACCCGATATACATACCTCACTGGCATTCCCACGGTGCAGGCACATATTAAAGTCAACCAAAGCACACAGCTGACGGCCCTGGAATCTATAACATTCCCAGGGCTGCTTGATTCCCTCCCTGCATATGATCAGGGAAAGATGAGTTAGACTAGGCAACTGGGGGCAAGGCCCAAAATCTTGGTCCACTTTAATGTGCGACTAAAGAAACAGGTGTTTAACCACATTTGCCATGGGCATGCAGCACCCTGGTCATCCCTCTATAGCTGTGTGCAACCACGTCAGCCATTTGGTTAGGCAAAGTAAGAATATTGGGTGACTGGTGGGGTTTCAGCCAGCAGCAGGGCATCCCTTATTGGAATGCCTCAGGGGTGTGTGTTTTAACCACACCTAGCATCTATAATATTTGGTCTATTTTAAAGTCTGTTTTCGCACCTGCATGCCCAGCTTCCCTCTAGCTGAGGTGTGCTTTGGTGCCCAGCAATTCAGATCGGCTGGTGGCAGGTCCGTGATTATGTCTTTTTTCTGCTAGAGCTACAGATGGCTTCCTCATCCCTGTGTCATGTTGTGGCCCCTTGTATAAGTGCGATAGGTAGGTAGGGCTGCTGAGGATGTGCGGCCTGTCAGTTTTGAGTTCCACTTCACGGTTCCACTTCTGTTTTCAAGCACTGGGTTGTTTACAGGGGAACAGAGCGGAAGTTTGTATGACTGCTTGGAGGTAAATAGGACGTAGCCACATGTTACAGAGATGCGTGAATAGCCAAAAGACCTGAGGACATTTTTTTTTTTGTTTTTTTGACAGGCAGTGGAAAAACGGATTTAAGGTAAAAATGACAATACTTACTGCTGCTGCACAAGCCACTGGGGGACAGCGAACCTGGTTGCACATCTCTGTTTGTTGGTGGTACAGCTGGAGCATTTGTGTAGTGGTATCCTCTGCCTCCTGCCAGTGGCCAGTTCGAAGTGGAATTGGTATCACTGTTGTCTGCAGTTTTTCAGACAGAGATCATCTCCAACCGGGATCGTCTGAAGGTGCTGCACCCCCTAAGAAGTCCGAAAAGGTTCTTTAAAATGGAACAAAACCCAAGAGGGGTGGCCCTGGATTTCTAAAACAAATTGGTATGCCAGTCTGTTCCCCCCCCCCTGTGATGAAAGAGGGAACATGCTCCCACGTGACCATCAACAGGGATGCGTGCTGTCTACATGAGACCCAACGGAGCTGAAAAAGATTATTTTTTTTTGGACAGCCTGGGCAGGAACGTAAACTTGCCCAACAGGGATCTTCCATGGTGGCAGGCTACTCCTCCTTGGATTGGGCAGGTGTGCTATCAGGTGTACGGCCTAACTGGTTATCAGTGGTCACATAGGCAGTAATAGTGGTGCTCGTGGGACTGGGTGGGTGATGAGCCGTGTTTACTGGCTTCCTCACGCTTTCGTTAAAGGAACAACCTGGGCAATAATAAGTCAGCAAGCAGCTTACCTGATGTCTGCCCCATGTTCCTCTCCTCCCGTTTCCTGCAGTACAGGGTAGAAGCAAGAGCAGGGCTCCAAAGTTTGCCCTCCTTTCAGTTTCATTCCTCCAGGACCATGCAAAATAGTGGTCTAACAGCCACTCTGTCCCTTGAAGCTCTCGGCAAGAGCGAGCATGACAAGCCGCAGTTGTCTCTCACCGCAGCACAGCAGAGCTCATGAGTCCTAAAGCTGTGTCATGACATGACAGCTCAGCCACAGCCTGGAAACTGAATTGAAGAAAGGGCTTTACTTAGAATACATAAGGTATTTTACATATAATCAGAGATTTTGAGATGTTTTGAATAGGCTCATTTTACTGTTCCCAAGAGGAATAAGGTGGGAGGGAGGTAAATGTGTGACCTGGACAGGAACTTTAAATTAGTTTGGACTGGCAGTCCTCTTTAAACCAGACACTGTACTGAATTGCATGTTCACAGATATAACAGGCCAGTTAGGGATAACCTGCTAGTTAAGGTCTGCGCCCACCCCCGTGTGAATGAACAGGTTCACTTTAAATGTATGTGTGATGGCGGGTGAGTGCACACCGCTCTTGTTGTTTTTTTTTTCTTTTCTTTTTGTTGTCAGGACATAGGCGTGAAATTAGGAACAGAAGTTAACAACGTGTTGAAACTTAATGAAGCATTCGCCCATTTCCGTCCGCTGTTATTATAGTCTGTAATTACATGAGATTTTTTTCAGTTATTTGAACAACTAAGGAATGACTACTTTTTTACAGGGAATGCAAAGTCTCTGACAACAGCATGGGGCAAGCTGTAAGCAGCTGTCGACAGCTTGTATCTACAGAAGAGGGCTGTCACTGGAATGCTCTAAAACATGTCTTGACTATATGGAGTATAAGTCTCTCCCTATATAGACCCAACGTCATGTTCATCGTGAACTTTCCAGCAACACTCCTCTTCTACATATACAAATAGAGAGCACAGGGATACAAAACATTTGTTTTATAGGCTGTATAAGTCTCATATATATATATACTAGGTATGACATACAAAGCTTTCTAGTGACATCCCCTCTTCTACAGATAGAAGCAGCCAACAAAGAGCCTTTATTTTGTAGCCTATTCAGCTTACAAAATAAAGGCTGTGCTGCTCTATATAGTCGGGCATCATGTGAGAGATATCCAGGTACACCTTGCATCTACGGTAGATATAAATCTACAAAGAAGTGCGGGTTTCTGCCGCACAGAGTAACAACTCACGGGAAAGTACAATTCCTGTGTGGTGTTCCTCTTTAATTCTTTGCACAAGCTGACAGTGTAACCATTTGTAGCAGTACCCAAAAGATACAATGTATGCGTTTGTTTACATTAGCTCAGCAACACATGTAACACGTTTGGAACAAAAGACAGTTTGGCCAGGGGAAATTGCTACTACTGTCATTAATAGGAGGAGTATTTATAGGTAGCCAAGGCTTCAGGATGCGTTTTAGGGGACATTTACATGTATAATAGGCTAAGTTAGCCATTTATGCGGTGTGTGTGAAAATATATATATTATATTTCTCCATACATATTTGATTGTGGATGCTGTGCCCTCTGGTGGTGGCCAGTGGGATTCTTTATTGGGAAAGGGGTATGTTTGGCAGGCAAGGAAACCTAGTTATGTCTGGCAGCAGGACCTGGCTTTCTAGAAATCACTTGTTGAACAGAAATGTAAGCACAGGCTTCTGATTCTCCATAGGTTCTATTAAAGAGGCCCTGGTGAGTATTGCTACTTGGCATACCAACATACCTGGGTACAGCATAGTCTGCCAGCTACTGTGTTACTCCTTGAATGGATCCCTGTTTTCTTGTAGGGACTGAACGTAACAGATTTCCAAAGGCTGCCCTGCTGGATTCCATTTTTTCTTAACCTTTTCTCAGCCTCACGCTTTCCTCCTCACCCCAGATTGGCCATATTATTTTTGATCTATTGAAAATCCAGGAGAAATAAGCAATCTGCATTCACAGAATTTCCTGTCTCCTCAGCAGTCACACTTGCTTGATACGACTTCCTCCTAATAGGGGATCTGCCATGTTGAAATAGCACCACAGGATTGAGGATTAGGTAACAGAAAATGCATCTGTAGCCTAAAAAAACAAAGCCTTTGCTGCTTTTATGCCAGCTATTGGCTTATAATAATTGGCTATTTCAGCCACTGACTGGTGGCAGACCAACCATGTACATTGGCATTGGTCACCCATACTGGGCAGCTTACGGCTGTTAAGACAGGCGGCAGCAGAAGAGTTGAACCTCCTTTGCTTTCAGCTATTAGCTGGGGGTCAATTTACTAGCACTGGCTGAATATGGGCTATAATACGAACCTACAACCAGTTTGGTTCTCTAGGCAGATGTGCACTGTGTACATCACAAACACCATTGGCTGCAGTTGCTCACCAGTGTACATGTATGTTTTAGAGTCCCTCTAGTCCAGGGATTCGCAACCTCTTTTCATCAAGTACCACTTTACATTCTCTGAATATCTTGGGTACCACTTGGGGGGTACATATAGGTTGTCGGTCACCTATGCTGTGTCACAAGTCCATGAAAGGCACAAAAATGAACATAGTTTTGCCCACCTTTTAGGTCCGTGGATTTCAACAGATCTTGTTGAGGTACAGATCAGCCTACAGGCTTGCCAAGTTCAACTGAAGGGATATTAAGTACCACCAGTGGTAATCGTACCCCCTGGTCTAGTCTGTTTTGGCCCTTAACTGTGGGAGGCGTTCCAATGCACCACTTGGAAGCCCTTTACTGGGGAACCTCTACTCACTGCTTGCACTACCCAGGCCAATGTTATTGTGCACATGATCATTCAGTCAGGTTTAGCAGGCTCACAGTAATAACCATTGTAAAGGCCTGATGTAGGCACAGTAAGATATATTTATAACTTTTTTTATGATGATTCTGTTGAGTTGTCTGCATTGTGCCTATTATCTGTATTTATACACCTTTTTGATGTTTTTTTTTTCTACCTTGAATTATGAAAGAGACGTAATGGATTTCTCCATGCTGATAAATTCTCCTCTTGAAGTGCAGCTAATGACATTGTCTTTTTCTGGTATGAAGCCGGTTCCATGACTGTTTCATGTTCAGGGACGGCATTTTGTTTCATCTGGCAGGGACGCCATTTGGCGTCACCTCTGTTTGCACTTTGGCTCTTGTAATTTGGGGGGGGTCCTCTCTTCCTACAGCCCTTATGCTCTGCAGCGGTAGAGGGGCCTCGCTGCTCTTTGACACGGGAGCTGAAAGACAGATTGAGGAGCCATCTGCCTTCGTAATGCAGCATAAAAGCTGTTTGAGCTCCGTCTCCATCTTTGTCAATAAATTATGTATACTGTGTAAGCACTGATAGTCGACACGGGACTCTGTCCTCCCCCTTTTTCTTATTACTAAATAATTCAAGGGTTCTGATAAAAACTGATCTGCTTTCCATAGTAACATTATTTCAGTACGCAAAGGGCTGCCCTTGTGGAGGGTGAGTGTAGTTAGGCATTAAAGGGCATACTCCAGCCATCTGTGGGTCAGAATGCCCCCTTAAGTCCACCTTGCTTCCATATTCTATTCGGGTCTTGTATCATGGGGGACTTGAAGCTGCAACCCAGGGAACAGTGGAGGACGGGATGGGAAACTACCCTATTAAGAGTGTAGGGCCACTCAAATTGACCGGAGCACTGGTGAGTTCAGAACTTGTGCTTATCAATGAAGGAACAGTATAGTGACTCCAAACCACACAAACCTCTTGTATTTATGTATGGAGGGGAGGTGGGAGGATGCATCCTGATTAAAGTGGGTTAGCATTTGTGGTCAACATCAGCTGGTTCCCAGTTTTGAATCTTATGTTGAATTATCTGAATAGAGTTTGTATGTTCTCCCTGTGTCTGTGTGGCAGCATTGGCACCTACCACAATTCAGAAACCTACGTTGTCTACAATATGTTTAAATTAGAGATGTTGGCGTTCCCTTGAGGGACAGTGAATGAGTAGGAGAATAAATGGGTGAATGAGCTTATCCCAGTGGGGCTCTTGTCAGTGTGGGAACTGGAAATGGCAGCGCTTCTGTTTGGCTGGCACCATCAACAATATGAGGTTCCAGGTTCAGTAGTGTACTGCTGTTTTCTCTCCGTCCATTGAAATGGGATGCAGCACTGGCTCCAAAGTCTTTTAAACTCCAGGAGCTGCCTAGCTGTACAGAGGAGGGAGGAAGTGGAATAAGAAGGAGGTAAGGAAGGTTAGGGTCCAACGGGTAGGTGCACAGTGTCGTACACCTACCCGTCGGACCCTATCATCCTACCTATGGGGCTAAAGGGAGGGAAGTGGACTTGTGACCAGAAGGTGGCAGGTTCGATTCCCGGCCATGGTACATGACTGAAGTGCCCTTAAACAAGGCACCTAACGCCCAGGTGCTGCCCACCGCTCCGGGCATGTGTGCTCTTCACTGCCCTTATTCGCCTGTGTGTAGTCGGTCATATGGTGTTTATTCACTTGTTTGTTCACAAGTGCATGGATGGGAAAAAATCCATGTGGGCATAAGCACACAATGGCTACTATTTGCACTATTACTATCGGCCATCAGAGTGCTGAATGTGGTTGCCATGAATGTGAAGAGCGTTTTGCGTGAATTTTGGCTTCCTAGGGCTAGGGCCATTTTGATTTTAGGCCCACTAGAATTCTAATTTTAAATACCTGTTATGTTTTCGGCGTGACATAAAGGAGCACTTGTTTGTATTTTGTGCAGTGTCTCGATTAGGCTTTTCCTCCTTATGGAGAGCGGCTGCTCCTACTGCCAAGGTGTGAAGCAGATGTGTGTGCCAGGCCTGACCTGCTGTTGCCGCGCTCGGCAGATCGGTAATTGAGATTGAATAGGACGTTCTGTCTTCCAGCTGCTCAGTGTGCACACGGCTGTAGGCTGTATAGATGAGAACAAGAGCATGTGGAGAGCATTCCACATCGGCCTGAAGAGTCTTGTCTTCTGACGGAGAACGGCTCTGCTATGAGGAATTCATCACCCTATGACGCACACCACGTCCAGGGTTCCGGCCTACACTGCCTATCACCTATTTTGGCCTCAGAAAAATGCATGAGAGAAGTCCTGCATGGCTATTTTCTATACTTTATTAATTATGAAATGGCAGATTGCGTCTTATAGGAATGCGTAATGGAATTCTTTAGATCCTGCAGCCTTTTCAAGAAACGACACATTCATCACAACAACAGAGCACAACTTCTGTAACCAAATCTGACCCTGTGGAAAAACGACACATATCTACACCTCCTAATGCACCGTTTCTGTCCTTTTTATTTTCTTTATATAAGACTCCGTACCCTAGTAAATTTGTGTAATTATTCAGACTTTTTTGGCCTATAGATTTAAATAAAGGCCTACCTACTTCTGCATGCACTGAAGCCTTGGGCTGCCATCCTGAGCTTTCCTGGTGACTAATTCACTTTAAAGCAGATCGAAACCACATCCCGTTATGGGATGCCTCGCTGTGTGAACCCTCCCCTTGCCTCAGAATGCTCGCACAAATCCTGATACTGTGGCGCATGCACGGGCTCTTCTACAATCAGAGCCATTTCCGTGATAGTGTCATTCAGCAAACGGCTTTGATTTGTTTCAGTGGGGACGAGAGGGGGCGCATCCCCAGGGGCGTATGAGCTCCCGTCCCAGCCTATCTGAATGGCTGGTTGCTGCGGGGGAGGGGGGGGGTGGGGGTGAGTGCAGACAGTCCAAAGATGCAGGGGATGAGGCTGCTCCGCTCCCCATTGAAAACATTAGAAGCAGTTTGCTGAATGATATTGTCATGCACTATTGAACTGGGGAAAAGGTAATCTTTACTGGCATTCTGGAGGGTTTCAGACAGTGGATGCCCCAGCGGTCAGCCCTGCATTCTTTTAGATTCCAGGGCTGGTAACCCTAGGTTTTGTTCTGCTTTAAATACTGTATGAATATTCCTATGTTGAGCTGCCATTAGCTTTTGTTTGTCTAGGAATAGTTTTATAGTGGTGCTGTTTATGCACAATATATAATGTATAGCCTTACGCATTTCATTTGGTAGATTTTAAAGTGGACCAACACCCAGGATTTTGACTATCCTGGGTTTTGGTCCACTTCGGTGGGGCACCCCGATTGGGTGTGCCCCCCCGATTGGGTGTGCCCCGCTGTGTGAAACCCCCCAGAAAGCCCCAAAAACTCACCTCTCCCCGCTCCCACGTGACCGCTGCAGCCAATCCCCGCCGGCGGACAAGCGGGAGGCAGCGACGGACAAGAGAGCGCGCCCGCCGCCGCCGCCTCACTGTTTGTGAATGGCCGGCGCGGGTGCGCGTCCTGCTAGAGGGACGCGCGGGAGGCGGCGGGCACCGCTGGATCAAGGAGCAGGTAGGGATTTAGGGGTTTTGGGGGGGTTTCACACAGCGGGGCACCCCCAATCGGGGTGCCCCGCAGTCAGGGAGCTGATCGGTCCGGGAATCTTATAGATTCCCGGGCCGATCATGGGAGGGTGTTGGTCCACTTTAAAGAAAAGGGCTTCCACTAATTGGGGAGAACTGAAGTCACAACTGACTATTTTAGCAATGAACCTGAAACATTTGAAGCCTTTTTTGCAAGGCTTCACATATGAAGAGCAGTCTGCTTTCCTTGCAGTGGCCTATAGTTTGCTGTAGAGTGGTCCTAGCAGGATTAGTCATTGATAATAGGGAGGGGGTCTGTTTTATAGCTGGTTTCGACTTTAGACCTGCTTTAAATTGACTTGTCAGTCAAGTAATACTGAACTAAGCCTGCCCCCATCCTGATGTGAGATGCTTTGCTCCACATACCAGCACTGGATGCTGAATCCCTGGCATTTACCTATTTTTGCATTCACTGCCTGCACATTTGTGACCCCCCCCCCCCCCCCCCCATTGCTGCTGGGGCCAAGTAAGGTTTGCTGGGCAGGCCTGCATGGAGTGAAGCCCTCTGGTTGCTAGTAGGGCCTGGGGCCATCAGCCAGAACGTAGATGTGCAGGGAACTCACAAGATAAACTTGACTTGAAGGTCACTTTAAAGTGCATATAAAGCCACAGGGCCACTTTGTCCCTCTACCCTGATGAATCCTGGTTTGGCATGCACATTTGCTTAAATAATGAAAAAATACGGTATTTTAAATACCCATGAAAATATAATTTTGTACTACATAAGTGCTTTATGTGGCAGCCTCAGTTGGCTGTGCACAGCATCTAATAGTCACGAGGGCCACAGAAGTGCAGCATCTTTGCCCAATTCTGGGGCCGCTGCAGAAAATTTAACATAAGCTATAGATGATTATACAGAAATCACAGCCAGCCAATATAGTAACTTCACTTACCCAGAAGATCACCACAATGCCCGGACTAGCTCCACCTCCAGCTTCACATGGCCTCTCTCTGCCAATACTGGTAGGCTTACTGGCTGAACATGCATATCTGGATTATGAGTCTCTATTTATAGATGTAAATGACATTATCAAAGCAAACTACTATACTAGAGCTTTTCATTTTTATGGCGTGCTTCTTTCCCTACAGGTGAGGTGAGCAGGATTGGATGTACATGATAAGTTCAGTCAGTTAGTCCCCCTTTATCACAGAGCCCAAGGTGCTTACACAAAGAGGAAATATATTTTTAAACTTCAGCATGTAAAAAGACCTTCAAACATACGATAAACAGGCACATGGCAGGAAGCAATTATTCCTGAAAGAAAATGCCATTCTGAAGAGAAGCCCTCGGTGAAAGGAAGCTCCAGTGCTATGATTAGGGGCTTACTACAATGGAGATTAAATTTAGTAAATTGGCCAGGTTTGAAGCCCCCCCCCCCCTACAGTATGTGGTACCGCTTTATTGATGGTTCTAGAAGAGGTCCCTGGATATAGGGGTAGATTCAGAGCCAGGTGAGAATTCTCAACTTTTTTTTTAGTAGAAAAAACATTCGGTTTTGATGTTTACCTTGGGGCTGATTCAGAGCCAGGTGAAAAGTTACACCCAATAGACAATGGAAGCCAATGGCATGGTTTTCTCGCCTAAAAAAAGGAGTGAGAATTTTCACCTGCCTCTAAATCGACCTCATAGTCCTATACTCCTTTTTGTATAAATTGCAGTAATTCCCAAAATGCATTGGTCGGTGGCTGATTCTAATGTCTTTTCATGTCTCTACAAATGGCTCTACTTATAAGCTGCGTAATTGTTGAAAAGCTCTTCTCTTGCATGTTGAGTATTGTTCTGTTCGGGGGACCTTGTTTTTTCAGATTTAACTTGTTTTCTTGTTTTTCTGGTTTGCATTTTTTTTTTCAGGAAAATGTGGCTTTGATTCTGTTTTATTTTTTTTTTTTTTTATTTTTTTTTTTTTTTCAGGGAAACCCTGTGCAACCAAATAATTCGAGGGATTACATCTAGAAATTTTGCCCACATCAACAAGCCTGAAAAGCCTAGAAAGTTTGAGGTGTGTACTTCCAGAGAATATAGTTTGTGGGGGTATTTAAAATTTTCTTGAAAAACTGCAAGGTGTGCATAGCATAGTATTTTTTTCTCCTAACATGCTGTTTCAGTTTGGGGGGAGTCTCCTGGGCTTCTACCAATACACCAATACACCTTCTACCAATACATATGTGGTACCGATAGCTTTCTGGCTATCGGCAGCAATATTTTCTATTGGCTGCTGTGATTAGATTTTAGACTTTGCACGTCACCATTTCCTTTTCCGCTGTTGGATGATGGATCCTGTGCATGGGATAATGGAGCCTCTATTTAGAAACACGGAGAGGATTCATTACATTAAAGCAGTTTGATGCTACGCAGAGACACAGAATGCAGCTGGCGTTCATTTCGATTTGGCACTTCAAGCTGCCGTGGTCACGTTCAGATGGTGCCAGTTTCCCTTGTTGTGTGGGAACTGCAACAGTTGAAATATTAGCCATATTATTTCTTCATTGCCCTGGTATGTACATTAATTAATATTGCAGGATCCTTACTGTGTGCACACAGGGCAATCTGTCCCATCACTGGCAGCTGGGTGAAATCCATGTGTAAGGGCTCTAACCTGTGATAGCCTATAATATATACAGTCTGGTAGGCCTCCATATTACATGTTCATTGGTAAGAATGCACAATCTGGGGTATATAGCCGGGTGAAGTGTACCTGTCCAAAAATGCTGAACTGATGATAGGAGCGCTCCTAGTCATTGCTCTGGGGTTTTTCAACTATTTTTCTTTTGATGTCTTAAAGCGGACCAAAAGTCCAAAATAAATAAATAATAATCCATAGGACTTATGTTTCTGACACAGGTCTGGATGTCCCCGCAGCTACTGTCAGCTGTGTTGCTGCTTCTTCTAGCCATTTACGTTTCCGCTGTAAATGGACTCCATGAACCTACAGGGAGCGGAGGACTACTGTCCACAGTTTTCTTCCCCGGGACTCCCAGAATGGCTGCCACCTGCTATCCCCCACTTCCCGCTCACCATGCTGCCGCCTTCGCTACTGATCCCCCGCTTGCTGAAATGATAATAATGTCGGAAACTCTCTGTGAGAGGGTGGCACAGGCGTGAGGGGCAAAGGCTACACCCAAGAGGATTGTGGGATACATACTCCCGGGTGTAGTAAAATGGTAGCATGGAAGCAAGCGATCCGGCAGCCTGCAGCGTGATAAGTTGATTAGGTCATTAATAAGCATGCAGCATGCCTATTAATGATCTTTTCTCTTCTTTAATACTTTTATTGTGTTAAAAAAATAGACTTTCGGCCTGCTTTAAGTAATGGCTTTAGTTAAACTAGCAGTGAAGCTGATGTGCTGCTGTCTGCCATGATTTTTGAGCGTCCTAGAGGGATTTAAAGTACACCCATACTCAGAGGGAAGTAAATGCAGTCACCAAAACGGCCTGCGTTTTTTTTTTTGTTTTTTTTTTTTTTTTACCTCAGCCTTTGCCCAATATTCGTAACATGCACTGGATGCAGTTGGCCATGTTGCTCCCTGGCTGAGCAGCCACACAAGCAATGATGATGTAAGTAGACATGGCACAGCAATGGTTCAACCTAACTGCCCTTATGTGACAGTTTGGTTGTAACTGAATTTATTATTTAATTTGCTTATTGCATGCCATTCCCCATACTACTTCCTGTTCTTTTTTTCCTGGTGTTTCTATAGATATTGCACAAATGCTGAGGTAAAAAAAAGAAACAGGCCTTGGCCTGGGGATGAAAGGTGACCACATAATCTTCCTTTCTGAGTATAGGTGCATTTTAACAGAATGGGCCTCCCCAATCAAGGGTTAAACTGGACCAACACCCCTTTTTTCTTTAAAGTGGACCAACACCCAGGATTTTGACTATCCTGGGTATTGGTCCACTTCGGCGGGGCACCCCGATCGGGGGTGCCCCGCTGTGTGAAAGCCCCAAAAACTCACCTCTCCCCGCTCCCACGTGACCGCTGCTGCCAATCCCCGCCGACGGTTGGTCCTGCAGTTAGCTAATCAAAACAAGCTTGGGGGGGCATCCAGAATGCTCATAACCCCCCAGAACGGCCATAATCCTCACCTCGAGCATCACTACGAGTCAGCGTTCTGAAGAAAAAAATGGGTGTTAAAAGTCCCTGTCCTGGCACACAGTAACTTTCTCTCACATTCTCCCCATTGGGAACAGTGTAAAAGAACCATTTCAGTACATCTAAAAATGATTATAATATAAACATATATATCTTTTCTAGGCAAAACTGATTTCTTTGCTTCAATTTCTGGGTGGTATCTGAGTTGAAAAAGTGGTGAAATGGAGCAGCTTTATGAGTCTTTATGAGCGTGCTCTGCTGTAGTCAGCGACACCACTGTGGCTTGTTGTGTTTGCTCATGCTGAAAGCTCCAAGGGACAGAGTATCTGTAGGACCACTTTTTGTGTGGTCCTGAGGGATACATTCGAAAATAGGGCAAAATTTGGAGCTATAGCTTCTACCCGGCACTGCGGGAAATAAAGGAGAGGCACATGGAACAGGCTTCAGGTGGGCTGCTTGCTGGCTAATTATTGCCATTGGATTGAGTCCCTTTAAAAAAAAAAAAAAAAAAAAAAAAGCAGACTCTCAGGCTGGAGAGGGTTTCGTTTCACTTTAATATGTGCCTTAGCAATTTTCAGTTATGTAAAGCATAAAAAACAAAAAGTCTCTCAAGGTTCTAATTGGTGTGTTGTGACACAATGTTTAGACAGTGGTACAGTATCCAGGCCAGCACTGCCCTCTAGTGTTACATCACCGAACACTTAAAAAAAACGACCTGTCTTTATGTTCAGGACTGCTTTAGTATCTTAGCGGGCCAATCTCAGGAGCCAGGGAGGAAGAATTAAAACACACACAGCGACAATTGTCTCCTCCCTCCTCCTTTGTAATGTGGATGGTGGGTTTGCTTCTCCTTGCACTTGTAGATCTTCTGGCTCTTGAACTTTACATTTGTTTTTGTTTTTTTGTGTGCATTTTACATCACATTTGTTATTTTTAAAGAGACGCTGAATTAACCAATAAGCGGTCAAACGAAACAAGTCCTATCACCAAACCTGCTGCTATACTCCCCTAGCCCCAGCAGCAGCAAATGCCACATATAAGAACATCAAGACATAAAAACAGCTTTTTGCCTCTAGCCATCCAACAGCTAAACAGCTGACTAGAACTTGAACTGAAGAAATAGGAAGTGCATATGGGGGCAGCACATTGGCTTGATTTAATTAGTCATTTTATAGACGTATTATAGCATGTTAACTTATGTTGTTAATCTGTCCACCCCCCTCCCCTATTCACCCATGTCTCTTGCCATAGTAAATTCCTTGTATGTATGCATTATATACTTGGCTACAATAAATCTGATTCTGATTTCACTGCCCGGTGTTCTGGCAGTCTTTTCCTTCATAGCTGCTCCTAGTAACTCATGATCCCTCACCTCCTTATCAATACTTGGGGCTTATCTAGCCATTGGGGGCAAGCTGCTCACCATGCCCGAAAGTTGCTAGCTCAGAAAACCGGCTGTGAGGAGGGTGGGCGTGACGCCAGGCTAAGAAGGGCATACGATCCAACAGCCCATGTCGGGAGCTTGATCACTGCATAGAAGGCTATTCCATCATTCCATCAGAGTTTAATGCATCTGAACACCCCACTTAAGATCTGAGAGACCCTGCAGTGTAATGGTAAGATAAAGGCCACAGAAAAGTGCATCCTGCTCTTTCCCCTCTTTGCTTGTGACTGCCAACAGGTCACCAGCTGTCACAATCGGGAGGAGGTGCAAGATGTCCTTCTTTGCAGTGCTGGAGCACACGTGGAATCTAGAAATGGCTTTGTTTTATCATCGTACTACTAAATCCTAATGCCCACACAGGAGGCATTTGGCAGACCTCTAAAGTCTTTAGGGCAACTGAAATCCTTGTGTGTTTATAATTATGAGTGGCCGTTGTCTGTACTTGAACTGAATTAACCAGCATTTGTTCATCTGACTGTCTTCTATGCCATTAATGGCCCCATCATAAGTGAATTATTTGCATGTATTTTTCTTCTTTTAGGACTTGTGGTGTCCAGGTCCTCGCCAAAGAAGCCTAGGAGTCGCAGCATCTTCAAAGCTCTCTTTTGTTGCCTAAGTGCGCAGAATGTCAGCCGACCTGGGGGCCCTTGTGAGGCTCCCACCCAAAAGGAGGAAACGCCCTCGACTCCAAAGGTATACCTGCTAAGTTCTTCCAAGGTGTTCCCTTCCTTGATTGACTCCACAATGTGCAAATTTTAAGAAGGTTCTGTGATTACAAAGCAGTATGACCACAGTACAACGGGAGAAGCTGCTAAACCAGTATGGTCAAGTTGGTAGACAATTAACTTAAGGGATTGACCAGTCAACTTTAAAATCCATCGGCCTCGGCTTAGCTGATGCACTACCAGTCCCACTTGGTTTCTAGGAAAGTGAAATTACTTCTTCCTCATTGCTGCCTTTGGTACTCCCGATCCTGACCACAAATCGAAGCCTGAGGCCTGTGTCAAGTTGACAGCCCCTCTGTTAATGGTTGGCTACAATAGCGCCCTCTCTTCTGTCACTCAAGCTAAGGTCACTTCAGTGCTTACATCACTCAGCTCTTCCACTCCCATCACATAGGATCGCACAACATGAGGTGAAAATGTTTTGTATTATTACTCTGGCAATATAGCTTTGTTTTCAAAAAGGAAAAAAAGAACATTGTCATGTGTAACCCTACATAATAGGAATACGTTTTAGTGTGCCTGGACAATGACTTACTGTGGGTCTGTATCTCTGGAAACTGAGTCCTTTAGGATCAGCACAATGTCTGGCTGGCAATTCAAACCTATTTTATAGGCTTTAATTTACTCACAAATTCACCACACATGGGGGTCGATTCAGAGTCAGATGAAAACTGACATTCACTTTTATTCACCTGGCTCTGAATCGACCCTATAATCCACACAGAATGGTTTTATATTTATAGAGCGGCAGCCCATACTATGGCGCTGTACAAAGTAGAGATTACAGGGGGTGAGAGGAGTAATCTACTTCTCATACACATATTAGGAGTAAGATGTGATGTAAGTGCTACAAATGCACATTGGTACAGCACTACATCGGGGTGAGGGCCCTGTCCATCATAGCTTACACTCTAAAGCTAGGTGGTCCATGTGTAAAAACCTGGAACCACATTCAATGCTCTCCTAAGTACCAATCACCAGTAAGTGACACACACACAAGCGGTGTACACAAATGTAAGATCAAAAGTGCATAATGCAACTGTATAGTAGTCAGTAAGTAAAAGTAACTGTATTAACATATGCAACTATAAAACGAAAAATAGATATTCAGTGTAATCGATGTTGCCAGGTCCTTACATGTTGCGCGGCTCCTTCGCTGCTTCTATTTAGGTCAACGATACTGCCAGTTTTCCACGTTATAGAGCACCTAAAGTGTACGTGAGGCACAAGGGTGACCCTTATTGAAAGTGAAGAAAAGAGTGAGTATATTTTCTCTAAAGGAGAGTGTGTGCAGAGGAAATAACCGGCTGCCTAAGGGCAGACTTGTCAGAATTTGCAGCAGCACAGACCACCCAATACTTGCCAAAAAAACACTGCTGTGTGATTCTTGATACCTTTACGCATAGATGCATATATCGATTTTTCTCATCCCCAATGCTGATCACACATAAAAAATGCATATATAGTGTAAATTATGTGCAGTTATGGCTATTGATTGTGTGTTTTCCAGTTTGTGTATATTGTATATATTCCATGATGGTTTTTACCCTTGTTGACCTCTTTGTGTGTTTCTCTTTCAGTCTGATCTGCTGCAGTGTCTCCAGTACCAGTTTTACCAGGTATGTGTCCATTATGTGTTGTGATCTCACATTATGGTTTCATGCTATTAGAATATAAATGGCCCCTGTATAGAAATGCCAGATTAATCTGTTACTGGGCATAGCTGCCCTTAAGTATGGACCAAACGTAGCTTTAAAATGGAAGGCGTTGGCTAATCCTGTATGTAAAGTTCAGCATATGCTTGCAATCTCTCGATGCTCTGATTGCTTAGACCCTATTTCAGTAAAAGTATAACCTGGAGCCCAATGAACACTCAGCTCTTTTATTAAAGAATTGGTCCAGGCAAAGGGTTAAATAGTTTTATTTTATTGCTTGTATTCCAAGTATGCATCACACCCTGCTTCGGGAATAGTAATAACATATGGGTTATAGTCCACTAGAGGGAGAACTTCTGCAGAGATGGCAAAAAAGTTGCCCCTCCCAGTCCATAAATACCTGGGACCTCCCACACATCTCCCAGATTAGTCTCTGCAGAGGCGACGACGAGTCAAGATGATGGCTATCTCTTTCCTTTTCAGGTAAGCTGGGTGTACACCCGCCCAATTTTTTTCTATTTCCACCCGGACTCCCTTATTAACGTAACTATGTCTCCCAGCTATGGCTGCAGAGTCTGGTTGAGGGTAGGACACACCTTAGAGGTGTTTGTGACTAGGAGCTATGCTCCACCGCAAATCCCCCACCAAGGGGTAGGCGGTCGTCAGGTTACAGTGATCCTGACATGGGATGCCCTGTCCGTCATGAAACCCTTGCTACATACCCAAATGTAGCTATCCGCTTCCCCCTCCATTACTCCCTGTTCCCGGTTAGTGGGGGGGGGGGGGGGGTCTGTGACTCCATTGTTTAATCCCCCCTGTATGTGTGTGTGTTTGATCAGTGCTATACACTCTGCTATTATTGTTAGGCGCTGGCTTCTGCCAGCGCACCTTTGTTTGTTTTTTTGTTGCGGCCCGCACGCTCGCTCTCGGCGGCGGGCCGGTTTCGCCTATGCCGGCTCCTCAGCCTGACCGGGGAGCGCGGCTCGATGTCGTTCAGTCAGGGGAAGGGGGCGGGGCCAGGGGCTCCTCGCGCCTGTGACGGCCCACCCCTGTTATTTTGGCGCTCGGCCGGCCTGCGACCCATTGGCTGGAGTGCGTCTGTTAGGTGCGATTCCTGCGTCGCGAGGGGGCGGGGCTTTACGCGGCGCGATCCGCATTGGCCCGCCTCCTTCCTTCTCCTGGCTCTGCGTCTCCATCTTCCCGGGCATCTGTGAGTGCCTCTCGGGGCCTTTTTTTCCTTATACTTTTAATGTTTTACGTTGCAACTATTATGTAGGCGCCCTTGCATTGCTTGGCGCATACCTTCTGGGAAGGCCCTGTAGGTATATATATATATATATATATATATATATATATATATATATATATTTGCCCTTATGTATTTTTTATACATTCTGGATGGCTGTATGCTTGTTGCTAATGGGGCCCCCACCCAGTGTGTCTTGCAGGTGGGACTATCGAGGCCTTTAGGGGTTTCTCCCGGTCCTAGGTCCCTTGGTCAAATTGGGGTTCTCTCTTATCATTACAAAAAATCCTCCCACTTACAGACTTTAAGGGGCATCCCGGGTAGCTTCATAGCGTAATTCCCTTTGGTCATTGCGACTACCAAAAAATCACCATATGGAGGCTTCCCAGGATACGGGCTCGGGATCCCTTCGGGGCAACCCCGGCAGTGTGTAGTATGTGGGGTATCCCTTGCGGGAGACGATGTGCAATATTCCAAGTGTGACATACACTCCGCTTCAATACTTCTTGACAGTTGGGTTATTCTCCAGTAGAGGGCGAACTTCTGCAGAGATGAATGCAAAAAAAGAAGCCCCTCCCGGTCCATAACTACCTGGGACCTACCACCAATTCCCCAGTTGTCTTCTCTGCAGGGAGCGAGCAAGAGAAGATGAAGGCTTCTCTTACTTGCAGGTAAGCCGGGCTCGCGCCCGGCCATTTTCGTCCCTATTGCTGCCAGGACCCTCCTAAATTGTCCCTGTATTGAGCCTCCCAGCTTAGGCTGCGGGTCCTGGTAAAGGTAGGAGCACCCTATGGGTGCAGTAGGAGCACCGCTCCAACGTGAGACCTCACTATGGGGTAGGCGGTTATCCAGGTTTTGGCGATCCTGGTGTGGGATGGCCCCGTCCCGCTAGGCTTAGGGACGGAATCTGGCAGGGTTCCCCCCCCTTCTGGGTCCCTTACTCTCCTCCGGGGGGGGGGGGGGGGCTGGCTACTTGACCTTTTATATTGTGTGTGTGTGTGTGTGTGTGTGTGTGTGTGTGTGTGTTTTACTCATTGTGTGTGTGTGTGGGTGTTTACCGCTCGGCCTGCACGCACGCTCTCGTGCGGCGGCGGGCCAGTTCTCTTATGGTCGGCTCCGTGGCCATATTGGCCGGGGAGCGAGAACTTCTACTTCCCTCAGTGAAGGGGGAGCGGGGCCTGGCTCTGTCCCGCGTCGGAAGAGCGCGCCGGTGTCGGCCCGCCCCCCTTGGCTGCGTCAGCCGGCTCCAGCCCTGTCGGCTGGAAGCGCGGCTTGGGTGTGTATCCCGCGTCGGAAGGGGGCGGGCCATGTGCTGGCGTGCTCCGCGCTGGCCCGCCTCCTTCACCCTTTCCACCGAAGGGGTGCCATCTTCATACTGGCCCGTGAGTGCCCCATACGGGGCTCCCTTAGCTGGATACATCGGCTTATGCACTTTATTGTTGTACATGTCGACGGGCGTTATTTGTGCCCGTGGGCTACATACATCTTGGATATATATATATAATGTTTAATTGTGTGTGTCTATATGCCTTTTATTTGCTCTGTATGGCTGCTCGGTGGTGTATACGTAATAAATATATATATATATATATATATATATATATATATATATATATATATATATATATATTATATACCTGTATATGTATATTCTGTTGTGTGACTGTAATATCAAATGCTAGGGCATCCTTTACTATGCTCTGCTCTTATGTGGCTTATTTTGTGTGTTACAGGTGTCCCTGTATACATGCATTTTAAGGGGTCCCTCCTGGTCCTGGGGTCCCTAGATATAAAAATTGTCCACCCAAAAATCCTCCCACTGGGACTTTTAAGGGGCATCCCAGGTTGCTTATGCGTAATCCCCTACGGTCTTGCGACTGACCACAAAAATTCACCATATGGAGGCTCTGCAGGATACCAGGCCCGGGATCCCTTCGGGACAATCCGGGCCATATGTGGGGTATCCCTTACGGGGGAGAATGTGCTGATCTGTATACCATGCGCACAAAAGGCCATAACGTGGTAGTCGCGTACCCAGCCTTCTGGGTCGGCTCCTCCCGCTTCATCGCCTTCCCCTCCCCACCTGATCCGTACCCCAAGTGACATTGGTACTAGTGGGGAGTCGCTTTCTCATGTTTGGGCTAGGTTGGCCAGCATAGAGAAAATGATTGCTAGCACGGTGGGCAAGAAGCCCCAGGCTAAAAAGAGACAGTTGTCGCCGGCCCAGCCATTGTGGGACACTGACGATGAGTCCACTGAATTGTCCGATTATTCCCCGCTAGAGGAGGGGGAATTGTATCAGGATTCAGAGGCTGACTATGGTCAGCCTGGGAATTCCAATGTCGGGCAGGCGCTGGGGGATGCCGTTGATACGGCCACTGTTTTGTCACATTTATTGGAGGTGTTGGATATTGATCCACCTGAGGCGCCCCCTCTTAAGAAGGGGGAATTTTTGGGGGCCTACAAGCCCCGTCTGGAATTCCCTACCCAGGGTCATTTTGATGCACTGATACTTAGGGAATGGGAGAGGCCCAGTCGGCTCCCTGGTGTGCCTCAGGGATGGGATAAGAAGTATCCCTTTCCGTGGAGGCGGTCAAGCGCTGGTCTTCTCCTCCCGAGGTCGACGCGCCTGTGTAAGGTTTGACCAACTCTTCTGTACTGAACACCCCTGACGCCTCCTCCCTTAAGGATGACGAGGACAAGCGCCTTGATCAGATGGTGTGCCACGCATTTGCCAACGTGGGCTCGGCCCTATGGCGGGTTAGTGCATCTGCCCTGGTGTCGCTTGCCTCCAGGTCACTTATCAGGGACTGGCTGAATAACACTCAGCTGGATCCAGCTAGCGCGGAGTTCGCTATACTTAAGAAGTGCGAATTGTTCATGGATTTTGTCATGGCTGCGATGGAAGACTCCATTGTCGTGTGTAGTAGGACGTCAGCCTTGCTGGTGGCCATGCGCAGACTGGTCTGGCTCTGTCAGTGGACAGCGGACGTTGGAGCCAAGAAGTCACTCACAGCTCTCCCCTTCTTGGGTGTGCGGCTGTTTGGAGATAAATTGGATGCTGTTGCTAAAGGCAGTAAGTTGCCTCAGCGGAGGAAGCAGCGCCGTCCCTTTCGGGGGGCGGGCTCATTCACTCCTTCCTTTCGAGGGGCCAGAGCGTCTAGGGGTCTGGCCTTCTCGGGGGTCAGGGACTCGGCCTGGAACAGAGGCAGAGGTCGGGCACGTCCCACGGCTGCCTGGTGTTCCAGGCCCAAGCCTGCCGTTAAACCGGCTCAGCAATGAAGGGGCGCCCTCACCCATAAGGGTGGGGGGACGGCTGCGGCTCTTCTTCCAGGTCTGGGTCCGGGAGGTCACAGACAATTGGATCTTGGAAGTGGTCTCCTCCGGGTACAAACGGAGTTCGAGTACTGGCCGCCCCCAAGATTCTTAAGGTCTCGGGTGCCCTCGGACCCTCAGGCTGCACAGGGGCTCCTGTTGGCAGTGAAAAGCCTTCTGGACATGGGGGTTATATGCCCGGTGCCTCCATTGAAAAGAGGCAGGGGTTACTACTCCAACCTTTTCACGGTTCCCAAAAAGGAGGGTTCGGTGAGACCCATTCTAGATCTCAAGGTTCTCAACGGGTTTATCAGAGCCAAAAAGTTCCGCATGGAGACTCTGCGCTCGGCTATCAATTCCCTTCGCCAAGGGGATTTTATGACATCCATAGACATCAAGGATGCGTATCTGCATGTTCTGATTTTTCAGGCACATCAGAGATTCCTCCGGTTTGCGGTGGGGGATCAACATTATCAATTTGTAGCTCTTCCCTTCGGTCTGACCTCGGCACCGAGGGTCTTCACCAAGGTTTTGGTGGGCGTAATGGCTCTGCTCAGATCTCAGGGCATTAGCATTGTGCCTTATCTGGACGATCTGTTGATTTCTGCTTCTTCCCTTCAGCAGGCAGAACTGGACACCCTCCAGGTGGTGTCGACCCTGGAGAGGTTCGGGTGGGTGATCAACCGCACCAAGTCTTCTCTCTCCCCGTCTCAAGTGATTTCATTTCTGGGCATGAATCTGGATACCATTCTGGCCAGAGTGTTTCTGCCCCAGGCCAAGGTGCAGGGGATTCAGGACCTGATCCGTCTTCTTCTGGCCAGTCCTTGTCCCTCTATCCGACAGGGGATGAAACTGGTGGGCCTGATGGTGTCCTCCTTCGAGGCGGTGCCGTTTGCACAATTTCACATGAGATCTCTTCAACTTCTCCTATTGACGTATTGGGACAGGAGCCCACAGTCATTGGATCAACCTTTCAAGATGTCTCCCAGGGTTCGGCAGTCATTTCGGTGGTGGCTGGACTCGAGCAATCCTTTCTGGTCCCTTGTTGGGAGACTGTTACCACGGATGCCAGCCTGTCGGGCTGGGGAGGTTATTGGAAGAGTCATCAGTTCAGCGGGGTGTGGGGTCCCCAGGAGGCTCACACCCCCATCAATGTATTGGAGCTCCGAGCCATTCGTCTGATTCTGGCTCGGTTAACCCCACAGTTACGGGGTCTTTCGGTTCAGGTGTGTTCGGGCAACCGAACGGCAGTGGCCTACATAAATCGCCAAGGAGGGACTTGCAGCAGGAGTGCCCTCAGGGAAGTCTCTCTGATCCTGCGCTGGGCGGAGAGCAATGTTCCTTGCCTTTCGGCAGTCTACATTCTGGGGGGTGGAGAATACGGAGGCGGATTCCCTGAGCAGGGGGTCCTCTCACCACGGAGAGTGGTCTCTCAACCCCGAGGTCTTTCTGGATCTTTGCCGCAAGTGGGGGACTCCGGAGGTGGATCTCTTCCACCTGTCTCACTCTTTCCACCTGTCTCCATGCTGGGCAGGGTAGTTTGCAAACTGGTTCTAGAAGGGGCACCAGCGATTCTGGTGGCTCCAAGGTGACCAAGAAAGGGTTTGGTACGCAGACGCCGTAAGGATGGCTGTAGACCAGTGCCGGCTTCCCTTGATGCCGGACCTGCTATCCCAGGGTCATCTACTTTACTCCAATTTACAAACGCTGGCTTTGACGGCCTGGCTGCTGAAACCTTCATCTTGAAAGAGGAAGGTTTGTCTGAGGCGGTTGTTCAGACCCTGATTAGGGCTAGGAAGCGGTCCTCTTCTGGCATTTACTATAGGACTTGGAGGTCCTATATTGATTGGTGTGAGGCTAGGGCCTTGCCTTGCAGGGTTTTTTCTGTACCCAGGATTTTGGAGTTTCTTCAGCATAATCTGGACCTTGGGTTCCAGCTTAGTACTTTGAAAGGACAGGTTTCTGCTCTGTCGGTTTTCTTCCAGAGATCTTTTGCTTTACACCCGCTGGTTAAGACTTTTTTCCAAGGGGTGGCGCATGTGCGGCCCCCTCAAAAAGTCTGTAGTTCCTGTTTGGGATTTGAATTTGGTTCTTTTGGCTCTGCAGGGTCCTCCTTTTGAGCCGCTACATGATATTGCTCTTTCGGTTCTCACTCAGAAGGTTGCCTTCTTGGTGGCGATTACCTCGGTTTGGCGTGTCTCTGAGTTGGCGGCTCTGTCGATTCAGGCCCCTTACTTTGAGAGACACCAGGATAAGGTGGTTTTTCGTTTTAAGCCGGATTTCCTTCCTAAGGTGGTGTCTGCTTTCCACCTCAATCAGGATATTGTTCTCCCTTCCTTGTGTCCTAAGCCTAACAATGACAAGGAGAGGGTTCTGCACAATTTGGATGTTGTTCGCTGTGTGAAGTACTATTTGGTGACTACTTCTTCCTTCCGCAAGACGGACGCTTTTTTCGTGGTGCCCTTCGGGCCCAGGAAAGGTTTGGCACCTGCTAAGTCTACGATTAGCAAATGGATTCGTCAGGTCATTGTTGGGGCCTATTCTGCTAAGGGGAGGGCTCCCCCTTTTAGGGTCAATGCGCACTCTACTCGTGCTGTGGGTGCATCCTGGGCTTTTCAGCACCAGGCTTCTGTTGAACAAGTTTGTAAGGCTGCTACTTGGTCTTCTGTTCATACTTTTTCCAAGTTTTACAAGGTTGATGTGTGGGCTTCAGCGGATGCTGTTTTTGGCCGCAAGGTTCTGCAAGCTGCAGTGGTTTGGGTTGGTGCATTCTTTACTGTTTATGGTTCCCACCCTTGACGGACACTGCTATTGGATGTCCCAACTGTCAAGAAGTATTGAAGCGGAGTGTATGTCACACTTGGAATAATGTAAGAACACAAAACCCACAACCAGAATTCCAAAAGTAGGGCACTCCGCCAGATAAAAATCAAACTAATTTATTGGTTAGCGCAATATAATAAAAAAAACATACAACACATAACACAGATAAAACAATACTACCACTGAACGAGTAAAGTGCCTATATCATATTAGTTGGTATCACATGATTCCATCAAAATAGATCATAGAATAAATTCAAGTAAAAAAGAAAACTACTCACAATATTACTATGACTGCTACTGCAAAAGCGGTGTGCAAAATGGACTTCTGCCCCTAGCTGGTACTGCAAAAATATGCTACCAAGGACTATTCATAGCTATTAATGATATTACTTTGACAGTTATTGCAGAGCAGTGTGCAAAATAGACCTCTGCTGCCCCCTAACTGGTACTACAAGTGTTTACTACCAAGAAATAAATAATAATAATATTACCAACTATGAACAAACCCTGAACAGGCTTCAAAGGCTTGTGCGCTTGGCGGAGCGCGTGGGGGCAGCAGAGGACCACTGGGACATACACAATTGGCGGTAGTCTATTGCTCATTTGTTGTGATGTGATTATCATAGTTTGATATTTTGCATACCTTGCTCCCCTATACCTTTATGCACAAACTCTATTGCTTATAGCATCACTTTAGGAATATTAATTTTTGCACTTTTTTTGTAATTTTGTAGATTGTATATTTATTGTTATGAATCAATTGATTTTATAGATTAAGAATAAGCTATTTGGCACCATGCACTTTATTTGAATCACTGTTCAGGGTTTGTTCATAGTTTGTAATACCCTGTATTATTATTTATTTCTTGGTAGTAAACACTTGTAGTACCAGTTAGGGGGCAGCAGAGGTCTATTTTGCACACTGCTCTGCAATAGCTGTCAAAGTAATATCGTGAATAGCTATGAATAGTCCTTGGTAGCATATTTTTGCAGTACCAGCTAGGGGCTGAAGTCCATTTTGCACACCGATTTTGCAGTAGCAGTCATAGTAATATTGTGAGTAGTTTTCTTTTTTACTTGAATCTATTCTATGATCTATTTTGATAGAATCATGTGATACCAGCTAATATGATATAGGCACTTTACTCGTCCAGTGGTCGTATTGTTTTATCTGTGTTATGTGTTTGTGTTGTATGTTTGTTTTTTTTTTTATTATATTGCGCTAACCAATAAATTAGTTTGATTTTTATCTGGCGGAGTGCCCTACTTTTGGAATTCTGGTTGTGGGTTTTGTGTTCTTACATGTGTTAGACGAATTCCTGGTGCACCCCCTGGATTGTTTATCTTATAGTGGTGCCCTCACAGTAGCAGTCTTACACACTTGAAATAATACCGTTTTTGTGATTACTCACCTTTAAAACGGATATTATAAGTGTGACATACACTCCGCTTCACCCACCCTGTTTGGTATTCTGGATCCTTTATATGGTGAACCATTGTTTTTTGTTAGTGTTGTTATATTTGGTTCTTCCTGGTCCCTTTACTGCTATCTTACACTGGGGAATTGGTGGGAGGTCCCAGGTAGTTATGGACCGGGAGGGGCTTCTTTTTTTGCATTCATCTCTGCAGAAGTTTGCCCTCTACTGGAGAATAACCCAACTGTCAAGAAGTAGCGGAGTGTATGTCACACTTATAATATCCGTTTTTAAAGGTGAGTAATCACAAAACGGTATTTTTGTGTACCATGTGGACAGCAGGCTATTGCGCAGCAATCCGAGCCCCGTGCGGCCGGGTCGGCCTCGCTGGCCTCATCACCTACACCCCCACGCCTGGTCTTGACCCCAAGTGACGTTGTCATTAGCAGGGAGTCGCAATCCGATGTTCTGTGCTAGATTGGCCAACATTGATAAAATGATTGCTAGCTCTGCGGCCAAGAAAGCCCCGGCTAAGAGACGGCACTTGGCGCCTGCTGCGCCGGCCATTGATTATGATTCTTTTGACTGGTCTGATTTTCCCCACTTGTGGAAGGGGAATTGTTTCGGACTCTGATGGTTCTGATGATCAGCAATTCTTGGATGCTGATGCCGGTACAGAGCACGGGGATACCATGGCTCCTTACCCCAGGCTCCTTACCCATATTTTTGAAGTACTTGCCTTTTCCCCTCCTGCGGAGGCCCCTCCGCAACGGGGGGATTTTTTTTTGGGACCGCCAAACCTCGTTTGGAGTTTCTGGATCAGAAGCATTTTTATAATCTGATACTTAAGGAATGGGAAAAGCCTAGCTGGCTCCCTGGTACTTCTCAAGGGTGGGATAGTAAGTATCCCTTCCCTGTTGATGTGGTTAAGCGTTGGTCTACACCCCCAGAGGTCGACGCTCCCGTCCTGGGATTGTCCTATACGTGGGTCGTGCATTCCCCGGATTCCACTACCTTGAAGGATAGTGAGGACCGACGTCTCGACCTAATGCATATAGAAATTGCCAGCCTCGGGTTCCTTAGACATGTATGTCAGCTTAGACAAAAGGCACAGGGCACAGAGCGCTCACCTCTGATGATATCGCAGTCCAAAGTAAAGAAGTGCCAGCCATGAAGTATAAGCCTTAAAATCATCCATCCTTTATTGTAGTCACTTAAAAAGCCGTCACAGCAAATGGAGCAATAAAAAGCATAGCCAGAGCAGACCCCGCGTCAATGCGTTTCGAGCCGTAGCTCTTAATCAATCTTAATCTCGACCTAATGCCTTCGCTTGTGTGGGTTCGGCTTTACGCCCGGTTGTGCTTCGCTCTTACTGCCGTGGCTACTAGAGCCTTAATTAGGGGCCTTTTGGATGGTCCCCAATTGAATCCTTCCATTGAGGAGTTTACAGCCTTGACTCGATGTGAGATTTTCATTGCCTTTGTCTTATCAGCCTTGGATGATGCTATCCGTATGTGTAGCAGGACCTCGGCATTGCTGTTGCTATACGCCGTTCGGTCTGGTTGCGCCACTGGGCGGCCGATAACGCTGCTAAGAAGGCGCTCACAGGTCTTCCCTTCGCGGGTCTGCGCCTGTTTGGTGATCGATTAGACTCTGTTGCCAAAGAGGTAAGTTACCTCAACGCAAGAAGCAGCGCCGGCCCTTTTGGGGTTTAGGCTCATTCAACCCCTCCTTTCGTGGCTCCTGGACGAGCAGGGGAATGTCTTTCACTGCATTCAGAGGAGATTCCTGGGGTAGGGGCAGAGGACGTGCCCGACCCGGGGCTTCCTGGGGTGCTAAACCCAAAGCCGCTGCCAAGCCCACTCAGCAATGAGGGGGCGCCCTCACCCTTGCGGGTGGGGGGACGGCCACAGTTCTTCGCTCAGGTCTGGCCTCTGGAGGTCACAGACAACTGGATCCTGGAGGTGGTCTCCTCTGGGTAAAAGCTGGAGTTCCCATACCGGCCTCCTCCCAGATTCCTCAGGTTTCGGGTTCCTACAGACCCACGGGCAGCACTGGGTTTTCTGGCGGTGCAAAACCTTTGGGATATGGGGGTCGTTTGTCCGGTTCCCCCCATAGAAAGAGGTCAGGGTTACTACTCCAACCTCTTTACGGTGCCCAAAAAGAATGGCTCCATAAGACCCTTTTTGGACTTAAAAAAACTCTGCGCTCTGCTGTCAACTTCCTACGTCCGGGGGACTTTATGACTTCGATAGACATCAAGGTTGCTTACCTTCATGTGCCGGTCTTCCCGGGACACCAGCGGTTCCTCAGGTTTGCGGTAGGCGGCCAGCTCTACCAGTTTGTGGCTCTCCCCTTCGGGCTGACTTCGGCGTCCAGGGTGTTCACCAAGGTATTGGCGGGCGTGGTGGCCCTTCTCAGAGCCCAGGGCATTCTCATTTTGCCTTATCTGGACGACCTTCTCATTACGTCATCCTCTCTTCACCAGGCGAGGCTGGACACCCGGGCGGTGGTGACGACGCTGGAGAGGTTCGGGTGGGTAATCAATTACCCCAAGTTCTCTCTCTCTTCGTTACGGGTGGCTTAGTTCCTGGGCATGACTCTGGATACCATTCAGACCAGGGTGTTCCTACCCCAGCCGAAGGCGGATGTTCTTCAAACACGAATTCGTCTTCTTCTGTCCAACCCTCGTCTGTCTTTCTGACAAGGGATGAGGCTGGTAGGATTGATGGTGACTTGCTTTGAGGTAGTGCCTTTTGCTTAATTTCACATGAGACTTCTTCAGCTCCATCTTTTATCTGCTTGGGACAAATGTCCTCTGTCTGTGGATCAGACTTGTGTTCTGTCCCCTCTGGTACGGTGGTCTTTTCAATGGTGGCTGGACCCGAAGAATCTTCTGGGGGGCAGATCCTTTCTGGCGCCCCGCTGGGAGACGGTCACCACAGATGCCAGCCTGTCGGGCTGGGGGGGGGGGGGCTTCTGGAGGGAACATCAGTTCCAGGGGCTGGGGGGTCCTTTAGGCTCACATCCCCATCAATATTCTGGAGCTGAGGGCGTCGCCTCCAGGGCTTACCGGTTCAGGTTCGATCCGACAATCGGACAGCGGTCGCTTACATCAGTCACTAAGGAGGGACTCGCAGCAGGAGTGCCCTCTGGGAGGTGTCTCTGATTTTTCATGGGCCGATAGCAATGTTCGTGCATCTTGGCAGTTTACATTCCAGAGGTGGAGAACCTGGAAGCCAACTCCATGAGCAGGGGGACCTCTCGCCGGGGGGGAATGGTCCCTCAGCAACAAAGTCTTTCTATTCCTCTGTCGCAGGTGGGGGATGCTGGAGGTGGATCTGTTTGCCTCTCGTCACAATCACAAGCTTAAGCTTCCTGTGTTTGTGTCTCTGTCCCAGGACCTTCTGGCTCTGGCAGTGGATGCCATGTCTCTGTCCTGGCAGGAGCTTGGTCTCCTGTATCTGTTTCCCCCCCTTTCCCATGGTGGGCGAGGTGGTTCGCAGCTGGTGTGCCAGCAATTCTGGTGGCCCCAGGGTAGCAAAGACAGGTGTGTTTCACAGATGTCGTGCGGCTGGCGATTGATCAGTACAGGCTGCCTCTGGCTCCGGATCTGATCACACAAGGTCAGCTTGTTACACCAATTTGCAATCGCTGGCTTTGACGGCGTGGCTGCTGTAACCTCCATCCTAAAAGTAAAACGGTTTGTCTGGCGCTGTTGTCCAGACTCTTGTCAAGGCCAGGAAGCGATCTTCCTCTAATATCTGCTACAGGACCTGGCGGACCTACATTGATTGGTGTGGGGCTGGGGCCTTTCCTTGTCTGGTGTTTTCCATCCCTCGAATTCTGGAGTTCCTTTAGCAGGGTCTGGACTTGGGTTTTCAACCTAGCACTCTGAAGGGGCATGTTTCCGCTCTGGTGGTTTTTCTTTCTGAGGTCTTTCGCTCTTCATACTTTGGTTAAGACCTTTTTCCAGGGGGTCACTCATGTGCACCCTCCTCGCAATCCCATGTTGCCGGTTTTGGGATTTAAATTTGGTATTGTCTGCCCCTCAGGGTCCTCCTTTTGAACCAGGGTAGGATGCTGCGCTATCCTTTTTTTCACTCTAAAGGTTGCCTTTTTGGTGGCTATCACCTCTGTTCGACGTGTTTCTGAGTTGGTGGCTCTGTCTATTCAGGCCCCCTACTTTGAGAGGCACCAGGACAAGGTGGTTTTCCGTTTTAAATCTGAATTCCTGCCAAGGGTTGTCTCTGCCTTTCTCCTCGATCAGGACATTGTGTTTCCTTACTTGTGTCCTAGGCCTAGCAACGACAAGGAGAGGGCCTTGCACTCTCTGGACGTCGTTAGATGCGTAAAGTACTATCTGGTGGCTACCTCACCATTCAGCATTGTTTGTGGTGCCCTCTGGCTCCAAGAAAGGTTGGGCGCCCGTCAAGTCTACCATTAGCAAATGGATTCGTCAGGCCGTCATTGGGGCCTATTCTGTCAAGGGGAGGGATCCCCCTTTCCCGATTGCTGCTCACTCTACTCGTGCTGTTGGGGTTTCTTGGGCTGTTGAACAAGTTTGTAAGGCTGCTACTTGGTCTTCTGTTCATACTTTTTCCAAGTTTTACAGGGTTGATGTGCGGGCCTCAGAGGTTGCTGGTTTTGGCCGCAAAGTTCTGCTAGCTGCAGTGGTTTAATTAGTTTATTATTGCCTTTGGGATCCCCACCCATGTTGGACATTGCTACTGGATGTCCCCTAATGTTATTACTATTCCGAAGCAGGGTGTGATGCATACTTGGAATTATACCATTCTGTGATTACTCACCTGTAGAATGGATATTGTAAGTATGCATCACACCCTGCTTCGTCCCACCCTGAGTTGTATCTTGGATCCTCTATGTTGTGAAACTTTTCCTCGTTACTTTTTATTTGCTCTTCCTGTTCCCCTTACTGCTTTCATAATTCTGGGAGATGTGTGGGAGGTCCCAGGTATTTATGGACTGGGAGGGGCAACTTTTTTGCCATCTCTGCAGAAGTTCGCCCTCTAGTGGACTATAACCCATATGTTATTACTATTCCGAAGCAGGGTGTGATGCATACTTACAATATCCATTCTACAGGTGAGTAATCACAGAATGGTATTTTTATTGGGTTTAGGAGCTGACTGGCATTCAGTAGTTTTTGATAAGCCCCAGTGCACTTGCTTCCTCCTGCTGAACTCATAATGCAGCTTCTGGTGCTTCTCTGACACTGAACACTCCAGCCAACTGTTATTTTTTTAAGGGGATGCTGCATGAGGAGGTCAACAGGAGGGAGCACATTTACTAGGGCTTATCAGAAAATCCAAAGCCAACATTGAATTAAAGACAGCCCTCTAAAGTGATCATGAAGTGAACAGATTGCAGGCTCATTTCAAAGGGTAGTCCAGACAGGCTGCGACGGAACTAGTGCCAATAGTGCTTTCCTCTCCCAGCTTTGCTCAGTCCTACCCTGAAGTCAAATCGGCACAGGACACTCTAGAACAGTCTTGTGGTGTGCCCCTGCTTATTCACATGGATGTCTGATCCCAAATGATTGACTGCAGGGACCCACAGCAAGGCCAAGGGAGAATCATGATGTTCACATCAGAACCAGAAACTGGTGAAAGGAGAGGAACCTATGATTTAACTCTTTCCCTGGCCTGTCCCTTTAATACTCCCATTATTGTATTTGGAATGTCTAATGATGGGCTCTTGCTGCAGTCACGTCACAATCTTAGAGATCTTCATTGCTCTTTATTAGGTAAAATTAGGATGCATGAGGATGCTTTTGGGATTTTATGTAGTAGTGATGGTCTCTTTTCTTGGATGTTTGGGGCTTGAATTAGATGCATTGGTCACCCTCCCTACCCTCTTAGTAGCATTTTTTTGTGGTAGATGTTGCTACTTGATAACACTAATGTACATTAGAACTGTACACTTATAATTGGAATGCACTCCATGTTATTTGATCCCGTCCCCCCATTTTTTATCTCATTGTTTTTCATGTTCTGTGCATAGTTTGTAATTTTCAAGGCACTAATTTGTGAAATGCACCTTCACCAATAAGCTTCTTCCACCTACACTTTTAATGCTTCAGCCAGTGGGACCGAAGAGGTGGCTCAGCCAGCTGAGACTGCTGTCTGGAAGCTTCTGTGTGAGCTGCAGGTGACAGGATCTAATCCCGGCTAGCTCTGCTCACTCTTTCATCCTTTCCAGGTAGATAACATGAAGAGTGATGATCATTGAAGTGGTGTCTTCCCTGTGTTTGTAGATAGAACATGGATTAGGAACGTCTGATGTAGATTTCCCCGCTGTAAACAGAAAGCTAGTAAGCTTTTGTTTTAATATTTCTTTTGAAACCCTTTCTTTAAAGGGACAATCCAGGCTACGACTATAATAAGGCAGCAAGGAAATCACCTGAAGCCTGTGCCATGTGCCTCCTCCATTTCCTACAGTGTGCTGTAAATGTCTCCAAAGTTGGCCCCTGATTTCATTTGCATTTTTCCACAACTATGACCCAAATGTGGTTGCACGTCTGCCCCTGTCCCCTAGTGCTGAGGGCAGCCATGTGTTAGATATATATATATATATCTAAGGGTCTGTAGCAGCTTGGAGTGTTAAACAGGTCCCATCCCCACTGCACAACCATGTCCATACAAATAGCATTAGAAAATGAAAGAACACATACCCGATGGTAGATACAGCTGATTTGTTGCCAGCAGCGTGAGCGACCCCATGACAAGCTTTTGGGCCAGGCCATTCCTCAGGTCAGCCATGTGAGCACATTTGGAGATGGTCATGATGAATTGGGATTAATATAAGCACATTTTGGAGACTACAGCAACATCTACAGGGAACTGCAGAAAATGTCTGAGAGGCATATGTGATGGGATTCATGTAAGCTCCTTGCTGCCTTATTATTGTATTTCCTGGACTGTCTCTTTTAAGCAAGCCTTACACCCACAAAGTCCACCTGTCTTTCTGCCTTTTGTTAACCCCCTCCTTTACTGGCCCTTCCAGTTGGGCACGGCCAGGTCCTCCATGTGCTGTGGCTTCGGGTCCCTTAGTGAAATGAGTTACTGACTCGGTAGGGGGGCTTAAAGCGGAACTTCAGTCTATAATGACAAAGAAAAAAAAAAACCTTACCTGACCATCGTGCCACTGCACTCCAGATCCTGGGCACGGCCATCTTGACGGAATGACACAGAGCCGCATCTCCTGGCTGCCCATTCAAGTGAATGAGAGGTGGGAGCGCACACGGACCTGGGGGATGCTTCTTGCTTTGTAACCCCCCGCTCCAGGGTAGGGTGGCAAGGTAGGGTAAATTTTAGAATAAAGTTTCGCTTTAAGGGTCTACTTTAATTTCAATGATACTACATACATGTTTATGGAAACATGGCAAGTATTGTCTGATAAACGGATCATAGTTTTTATACTCTAACTGCCAAAGAAACGGGGCAGTTACACCCCCCCTTTTTTTCTTGTCACTCATACTATTATATAGGAACAGCAGCTGCCATAGAGTGCCTAGTATCGCTATGCTCACCACTTAGTTGGCAGTTTCCCTTTTGACATCCTAATTTGTCCTACGCATTTGCTTTAGTGTGCTTCACCCTATGCTGCAGGAGGCAGTGGTGACCCTTTCCTGGCACAAGCTTCCCTTCCTGCAACATAGCCATTGCCTATGTTGGGAACTCCAGCTTGAGGATGCATTTCTGCAGCTTCCTGTGTGTGGCAATCCTAAAATGTGTCTGACAGGAATTCATCCTCCGCTGGCCGCACTGTGATTGGCAACCGGCTTTCTTATGGTTGTTAGCCAGAGGGAGCCTGCATGAAAAGCTTTTCTTTTGTTTTGTTTTTTTACTTTGCTTCGAGGGGTTGTCCACACTTTTTCTAATTTGTGTCAAAAGATAAAGCAAGCTGATATTTATCAGTTCACTATCAGTCACGATTATTGATTTAACTGAAACACAAGCCTTCAGTGACTCCCTATTGACGCCTGCTTTATTATAGTCTGGTTAGGTAGTATTAGGTCCACTTTGTCCATCTAGCCTTAGTATTGTCTTTCTTCCCTGTCTGGTCATTTAGACAAATGTGCTCAACTCTACGGTGTGTCCAAGTATAAGATTATCAGCCTGTAAAGCTTCTTAAATCTGTTTTTCCAGATTCCAGGTACCTCTCTACTCCCCGAGGTAGCACCTAAGGATAAGGGAAAGATATGCATGGTGATTGATTTGGATGAAACCTTAGTTCATAGTTCTTTTAAGGTAAGACTTGGAAAAGTTAGAATCTGAAACAATGAGAATGCATACATATTAAAGTCATGTGAAGGATACTGATAAGGGTATGAACCTTGTCACATTATCTCCCCCCCCCCCCCCTTTGCTGGCCTTCATTTTGCACTTGGCAGTAGATTAGTATCAACATGCACATGAGCATGCAGGTGAGGAAGTTAGGTCCCCCTATAGCACAAATGCAAGTAGGGCAAGGCACCTGCAAAGACTCTGTAGTGTAATATAGTGCAATAGTATAAGGTGTTATATTTATTAAGATTGTAGGTATAAGGGTCACTACTGGTTCCAAATTGGCCCATACACCCAATTCAAAGGGCAGGAGAGCCTGGACATGCTGGCAGGTGGCCTGCCGACACCCCACCCTATTTCAACCTTATCAGTCCACCCCTTGTAATAGCACCCGACCTATGCCAAAAGGGCACCAGAGGCTGATATATCATCAGGGCTATACATTTTGACCCAAAAACCAGCATCCATTGGCCAGACCAAACCAAATTGGGAGGATTCAGGTCATATTTAGCTTTGACCCAAATCTGAAGCTAATCAGTATTTATCAGTTGACCTGAGCATCATGGAGCACTGGGGGTGCTACATTTAAGGAGGTACAAGTATCTAACAGCAGGTTCTTTAAATCTACATAACAGGTTGGCAGAGCTCTAGGACCACTTTATCATTAAAAACAGAGGGATTTGCTCTACATGTTGGCTGATGAGGCCTATACTGACCACACACTGTGTTCTCCAGTCATTTGGCTTTGGGATCTTTCAGTCCAGCTGTGGACCTCACACACACCATATGGCAGAATTTATTGTCACATCTGTTCAGTGTTTTTAAATAGGATACGGTTTCCTTTGTTTTTCTCCCTTTAGATCATTGCATAGTGATGAGCCTGTATTGCTCTCATGTTGTGGTCCTAGCCAACAAACTATTCCTGTAGTATGTGCCATAACCAGTCATATTCAAGAGCGTACCTTGCCTCTACTTATTCGTACACATAGGATATGATCTTAGTCAATGCATGTAGCACTTGTGGTTCCCCGAATAAAGTTATTCTGGACAACATAAATTCAAGCAGCATGGTTCAAGTAATAGAGAGTCAAGAGGAAGTATGCACGGCATCTGCCTGTGTGCTGTCCAAAAAAAAGTTTGCAGCAATGTTTAAAGTGGAGCAAACCCCACTGTTGCCACTGGCCTATCCCGGCAGCATCCCAAATCAGGATGCCCCACTGTGTGAAACCCCCCGGGGCTACACCGAACTCACCTGCTTTCTGGTGCCCTCAGTAATATAAACATCCAGTGGCCGCATCTTTGGGCTGTAAGCACGCTCCCGTCCCCAGCCATCCAGGTAGGCTGGGAGCATGCGCTGCTGTGGATGAGCCCGATGCACTCCCAATTGCCAAAGCTCTGCATGTAAACATTACATATGTATGGCAAATGTCTCTCATTGGACAAGAGCCCACGCATGTACCCTAGGACCGGGGCAAGATGAGTTTGTGTTGGTGTTCTGGGGGTTTCACACAGCGGGGCATCCCAATTTGAGATGGGAGCACATAAAAAAACCCAGGATAGTCGAAATCTCAGATTTTGTCCCGCACTGGCAGTTGTGGCCCCCAGGTAGTTGAGGGGCTGAACTTGCAGTGGCTGGCCACTAGAGGGCAGTGTGTCGCTAAATACCTTTGCCAACCTCACCTCCACCTGGTTTACCTCTGCCCACTTCTTCCTGCCTCACCTGTGCCCACCTCTTCTCACTGCTACATATACATAAAAGCATATGTAATGCTTTAAGATTAAAGCTTGCCCACCGCAAACTGCTTATGCTTTCGCAGCTTATGTTTTATTGTGGGACAATGTGGCCCTTCAACCAAAAAATGCTGTGATTTGAAGGATGTTCGCATACTTTAAGGCTGCTGTGAACCATCATGCAATGCACCTTAGAATGCCGGGCCTTGCTGGAAATGGCAGCTCATTGATATGCGATGGCTTTACTCCTTACTTTAACTGATGCTTGACTGAAACCAGGAGACATTGGTAACGCTCACGTGATCTTGATTTGTATGACTGTAAACGCCTTAAACAGCCGTATTCTAGTGATTCTAATTCATTCTTATTTTTTTTTATTATGTAGCCCATCAGCAACGCAGATTTTATAGTACCGGTAGAGATTGAGGGGACCACACATCAGGTAAGAGATTTCTTGTTTCTTTTCTTGTTACCAAACAGCAGATTTTATCGCCGGATTATGACAGCAGACATGACTGCGGCCTGGTTCAAGTAATCCAGGATAGGCTGTTTCCTTAGCGCGCGGCCTACTCTTGATTACTTGTTTCAGGAAACGGTTAATCTTTCATCGGATGGTGAAGAATGGATTGATCTCTCTCGTGGTCTATAGAGGAATGTCGTCTGAATATAGAAGTTGGTGTTTCTACATTAATTTAGCCCCACCAAAATGGTGTTTTGTGCTAGACCAATTTAGGCACCACTTGTGGTACACAAGATCCTATCAGCAGTACACAACAAGGCTGCAAACTAACCTGTACCCGACCTGATCTGCTGCCTACATTATCCAAACCTGATTCACCCCATAAATACAGAATTGCCCCATTTATTTGCATTTGTGTGTTTTTTTTAAGGTTTTAGGTGACTGGCCACCTTTATGTACAACCCAGGAGATCCTGGAGATACTGTATTTTTCACCATATAAGATGCACCTGCCCATAAAACACACCTAGGGTTTGGAGGAGGGAAATAATATTCTGAACCAAATGTTGTGCTAAAACAACTTCCTCCCAAGTACCAAATAATAGGCAAGGTGCAGAATCCCTCCCATTTCACATTAGACAGTGTGGTTTGCCCACTTCCCAATCCCCATCATAGGCAGTGTGGCATTCCTTCCCCTCCCATTCCTATAGGCAGTGTGGCATACCCCCCCATTACCCAATATAGGCAGTGTGGCATACCCTCTACTATTCCCATAGGTAGTGATGCATTCCCCCTATCCCAGTCCCATAGGCAGTGTGGCATCCCCCTCATTCCCACAAGCAGGCTGGCACTTCCCCTCCCATTCACCATTATAGGCAGTGTGGCATCCCCCTCATTCCCACAGGCAGTGTGGCACTTTCCCCTCCCATTCCTATAGGCAGTGTGGCATACCCACCTCCTATTCCCATAGACAATGATGCATTCCCCCTATCCCATTCCCATAGGCAGTGTGGCACTCTCCCATTCCCATAGGCAGTGTGGCACTCTCCCATTCCCATAGGCAGTGTGGCACTCTCCCATTCCCATAGGCAGTGTGGCACTCTCCCATTCCCATAGGCAGTGTGGCACTCTCCCATTCCCATAGGCAGTGTGGCACTCTCCCCTCCCATTCCCATAGGCAGTGTGGCACTCTCCCCTCCCATTCCCATAGGCAGTGTGGCACTCTCCCCTCCCATTCCCATAGGCAGTGTGGCACTCTCCCCTCCCATTCCCATAGGCAGTGTGGCACTCTCCCCTCCCATTCCCATAGGCAGTGTGGCACTCTCCCCTCCCATTCCCATAGGCAGTGTGGCACTCTCCCCTCCCATTCCCATAGGCAGTGTGGCACTCTCCCCTCCCATTCCCATAGGCAGTGTGGCATTCCCCCCCTCTGATTCCCCATTATAGACAGTGTGGATTCCCCCCTAATCCCATTGTGAACCTTGCCCGCTGTCCGCACACTGACTGCCACTGCTGCCACACCCAGACCAGTGCAACCAATGGCAGTGGCCTGCGTCCTTGTCCATTGAGGGCAATGATCGCAGACACAGGCCACTCCCACCCGCTGCACCCGAGTGTGCGTACGCCGGCAGAGGTTGCAGTTAGAGCGGACAAGGTTCACATTTACCCTGCCGTCCACCACTGTGAGAGTAGTGAGTTTACTCAGCATCAGGGAAGCTGTGGCAGCCAGAGCAGGGACTGCGGGCAGTGTTCATTTACCCTTCCCTCTACCTGCCTGCCAGTTCATTGGTTGGTTTCCTGATGTTTTTTTTTTATTTTACATTCCCCTGATAAGACGCACTGACGTTTTTCCCTCCACTTTTGGTGAAAAATGAATTAATCTTAAAGGGCAAGAAAAATGCAGCAATTAGAAATTGAAACATTTCCACCATATAAATGTACCTTTATCTGTGATGTATTTGACATCAAGTAATGAATAATCTCATTGCCCAAAGGGGATACAGTAGAGCCCTGAAGTTTTGCCATGTGTGACTCTGGTTGTATTGCAGCCACCTAAGGTGCCTCTTGATCTCTCGCCCCTTCCTTAGGTGTATGTTCTAAAGAGGCCTTACGTTGATGAGTTTCTGGAGAGGATGGGTCAGCTCTATGAGTGTGTACTATTTACTGCTAGCCTTGCCAAGGTATGTCGATGGCTGATTGCTGCGTTATCTCAGCAAATCTCAACAGCTAAGGCTGCGTGTTTAAAGTTCTGCCTCTTTCTTTTTCCCCCCTAGTATGCTGATCCAGTGACCGATCTTCTGGACAAGGGAGGGATCTTCCGCTCCAGACTTTTCAGGGAAGCCTGTGTCTTCCACCAGGGTTGCTATGTCAAAGACTTGAGTCGTCTAGGGAGAGATCTAAAGAAAACCATCATCCTGGACAACTCTCCGGCCTCCTACATCTTCCATCCAGAAAACGCAGTAAGTATTCATAGTTATATCTTATTGATGTGGTGCATCTACGGCTTTTCTAATTATGCATTCAATGAAATTTCAATGTAATCTCCTCTATCAGCTGCCTCTTAGCTGTACCAGGTACGTCTTGGGTTATGCAGCGGATTACACAGGCCTGGCATTCTGGGCAGGTGATGGATAAATGGTTATCTAGGGAGTGGTGCTAGCGTAGATCTTCAGCACAAATCTTCAGACCTTTATTTATTGTTGAACATACATGATAAAGGTGCCACTGAAGCTTGTTGCTCCTTCCATGAGGTGGTCAGCACAGTGTGTTAGAGATTTCTATATACACTTTAACCTAAATGGAGAAATGGTCATTATCATCTTGTGTGACTCATGTCAAGGTCCTCACATGTGACTCAAACTCCTTTCATCTGGCTTTTTGTCAGCAATAGCTTTTTGTTATTCATGTTAAAGCGTATTAAAGCCCTTTCTGAGTGGCCATGGAATCTAAAAGATTACAGGGCCGGCTGCTAGCCTGTCCCTAGGGCATCCTATAGCGGGATGCCCCTCGGCGTGAAACCTCGGGGGTTGCCAGTAAACTCACCTTTACCTGCAACACTGTGATTGACCGCTGCCGCATCCCCAACTTCCCTGCAGCTGTGCTTGTGCCCACGCCCAGCCTATCTGAATGGCTGGTAGCGCACATGTACAAACAGAAAGCCAGGGACTTGGCCAGCCAGCTGAGAGTCCTCATTCAGCAGTTCTGTGATAAGCCAGTTGCCCATCTCAGAACTGTCGCAGGGTGTGGCTTTTGGTAGTGGAAAAACCCTGGTTTGTTTGAAAACCTGGCCACCGCCAAGCCAGTGACATCGCCCGAGAGGGTGACTAAGGGGCACTGAAAATGGGTTGTAATCTGCTTTAAAATTAAGCAGGTCTATTCAGCCAGACTGTCTTGAATTGGCATTAAAGAGGGGCAACCACTTTGTGGGGCCCCAGTTTGGGATGCCCCCCAGGATTGGCTGAAACATTTTCCAGAAGATTCCACAATGTATGTGCGTGCCACAGCTGCACCACTGGTCATCTCTATCTGTGCGTACCCATTGGTGCGCGCTGATGAAGGGGGTGCAGCCAGTGATGCATTCTCCATTCAGCTGTGCTGAGCTTCAATGGATTCTGTCCTGGTGATTGGCCGGCGGCCCACGCTTTCCATTCTATTTTGCCATGGGCGAAAGGTGAGTTTGAGTTATCTAAGGGGTTACACACAGCAGGACATCCCAAATTGGAGGAACGAATCCCAGGATAATAAAAACCTAGGTTTTTTTCCTATTTAAAGGGACTTTTAAGACCTGCAATCTGCTGGTATTAGCTATTAACTATACATAAAGTCTGTACACCACAAGAATGAGTAAGCCAACCCCTGTACACAAATGGTGCTGCTACTGGGCATGTGCGAGTGAGCTCCCTCACCTCAGCAGCAATGTTCTGTGTGTACAGGACTCGCTTCTCTCTCCTTGTAGGTCCTGTTGTACGGATTTGGTGTACGGTTGCCAATAGCAGCAGTTTAGGTAGTGAGAACTCTGTCCACAACACACATTTTTGAACATAAGAAAAAAATTAAAAAAACCTAGTAGATAACCTCCGCACTTAAACTGGACCAACATCGATTATTACTTTAACAGCAGGGAGACAATACACAGTGCGCCATTACTGCTTGAGTGAGTGAGACTTGCTTAAACCGAACAAACACCTTTATTACTTTAACAGGTTTTGGTCCCCCTCTCTGCTGATAGCAAGAACCTCGGGGGAGAATCCAGAATGCTGGAGCCCCCCCACATCTAGCTGCACAGAAAACTGAGAATACTCGCCTTCATTACGAGCCAGCACCGGAAAAGGACTACCGCTTTTGGCCGCTGGGCAGTCATGTGGACCGTAGTTGCCTCCTCCTGTGCCAGCAGGACCTGCCCACATGACCTCCCGGCGGCTAGCAGCAGGACTCTCGGTGCTGGCTTGTAATGAAGGTGAGTATTCTCGGCGTTCTGTGCAGTTAGGTGTGAGGGGGCTCCAGCAGTGAGAGGGACCAACACCTGTTAAAGTCATAAAGGTGTTGATTCGGTTTAAGCAAGTCTCACTCTGCATCCCAATTATTTTTTTTCTATATTAAAGCAGTAATGGCGCACTGTGTATTGCCTCCCTGCTGGTGGCTGACCCTAGGCACAGGCCCAGGGTTGCCTAATGGGAAATACAGCCATGGGTGTATAGAGAGTTCGTCCCCTCTGTGGTATTAACCAGTATCTGCTATAGGAGCAGCTATTCTCTCTGATTTACCATAGAGGAACCATTCTTCCAGACATGTTTTTGCTATCTATGGTGGAGCAGCCATCACTCTGCAGCACAAGGCCTCATTTATTCTTAGTATGTCACACACCCCGCTTCAAGAATCCATAACATGTGGGTAATATCGTCCTGAAGAGGGCGTTCCTGCAGAGATGATAGCAAAAGAAAGCCCCTCCCTGATCCATAAATACCTGGGACCTCCCACTCACTACCCAGTTTTTCCATCTCTGCAGACGGCGAGCAAGTCAGAAGATGATGGCTCCTCCTTGCACAGGGGGATTTCAGGTAGCCGGGGTAACTCCCGGCCTCTTATTTTGTTTATTTCCGCTCGGACCCCTGTTTGTCCCAAAATTTACCTCATATTACATGCCTCCACAGTCTTGGCTGCTGGCCCGAGCGAGGGTACATTGGCACCTCTGGTGCTGAGGAGCAGAGCTCCACCGTGAGACCCTAAAAGAGAGGGTAGGCGGTCATACCGGGTAGGTGATCCCGGTTTGGGATGCCCCGTCCCTTGACTTTTCCCCTGGGGGGGGGCCCTTCCCTTTACCAACTATGGGGGCTGGGGGTTCCTCTCATAGGGGTTAGCTTTATTCACTTAATCTTTTTCTCTTTCTCTTTATTGATGTGTGTATCTGGGAGTAGTTCCTCATTGAGTTATTCTGTTGTTACTATGTTGCAGCACCGAGGCTGTCATTGCAGCCTGGTGCCGGGGTTTTTCAGTCTGTGAGGTGATTTTTTACCTCACGCGCTTTGGGGGGGCGGGGCTGGCACTCGGCGCTCTGCCGCGGCCAGCCCCCGTTCTCTCCTTCATTCCTCGCCGCAGCGAGCGGGGCGGGTGCTCCGCTAGTGAAAGCGGACGCACCCGTTGTCCCGGCAGCCGGCGCCGCGGTTGTCGGCGGCGCCGGTCTCTGGGCTGGTGTGTGAGGGACTTCTTCCCTCACACTTCATTCACACTGGAAGGGGGGGCGGAGCCGGGCTTTCGGCGCGTCGCCGCGGCTCCGCCCTCCTCTGTACTGGCGCCGCTGCGGAGCTGAGCTCCCTGTTACTAGGCAGCTAAGGGGGCACAGATCAGCTTTGCGCGGGCTGCGCAGACCACGCCCCTGGCACGGCCGTTCTTCTTCACTTCACCTCAGAGGTCGCCATTGTTCTGAGGCGGATCGTTCACCGCAGCGTCTGTGAGTGGCCCTGTGGGCCTCATTTATTTCTTCTTTTCTTTATCTGTTAAGTCTTATTGTAGGGACTTATGGGTCTCTCTCTGTCTTTTAGGTGAAAGTTATCCAGGAGGATCTTCTGTAGTATTGGAAGGTCTCTCCTGATCCTGGGTCCCTGGGTCCATTTTAGCATCACAAATCCTCCCACTCGGGACATTAAAGGGGCATCCCGGGTTGTCTAACTGGCCTAATTCCCTGGGTCATAGCGACCACTCAAAATTCACCTTATGGAGGCATCCCCGGATACTGGGACTGGGACCCCTTCGGGGCATCCCAAAAAGTGTATGTTGTGTGGGATTTCCATTACTGGGGATGATGTGTTACTGTGTATACCATGTGCACAGCAAACTATTACGCGGCAGTCCGAACCCCAAGCGTCGGGGTCAGCACAGCCGGCCACCTCAACTCCCCCTCCCGCCTTGACTCGTGCCCCGTGTGACGTGGTCATGGGCAGGGATCTGCAATCCGAGATGTGTGCCAGATTGGCTAGCCTTGAGAAAATGCTCTCTAGCTCGGTCTCCCGTAAGGCTCCGTCTAAGAGAAAGCATTTGTCGCCGGCTCCGCCGGTGGATGATCTTGATGACAGGGATAATCTGGATTGGTCTGATTATCCCCAGCTAGAGGAGGGGGAAGTTGATGAGGGTTCAGAATTTTCGGATGATGAGCAGTCTGCTGGCGCTGATGCCGAGCTTTCGGATTTAGGGAGATCCTTGGACTCTCCTCACGCTCTGTCTCTCATGCTGGAAGTTCTGAATATTTCCCCTCCCGAGGAGGCGTCACAGCAGAAGGGTGAATTGTTTGAGGAATCCAGGCCGCGCCTGGAGTTTCCTACGCAACGCCATTTTGATAGAATCATTGACAAGGAATGGGATAGGCCGGCTCGGCTCCCTGGCATCCCTCAGGGGTGGGATAGGAAATATCCCTTTCCTTCTGAGGCGGTCAAGCGCTGGGCATCTCCCCCCGAGGTGGATGCACCGGTTTTGGGGTTGTCTAACTCCTCGGTGTTAAACAGACCTGATTGTTCCACTCTCAAAGATGGAGAGGATAAACGTATTGATCAGATGGCTTCTCATGGCTTTACTAGCATTGGGTCGGCCATCCGGCCTGTGTGCGCTTCGGAGCTAATGGTGTTGGCCACCAGGTCTGTGGTCAGGGACCTGTTGACTTCTTCCGGGCTTTGTCCTGGTAGTAACGAGTTCCTTAGCCTTAAACGGTGCGAGTTGTTTCTATCCTTTGTGTTGACTGCCTTGGATGATACTTTGATGATGTGTGGTAGGACTTCGGCTCTGCTTGTGGCTATTCGGCGGTCGGTGTGGCTGCGCCAGTGGGCGGCCGATTTTATGTCCAAAAAATCACTGACGGCTTTACCCTTTGTTGGTCTACGGCTCTTTGGAGAGACATTGGACTCTGTCACCAAGGGTGGTAGGTTACCTCAACGTAAGAAACAACGCCGCTCCTTTCGGGGGGCGCCTGCCTTTACCCCCTCCTTTCGGGGGGCCAAATCTGGCAGGGGTTCTGCATTTCCCTCTTCCAGAGGAGATTCCGGAAACAGGGGCAGAGGACGTGCCCGTTCTGGATACAGTTGGGGCTCTAAGCCCAAACCGGCTGCTAAGCCGGCTCAGCAATGAGGGGGCGCCCTCACCCATACGGGTGGGGGGACGGCTGCAGCACTTCTCTCAGATCTGGGATCAAGAGGTCTCGGACAGATGGATCCGGGAAGTGGTGTCTTCCGGCTACAAGCTGGAGTTCGAGCTCCGCCCCCCTTCCAGATTGGTCAGGTCTCGGATGCCGTCGGAGCCTCTAGCGGCGCAGGGGCTCCTGGTGGCAGTGGAGAATCTTCTGGACATGGCTGTCATTTGCCCAGTGCCCCCTTCAGATCGGGGCAGGGGCTTTTATTCCAATCTGTTCACGGTACCCAAGAAGGACGTGTTGGTCCGACCCATCTTGGATCTGAAGTTTCTCAACAGGTTCATCCGGCCGAGGAAATTCCGCATGGAAACGCTGCGTTCGGCCATTCACTCTCTTCGTCAGGGAGACTTTCTGACGTCCATAGACATCAAGTATGCTTATCTACACGTTCCGGTTTTTCCAGCACACCAGAGGTTTCTCAGGTTCGTGGTGGAGGATCGGCACTTTCAGTTTGTGGCACTTCCTTTCGGTCTCACCTCAGCTCCTCGGGTGTTCACCAAGGTGCTAGCGGGGGTGATGGCTCTGCTCAGAGGTCAGGGTATCCGCATTGTGCCCTATTTGGACGATCTACTGATCATGGCCTCTTCCTTCAACCAAGCGGAGTTGGACACCAGAGCGGTGGTGTCCACTCTGGAGAGGTTCGGTTGGGTGATCAACCACCCCAAGTCTTCTCTTTCTCCGTCCAGAATTCTGACCTTTCTGGGAATGTCTCTGGACACTTCACAGGCCAGGGTGTTTCTACCCCAGGCCAAGATTCTTTTGATTCAGGAGTTAGTTCGGCTTCTCTTGTCAACCCCTCATCCGACCATCCGGTTAGGGATGAGGCTGGTGGGGTTAATGGTGGCCTCATTCGAGGCAGTTCCCTTTGCGCAGTTTCACACAAGGACGCTTCAGCTTCATCTGTTGAAGGTTTGGGACAAGTCTCCTCTATCGTTGGATCAGTCCTTCCGGATGACTCCCCGAGTTCGTCGATCCCTGCAATGGTGGCTGGGGTCGGTCAATCTGTTGAAGGGCAGATCTTTTCTGGCTCCGTGTTGGGAAACAGTCACCACGGATGCCAGTCTGTCAGGTTGGGGGGGTGTTTGGAAGGACTTCCAGTTTCAGGGTCTGTGGGGCCCGCGGGAGGCTCACGAGCCCATCAATGTTCTGGAATTGAGAGCCATCAGGTTGGTTCTGTTTCGCTTGATCAGTTGAGAGGCCTGCCAGTTCAGGTCCGGTCGGACAACAGAACGGCGGTTGCTTACATCAATCACCAAGGAGGGACTCGCAGCAGGAGTGCCCTCAGGGAAGTGTCTTTGATTCTGGACTGGGCAGAGACCCACGTCCCGTGTATCTCAGCAGTCTACATTCCGGGGGTGGAGAACACGGAGGAGGACTTGCTGAGCAGGACCTCCTCTCGTCAGGGGGAGTGGTCTCTCAGTCCCAAGGTGTTTCGTTCGATATGTCTCAGGTGGGGGGTCCCAGCGGTGGACCTCTTTGCTTCTCGTCACAATCACAAGCTTCCAGTCTTTGTGTCTTTCGCAGGATCCTCTGGCTCTGACAGTGGATGCCATGTCTCTAAACTGGAGGGATCTGGGGTTCCTTTACCTGTTTCCTCCGTTCCCAATGCTAGCCAGAGTGCTGCGCAAACTGGCCTTGGATGGTGCGTCGGCAATTCTGGTGGCCCCAAGGTGGCCAAGGCGAGTTTGGTTCGCAGACCTTGTAAGACTGGCAGAGGATCAGTTCGCCCTGCCTCTGCTGCCGGACCTGCTCACCCAGGGTCGGCTACGCTATCCCAATTTACCATCGCTGGCTTTGACGGCATGGCTGCTGAAACCGCCATCTTGAAGGAAGAAGGTCTTTCTGACGCGGTGATTCAGACTCTTATCTGTGCCAGGAAGCGCTCTTCCTCTTCTATTTACTACAGGACTTGGAGGGCCTATATTGATTGGTGTGAAAGTAGGTCTTTCTCTTGTCGAGAGTTCTCCATTCCTAGAATTTTAGAGTTTCTCCAACATGGTCTAGATCTGGGGCTCCAGCTTGGTACATTGAAAGGGCAGGTTTCTGCCCTGGCGGTGTTCTTCCAAAGGTCTTTTGCACTTCATCCCTTAGTCAAGACCTTTTTCCAAGGTGTTACACATGTTCGGCCTCCTAGGAAGCCTTTTGTTCCAGTTTGGGATTTGAACCTGGTTCTTTCTGCTCTCCAGGGCCCTCCGTTTGAGCCCTTGAATGAGATAGCTTTGTCTTCTCTTACGCAAAAGGTGTAAGACTGATGCTTTCTTTGTGGTGCCCTGCGGGCCTAGGAAAGGTTTGGCTCCTGCCAAATCTTCCATTAGTAAATGGATTCGTCAGGCCATCATTGGGGCCTATTCTGCCAAGGGGAGGAGTCCCCCTTTTCGTGTTACTGCTCATTCTACTCGTGCAGTTGGTGCGTCCTGGGCTTTTCAGCACCAGGCTTCTGTTGAGCAAGTTTGTAAGGCCGCTACCTGGTCTTCTGTTCACACCTTTTCCAAGTTTTACAAGGTTGATGTTCGGGCATCAGCGGATGCTGTTTTTGGCCGCAAGGTTTTGCAAGCTGTTGTGGTTTAAGGTTGTGCATTGTTGCCTAGTTTTGGATCCCCGCCCTTGTTATGGACACTGCTGTTGGATGTCCCACATGTTATGGATTCTTGAAGCGGGGTGTGTGACATACTAAGAATAATACCATTTTGTGAATACTCACCTTGTAAAAGGGGTATTATGAGTATGTCACACACCCCGCTTCAACCCGCCCTTTTGTATTCAGGATCCTCTTTATTGCGAACTTTGCGTGGTTGTTGTTTATATTTGCCTCTTCCTGGTCCCTTACCTTACTGCTTCTGTATACTGGGTAGTGAGTGGGAGGTCCCAGGTATTTATGGATCAGGGAGGGGCTTTCTTTTGCTATCATCTCTGCAGGAACGCCCTCTTCAGGACGATATTACCCACATGTTATGGATTCTTGAAGCGGGGTGTGTGACATACTCATAATACCCATTTTACAAGGTGAGTATTCACAAAATGGTATTATCTGCACCCCCCGTGTTACCAGGCACTTTATATAGATGAGCATTTGTGTTCTTAGAACAGTTGTGCTTGCAGGTTGTGTAAAAGCTGCGCATTATGTCTCTGTGAAATTGCTGCTATTATAAGCCGCTGCTCTCGGGCTGAATCCAGACTATTGATCTTTTTTTGCCTTAACGCTAAAGCTTGAATCCAGCGATATACAACCTAATTGTCTGCCTGTCAGCACTGCAGATGTCCAGGTCCTCCAACCTCAGGTCATTAAGAAGAGCAGCATCCCTGTGTTATTTTCCAAGCCTTCCCCCTTTTGTTAATTATTGTGCAGAAAATATTGCTGACAGATTGTATTGAGAGGCAAAAAGATTCTGTTGCTAGGAAACCATTAACAATGGCAGATGTCAAGAGCGGCTTTGAGCATTGATTAAAAGTTTTCCCTGCTTTAGAAATGTTGGCGCATTTCATGTTCTCCAGTTGAAGATGCCTGGTCTGCTTTGACCACAGCTGCTGGTTTATGTTCCACTTCTTCTCGCTGCGTGTACAGGAAGTTGCAAGTCATTTGGAGGACAATGTGACGGTACAAATACTACAATCCAGGAGTACAAAAGTCAAATGTTAGTGTATTTCATAAAGTGGGGTGTCCCGGGGGGATTTATTCGGCCGACCCAAGAGTTTTTTAGACACCTAAGCTCTGATGGGTTCACTTTAAAGATGTCCTTAGTCAAAAATCCAATTTGGTGGGTGGGGAGTAAAAAAAAAAAAAGCTCACCAGGTCACTGAGGTAGGGACACTCTGTAACCAATCACAAGCTTCACAGATCCTTGGAAATGCAACCCTCCACTGGAAATGACACCATGCACTGAGAAGTTATTAGAAAAACAATTTGCAGCAGCCACACAGTGAACTAGATATCTGCTTTAAAGTGGACCAAAACCGAGCATTTTGACCATCCTGGGTTTTGGTCCTTTCACCCGGGATGCCCCGCTGTGTGAAACCCCCCAGATCGATGCCAACTCACCTCTTCCTGGTCCTACGGCACATGCGTGACCACTTGTCCAATCAGCATGCTCGGAGCCGATGACTTCACGTTGTCTAAGGCTAGCGGCTTAGAGCGCGCCTGCTTCCCTCTAACAGAGTGTGCCCAGGCTGGCCATTCACAAATGCCTGATGCGAGCACATGCCCTACTAGAGGGATAGCGGGGATGTGGCCACGGCTCGCGCATACGCTGTTGGACCTGGAAACAAAGCAAGTGTATGGGGCGACCTAGGGGGTTTCATACAGCGGGGCATTCTGATTTTGGATGCCCTGAGGGAGGGAATCAATCAGCGTAGGTTTTGGTCCACTTTAACCTTCTAAGAGAAGCCACACTGTTTTATATAGCACAGAAAACTGACTACCTGCTCCAATGGAATGTTGAAGTAGTAGGCCTGCCCAGGCCCAATCAGCGTGCCCCCATGGTGCAGCGATCCTTTGTGACTTGACAGCCTCATCAAACCAAAACGCCCATTTTCACAAAATGGGTGTTGTTTCAAGTGCAGGGGGCATCCGGATTGGTGACGCATTAATGCTAGTAAACGGGGGACATCTTACCTTTCTCTTTGGCCCCCCCCCCCCCCCAGGAGAAATTGAGCTTTCTGATTGACCAAAACTCACACAGTCACCTTGAGGCCAGTTAGGGCATAAAAAAAATAGACTTTCTTTGAGGGAACCAGGTGCAGGAATCCCTGTCTGAAGCAGTACTGTGCAGCAGTGCTTCTAGTATCCCAGCAGCTGCCCTGAACTTGAGAGACTGCTCAGTCATCCAGTTAGTGCTGCCATAGTCACTGGGAATGCAGCTAGAGACTTCGTTTATTCCAAGTGTGACATACGCTTCAATTCTTCATGACATTTGGGTTATTCTCCAGCGAACTTCTGCAGAGATGAATGCAAAAAAGGAGCTCCTCCCAGTCCATAAATACCTGGGACCTCCCACCAATTCCCCAGTTTCTTCTCTGCAGGAAGGTGAATTCTCTTACTTGCAGGTAAGGCGGGTTCGCGCCCGGCCATTTTTTGCCCCTATTGCTGCCAGGACCTTTCCTATATTATCCCTATGCCAGCCTCCCAGCCTTGGCTGCGGGTCCTGGTAAGGGTAGGTAGCACCTTATGGGTGCGCAAGGAGCATTGCTCCGCCGTGAGACCTCATTACAAGGGGTAGGCGGTTGCCCGGGTTTGGTGATCCTGGTGTGGGATGCCCTGTCCCTGTCATTCCTTTGGCCATATTTTGGCTGGGATTCCCCCCCTTCCGGGTCCCTTACTTCCCTTGGGGGGGGGGGGGGGGTCGGCCTGTATACCCTGTTGGTTTATATGTGTGTATGACACTGTGTGTGTGTGAGTGTTTTTACTTGTGTTGGGTGCTCACAGGATGTTTGCATTATACTCAGGGCCATAACGATGCTGGCCTCCTTCACTGAAGCCCGGGGATTTTCCCCCCCTCAGGCTTGTTCGGGGAGGGGGCGGGGCCGGGCTCTCGGCGCGGCCGCGGTAGCCCCGCCCCCTCGTTTGGCGCGATGCGGGCCAGCCCATGGCTGGGATCCACGTTGCTGGCAGGGGGCGTGGCCTGGTGGCGCACGTTCTGCGCTGGCCCGCCCCCCCCTCCTCTTCCTCCACTTCTCATGAGGCTCTTCTCCGGGGGCCATCTTGGTGCTGCTGCGGGATCCTGGGTGCTCCTGGCCGGTAAGGGCCTGTTGGCCACTTCTTTAGCTTATGCGGGGGCCCCCTGTTTTTTTTTTTGCTTGTGTGTGCGCATGGATATTTTATTATATATGATGTTATATGTAGATATATAATGTGTTTTGCAGGGTGGATTTGATTTAAATCTAACTGATTTAAATCACGATTTAAATCACGATTTAAATCACTAGTCAGTAAGGCTTGATTTAAATCAGTGATTTAAATCAAAGTTTCTACCTAAACTAGTTCTTGCTATTTTAACATGCAAGTAGATGAAGATTTTTAGAATCACTTTTTATATTACTTTTTTCTCCCCAGTTTAATGGGTTAATCATTCATATTTGGACACCACTGTTCTGTTGTACTTAGGAAGGAGAAAAATAATCCTGACCTTAATAACAATTTAAATAGATGTATTCAACTGAAACAATAACAACATTACAGCATAAGTTATTTGCTTAAACAAACATCCATGTTTTGTTAACTAATTTGGCTAAACAAAATATATATATATATATATATATATATATATATATATATATATATATATATATATATATATTTTAAGAAACTTAGACTGTCAGCCCAGACGACACATGAAAAACTTAAATACTACTGTCCCTGCTGTCCTCTGTAGCTCACTAGTCATAGGTTTGTAGAACAATAGGATTAAGGTCTTTTTCTCAACTCTGTTCATGTTGTAACATTTTTGCTGTGAAGAAGAGGCTGGGACCTCTGCGGAGTCAAATTCAGTTTTGAGAACTGCGTAAGTAAAGCGAGCGTCTGTGATAATATAGGAGAGAAACTGCCCACTAATCCTACAGAAACCTCTGGAAGAGCATGGCATTGTGAATGTTACACATATACAGCCTTTATTCTACTGAGTTAAACAACTCAGCTTTATCTCATGATGGAAGAACCTTTGGATGGTAAAATATTTTCCTCAAAAAGCAGTTTATTGAAAAAAGATCCGATTTAAATCAAAAAAATCCGATTTAAATCAAAAAAATCCGATTTTTTTTGATTTTTTAAAAAAAAAAACATTGATTTTTATCCACCCTGGTGTTTTGTGAGGCTATTTTTGACTTGGATGCTTCATTGTGTGTTTCAGATTGCATCGTTTATGTGCATGTTAAGGGGTTCCTCCTAGTCCTGGGGTCCCTAGCCTTAATATAGATCACAACAAATCCTCCCACTGGGACTTTTAAGGGGCATCCCGGGTTGCTTATTGCTTAAACTCCCTGCGGTCTTGCGACTGACCACAAAAATCACCATATGGAGGCTCCGCAGGATACCGGGCTCGGGCGCCCTATGGGACAATCCCGGCCATGTGTGGGTTGTGGGGCATCCCTTACGGGTGAGAATGTGCTTATTTGTATACCATGTGCGCAAAAGGCCATATCGCGGCAGTCGGGTGCCCAGCCTTCTGGGTCGGCTCCCCCCGCTTCATCGCCTTCCCCTCCCCACCTTATCCGTACCCCAAGTGATATTGGTGCTAGCGGGGAGTCGCATTCCGATGTTTGTGCTAGGTTGGCCAGCATCGAGAAATTTATGGTTAGCGCGGTGGGCAAGAAGGCCCAGCCTAAAAAGAGACATTTGTCGTCGGTCCAGGCGACTTGGGATATTGATGATGATTCTTTTGATATGTCAGATTATTCCCCGCTAGAGGAGGGGGAATTGTATGAGGAGTCAGAGGCTGACGATGTACGGTTTGGCGAGACTGATGTTGGGCAGGCGCTGGGGGATGCTGTGGACACGGCCACGGTTTTGTCACATCTCTTGGAGGTTTTGGATGTTGCGCCACCTGAGGCGCCCCCTCTCAAGAAGGGGGAATTTTTTGGGGCCCACAAGCCTCGTTTGGGGTTCCCTACCCAGGGTCATTTTGATGCACTGATCCTTAGGGAGAAACCATATGGGAGAAACCTAGTCGGCTTCCAGGTGTTCCTCAGGGATGGGATAAGAAGTATCCTTTCCCGGTGGAAGCGGTTAAGCGCTGGACTTCTCCTCCCAAAGTCGATGCGCCAGTTTTGTGGTTGACCAACTCTTCCGTGCTTCACACCCCAGACGCCACTTCCCTAAAGGATGGTGAGGATAGGCGCCTTGATCAGATGGCATGCCATGCCTTTGCCAGTGTTGGTTCGGCCTTGCGGCCTGTTTGTGCATCTGTGCTAGTGGCGGTGGGTGTTAGGTCTCTGATTAGGGACTGGTTAAATGACGCTCACCTTGATCCGGCCAGCGCTGACTTCACTACGCTTAAAAGATTTGAATTTTTCATGGATTTTGTCTTGGCTGCTATGGAAGACACTATTGTTATGTGTAGTAGGACTTCAGCCTTATTGGTGGCCATGCGCCGCTCGGTATGGCTCTGTCAGTGGACGGCGGACTTTGCGGCCAAGAAATTGCTCACAGCTCTTCTCTTCTTGGGTACGCGGCTGTTTGGAGATAAGTTGGATGCTGTGGCAAAGAAACTGCGCCGTCCCTTTCGGGGGGCAGGCTCTTTCAGTCCTTCCTTTCGAGGTGCCAGAGCTGGTAGAGGTTTGGCCTTCTCGGGTGTCAGAGGCTCTTCCTGGAACAGGGGCAGAGGTTGGGCCCGTCCCGCTTCTGCCTGGGGTTCCAATCCCAAGCCTGCGGGTAAACCAGCTCAGCAATGAAGGGGCGCCCTCACCCGCTCGGGTGGGGGGACGGCTGCTGCTCTTCTTCCAGGTCTGGGCTCGGGAGGTCACAGACAATTGGATCTTGGAAGTGGTCTCCTCCGGGTACAAACTGGAGTTCGAGTACTGGCCTCCTCCAAGATTTTTAAGGTCTCGGGTGCCCGCGGACCCTCAGGCGGCACAGGGGCTCCTGTTAGCAGTGAAAAACCTTCTGGACATGGGAGTTGTATGCCCGGTGCCTCCGTCGGAGAGAGGCAGGGATTTCTACTCCAACCTTTTCACGGTTCCCAAGAAGGAAGGTTCTGTAAGACCCATTTTGGACCTCAAGGTCCTCAACAGATTCATCAGATTCAAGAAGTTCCGTATGGAGATTCTGCGCTCGGCCATCAGTTCCCTTCGTCAAGGGGATTTCACGACATCCATAGACATCAAAGATGCGTATTTGCGTGTTCCAATTTTTCCAGCGCATCAGAGATTCCTCAGGTTCGAGGTGGACGAACATTTTCAGTTTGTAGCCCTTCCCTTCGGGTTGACCTCAGCACCGAGGATCTTCACCAAGGTTCTGGCGGGCATAATGGCCCTATTTAGAGCTCAGGGAATTCGCATTGTGCCGTATCTGGACGACCTATTGATTTCAGCGTCTTCCCTCCGTCAGGCGGAGCTGGACACCCACCAGGTGGTGTCGACCCTGGAGAGGTTCGGGTGGGTGATCAACCACCCCAAGTCCTCTCTCTCGCCATCATGGGTGATTTCATTCCTGGGCATGAATCTGGATACCATTCAGGCCAGTGTGTTTTTATCCCAGACCAAGGTGCAGGGGATTCAGGATCTGATCCGCCTTCTTCTGGCCGATCCTTGGCCCTCTATCCGGCAGGGGATGAAACTGGTGGGATTGATGGTGGCCTCCTTCGAGGCGGTCCCGTTTGCGCAGTTTCACATGAGATCTCTTCAACTTCATCTATTGACGCATTGGGACAGGTGTCCGCTGTCATAGGATCAACCGTTCAGGATGTCTCCCGGGGTTCGACAGTCTCTTTGGTGGTGGCTGGAGTCGAGCAACCTGTTGAGGGGCAGATCCTTTCTGGTTCCTCGCTGGGAGACGGTTACCACGGATGCCAGCCTGTCGGGCTGGGGAGGTTTCTGGAAAAGTCATCAGTTCAGAGGGGTGTGGGGTCCTCAGGAGGCTCACAACCCCATCAATGTTTTGGAGCTCAGAGCCATCCGGCTTGTTCTGTCATGGCTGACGTCGCACTTACAGGGTCTTCCGGTTCAGATTCGTTCAGACAATCGGACGGCGGTGGCCTACATCAATCACCAAGGGGGGACTCGTAGCAGGAGTGCCCTCAGGGAAGCCTCTCTGATCCTGCATTGGGCAATTGAGCAATGTTCCTTGCATTTCGGCAATCTACATTCCGGGAGTGGAAAACACAGAGGCGGACTCCCTGAGCAGGGGTTTCTCTCGCCAAGGAGAGTGGTCCCTCCAACCCCGGGGTTTTTCGGGTTCTTTGTCGCAAATGGGGGACTCCGGAGGTGGATCTCTTTGCCTCACGGCACAATCACAAACTCCCGGCCTTTGTGTCTCTGTCTCAGGATCCTCTAGCTCTGGCAGTGGATGCCTTGTCCCTTGCTTGGAAGGATCTGGGGTTTCTGTACCTGTTTCCTCCCTTCTCCATGCTGGGCAAGGTAGTTTGCAAACTGGCTCTGGAGGGGGCACCAGCGATTCTGGTGGCTCCAAGGTGGCCAAGAAGGGTTTGGTACGCAGACGTTGTAAGGCTGGCGGTAGATCAGTACCGGCTTCCCATGTTTCCGGATCTGTTATCTCAGAGTCAACTACATTACCCCAATTTACAAACGCTGGCTTTGACGGCTTGGCTGCTGAAACCTTCATTCTGAAGGAGGAAGGTTTGTCTGAGGCTGTGGTTCAGACCTTGATTAGAGCTAGAAAGCGGTCCTCTTCTGGCATTTACTATAGGGCTTGGCGGTCCTATATTGACTGGTGTGAGGCTAGGGCCTTGCCTTGCAGGGGGTTTTCGATCCCACAGTCTGGATCTTGGGCTCCAGCTTAGTACCTTAAAAGGGCAGGTCTCTGCTCTGTCTGTTTTCTTCCAAAGATCTTTTGCCTTACACCCGCTGGTTAAGACTTTTTTTCCAGGGGGTCACTCATGTTCGACCCCCTCGGGAGGTTAGGGTTCCTTTTTGGGATTTGAATTTGGTTCTTTCGGCTCTCCAGGGTCCTTCTTTTGAGCCGTTACAGGATATTGCTCTTTCTGTTTTCACTCAAAAGGTTGCTTTCTTGGTGGCTATTACCTCTGTTCGGCGTGTTTCTGAGTTGGCGGCTCTGTCGATTCAGGCCCCTTACTTTGAAAGACACCAGGACAAGGTGGTCTTTCGCTTTAAGCCAGATTTCCTTCCTAAGGTGGTTTCTGCTTTCCATCTCAATCAGGATATTGTTCTCCCTTCCTTGTGTCCTAAGCCTAGCAATGACAAGGAGAGGGTTTTGCACAATTTGGATGTGGTTCGCTGTTTTAAGTACTATTTGTTGACTACTACTTCTTTCCGCAAGATGGATGCCTTTTTCGTGGTGCCCTGTGGGCCTAGGAAAGGTTTGGCGCCCGCCAAGTCTACCATTAGCAAATGGATTCGTCAGGCCATTGTTGGGGCCTATTCTGCTAAGGGGAGGACACCCCCTTTTAGGGTCAGTGCGCATTCTACTTGTGCTGTTTGTGCGTCCTGGGCTTTTCAGCACCAGGCTTCTGTTGAACAAGTTTGTAAGGCTGCTACTTGGTCTTCTGTTCATACTTTTTCTAAGTTTTACAAGGTTGATGTGCGGGCTTCAGCTGATGCTGTTTTTGGCCGCAAGGTTGTGCAAGCTGCAGTGGTTTAAGTTGGTGCGTTCTTTACTGTTTATGGTTCCCACCCATGACGGGCGCTGCTATTGGATGTCCCAAATGTCATGAAGAATTGAAGCGGAGTGTATGTCACACTTGGAATAATACCGTTTTGTGAGTACTCACCTTTAAAACGGATATTATAAGTGTGACGTACACTCCGCTTCACCCACCCTGTTTGGTGTTCTGGATCCTTTATAGGGTGAACCATTGTTTCTTGGTTATTTATTATTGTTATATTTGGTTCTTCCTGGTCCCCTTACTGCTATCTTACACTGGGGAATTGGTGGGAGGTCCCAGGTGTTTATGGACTGGGAGGAGCTCCTTTTTTGCATTCATCTCTGTAGAAGTTCGCCCTCTACTGGAGAATAACCCCAATGTCATGAAGAATTGAAGCGGAGTGTATGTCACACTCATAATATCCGTTTTAAAGGTGAGTAATCACAAAACGGTATTTTTTAAATAGCCAGAGTGTATAGCGGGGGGTTTGTGATAATCTGAGAGGATGTCCACTTTAATAATCGTAAACAACTACTATGTAATATGCGTGGGAATAATTTAATTATATATTATATAATTTATAAAGGGACAACAAATATCTCCTCCTCGTTTTTGGGAGGGGCAAGCATGCAGAACCATGATGCTGGGCCTGAGCTTTGGGCGTGAGCCTTGAGGTGAGTTACTGGGGACATTGCAGAGGGTTTACAATGCAGAACACTCCACAGGACTTCCCGGAGGGAGGAATTCGCCAGGCCTTAGAGTCTTTTTTACTCCAGGGCTGGGTGAACCAGATCCTCCTTCTACTTTATTAAGTCAACTTGGCTGAGACCTTGATACAATTGCAAATAGGTGGAGGTGCACCAGCATTACCATCCATCCTCATACCCAGTTTGCTGGAGGAAAAAAAAAACGCATGGTTCCAAGCTGTGCTGGTGCAATTTACTCAACTGTATGTATTGGCTAGGAAAATACCCTCCATGTTGAGAAGACCAAACTGGATCCGAAGAACTGCTAACTCACTATATAGGCGCATATGCAGCAGTCCTTACATGACACCGATCTGTTGCTAGTAAATAAAAAGTTACTGAATTTGTGGCGTATTAATAAATACCACTAGTCCATATAACGTTTCAGGTGTATGTATTGTATGACGCAAAAGCTAAGTTGGATGTTTCTTTGTCTTTGTAGGTGCCTGTGCAGTCCTGGTTTGATGACATGGGGGACACAGAGCTTTTGAGCCTTATTCCAATCTTTGAGGAGCTCAGTGACTCTGAGGACATTTACACAAGCCTTGGCCAATTGAGGGCCCCTTGAGTTTCTTGGTCTAACCTTGAATTTTTTCAAGGGACGTTTTTATATCTTTTTAATATTCTTTTTATTATTTTTCTCTGTTAATGAAATTCTTACAATCAACAGTGCCTTTGGCCTCAGAGGACAATAAAAAAAAAAAAAGGGAGATGGCTGTTAGGGCGGACTGAGAAGACTGACTTGCCCCTTCCACGGAAACCAGTTGCCGCTCACACTCCTTATGGCCTTTGTGCCCCGCAGCACGTTGGTGGCGAATGCAGGGATCTAAAATTGCCATTACTTTGGTGCACTAGTAGGAAAAAAGTGTCCTTTTTAAATGATGGTACTATGTACCTATCTTTTCTAGCTCTTTTAGTGCTCTATTAATATTTAGGTTTTCTTTCGTTTTAATCTGTCAAATTGAACAAAACTGGGTGCAGTACTGCAATATTGAAGGTAACACATTGGTACTTTAATCATCTGTCATAATACATGCAGAGAGAAAGGGGCATAGATGACAAGTGGGGGATCATTGTTGGCGCATTAGTGTTTAAAAATATATATATATATATTTGGTCTTTAAATATTGTATTTTGGCACTTAAAGCGGACCTTCACCCTGAATAAGGGCATATCTTTTGTTTCCCACACCCTGTACATACAGATTGCTCACATTTAAATCACATTTAAAATCACCCTATCTGCGTCTACTGCATGTTATGAGCCTTTAAACATCCAAGATAGCGGCTCATGAAGCATCAGGCAGCCTGCAAACAGGAAGTGCCTTCTGACTGTGCCGCTCTGCATTCTGGGATTGCTGACCTTTCCCTGACCCCAGCTCTGCTCTGTCTGTGCAAAGCACAGCTAGAACCTGCCCCCCGCTCCTCAGTATGTGATGCTTCTGAGGCAAGATGGCGGCGCCCGTATCCTAGAGTCCTGAACAGATTTGTAGCCCGGTGGGGGAAAGAATAATAAGTGACTAAGAACTTAAAATATATTAATTTTAGCTTCTGGGGAATAGTTTTTTAAGGGTTTGGACTTTTCATTAAATCATGCTGAAGGTCCGGTTTAAGCTGAAAGTGTACCTGTCTCTTAACACAGCCTGGAGGCATTTATTTTGTAGACTGATCCAGCAGGGAACATGGTGCAGAGTAGAAAGTGACCTACATGTTTTTACTCAACATTTGCCAATCAGACTTGTTACTGAAATGTTAAAGTAAGTAGTGAAAAACTGTAAGGTTCTGAGGGATCAGTAATGCATCAGAAAGAGTTAAATATAACAACTCGTCCTTTAAATCTATAAGGGCAGTTTGGTGCTCCTAGTATGTATAATAATACAACATATAAAAAGACTGTTATATAAAGTGGCACCCACGTAACGCTGAAAACCAAAACTTCATTAATGGCTTTTCATTTATGAGAACACTGAGCTGTCGCCATATTTAAGGCTTCCCTAACCTAATCCCAGAAGAGCCACTTTACTTTACAACCTCAACCCCTACACACTGCTGGCATGATGATAGAGTGGTAGACAATTACTGATCAGAAATGACCATAGTCCTTAATGAGCAGCCTTAATCCGGGCCTTAAAAAAAAAAAACAGCGGCCCGGGTACTCGCCTCTTTCTGGATCCTCTTACGGCTGCCATGCATGTCCAGCACTGACTGCGCTGATAGACTGCTTGTGGTCATGTTGGAGCACAACCTGGAAGAGGCGAGAATTTGGATGTTTTTTTTTTCTTCTAGCAGCGCAATGCATAGCAGGGGAGCCCCACTGCTGCATATTAAAGTGGACCAACACCCTCCCCTCATCGGCCCGGGAATCTATAAGGTTCCTGGACCGATCAGCTCCCTGACTGCGGGGCACCCCGATCGGGGTGTGAAACCCCCCCCCCCCCCCAGATCCCCGAAAATCCTACCTGATCCTCGTTCCAGCGGCGCATGCGCGGGCTGCCTCCCACGTGTCCCTCTAGCAGGGCGCGCACTCGCGCCGACCGTTTGTGAATGGCCGGCGCGGGCACGCTCCCTGTAAGAGGGACGCGCGGGAGGCGGCGGCGGCCCGCACTCAGCTTGTCCGGCCGCGGCGATTGGACGAGCGAGTCACGTGGGAGCGGGGTCAGGTGAGTTTTCGGGGCTTTCTGGGGGGTTTCACACAGCGGGGCACCCTCGATCGGGGTGCCCCGCGGAAGTGGACCAATACCCAGGATAGTCAAAATTCTGGGTGTTGGTCCACTTTAAAGAGGGACTATGGTCATTGCTGACCATAGTTTTTCTTCAAGGTAAGTTGTGGACAATTCAGGACATATACTCAAGGCCTGACCCAGACCGATCAACTTATTTATGGCACAGGTAAGCCAACCATATTTAGATGCAGACACCAGCCAGGCTTGGTGTATTACTGCCATTGTCCGCCTTTAGTCCTCCATATGCTGCAGTTCAAGTTTGCCCTGTTATTTGCGGTGGGGAGTAAAACCTCTGGGATTATACATATGTATTTTGCCCCTCTTATGGGGCTTCATCCAGGTGATTGTCTACTTATAAATATATATTGTAAACTACCGTCCATATTGCACATTTCCCCTTCAGTCAATCAAATGTATGCCTTTGTGTGCAAGTGACAGATACAGTAATTGAAATGTTGGGATATTAGAACGTGCCCCTATCCTCCATTAATAAATCTTACTCCAGCGCCTCTCTGCAAATGTGTACATCTGACACTACAAATTGTATGTTGTATTTCTGTGTCCTTTGCATTACACTGGAAGCACTCATGATGGTCTGAAGGCATCACTGTCTGAATGGGGATTGTCTGGAACAGAAGAAACCTCCGAAGACTGAAGATAGTGTTGGATGTCTGGTGCTGGCAAACCATTGATCGGTTACAATATAAAGTTGGCATTTACCCCCCGTGTGATCTGAATATGTCTGTGTGAATGCAAGCAGATGGACATTGGGTCCTAGGACCAAGCCTGTTTGTCCCACAGACCGCGCAGGCTTTGGCAGCTTTTACTGTTACAGCAATGACTTGAACAACAATGAATAACATGGCAGAGTTGCTACCTAATCAACAGTTTCCCTTTCTTTAATACGAAGTGTAAAAACCAAAGTGATTTATAAATTATAAATGTCCTTTTTGTTTTTGATCATCCACTTGAAACAAAGATAATTGGTGACTTGTGCGCAAGTCCTCCTAGCTTTACATTGAGGTCATATTGAGTTTTTTTGTGTATTAAAATGAAATGTGGTGCTGACGCTGGTTACTGACATACGCAACAAAGGCAGTGCCTTACTGTAACAAAGACAATGGAGTTGGCCATCTTCACGCACAGCTGTATTGGTTTGTGGTAACAATGACAATGAACCATTAAACCAAATGTCCAGGCAGTTTAAAAAAAAAAACTATCCCTTCCTTAGCGGAAAGAAAAGACTTCCCCACAATGTTGGAAATTCCAAGCTGCCAGACTGAGCTGGATTGCTTAACCAATCAGTGCAGCAGTAGCAGGGTAACTTTGCACTAATAGCAGTCATTTAAAGTGGAGCTGGGATTTTCACTTTCCTGAGTTTTGTTCCATTCCTTGGGGTAATCCCAATTGGGGATGCCCTACTGTGTGAAACAAAAGCCCTAAACAACTCGCCTGTTCCGCGTTTCAATGGTACATGCATGGGCGCTCAGCCATCTGCTCTGTTTACCTCTTTTGGCAAACGGCTCTCACTGACTTTGATGGGGATCTCCTGTCCTAGCCTATCTGAATGGAATGAAAACAATGTGAGCTGCCTGCTGAATGATGTAGTTCTAGTGGGCAGCTCACATTGGAGAACCCGCGTATGTGCCATTGGAGTGTGAAAATGTGTTTATGGGCGAACTGGGGGTTTTACACAGCAGGGCATCCCGTTCAGATCTTCTAGATTCCAGGCCGGCCGCTGCTGCGTTTTTGTTTTGCCTCAAGTGGCCTGATGTAGCCGCAAGAACACAATATGGATTAAACTGTGATGTCCATGTTCCCATAAAATAGTATCAAGTCTTCGAAGGAGCATGGCCAGACTTGAATCTCAAAGGGATATGGGTTACTAAACAGGTAACTTGTATATTTGTTACTAAACAGGTAAACCTGCCTAGTCTCAATTAAAATTTGTCCTGTGTTTTTTTCATATAAATACTATAAGGATGGGTTTTGGTTGAGTTATAGATTTCAGGAATCAAGCTGAGATTATTGCCAGCTTCTGTTTTTAGAATTGGGGTTGTCGTACAGATTTTGTAGGGAAGTCCTTATCCAGGTTAAAAAGAAAAAACAAACTTTATACACACCTTTCATCCCCCACAGATGATCACTTTGAGTGTGGCTCTCTGACTCTTGCCTGATCATGATCAATGCCACTCTGCCCCGCTTGGTTGCCAGTCAAAGGTGCCTCTGGGATCTGTGGGATCACCATCCAGCACAGCAACAAATATGCTTCCACTCTGTTTACTGTAATGGGGAAAAGCCAAGGCCTGGCATGTCTCTCCATTGCAGTGAATAGAGGAGGCATGCCAGGGTTACTAACTGGTGGCAAGGAGCATCCTTTTGTCTCAGGGGAGCCTGTGATTTGCAGTCCAGCATTGGACCGGGGGGAAGCTTCTGCGGGGAGAAAGGAGTGGGTTGTTTTTTTTTTTGCTTTTGCAGTCGCTTTAAACTATGCCTTGTCTCAAATATTTTTTTAGTATAGAAATCAATATATAATAGACCCTGTGTTCAAATATGGGAGCATGATTTTATATAGCATGATTCCTCTCCTTTCTTATGGTGGGTCTTATTGCTGTATCTGCTCGGTTAAGGTCATCTTTATACTGTTAGGCTTTTTATAATGAGTTACATGGCAGCCGCATGAACAGACAAGTGCTTTAGATCAGGCCCTTGCACTTCACCGGTTTATTTCACAATAAGGCTCATACCTTGGTGAATCATAGTGGTGATGAGCCTAATTTATGCTAAATAGTTTATACCTGCCATACATGAGACACATTTGCTTTAATTTAAAGCCTGGACGTTTTTCAGTCTCTTGTAATATGACCACAGTATCTTGGTGTATTTTTGGGTAGGGTCACAGGTATGTGATTTGGAGGATCGGTCCAGGGTTTGGGGTATACACGTGGAATAAATGTAGGTTACAGAATAGGGTGGGTTATTTGTTATGGTTGGTAGTGGGGCTGTAGAAACATCACCTGCCTATATGTAATAAAAGATAATATATACCTTTCAGTATCCAAGAATCATGCACCCTCTAAGTTAATTCAGATGCAGTATTCTTCAGATATCTGATGTTTGCTCTGAAGGACCTCTCGGTTATCCTCTTCTATAACATCAGGCATAAGAAAGAGGATATACCAGTTGCTCAATGGCTGAAGTTGAGAGGCAGGATTCAAATCTGAATTTAGTCCCTATGGCCCTATGACCATGCGGCGCTGTTCCTAATGGATTTCTATGTCTAGGTGGTCTAATAATAAAAATCCATATAAATACACTACAGAGTGAGAGGAGGACTTAAATACCCAACCTGAGTAGCTTGTGTTTTTCTACCATTAGTAGGAATAAAATCCAGAGGTGACCGTTTTTTAAATGTATCATTCTACTTTTACAGGGGTGTTCTGCTCCATTCAAATGCCTCTCATGTGGAGCAGCAATGTTACTTATTCTAGTGTCTGCTGAAGATTCTTCTTGATGGATGAAAGCATCTTAACTCTTCAAAAGAATTACAATAGCAATACACTAGTATTGCAGCCCAGTCTGACTCAGGAGACCAGGTATTAGTGGTGTCAGTCCTCCCCTGTAAAAGCAGAATGGTGCATTTAAAACCTGTCACCATGAATTTTCCTTAATGTAAAAGCCAGAAACAAGCTCATCTTGCCTTTTCTTTTCTTTGGTGCAGGGTGGATAAGTGACCCCTCCTCTTGCCACCCTGTATACTTGTGGGTTTTTATTATTGGACCATTATTTGTGCTCTTTTCTGTGGACATGGGTCATTTTCACTTTCAGAGTGGTATCATCCTTCCGTTATTACTGTTGGGCAGCTCTCCTCTCTTGGCTTGTCATTTGCTGCCTCTAAGGATACAGGGTTGCGCATGACTTAAAAGTACACAATGGACCTCAGGCAAACCACGCTAAGGTAATGCAGAATGTGAGGCGTGTAACTGTCAGCCATTGTGCGATGTCCTCATTCTGTGGGTGTGGTGGGTAAACCATGAACATTCCTGTGTGTAGGGTGTTTTTTGGGTGCCAAGATGTGTGCATTGGGAATGACCTTCTTAGGGTCAAGTTACAATGATTTAGTTTTATTTTTTAAGAACAATCGCCTGTTGGATGGACTTTCAGCACATTGCTGTATTTAAGGTTGGACTGATCATCAAACTATGTAAATCCTCTAAAATGTAATAAAACCTATTTTTATGCCCTTTATTTTGTTTCTGTGTATTTTTAAAATGTCAGTTTTGTTTAGCTTGATTAGTTAGGTGAACTACTGGCGAATTTTACAGCTGCACTGTAGGGGGGGTCAGTATAATGTGTAGTCCTTGAACCCCCCTCTATTTCTGACACCACAGCACATGATTTCCTGCAGGGCATGTCCATGCTAAATGTAATATTCAAGCAAGGTTTACCATGCAACTGATTCATCCTGGTGTATTGCTGGATAAAGTTGCTGAAGTTGAGATCCAGTCCTTTTGTTCTGTAGCCCAACTCCCAGATATTATTCATGCATCAACCCTGTTTTTATTTTTAGTACTGAGAGGTGGACCTGTCTTCAACCCTCTTACATCAGATTGCGTGCAATCCGCTATTGTCTGTATATGCAGGGAAAATCTAGCTTGTTTCTCGGATTGTTTTTTAGATTATTATATAATAACCAACAAATTATCCTACATGGATAATGACACCCTCTATCCCACTGATGGCAAACCTTTTATGGGCCGAGTGCCCAAACTGCAACCCAAAGCTTAAGGTCCCAACCTGATGGCTCTGGTGCCAAGGGGAAGATGAAAAAAACCCAAAATGTGTTTACTGGAAAGATGGGTGCCCACAGCGCAGAGTGCCGCCTCAGGCATGGGTACCATAGGTGTACCGCCACTGCTCTAACCTTATTGTAATTAAAAAATTTTGCATGGGGGGGCATGAACAACTTGTTTAAATATATAACTGGCCAATACCAAAAATATGGGTGGAAACTATTTCAGGTAAAATGCTATCTAAAGACAAGGGGGCACTACCTACATCGGATAAGAAAAGATACAATCTCCAGGGGTGACAATTTTTTTTTTCTAGCCTCCTACAGGAGTTTGTTACAGCTCATGAGAGCTTTAAAAAAGTATTAGCTGCTTTTTTTTAGAAAAAAAAGTTACTAAATGCTGTTATGTGTAAATACCGTATTGTTTTCTCTATAAGACACACTTTTGTCCCCCAGGGAACAGCGCTGATCCTATACACACTGAAACCTAACACAAGATAGAATAAGAGGCTGCAGCCACCATATATCTCTGTTGAGCTGTAACATTATACAACATAAAGTTACAATGTCACATCTTTAATACAAAATGCTTCTGCTGCCTAAACAGATATTCTAAGCAGACAGCACGTCCTGCTCCAGACATAGTCCTTACATGTGGGTAATCCTCCGCCTTCAGCGCCGTGCACTGCAGAATCATGAAGAAAACAAGCTCCTCCCGGCCCTACATATACCGAGGGACCTCCCACAAATCCCCAGATTTCTCTGCAGTGCTGGAACTGCGAAGACATGAAGTATCACGCTCTCGCAGGCGAGCGGGGCTTTACAGCCCGAGGCCCTGCGGGACTATTTCCACCCGTCCTCTCTGTGAAGAATATGCCTCCCAGCCTGGGCTGCGTTGGTCGGGTGAAGGTAGGCAGCACCTTGTGTGCTTAACGGAGCCATGCTCCACCGCAATCCCCCACCATAGGGTAGGCGGTTTAGGCTGATGGTGAGCCTCTAGTGGATGCCCCTCCCGCATTATTGCCCCGTACCCCGGGTAGTGCTGGACCCTGTGTAAGGGTCGCCATCCTCCCTCATTCCCCAACTAGTTAGTGGGAAAAGAAAGGGGGGGGGTATGTGTGTGGTGGTCCCTGTGTACCAGTATATCACGCTTATGGCTGTCACGCTCGGGGTAACTCCAGCCCTCTTAATAAGCTCACAACCCCCAATCTCCACAGCCAGCTTCACCTGTAGGAGCCCCCGCTTGCCGGGACGCAAGATACGCCTACCCGGGATCGGTTGCCCCCAGGACTTAATGGCTCAAAGGATGTAAGCTTATATGTGGGAGGACTGGAGAACCAATAGCAAGAGCGTGAGTGACGGAAGTCCAGAGACAGGCAATAGGTCGATAACGGGAAGGCAGAGATCGTAGCGGCACCAGGGGTCAGGCAAGACGTAGTCGGGGTTCAGGCAGAGGTCAGCAACTGGGGATCAGGATCTAGAAGCGTCAGTTCAGGCAAAGGTCGGCAACAAGGATTCAGGATCGAGAGGCGTCAATTCAGGCAGAGGTCGGCAACAAGGATTCAGGATCGAGAATGGTCGTACAATCAAATCGGCAACAGGCTAGACTTCACAGGAGTAGGTAACACAGGGTTCTGAGCGCTATCACAGGCAATTCACAACTGAGAGGGAATTGCCTTTATAGGAACAGGTCTGAGGGAAGCAGTGTACTGATTGGAGCACATAGGATTCCAAGGGTAATTGGCTGCAGAGCAGAAGAGGGCGAAGCCCTCAATCCCCTAGGATTCATTAACCCTTTAATTGATCCTCCGGCGGGTGCGCGCCGCACAGCGCCGCCGGAGGGCATAACAGACACGTGCTCGCGGCCGCGCGCGAGCACGTCTCCTGGAGGAGGAAGCGGGGGGCGTGGCTGAGCTGGGCGCCGCTCGAGCCGACGCTGCTCGAGCCGACGCCGCTCGGCGCGGCCGCCGCACAGTGACAGCTGCAGCTGGCCGCCTGGAGACGTCGCTGGAACGGGGATCAGGTAAGCGGTTCCTGACACTACCCCCCCCTTCACGAGGGGCCTCCGGACCCTCACCCGGTTTCCCTGGATTGTCACGATGGAACCTTCTTACAAGAGCCTTGGCATGAACATTCCTCGCTGCCACCCAGCATCTTTCCTCCGGACCATAGCCAACCCAATCCACCAAATACTGTAAAGAATTACGCACTTTACGTGAATCCAAGATCTTATTCACTTCATACTCGGGCTCATTATTAAGAAGAATTGGTGCAGGACCAGCAAGAGGAGCATTCTTCGCCGGTTTTAACAGTGAAATGTGAAAGGAATTAGGTATTTTCATAGTTGGCGGGAGTTGAACTTTAAAAGACACATTATTCAACTTCTTGACGATTGGAAAAGGACCAATAAATTTTGGACCTAATTTGCTAGATGGCTGACGGAGCGCAATATTTTTAGTGGAGACCCAAACTAGATCGCCTACTCGAAGAGTGGGTTCCTGTGATCTGCGGCGGTCGGCAAATTTCTTATACCTCAAACCAGTGGTCTTAAGAATCTCCTGAACGTGTGTCCAGATATTCTTCCGTTCTTGAAGCCACTCCTCCAACGCCGGCAGATTGGAAGGTGGCCCTGAAAGGGAAGAAGCTCTAGGATTTTTCCCTAAGTTACAATAAAAAGGAGATACCTTGGTACTCTCACTAGGCGCGTTATTGTAAGCAAACTCGGCGAAATCAATAAATTCCGCCCATTGTTCTTGGGCATCAGAAACATAACACCTTAAGTATTGTTCCAAAGTTTGATTAGTTCTTTCTGTCTGCCCATTAGTCTGGGGATGGTAGGCAGAAGAAAGAGAGATCTGTATTCCCAACCGCGAACAGAAGTGTTTCCAAAAACGGGAAGTAATTTGAACACCCCGATCAGAGACTATATTGGACGGAATACCATGAATACGAAAAATATGTGAAGTAAACAGCCGCGAAAGCTCAGGTGCAGAAGGAAGTTTGGCCAAAGGAACGAAATGTGCCATCTTACTGAAACGATCTACGACCACCCAAATGACAGTATTACCATGTGAGAGAGGCAAATCTACAATAAAATCCATAGAAATATGGGTCCATGGCTCAGCAGGAATTTCAAGAGGAACCAAACTGCCACTAGGAGCCTTGTGAACTCCTTTACTTCGAGCACAAATAGCACAAGCGTCGATAAAGGCAGTGATATCGCGTCTCATGGTAGGCCACCATACATGACGACGGGCAAGCATAAACGTCTTACGGTTACCCAAATGACCAGCAGTTTTGGCATCGTGAAATTCGCGAATTACATCCGAACGCAGGTGCGGCGGAACAAACTGGCACCCCAAGGGTACATCACTAGGAGATTCATCTTGAAACGGCGCCAAGGTATTGGAGAGATCAGGAAGTAACGCCCCCACCACACAACCTGTGGGTAAAATTGGTTCACCAGAATCACCCCGATCCTTACATTCACCGAACATGCGAGATAGAGCATCAGCTTTAGTATTTTTTACACCCGGCTTGAAAGTAATAATAAAATTGAAACGCGAGAAGAATAATGCCCAACGTGCCTGACGAGAGTTCAGCCTCTTGGCAGAACCTATGTATTCGAGATTTTTATGATCAGTATACACAGTTATAGGATGTAATGAACCCTCCAACCAGTGTCGCCATTCATCAAATGCCAGTTTAATAGCTAATAGTTCCCTATTGCCAACATCATAATTTTGTTCCGCGGTACTGAATTTACACGAAAAATAAGCGCATGGATGGAGACGCTCAGGGTTACCAGAATATTGTGACAAAACTGCACCCACTCCCAGCTCAGAAGCATCCACTTCAATAATAAAAGCTTTATGAATATCTGGATGCACTAAGACAGGTGCCGAAGAAAAGGCCCGTTTCAAGGTTAGAAAGGCCTCACAGGCAGAGGGGGACCAGTTAGCAGTAAAAGCCCCCTTGCGGGTAAGGTTGGTAAGGGGTGCAACAACATGGGAAAAGCCTTTTATGAAACGCCGATAAAAATTTGCAAAACCTAGAAAACGTTGCAATTCCTTTAAAGTTTTGGGTTGGACCCAATCCTGAACTGCTGAAACCTTCCCCGCGTCCATCTCCAAACCCTGGTTGGTAATAACATACCCTAGGAAGGGAACTGTAGTGACTTCAAACACACACTTAGACAGTTTAGCAAATAAGTTGTTCTCTCTTAATTTTTGTAGCACCAACTTAACATGGTGTCTGTGCTCCGGTAAAGAATTAGAAAAAATGAGAATATCATCCAAGTAGATGACTACAAATCTACCGAGATATTCCCTGAATATATCATTAACAAAATCTTGGAAAACGGCTGGCGCATTACAAAGACCGAAGGGCATGACCAGGTACTCATAGTGCCCATCCTTCACATTAAATGCAGTTTTCCACTCGTCCCCCTGTCGGATGCGAATCAGATTGTAAGCCCCTCTCAAATCCAATTTGGAGAAAATTCGAGCTCCTGTGACTTGATTGAACAGATCCCCAATCAAGGGTAAGGGGTATCGGTTTTTTACAGTGATCTTATTCAAGGCTCGATAATCTATGCACGGTCTCAAGCCACCATCTTTTTTCTCTACAAAAAAGAACCCGGCCCCAGCAGGCGAGGTAGAGGGACGGATAAATCCTTTCCTAAGATTTTCGGTAATATACTCCCTCATTGCTTGCTCCTCGGGCAGGGTAAGGTTATAAATCTTTCCCCTCGGGGGAATTGTGCCAGGCAGCAAGTCAATGGGGCAGTCATAGGACCGATGTGGAGGAAGAGTATCAGCAGAGCGTTCAGAGAATACATCGATCCAATCAGCGTATGGCTGAGGTAATTCCTGTGGTAAGACTTGAACGCTTCTGAGGCCTGTATTAAAACAGTGACCTTTACAGTGGTCACTCCACTTGACCAACTCCCCAGCCCGCCAATCTAACACCGGGTTATGGAGTTGCAACCAGGGGTATCCCAAAACCACTGGAGTTTCCGGACAATCAAAAATAAAGAATTCTAAGAATTCAGAGTGAGAAGAGCCGACAATTAGTCTGAGAGGTGGGGTCTTGGTATTTATAGGACCTCCCTGGATTGCCTTTCCATTGATAGCTAAAACTTGTAGGGATCTTTCAAGAGGAACTACAGGGATCCCTAAGGTGGAGATCATGCTCCTGTCCAAAAAGTTTCCAGCCGCACCACTGTCTATGAAGGCGGAAACTGTCTGCTTAGAGGACCCCCAAAACAAATCAATAGGTACAAGCATCTTATTCTGGCGAGAGTTACAAACTGACTCACCCAGATCAGTACTCTCTACCTGGTCTGGGTGCGGAAGTTTTCCGCCGGTTTCCCCTTGTTGGGACAGGACCCAGCAAAATGACCAGAATTCCCGCAATACAGGCATAACCCCTCGGATCGCCTACGCTGTTTCTCCTCTTGGGATAAGCAGGTTCTCCCTAATTGCATAGGTTCTTCCTGGGAGGATGATGAGGTATTTTCTCCACGGGGAACCGGGGATCTATGACTCTGGACTGGTCTAAAGGACGTGGGAGCCCCGACTCTCTCCCTGGCCCTTTCTCTAAGACGTCGGTCTATTTTAATGGAGACCTGCATTAATTGATCTAGGTCCGCTGGCGGGGGAAAATTGACTAAGGCATCCTTGATGCTATCCGACAGTCCCACCCTGAACTGACTACACAAAGCTGGATCGTTCCACCTAGCTTCGATAGCCCAGCGGCGGAATTCAGCACAGTAGTCTTCAGCCGAATTCCGTCCTTGTTTTAAGGCCCGAAGCCTATTCTCTGCGGTAGACTGTATATCTGGATCGGCGTATAAAACGCCCATAGCATTGAAGAAGGCAGTCACTGATTGTAGAGCAATGTCATGGGACGGTAAACTAAAGGCCCAGGACTGTGGGTCTCCTTGAAGCAAGGAAATGACTAGGCCTACTCGTTGGACCTCTGTGCCAGAGGAGATAGGTCTTAACTTAAAATATAGTTCGCAGGCATTCTTGAAATTGGAAAATTTTGTTCGTTCTCCAAAAAATTTCTCAGGCAGTGGAATCTTAGGTTCGAAGAAATGAGGTGGTACAGCGGAAGTTGGCACTTGACGAGATTCTTGAGTGGCCACTCTTTGAGCGAGTTGGTTGATCGCTGTGGCCATAGCTTGCACCTGCTGTACCAGGTCATCCATTTTTGGGCCTGTGATAATGTCACGCTCGGGGTAACTCCAGCCCTCTTAATAAGCTCACAACCCCCAATCTCCACAGCCAGCTTCACCTGTAGGAGCCCCCGCTTGCCGGGACGCAAGATACGCCTACCCGGGATCGGTTGCCCCCAGGACTTAATGGCTCAAAGGATGTAAGCTTATATGTGGGAGGACTGGAGAACCAATAGCAAGAGCGTGAGTGACGGAAGTCCAGAGACAGGCAATAGGTCGATAACGGGAAGGCAGAGATCGTAGCGGCACCAGGGGTCAGGCAAGACGTAGTCGGGGTTCAGGCAGAGGTCAGCAACTGGGGATCAGGATCTAGAAGCGTCAGTTCAGGCAAAGGTCGGCAACAAGGATTCAGGATCGAGAGGCGTCAATTCAGGCAGAGGTCGGCAACAAGGATTCAGGATCGAGAATGGTCGTACAATCAAATCGGCAACAGGCTAGACTTCACAGGAGTAGGTAACACAGGGTTCTGAGCGCTATCACAGGCAATTCACAACTGAGAGGGAATTGCCTTTATAGGAACAGGTCTGAGGGAAGCAGTGTACTGATTGGAGCACATAGGATTCCAAGGGTAATTGGCTGCAGAGCAGAAGAGGGCGAAGCCCTCAATCCCCTAGGATTCATTAACCCTTTAATTGATCCTCCGGCGGGTGCGCGCCGCACAGCGCCGCCGGAGGGCATAACAGACACGTGCTCGCGGCCGCGCGCGAGCACGTCTCCTGGAGGAGGAAGCGGGGGGCGTGGCTGAGCTGGGCGCCGCTCGAGCCGACGCTGCTCGAGCCGCCGCCGCTCGGCGCGGCCGCCGCACAGTGACAGCTGCAGCTGGCCGCCTGGAGACGTCGCTGGAACGGGGATCAGGTAAGCGGTTCCTGACAATGGCCTTATTTCGGCCCTTCATTAACATTGAAATGTCAGAGCCGCGCTGCTTGCTCTTTATTTGGTTTTCGGCTAACGCCGTATGTCTTATGCACGGTTTGCGGCGTTGTCTAGATGCTGTGGCGCCTTTTCCTTACTAGACGTAACGGTTTTTCTACAAATCCTTAAGCGTGTGATTGTATCCTTGCTTTGCCGTTACCTCAGAGCTTCGCGCTCTTCGGAGTGGGTGGGGACTTGAATTGGCGCGCTCCGCGTTACGGCCGAGCATCGAGCCCGCCCTTCGAGGTTCGCTGGGCACCATTTTGCTGATCTTCGCGCGCGCGTGGTGGCGGTTTCCCTCCTCCCTTGGTCTGTAAGTGCCCTCGCGGGTGACTCCTTTTATATGTTTTCCAGCTGCGCATGGCTCTGACACCCATTCTTCTCCTTATGTCTTTCAGACGCTAAGATTCCGGTGGCATCCCCCGGCCTGATATATATCTTAAACGGGTTCATTTTTATATTCTCCCACATTCCTAGCGGGTCTTGGGGCATCCAGGGTCGCTTATAGCATAAATCCCTGCTGGCATATTGCTTTGATAATCACCATATGGAGGCATCTCAGAATTATGTGTCCGGGGTCCCGCGGGGACAAAACTGGCTGTGTACTGCGTGGGGACTGCCCCACGCTGACGCTGACAGAGCACGGGTCTGCGGACCGTATGCTGAACAAGCACTGGCCCTGCAATCGGGTTTACCAGTGGCTGCACCTTGCTTCAATACACCTGTCTCCCCTTGTTTAAATCTCACTCCTGATGAGTCGCACTTGAGCGGGGATGACCAGCAAGTGGTGCAGCGCAGGCTACCTACGGCTGAGCAGGTGATGCCTGGTTGGCGGAGCGCTTGGGCGCTGGAAAGAAGCGGTCCCTGACGCCTCCTGGTTCTATGTTTCCCAATGAAACTGAAGAGTCTGCTGCTATGCAGGTCCTTGATCCTTCTGATGAAGGTGGACTGTTTTCAGGTTCCGGTTCCTCAGACGAGATACCTTGGACATGTGATAATTCTGGCCCTGGTTCCTGGGACCGGTGTGACACTGATAAATTACTTATAAAGATCTTTGGAGTACTGTCCATCTCTCCTCCGGGAGAGTCTCCCAAGCCCAAGAGGGAGAGTTTTCACACGGCGATGCCGCGCTTGGAATTTCTGGAGCAGGATCATTCCAGGCTCTTATATCTAAGGAATGGGAATCACCTTGTGAACTTACAGGAGTTCCGGGGGTCTGGGATTGGAAGTACCCTTTTCCCCCTGATGTGGTTGGCTGCTAGTCAGTCCCTCCCGAGGTGGATGCACCTATTATTGGGGTTGCTAACCCTCCCTTCATGACAGCCTCTACTCATCGTACCCTTCGGGATGCTGAGGACCGGCGCATTGACAGTCTGGCTTCCCACGCCTTTTCGTGTGCAGGGACGGCTCTGCGCCCTGTCTGTGCCGCGGCCGTCACTGCGGTGACCGCCAGGACCCTTCTTAGGAAGATACTTGACCACCAACCGGAGGATCTCCCTTGGGAGGTCTTTAAGGCACTGTCTGATTGTGAGGTTTTTGTGAGTTTATTCTCTCAGCGATGGATGACACTGTTAAAATGTGCACTAGAACCTCGGTTCTTGTGGTGGCTAATCGCCGCCTGCTTGGCTGCGACAGTAGGGGGCTGACAATGATACTGAAAAGGCTCTTACTGGCCTTCCCTTTAGAGACGACGCTTATTGGGGCCCGGTTGGACCTTTTGGAAAAAAGGAGTAAGGCACCCTCGAGCAGAAGGCCGTCTCGGCCTCCCAGGGGCAGGGACACCCCTCCCCTTCCCTACGTTAGTGTCAAGCGCGAACCAGAAGTGTGCTTCCAACTTTTTGGAGTGGAGACCCGCCCCAGGGGGGGCAGGCAACGCCCTGGGTCCTCTGGCTGTGCGAAGTCCAAATCTGGCGAAACCGCACAAGCGTGAAGGGACGCCCTCGCCTTGTTGGGCAAATGGACTGCCGCAGCACTGGGCTCCTATCGCAGGGCACCATGCTTCTTTCAGGTTGTTACAGGAGGTAGTCCCCCCGGATGCAGAATGGAGTCTGCTGGGCGGTCCTTTTTCTAAGGTTATCAGGGTTCTTCTAGTCCCTGTTTTTCCTTCGGGAGTTGAGGCAGGCCGAGTTTGGCGTGTAGGGTCTGGGCTCTCTTACAGGTTGGCCCTTGACCTGTGATTGCATCCACATTACCCTTCCCTTCCGGGATGAAGCAGTCTGACCCAGGTTGGCATTCTGGGGCCTAGCATTTATACCTTCACAGGCAGTTTCTACATGGTATCTACCTGTTGGGCCGCAGGCGCTCTTGTCCAGTAGACCTCTTGATGCATGTGAGGATTTATAATCCCTTTTTAGTCCCCTGTGCCTTCAGGACACCTAGGCCACTTCCAGCCAGTGTTGAAGGTCCAACTCTGCGCATTGGGGTATTGTTTTTGGTTCCTCTCCTGCTCCCAGATGACTCACCAAGGCGAGCATGGGAGTGGTGTCTTGGACGTGCCCGTGTGGCGTCCGCGCTAGGTTCTACTTTACTGTCCTTCTTTGCTTTCTATTTTTGCACCAGGCCGTGTTGGCTATTGACTTGTGGCTCCTTTGGGAGTCCTGTGGATTGGTGCTCAGGCACATCACTTACTTAGTGTTCCCCGGTTCGGTATCCCCCTGCGGGGCGGCATTTAGATTGGTTCATGTTAAAACCTTCCTTCTGCTAAATGTGGACTTGTTATGGAAAGGGCCTTGCCCTCTTTGATGTCACACTACCTTTACCTTGCAGCTGGTGGGCCTGTTGGTGGCGGCCCAGATGCTGTCCCTTATTCTCAGGAGCCCTTGGGCCCTGCGACACTTTAGGTTACTTATCCTGGACAGGGTTCCAGCACCCCTGGAACTAGGTCAGTACGCTCCCCCTTGTTACGGGGGTTCCTTTTGAGGTTGTAAATTCAAGGAAGATGTCTGGGACCATTCCTTCCTTCTCTCTTCTCCCTGTAGATGGTCATCATGGGTACCAAGTCTTGCAGGTGGACTGGGGGGTCTTATTTCTTCTGAAATCCCTCGTGGTTCCTAAAGGGGTCCCCTTAGGGGATCCATCTTCATACGGTTTTTTGGTTGACACATTGAGCCTTTGGTGGGCTCTAATTTGCTGGACTACTCCTCTTCAGGACTTGTCCTTTTTGGGGACTCTCGGTCAGTCTGAGGACAGTGGCTTGTCCCTTTTTATCTGCGAAGGTCTCGGAACAGGTTGACCCTTCAAGAAGGTTCCGGTTCGGTTCTAAGTGGGGGTTTACATCCCTTGCACTTCATTGGTATTAGCTTGGCTGGCTGCCCTAACGTGGCAGGAGGTTCTATTCTAGTATCTCACTGAGTCCCTACTGGTGTGGCCCTGTGGGGCCCCTTTGCTATTACAGGGACTCTGTCCTGGGTTATTGTCCCAGGACTCTCTGGCCTTGGTCATGAGGGCCTAGTATTGCTTCTGTCAGGACATTATATTCTATATGTCTTAACTTCTTTCACCCTGCCAGGCGGGGTTCTGCATAAGATTGTAGTAGAAAGGGAGAACCGTTATGCTGGGGGCCCTGGGTGGTTCTGCTGAAGACAGTCGTACTGTATACCCTCTCAAGAGGGCTGTTCTGCCTATTCAGGCTCCCTACTACGTCACCCTTACCTACAGGCCTTTTAGGCGACTGGTCGGTTGGCTTTTCACCCTATTGGAGATGGGTATCTCTGGGTGTCTTTTCTCTATTGGAGGGCTAGGCCTAGCTCCTCTTCTTCTCCCTTTTCCGCCGGCTATGTTGGAGTATGCTGTTCTAGTCTGCTTTGCTTGGACTAGCTCTCTTTCCTGCGGGATGTTCCCTATCCCTGGGTCCTAGAATTATTATAGCACGGTTGAAGTTGGCTCCCCAACTCAGTGCTCTGAAGGTTTCAGGGCTCACCCTGTTCACCTACTGCAGAAGTCTAGTTCAATCTTCTGTGTTGCGCATTCCTCAGGGGTTGCTCAGGTGCATTCCCCAGGGAATTCTATGCTCCCTTTTGGGGGTTACTTATCCGGATGCCCTGCTAAGGGTTCCCTGGGGTCTTATTCAGGTTCTTGTCTGAACTGTTCCTTCCCTCATATCGCTCTTCTGGGGCGGTTGCTTCAGTCAGAAATGTGCCATAAATGATGGCTCTGTTAGCGGTCCTAGTCATTATATATATGTGTTATATATCTGTACACCATGAGGTGAGGGTGTGCCGCCTTACGCCGAATTGGGTCCAGGCGGTGTTCTTATTCTTTTTTAGTCCAGACCCTACGGTCTCTGGGCTATTGTCTGGCTTACTCTGAGCGAAAGGGATCTGTATCCCTCATCTCATCAGGTGTTGGGAGATTCCTGGTCTTTCTCTTGTCCCTGGTAGGGATTATGCCCCTTGGGGCTTATAGGTTTCTCCATCCTTATGTACCGGATCTGATTGCTAACACGGGTGTAGGTGCCCTTTGGCTTGGTCCTGCTTTTGTTCCTCTGAGCCTAAAGTAAACGTCTCGGCTCTTGCTGAGCCTTGTTAGCGTTGTTTTTCAGTATTCCTTCTGGTCTCGCCTGAGACCTGGGTTCATATTCCCAGATGGGGAGAGCTGTAAGGTTGCCATGGCTGTCCTTTTTCTCCAGTAGCATGGTTAGGCTGTTACTCTGGCCTACTCGTTAGGGGAAGATTCTTCTTCTCTCTTGCTTTTTGCTCTCTTACTACTTGTGCTTGGCTTGGGCCTTTCAGCACTAGGTTCTGTTGAGCAAGCTGGCTAGTCCGCTGCTTGTGTTCAGTTCTGCCTTTACAAGAATTCAAAGGCTGTGGTTAGAGCATTGCTCTCGTTGCTCTTGGTAGCATGGTTAAGGTGACAACACTTTTATGGTTGTCTGTGCCTTTTTTCACGGGGATCCCACCCTACTTATGGACACTGCTATTGGATGTCCCACATGTAAGGGCTATGTCTGGAGCAGGACGTGCTGTCTGCTTAGAATAATACAACTCTGTGAAGTACTCACCTGTAGAGTTGATATTATATGCAGACAGCACGTCCTGCTCCACCCCACCCTGATTCACCTTGTTCTGGATCCCCTGTGTGGTGATTATTATCTTTGATATTATTGCCAGTCTCTGGGTGGTTGTTTTCCTCCTGGCTTCTTCCTCTCACTGCTTGTCAATGCTGGGGATTTGTGGGAGGTCCCTCGGTATATGTAGGGCCGGGAGGAGCCTGTTTTCTTCATGATTCTGCAGTGCACGGCGCTGAAGGCGGAGGTATACCCACATCTAAGGACTATGTCTGGAGCAGGACGTGCTGTCTGCATATAATACCAACTCTACAGGTGAGTACTTCACAGAGTTGTATTTTTGACACTTACCCTCCGTTTCCCAAACTACTTAGCCATGCTCCACAAACTGCCCCTGTCATTTACACAGACATTGATGGAATTCCCTTCTGCCTTACTTTGTGTAATGTACCGGGATGACTCGTTCCCATTTTCTTAATGCCTGAGATCTTTTTAAGGTGCTATAATAAATAAAATGTATTTGTGATGACTGTTTAAGTTCACTTCCAAACTATCTTAAATAGTAAGAAAATATATAAGATAATTATACATTAGTAGTAATATGACAGCGACACAGACTATGATTGCACTTTATAAATAAACAATAATATTAATAATACAGTACACCTATCACTAATCTTAATTTATAGTTTCTGCATTACTTTTTCTTTTTAAAAATGAGGTGTACTATGGTTGTTGGAAAAATAGTGTAAAAAAAAAAAAACTTACAATACAGGCACTCCCACAGCTTCTGCAGCAGCTCCTTCCTTTGCTTTAGCGGGTGAGCCTGGCCTATGTGCAGGGAGTCAGGGGTGGCTGACGTGTGGGTGGGGGCGCCCTATAACCGACCGTCGCCAATTCATAGATGCAGCCCATAAACTCTCACCCACCGAAGCAAGGAAATCGCCCCCCAGGAGCCGGTAGGTATGCCATTTGTGTGGGTGTGAATGTGTGTGTGGAGGCCACTGGAGAACTGTCAGACAACAACTGTATATTTATCTGCTTCCTGCCTGCTGGTCCTCTATTGCACTCCATCCTCACACATGCAATTGGGGAGGGGATGACGCACATTAGAGCGAGTAAGTGGCATCCCATTACAGCCAGTAATGGGATGCCACTTACTCGCTCTAATAAGGGATCCCACACATTGCCTGTAATGAGGGATGTGGCTCACACTGCACATGATGAAGGGGTGTTGCTCATTGCCTGTAATGAGGGATGCCCCACACTGCCTGTAATGGGGGGAAGCTGCACACTGCATGTAATGAGGGGTGAGGCTCACTGCCTGTAACGAGGGATGCACAGTCTGTGATGACATGATATGGTTGGGGGGGGGGGGAGTCCACACACCGCCTGTTATGGGATGATCGGAAGGGTGAATTTAGCACACCATTTGGTTCAGAATATTTTATTTTCCTCCTCTAAACCCTAGATGCGGCTTATGTTCGGGGGAGTCACTAAAATAATTGTCTACTGTCACCTTCTTTGGCATCCTCATTTTACTATAAAAGATGCACTTACCCGACATATTTTATACCAGAAAGGGCCTTCCCTTGTTCCTCGACCCTGTTTCTGCACTATTTTCCTTATTATGCTAATGTTGATGTTTTTACATTTTAGTCCCCTGCTTGTTGTACTACCTGTCATGTCCTTGCCATGTAAATTCTCAGCGTGTATGTAATTTATATACAAGGCAAAATATTCTGAATTCTTTCCCTTTTTATACTCCTATAATGCCTATTTCTCACAAAATGGGTGGTAATGTGGTTCCCGACACAGTGGCTGGCAGCAAAGTGACAGTGGTAGACAATCACAATGCTCATTTTTGCCAGGGACCGACAAGAAACCTACAATTTCTATAATTTACAGTTTTACCTCATAATTTCTCTGCTGAAACGGATGTGGGTGGTGTCCTGCGATGCTGCATAATGGACAGGGTCTGTAAGAGTCCGACATACTGCTTCAGACATAGGCATTCTCCACACCTTGCCTAGGGCACTCCCAGGCGCACATTCTCCCGCACACACTCCCGAATGTGCTCACTCTGACTCCCTCTCTGATGCTCCTCAGCGCCTCTGTGACCTGCACTAAGGAGGCATCAGAGAGCAGGAACAGCTGAAAACCGTGCTGGAGGCGGCTGACATGCTGATTGTTGAAAGTAAGAGCTGCACTGTCAGTTTTGTAACAGAATAGTAACTGTGCAGTTCTCACTTTCATCAATCAGCATGACACGGCCACATCCAGTGCTGCTCTTTTATAGACACAAAGCCTTTACCCCCAGGTTAATAGCAGGTCCCAGACTAGTCTACAACTGTGGACCAGAAGGAACCTTTGCAACAATAACTGCTCTCTTGTTCAGAGTGGGGAGACCGTGGCTGGGCTCACCAGGCCCACTAGGCGCAAGTATAACGTCCATAGTGGGAAGGCATACCTTCACCTGCATCTGTGGTCTCTGGGCCTTTTCTGATGAACTTCAGCTGCCAGCTTTTTCCTACTTTCTTTAAAATTGGTTGCCTGCAGGAAAAAGGTGAAACTGTACAGGGTTTATTTTTATAACCTGTTGAATGGGTGCCAAGTTTTGTAATCATCACCCTGTAAGATGGTATGTTGCCATGTTTCTGCCTCTTCTAACTTTAGTTTTCCTGTTTTTCATGGGTCCAAGAGAAAAAGAAGATGCATCAATCACCCTTTCACTTGGTAGCACTTCCCCTTTTCAGCCAGTATATGCTGCTCAGTCACTATTGGCTTTTGTTCTTTTCTTGTACATTTCTAGGGCAAAGGTCTTTGCTATGACTTAGTTCCCTTTCCTTCTGAAGAGGAGAAACTCTTGTCCAAGGATACTCATGGAAAATCCTTTATTCCCCTGACCCTTTGTTTACCTGCAGGTTGTCTTTTGGCAGGTTTGCTAACTGGGGTCCTGTAGCACAATTCTGGGCTTTTTCCCTATGTAGAGTCATACCTTGCTTACTGAGATGCTTTAGAGGCCCTGCTCTCTAACGGTGGTTATTCACTGGGTTCCTCAATGGCTTAGGGGCAAGTGTCGTGGAGGCCCCAGATATGGCATTTTTTTCCTTTAAAATAATATTCCAGCCAAGTAACTGATTGGTGGTTGTCTGGCACCCGCCTACTTACTGGAACATCAGGTCAAGTCCCTTGTGCTTCCCTTGTGCGGGTGTGTGCTGCTTGGGAACTCCTGCTTTGCCATTCTGGGGGGGGGGGGGGGGGGGGTAGTGTAACCACCCAGCTGGTCCAGCAGAAAACAGTACCCTGCATTGAGCTTCCAGCGGCTGTGCTGCACCCATCACTGTAGCCTTGCTGGCGGCGGCCTTGCTGCAGTTTTGCAAAAACAAAAAATAGTAGAAAAAGTCAAGCCAGCCAGCGATCGTTTAAAAATCCTTCAAGTATTTATTGTCTTCATTTAAAATCAATAGTCCAACAGGTCAAAGCATTCTTCAAAATGTACATGAAGGGTCCTAACGCCAACGCATTTCGGACAGCGAGTCCTTAATCATGACATGGAAAAACAAAAAATAGGCTTGCACAGGCGCGCCTCCACTGCTGCCGATAGCTTTGTTGCCACCCCACGGATCGTCGGACCAAAGACTGAAAAGCCTCCTGAACCAGACCATAACCCAAAGGTTGCTGGAGGGCTCCTTTGCAGGGCAAGTGGTGGAGGCTCCGGGGCACGCGCCCCTTGCGCCCTCCTCATAATACGGCCCTCCCTTGAGGTTCGTTCTTGCTGATGAGTCTGCACATTTGTTGGTGCCATCCCCAGTGAGATGTTGGTACCAGGGTTTAGACTCTTTAGTCTGAAGTAGGTTAGCAACACTTTTTGCTGTTTTTTTTGTAGAGAGGATTCACCCTTAGGGGGCAGGTGCTGGTTAGGTTGGGATCACTATTACATTATGTGTGTTTATTTATGTCTGTCTGTGTCTTTTCTGTCTCCTCTCGTGTCTTTAAGCTTGCTTTTTTCTTTAGCTCAGAGGAAACTCCAAAAGGGATGCCACATGCTCAGTCCCTTCCGCATTTGCATCATCCAGGAACTAGGTAACTGTATAGCTTGGATGCCTTGAAATTACTGTTAGCAGTCACTAGTGATCCAAAAGTATTTTTTTTTTAACTTTTGGATCTGATTCAATTCCTTATTTTTTAAATCTATGCAATGTTTTTAGGTGCATAGCGTGTTTGTTTTTCTGACAAAATGCAATCCAGAATTATGTGGTGTGAAATGTTTTGCTTTCACTAGATGGCGCAGCTGTTCAAGTTTTGATTCTTTACTCCACTAACTGTGCTGGGAAGAAGTTGAAAATCAACTAGATCAAATTCATTTGCACATAAGACATAATACAGACATAAACCAAGCACAGGACTTAAAATGGTCAGTTACTCACTACTTCCTTCATTAGGGTTGCATTAAATAAAAAAAAATTAAGGTTACCCGTATTTTTCGCCCCATAAGACATTTAGGATTTGGAGGAGGAAATTTAGAAAATATTGTGCTAAAACACCATCCCCCCAAGAACCAAATAGGTATGGTGCAGAATCGCCCCATTACAGGCAGAGTAGCATTCTCCCCCCATTCCCCATAGGCAGTGTGGCATTCCGCCACTGAGAAGTGTTGGTAAGATATTGAAACTCATCTAGATCAAATTAATCTGCACAAGACATAATACAGACATGAAACAAAGTACAGCACTTAAAATGGTCAGTTACTTCCTTTATTAGGGTTGCATTTAAAAAAAAATTAAGGTTACCTTTAGTTTTCGTCCCATAAGACAAATCTAGGATTTGGAGGAGGAAAATAAGAAAATAAATATTCTGAACCAAATGTTGTACTAAAACACCAGCCCCCCAATAACCAATTAGATAGATACGCCCCATTACAGGCAGAGTGACATTCTCCCCACCCATTCCCCATAGACAGTGTGGCAATGCCCCGTCCCATTCCCATAGGTAGTGTGGTATTCCCCCCCCTCCCATTTCCATAGGCAGTGTGGCATTTCACCCTCCCATTCCCCATAGGCTAAAAAAATAAGTAAACTCACCTTTCCATCGTACCCACGCTGCTGGCCAGGCTGCCACAGCTACGGGAGGCTAGAAGATGGAGGAGCGGCAGGGCACCTGCCGCCACCGCCTCTTCTCCGCAGCGCCTGCACACACAGCGCAAACACCTGGCTCCGTACAGCGGGTGGGCATAGAAAGGTAAGTCTCCATTTTTCTTTCATTTTTGTTTTTTTCTCACGTTCACCCTATAAGGCGCACTGACATTTTTACCCCACTTCCCCCACTGGGGAAAGATAAGTGCGTCTTATAGGGTGAAAAATAATGTGCATTATGTTAAAACATATTGGTGTCATTATTTATTTAACAGTGCATTCTGCATATGTGTTTTATACTGTGTTGGACCTCCCACATCCAAGTGTTCAATTGCAATCACAGAGAATCCATCGTCTTCTGAGGAATAGTGCCTTGTAAAATTACCCCCACCCCCCCTTTTTTTACCTATTTTGTTACATTACAACCTGTGTAAACGGTAACAAAACCTGTGAATTTTATTTTCCGGGGGTTTGTTCTGTGCCCCCCGGGCCAATCTCCCCCCCTCCCCAGTTCGTCCACTACAACTCACTTTTCCCCACTCCAATGATGCATGCATGGGCTATCATCCAATCAGAGCTCTGCTGTGTTTACCTCCTTCGGCAAAGGGTTCTGATTGTATTTAATGCAGAGCGTACTCTGCCGCATCCCTTGTATCCGCAGCGGTGTGTGTGATCCCGCCCCATCAGAATCACTGGGGTGGAAGCATGCGCACGTAGGGGCATAGGAGATGCAGCAGAGTGCGCCCCACATTGCCCTAGGGGGGTTTCACACAGTGGGAAAAGCAAACAGCCAGTACTGGAATATTTTAGATTCCAGGCCGTCTGCTGGTGGGTTTTGTTTTTTAAATATGAATTGTGTATGATAGATCTGTACAAAATAGTGTAATTTGGTGAAATGAGAAAATATATACACAAAAAACATTTTTGGAAAAAAAAACTGAAAAGTTTTCCACAGGCCTCTACCAGGTTACTGAGGATACCAATCACAGCGCTTGATTTAGTTGGGGGACGGAGGAGAAAGGTAAGATTTCTCAGATTATAAGTGCAGTGGGACACTGGCAATCAGAATGTACCCCTTCTCTAGGAACAACACCCATTTGGTTATTCCGGATTAATACCGGGATATTCTTGAGCAAACCTTGTTTTGCCTGTCAGTGATTTGAGACTGGGCCATCTCAGAGAGAATGCAGTATAGTGTCCCGTCCCCTGCCGGAATAAGGGGAGGATTGCGGTGCTCAGGTGGATTGTTTTATTATTTTAATGTCCAAATTGGGCTTAGCACAGTGGGAGGCCGGGTTGCTGCTGTGTTACAAAAAGATTGGAGTTCCTCTTTAAGTGTTGGTCAATATTTGGACCAGTTGACATCTGTGCGGTCTGGTGCAGTGCTCCATATAAGACCACAAAAAGGTAAAAAAAAAGTACTGTTTACAAAGCACAATGGTGTAAATGGATCCTTTTTATTAGCTTTCCATGGCACTGACAACGTATGGAGCTGGTCTGCAAATGACCGTTTACTAATTTCCCTGTGTATTCCTACAGCTCCAGCCCCTCCTTTACAATACACACACGCTTCTGTATAACCTGATTTGCTTTTTGCAAAGTGCATGAAAAACAGGCTGCATTCTATCTTTGTTTTGTTTGAAATATTACTGTAAATTCCCAAGCATAGGCTTTATGGCAGTAACCACTCCAGAGATATATGGTGTACTTTATGGCCCGAACAACAGCAAGAAAATATGAACTCAACTTTTTAAAAAATACTATATAATAATTATTTGGAATAATTATATATAATCTGAAATTTGATCCCAGTTTTACTCCCCCAGGGATATATGTGGCCTTCAGGTTATTAGACCCCAAGTGCATAACTTTTACATTACATACATTTCCCCACATTGAACTTCATTTGCCAAGTGGATGCCCAGACCCTCAGTTGTCCAAGTCAGCCTGAAGCTTGTGAACATCTTCAATAGACTGCACTGTGCTACATATCTTTGTGTCATCTGCAAAAATAGAGACAGTGCTTTTAATTCCATCTTCTATGTCGTTTAGAAATTTGAATAAAAGTGGGCCCAGGACTAAACCCTGGGGTACACCACTTATAACCGGTAACCATTCAGAGTAAGTATCATTAACCACTACTCTCTGCACACGATCCTTCAGACATTTTTCAATCCAGTTACAAACTGTATTTTCTAATCCTGAAGATCTCAATTTCCCCAATAAGTGTCTATGGGGGACAGTGTCAAAAGTTTTTGCAACATTCTATATCCACAGCCGCCCCTCTGTCCAGGCTTCTACTCACCTCCTCATAGAAGCCAATCAGGTTAGTCTGGCAGCTTCTGTCCTTAGTAAAACCGTGCTGGTTGTCACTTATAATATTATGTATAGTTAAATAATATTATGGATTATAGATAGATTGGCAGGGCTGTGATCCTGCCAATCTATGTAGACTGGTGCAACAAGTTAAAAAAAAAACTAGTACATACAGTATAAATAAAATAATGGGCCATAATTATTGGCCTGGAAACGAAGGCCATACATTTTAGCATTACATTACAGTGCCAGTGTTATTTAATTGACTTGTATGTATCTGTCAGGGTCAAGGAGCTGCTAGGGCCCAACTGGTGGAAATCCACTGAACACCCTATACTAGCCTAAATCTATAAGAAGCTGATCTTCACTAGGTCCCCTAATGGTAGAGATTGGCTGGGCTGCAGGAACACCTCAGGTCGTCCACCATGGAGAACTACGTTACCAATGTCACAAAGCAACACAGGAATTACAGCTATAGAAAAAGTAAAACTAGCAAAGGTGAAGAGTGCAGATTTATAAATCCAAAGGGAAGCCAATGTCAAAGCTAAGAAATCATTCCTGGGAAATCAAGAAGCCAAGATTGAAGAAACAAGCCAGGTCAGAACAAGGAAAGTCACAGGTGTAAGGGCCACAAGGTTCACGAGGCAGGAGAATCCAAAGACAAACCAGGAACTTTCTGATGACAGGTGTGCTCCTGCTGAAGGCACAATCCATGGTTCTTTGGTTCTTGTAGCTAGGTTATGTTTCCAGGTTTTTTAGCGTCTGGGTACAAAACCATGCAGATTATAGAGCAATTCTATGTACTTGCTCTACCATACAAGTGTCACAGAATGCTGAGAGGTATATCTGTACAAGAATATTATATTTTTTTCCTTGTCTTTGGTTGCTTCCTTCCTGTATCTAAATACCCCTTTTAGATTAACACCCCCTTTTTTTGTTTTTTGGGGGGATTTTGTTACATTACCAAAGGAAACTGTATACCAATGTGCAATAGGCTATCTGCACACACTTCCCTTGTTACCATTGCAGGTAAAATGGACGGTTTATTAGAGTTGCAATATTGGCTGATTATTGGCTTTTGGGCCATGGGTGGTTTGGAAACTGCTGAGCATCATGTGCTATCGTGAGATGAACGGCCGCTACGAAGGTGCACAATGGTGGACCGACATGCTGCAATGGACCAGCTCACCACCAGAATGAACCAGGGGCTACCAGACGTTTCTCTAAAACTACATTTTATTGCTATTGTGAGATGAACGTCAGTTACGAACGTGCACGATGGTGGACCCACATGCTACAATGGACCAGCTCGCCACTAGCATGAACCAGGGGCTTCCAGACTCTAAAACTACATTTTATTGACTCTTACAGCTTAGGGGCTGCAAAACAGACAGATGGTCACTGCACCTCTGATAAAGAAGCTGCATCTACTTCTTAGTGTTGCTTCTCCAAAGAGTCATGTTTTCTGCTTCATCAGGTGTATGGATTTTGGCGTATCAGATGAGAAACACCCTTCAATTATTGCTGGTGGTGGCAGAATTATTGCCTGGGGAATGTGTTTTGTGGCATATTCTTGGCCCAATCATCCCTGTGGGGTGTTAGTGTATGAATCCATTCTTGCAGATCACTTACACCCATAAATGTTCTTAAAGAGGAACAACACTCAGAAATGTCACTTTTTGGCTTGTTGTTCCTCGATGCGACGGCATCCTGAATTGGGATGCCCTGCTATGTGTATCCCCCCAGGTCACCAGGTACACTCGCCTTCCTTTCACTCCCCCAGCGCTGGTTCGACGGAAATAGATCAGGATGTTTGCCTGAGTGACCTGCTCAGCCATTCAGCATACTCATTTTCACTTGATTTCTTTGATTCTGCTGACGGCAAAGCCGAGCAGGGTCGTAGCGAGCAGAGTGTGCTGCCATCCTCATCCCCCACTCATCTTCTAGCTGTGGGTGTGTTAACGGTGAGCTGAGATGCAGCCACGGTACAGAGACAGCGTGAGGGCAGTTCAGCCTTAGACCCCGACATGTTGACATGCAATACACTTATCTTCTGTGTATAATGTCTGTACTCTATATAATGCAGTTTCAGCTAGAACACTTTATCTGTGGAAAATGATGGTGTTATGGCATTATATCAAGGTAGCAGTTAGAGATGAGCGAATAGAATCTGACGAATCCGAATTCGTTACGAATTTCAGGAAAAATTTGATTCTAAATAGAAACATAGAAGGTTGACGGCAGAAGGAGACCATACGGTCCATCTAGTCTGCCCTTATGTGTATACTGTATGTTCTCTTTATCTTAGGATAGATGTGTGTTAGAGCCAGCGCTGCGGAGACGCCTCATGGCGCTTCCAGCCGTCCCTCTCCCGGGGCGAGAGCCGCGCTTCCTCCCCGCGGCTTTCCCCGCCGGGTCTCCCCTAGCCCGAGCGCTGTGTCCCTTCCTGGCAGCGCTCCTCGCTTACCTGGTGTCCTGCCCTCCGTCCGGCGTGGCTGCCGGGGCCTGCGGGCAGCTCCCTCACTTCCTGCTTCCTCCTTGCCTCTCCTGCGCGCACGTCCCCGGCCACTAGGGGGCGCGCGCTGCAATACTGTGGAATTTAAAGGGCCAGTGCATCTCTAATTGGTGTCCGGCCGTCCAATCCGGTAATATCACTTCCTTTATATGCTGGCCAGCCCTTCCTCCCTTTGCCGGATTATCGGTGTGTTTCCGTGATTGTCTGTAGTTAAATCTGTGGCTTTTTCGTGTATGACCTCGGCTTACCTTTTTGACCACGAACCTCCGCTGCCTGTCCCGACCTCGGTCTGTCCCTTCGTCTGTGAACCTCCGCTGCCTGTCCCGACCACGGCTTGTCTACTCGCTGCTGAATCCTCGCTGCCTGCCCTGAATCTGGCTACTCACCGTGACCATCGTTTATCTCTGCTGTACAATACCTCGGCAAATTGTGGAACTGTGCCGCCGTTGGGGGGTAGCGACCTGGGAGTCATCAGCCGCACAAGACCAACCTGCTTCGCGGCGGGCTCTGGTGAAAACCGGTGGCTCCTTAGACCCCGCTTCCCTGACGCGGTACTCACCAACATTTCCGCAGTTCCAGTGGGTCCACGCTTCATTAGTTTCATCCGGTTGTAACAGTATAATCCGGCCATGGATCCCGCCGAGGTGCCATTGCCAGACGTCTCTGAACTACCTGCACTAGTCGCCATGCAGTCACGGCAGATCAATCAACTTACGGCCATGATGCAGCAACTTCTGTCTATGCAGCAACCGCAGACGCCACCGCCTGCTCCTGCTGTTCCACCACAGCTTCCGGTGGCTTCCTCCGCGAGGATTCGTCTCTCCCTGCCAGCTAAATTTGAAGGAGACGCAAGACTTTGCCGTGGCTTTCTTGCCCAATGTTCCCTGCACCTGGAGCTATTGGCTGACCAATTCCCTACTGAGCGCTCCAAGGTGGCCTTTATTATCAGCCTGCTCTCTGGGAAGGCCTTAGCCTGGGCTACCCCATTGTGGGACCGCAACGACCCCGTTACCCTCATGGTTCAAACTTTTGTGGATCACTTTCGCCAGGTTTTTGAGGAACCTGCCCGGGCGTCTTCAGCCGAATCTGCCTTATTGAATCTGGTTCAAGGTGATCTGTCGGTGGGAGAATATGCCATTCGCTTCCGAACTTTGGCAGCCGAGCTAGCTTGGAACAATGAGGCTCTCTGTGCCTGCTTTAAGAAGGGTCTCTCTAGTAGGGTCAAGGATGTTCTTGCTGCCCGGGATCTCCCTACTTCTCTGTCTGAACTAATCCAACTTGCCACCCGTATAGACATTCGTTTTACAGAGAGGCGTGATGAATTCCGCCAAGATTCTCTGCGTGCCAAGAGGGCATTCCGTTTGGCCCCTACGTTTCAGAACCCTCAGTCTACGCTTTCGTCTCCGTCTGAAGAAGTCATGCAAGTGGACCATACTCGCTTGACTCCCCAGGAAAGGTCGCGCCGGAGACTCGAAAGACTTTGTCTATACTGCGCCAGCCCAGAACATTTTTTGAAAAATTGCCCAATCCGCCCACCACGCCAGGGAAACGGGCGCACCTAGAATCGTTTGGAGAGGCGTCTCTGGGTGTCTGTGCTTCCTCTCCTAGGTTCACTGTGCCGGCACAACTTCACTTGGGCTCCACTTCCGTCCTGAACTTACCGGCCTTCTTGGACTCTGGTTCGGCGGGCAACTTCATCGAGTCCTCCTTGGTCTCTAAGTATGATATAGCTGTCTACCGTCTGGCCAAGCCACTATTTGTCGCGGCCGTTAATGGGGACAGATTGAACTGCATGGTGCGCTACCGCACCAAACCTCTACTTCTGAAGATCGGCCTCTTCCATCAGGAATTTCTGGAATTTTTCGTATTACCCCACTGTACCTCGCCGCTTCTCTTGGGGCTTCCCTGGCTCCAGCACCATAACCCTACCTTGGATTGGTCCACTGGGGACATCAAGTCCTGGGGCGCAACATGTGTTAAGAACTGTCTTACGTCTTTGCCAGTCCAAATTACAGCTCCCACGACTCCATTACCGGGTCTACCTGAAGTTTATCGGTCTTTTTCCGTCGTATTTAGCAAGAGGCAAGCTGAGTCACTTCCGCCTCATCGCCCTTACGATTGCCCGATTGATCTTCTACCTGGCGCCACTCCTCCTCGCGGACGCATCTATCCGCTGTCTGTTCCTGAAACCCAAGCAATGTCGGAATACATTCGGGAGAATTTACAAAAGGGGTTCATTAGGAAATCCTCTTCCCCAGCTGGAGCGGGCTTCTTCTTTGTACAGAAAAAGGACGGGTCTCTTCGGCCCTGCATCGATTACCGGGGCCTCAATAAAATTACGGTAAAAAAACGTTACCCATTGCCCTTGATCTCCGAACTTTTCGATCGTCTTCGCGGAGCTAAGATTTTTTCAAAATTGGATCTGAGAGGCGCTTATAACTTAGTCCGCATTCGAGAGGGTGATGAATGGAAGACGGCCTTCAACACGCGAGACGGTCATTTTGAGTATCTCGTTATGCCCTTCGGCCTCTGCAATGCCCCCGCAGTTTTTCAGGAGTTCGTTAACGACATTTTTCGGGACCTGCTGTACACCTGTGTTGTGGTCTATCTTGACGACATTCTCATCTTCTCCTCGTCCATCGAAGAACATCATCAGCACGTCAGACAAGTCTTGTCTCGTTTACTGCAACACCATCTTTATGCTAAGCTCGAGAAATGCCTTTTTCATCAAACCGCATTACCTTTTTTGGGGTACATAGTTTCTGCTCAAGGTCTCCAGATGGATCCTGCCAAGTTAAAGGCGGTCCTTGAATGGCCTCGACCAGTCGGTCTTCGTGCAATCCAGCGATTCTTGGGGTTCGCGAACTATTACCGCCAGTTCATTTTACACTTTTCCACGACAGTAGCCCCCATCGTGGCCCTCACCAAAAAAGGAGCCGATCCCAAGGCATGGTCTCCGCAGGCTGAAGCAGCCTTTCTTGCATTAAAGAAGGCCTTCGGCTCGGCACCGGTACTTTCCAGACCTGACCCGTCTTGTCCTTTCGCTCTTGAGGTGGATGCCTCTTCCGTCGGAGCTGGAGCAGTACTTACGCAACGATCCTCGACCGGCAAAGCTCGAACTTGCGGATTCTTTTCTAAAACCTTCTCTCCTGCCGAGAGGAACTACACCATTGGAGATAGAGAGCTATTAGCCATCAAATTGGCGCTGGAAGAATGGAGACATCTCCTCGAGGGATCTATCTTCCCAATTTCCATTTTTACTGACCACAAGAACCTCTCTTATCTGGAATCCGCACAACGCTTAAACCCTCGTCAGGCCCGTTGGTCACTCTTCTTTGCACGCTTTAATTTCCAGATCCACTTCCGTCCAGCTGCAAAAAACATCAGGGCAGACGCTCTCTCCCGTTCCTCGGATGTCTCGGATAAGGTCTCTTCTCCACAGTTTATAATTCCACCCGATCGTCTGGTTCACTCTGCTCCCGCTGCTCTAGAATCAGGTCCTCCGGGGAGGACTTTCGTACCTGTCTCTCGTCGCCTTTTAATACTAAAATGGGGTCATGCCTCCCATACTGCTGGTCACCCTGGAATCAAGAAGACCTGCGCCATCATCTCCAGATACTACTGGTGGCCCACGTTAGCAAAAGATGCCGCAGAATTCGTACAAGCCTGCACCTCGTGCGCGCGCAACAAGACCTCTCGTCAACGTCCCGCAGGTCTTCTCCAACCACTTCCCATTCCGGACATCCCCTGGTCTCACATCGCCATGGATTTTATTACTGATCTTCCGCCTTCACAGGGCAATACCGTCATCTGGGTAGTGGTGGACCGATTTTCGAAAATGGCGCATTTCATTCCGTTGCCTGGATTACCTTCTGCTCCCCTATTGGCAAAGAATTTCCTTAAACACATCTTCCGTCTACATGGGCTCCCAACCCACATTGTCTCCGACAGGGGAGTTCAATTCGTATCGAAATTCTGGAGGGCTCTCTGTAATCAATTAAAGGTGAAATTGGACTTTTCTTCCTCGTATCATCCCCAATCCAATGGCCAAGTGGAGAGGGTAAATCAAACTTTGGGGCTGTATCTACGCCATTTTGTTTCCACTCGCCAGGATGACTGGGTGGACCTGCTGCCCTGGGCAGAGTTTTCTTATAACTTTAAGGACTCTGAATCCACCGGAAAATCTCCTTTCTTTATAGTCTATGGTCGTCATCTCCTTCCTCCTCTGCCTATACTAACGCCCTCCTCGGTACCTGCGGTCGATGACCTTTCGCACCAGTTTTCTTCCATCTGGCGTGAAACACAGCATTCACTGGAACAAGCCGTGTCTCGTATGAAAATCCAGGCTGATAAGAAGAGAAGGACTCCTCCTTTATACTCACCGGGGGATAGGGTATGGCTTTCGGCCAAGTATATTCGTTTTAAAATCCCCAGTTACAAACTAGGACCTCGCTTCTTGGGACCTTTTAGGATCCAACAACGTATCAACCCTGCCTGTTACAAGCTGCATCTGCCACCCTCTCTCCGCATAACCAATTCCTTCCATGTCTCTCTGCTCAAACCGGTGACTGTTAATCGTTTTTCCCCCAAATTATTGGAACCTAAGCCAGTCGCAGGTACTGAAGATACCTTTACGGTCAAAGAGATACTTGCTTCGAAGATCTCCAGAGGAAGACGCTATTTCTTGGTGGATTGGGAGGGCTACGGCCCTGAGGAGAGATCCTGGGAACCGGAAGAAAACATCCTTGATCGGACCCTTATTTCGGACTTCCTTGGTCCTAAGAAGAGGGGGAGACCTAAGGGGGGGGGTACTGTTAGAGCCAGCGCTGCGGAGACGCCTCATGGCGCTTCCAGCCGTCCCTCTCCCGGGGCGAGAGCCGCGCTTCCTCCCCGCGGCTTTCCCCGCCGGGTCTCCCCTAGCCCGAGCGCTGTGTCCCTTCCTGGCAGCGCTCCTCGCTTACCTGGTGTCCTGCCCTCCGTCCGGCGTGGCTGCCGGGGCCTGCGGGCAGCTCCCTCACTTCCTGCTTCCTCCTTGCCTCTCCTGCGCGCACGTCCCCGGCCACTAGGGGGCGCGCGCTGCAATACTGTGGAATTTAAAGGGCCAGTGCATCTCTAATTGGTGTCCGGCCGTCCAATCCGGTAATATCACTTCCTTTATATGCTGGCCAGCCCTTCCTCCCTTTGCCGGATTATCGGTGTGTTTCCGTGATTGTCTGTAGTTAAATCTGTGGCTTTTTCGTGTATGACCTCGGCTTACCTTTTTGACCACGAACCTCCGCTGCCTGTCCCGACCTCGGTCTGTCCCTTCGTCTGTGAACCTCCGCTGCCTGTCCCGACCACGGCTTGTCTACTCGCTGCTGAATCCTCGCTGCCTGCCCTGAATCTGGCTACTCACCGTGACCATCGTTTATCTCTGCTGTACAATACCTCGGCAAATTGTGGAACTGTGCCGCCGTTGGGGGGTAGCGACCTGGGAGTCATCAGCCGCACAAGACCAACCTGCTTCGCGGCGGGCTCTGGTGAAAACCGGTGGCTCCTTAGACCCCGCTTCCCTGACGCGGTACTCACCAACATTTCCGCAGTTCCAGTGGGTCCACGCTTCATTAGTTTCATCCGGTTGTAACAATGTGTGCTTATCCCAGGCATGTTTAAATTCAGTGACTGTTGATTTTTCAACTACCTCTGCTGGAAGTTTGTTCCAAGCATCTACTACTCTTTCTGTAAAATAATATTTTCTAACATTGCTCCTGATCTTCCCCCCGACTAGCTTCAGGTTGTGCCCCCTTGTTCTATCATTAAGCTTCTTCTTAAAAACACTTCCCTCCTGAACCTTATTCAATCATTTCACATATATAAAGGTCTCAGTCATGTCCCCCCTCTCCCTTCTTTCCTCCAGACTGTACAAATTAAGTTCTTTAAGTCTCTCCTGATAAGTTTTAAGTTTAAGTCCTTCCACCATTTTCGTTGCCCGCCTTTGGACACGTTCTATTTGAATAATGTCTTTTTGCAGGTAAGGTCTCCAGAACTGCACACAGTATTCTAGCTGTGGCCTCACCAGGGCTCTATACAGCGGCATCACAACCTCCCTCTTCCTACTGGTGATGCCTCGAGCTATGCAGCCGAGCATCCTGCTTGCTTTTCCCACTGCCTGGCTACACTGTCCACTCATCTTGCAGCTATCAGTAATCAGTACCCCTAAATCTCTCTCCTCCGAGGTCCTGGCTAACACAGTGCTGCCCATACGGTACTCAGAGCAGGGATTCCTTCTACCCAAGTGCATGATTTTACATTTAGAGACATTAAACTCTAGTTTCCACAGTTTTGACCATCTATCCAGTAACGCTAAATCATTTTCCATGTTGCAGACACCTCCAGGAATATCCACCCTATTACTAACCTTTGTATCATCAGCAAACAAACTTTTCCTACCAAGCCTTCTCCTATGTCACTTATTAAATATATTAAAAAGAATGGGGCCCAGGACAGAGCCTTGCGGCACACCACTTGTAACTCGCCTTTGTTCAGATTGCACGCCATTTACAACAACGCTCTGATACCGATCCCTCAGCCAACTGGAAATCCACTGAACTATCCAGGGATTGAGTCCTACCTTCAATAACTTATCTATGAGCTCCTTATGTGGTACAGTGTCAAAGGCTTTGCTAAAATCCAGATAGGCGATATCCACAGCACCACCTTCATCTAACACTTTAGTGACATTGTCAAAGAAATCAATAAGATTGGTCTGACATGATCTGCCCTCAGTAAAGCCGTGCTGTTTTGGGTCCAATAGGAGTGTTTCCATTAATTTGACCACTATAGATGTTAAACTAACTGGCCTGTAATTACTGGCTTCTTCTCTACTCCCCTTTTTATGGATTGGTACGACATTGGCCATTCTCCAATCATCTGGAACCTCACCAGTTGAAAGGGAATGGTTAAGTAAATCAGTCAGAGGGGCTGCAATCACAAACCTAAGTTCCCTTAGAACTCTGGGGTGGATTCCATCTGGAAATGATACCGAATATCGCTGCTCGAATCGCTTCCTTGAAACTCCATTTACTGCGGTCCAGGCCATCTAAAACGGTGGATCGGCATGTCAGGATGACATACATCCTTGTTTTTTAAGGGAGTTATGTACAGTAATAGACAAGCCATTATTTCTAAAATTTGTGGACTCAATAACTACAGGGTCTGTTCCGAGGGATTGGCGCTTGGCAAATGTGGTGCCAATATTCAAAAAGGGATCTAGGGGGGAACCTGGGAACTACAGACCGGTAAGCTTAACATCTGTGGTGGGCAAGCTGTTTGAAGGTTTCTTAAGGGATACTATCCTGGAGCATCTTGGGGAAAATGACCTTATTACTCCATATCAGCATGGATTTATGAGGAATTGCTCCTGCCAGACAAACCTAATCAGCTTTTATGAGGAGGTAAGTTCAAGATTGGATCAGGGGGAGTCATTGGATATCCTATATCTTGACTTTTCTAAAGCATTTGATACTGTGCCACATAAAAGGCTGGTACAAAAGATGAGAATGCTTGGACTAGGGGAAAACGTGTGCAGATGGGTGGGAAATTGGCTTAATGATCGGAAGCAGAGGGTGGTTATCAATAGTACACACTCAGATTGGGTCACTGTTACTAGTGGAGTACCACAAGGGTCAGTTCTGGGACCAATTCTCTTCAATATATATATAAATGACATTGGGTATGGATTAAACAGTAAAGTCTCAATCTTTGCAGATGATACTAAGCTTTGTAAAGTAATTAAAACAAAAGAGGACAGCAGGCATTTAACACAGATAAATGTAAGGTTATGCACATGGGGAGAAATCTGCATCATGATTACACACTAAATAAACACACACTTGGTAAAACAACAATGGAAAAGGACCTAGGGGTTTTAGTTGACAATAAGCTCAACTGTAGTAATCAATGCCAGGCAGCTGCTGCCAAAGCAAATAGGATCATGGGGTGCATCAGGAGGGGCATAGGTGCTCATGACCAGAGCATCATTTTACCCCTGTACAAGTCACTGGTCAGACCCCATATGGAGTACTGTGTACAGTTCTGGGCACCTGTGCTTAAGAAGGACAAATCAGAACTGGAGCACATTCAAAGAAGGGCAACAAAGTTAATAAAAGGAGTGCAGGGGCTAGAGTACCCTGAAAGATTGTCAAAGTTAGGTTTATTTAGTTTAGAAAAAAGACAATTGAGGGGTGATCTAATAACTATGTATAAATATATTCGGGGTCAATACAAAGATCTGTCCCTCAATCTGTTTATACCTCGGAGTGTAACTATAACCCGAGGGCATCCACTAAGGTTAGAGGAAAGGTGCTTTCTCCACCGACATAGGAGGGGATTCTTCTCTGTAAGAGCAGTGAGACTATGGAACTCGCTGCCAGGGGAGGTAGTTATGAAGGATACAGTAAAAACGTTCAAAAGTGGCCTTGATGCCTTCCTTGCATGTAATTACATTTCCAACTATGGCTACTAGACCACTGGAAGAAGATCTATAGTGGCCGGGATGCCCTCCTTGCATGTAATAACATTTCCAGCTATGGCTACTAGACCACTGGAAGGAGATCTATAGTGGCCCGGACGCCCTCCTTGCATGTAATAACATTTCCAGCTATGGCTACTAGACCACTGGAAGGAGTTAAACAGGCTGAACTGGATGGACTAAAGTCTTTATTCAGCCTTACATACTATGTTACTATGATATGTCCCATGGGGCAAAGAATCCTGGGTAGGCATCACATGCTGCCTATCAGCAACCAGGCTTCCTGATGATGTCACAGCCCTATATAAGTGGCGGCCATCTTGCGGGGGCTCATTTCGGCAGTGTATTGCAGTGAGAACGGGTCAGGCAGAGATAGAGCCAGGAAGAGAATGAGAGAGGCAGTGACAGTGACAGAGAGAGACAGTTTACAGTGTTTGCATTAGCTTTCAAGCCTATTTTGTGTTAATACAGGTCACACACAGCTGCCTATTTAGCTTTTCCTTTTCCTGGTGTCATAGCATGCTAGCATTTGTCTTTAAAGAGTACCTGCCTATTTAGCTTTTTGTTTTGTAACAAAAACCACGTTTTAAAACTTCTGTAGTGATTCAGTTTCACTGGGGGAATCCAGTGCTAGCATTTGTCTTTAAAGAGTACCTGGCTATTTACCTTTTCCATTTGTAACAAAAACCATGTTTTAAAATTTGCTGCAGTGATCCACTTTTAACTGGGGGCATCCCATGCTGTTGCAGCGTGCTAGTATTTGTCTTTAAAGAGTACCTGGCTATTTACCTTTTCCATTTGTAACAAAAACCACGTTTTAAAACTTCTGTAGTGATTCACTTTCACTGGGGGCATCCCATGCCAGCCCATGGTGTCACAGCGTGCTAGCATTTGTCTTTAAAGAGTTCCTGCCAATTTAGCTTTTCCATTTGCAACAAAAACCGTGTTTTTAAATTTGCTGTAGTGATTCACATTCACTGGGGGCATCCCATGCTGTCACAGCGTGCTAACATTTGTCTTTAAAGAATACCTGGCTATTTACCTTTTCCATTTGTAACAAAAACCACGTTTTTAAACTTCTGTTATCATTCACTTTCACTGGGGGCATCCCATGCCAGCCCATGGTGTCACAGCGTGCTAGCATTTGTCTTTAAAGAGTACCTGCATATTTACCTTTTCCATTTGTAACAAAAAACACGTTTTAAAATTTGCTGTAGTGATTCACTTTCACTGGGGGCATCTCATGCTGTCACAGCGTGCTTGCATTTGTCTTTAAAGTGTACCTGGCTATTTACCTTTTCCATTTGTAACAAAAACCAAGTTTAAAACTTCTGTAGTGATTCACTTTCACTGGGGGCATCCCATGCCAGCCCATGGTGTCACAGCGTGCTAGCATTTGTCTTTAAAGAGTACCTGCATATTTACCTTTTACATTTGTAACAAAAAACACATTTTAAAACTGCCTGTAGGGCATTTAACTCTGACCAGGGGCAACATGTATAAGGGCATCTGACTGTCTTTTTGCATTAGCTTTTAGCTACAGTGTCTGCCTATTTTGCTCTAACTTTTCTACACACCTGCTGTTGTTCCAAAAATACTGTTTTAAGTGTAGTGTAGTTTATTGTTTTCCCCTCCTAAACGCAGTAAAAATGTGAGGCAGAGAAGTGCCAGGATGTGCACAGAGGAGAGGCCTAGATTCATCAGGCAGAGGTCGCAGCAGACTATGGGCGAGTGGCAGCAGGAGTTGCGGTGAGCGGCCTGATCTCCCGGTATCTGCTAGCGGTCGTGTCTCGACCAGCAACGCATCTGCCGTCATTGATTGGTTAACACGGTCATCCACTTCATCACAAGTGACATCTGACACCCCCAGTCAACAGTCGGTAGGTTCCTCGGACACAACCCTGAGTTGGCATGACCCAGGAACAGTCCCTGTCCTTCCATTGCCTCTATCTTACGCCCCCCCCAGGTGACGTATCTTATACTTTGGCTTCAGCTCCACTGTTCAGTGAGGACAATTTGATAGAGGACAGTCAGTAGCTACTGCCCAGCCAAGAAATGGAGGAGACATCCGCCGCTTCTTTTTCTAGGCAGACAAACATTGAGGAGGAGAGTGGCATGGGAGGTAGTGTGGCGAGCGTTCCAGCTCCTGCAGCAGACACTATTGAGGAAACCGAGGAGGACATCAGTGACGTGCAGACACAACTCGATGATGATGATGATGATGCCGATCGCACTTGGGAGCCGGGTGCAGAAGGGGCTTCATCATCATCAGGAGAAGAGGGTGGCAGGTTGCCTCTGAGTCAACAGCTGAGAGAGTAAGGTGGTAGCATGGTTGGCAGTCCGCATGGTGGCAGAATTGGAAAGTCTGGAGCCAAACATGGCCGGGGCCGGGGTAGATCACCTTCCCGGGAGGTAGAGAAGTAGGGGTTCCTGGAGTTGGCGGCACTAGCAGTGAATTAGTGTGGACTGTTGGTGGGAAAATTAGCTACTCAGCAGTGTGGCAGGTTTTCATCAAGAATCCGCAGGAGGGTAACCTGGCCACATGCAAGATGTGTAGGCAGAAGGTGAAGTGTTGGCACCACGGCCCTGCGGCAACATATGCAGCATCACCATAAAGCAGCCTGGGAGAACCGAGGCTCTGAAGTGGTGGTTGAGCCTGCTGCGTCAGCCAGTGGCACGCCGCTCCCAATTTCAGCCAGCCAAGGCTCCAGCACCTCAGCCGAAGGTAGCTGTGTGTCATACCCATCCTCTGTCACTCCAGATGCTCCTCCTACTACAAGTCAGTCATCCTGCCAGCAATCCATTAGCGAAGCCATGTCCAAGAGACAACAGTATGCGCCCACTCATCCCACGGCGCAGAAGCTAAATGTGCTCCTGTCCAAGTTGCTGGCGCTGCAGTCCCTCTCTTTTCAGGTAGTGGACTCTGCACCTTTCAGAGAACTGATGGCTTGTGCCGAGCCGAGGTGGAGAGTCCCAAGCCGTCATTTCTTTGCAAAGAAGGCAGTAGCAGCTCTGCACAAATTGTTGAACAGAAGGTGGGCCAGTCCTTAAGCCTGTCGGTGTGCACCAAAGTGCACGGCAGCGCCGACATCTGGAGCTGTAACTATGGTCAGGGAAAATACAGTCCTTTACGGCCCACTGGGTGAATGGGGTTCCTGCACAGCCACAACAGCAACTTGGACAGGTCACGGCCTCCATGCTCACAGGCCATTGTGCCTGTGACATTGTGTGACTCTGCCTCCTCATCCTCCGCCGTCTCCTCAGCCTCCACTGTACGGTCAAGTCTCAGCGCCCCTCAAGCCTACCATGTGTGCAGGGCACGGCGGTGTCACGCTGTGCATCACAAGGTTTGCCTTGGCGAACTGAGTCACACAGGAGAGGAGCTCCTAAAATTAATTCATCAAGAAATCAAAACATGGCTTACTCCATGAAAACTGCAAATAAGAACCATGGTGACTGACAATGGGAAGAACATCTTGTCTGCGCTGCGACAAGGAAGCCTGAGCCATGTACCCTGTATGGCACCCGTGTTCAACCTAGTTGTCAAGCGTTTTTTGAAGTCTTCCCCCCATCTGCAAGACAGGAAGGAAACTTTGAATGCACTTCAGCCACTCCTACACCGCCAAGCACACCCTTCTTGAGCTACAGCGTCAAAACGGTATCCCCCAACATAGTCTGATTTGCGATGTTTCCACCCATTGGAATTCCACCCTCCATGTTGGATCGACTATACGAACAGAGAAAAGCCATCACTGATTTCTTGATGATCCGAGCAGATAGGGGGACCCTCCTGTGTAACTTTAATGTAAACCAGTGGCAGCTCATACGTGACACCTGCTGTTTGCTCAGGCCCTTTGAAGAAGCCACTTTATTTGTCAGTCGTCAGGATTACGGGATGAACAACGTGATTCCACTGCTTCATGTACTACAACACATGTTGGAAACCATGGCTAGTCAGGGCACTGGAGATATGGATCCTACATCTCAGGGCCACATGAACCCCATGGGAGCTGAACTGGAGGAGGAGGAGGAGGGGTACAGTATAGCACAGTTTAGGTTTGGTGAAATGGACAGTTTATCTAGTCATCTGACAGGAGAGGAGGAGCAAGAGCAGCCAGAGGAGCTAGAGGGTTGTGAGGAAGGCGAAACAGAGGACCCAGACACACCATGGCAGTATGCAGTAGAGATAGAGACAGGTAGTCCCTCCGAGTCACTTGCACAAATGGCACGATGCATGCTCACGTGCTTGCATAGTGACCGCCGAATTGTATCCATTTGTCAGTGGGTTGACTTCTGGCTCTCCATCTTATTGGACCCTCGCTACCGGCACAAAATGGGGGCATTTTTTACACCCACTGAGAGGGAGGACAAACTGACCTACTACAGAGACATTCTACGTAGTCAGTTGGCCGATGCCTATCTGCGCCATCGTCCATACTCTCGCAGGTCTGTCTCAGGGGGCCCTCTGCGCTCACCTTCCATTGCCATGGCTGCTGGGGGGTGTGGCAGGAGCAGTACCAGCTCCATCAGCAGCAGCCTGAGTCTAGAGTCGCAAATTAGTAGCTTTCTTAACCCGCATAGTGAGGCTACTCATAAGCAGCAGGAAGACCTGGAGCAGGATCTGAACCAGCAGGTCGTGTCATACCTTGACATGACCATGCCAACGCACCTTGAGGATCCGCTGGATTTCTGGGCAGGCAAACTTGATTTGTGGCTGCAACTAGCAGAGTTTGCCCTGGGAAAGCTGTCCTGCCCGGCCAGTAGTGTGCCATCTGAGCGGGTGTTTAGTGCGGCGGGGGCCATAGTAACTCCAAGGAGAACTCATCTGTCCACAAAAAATGTGGAGAGACTCACCTTTGTGAAGATGAACCAGGCATGGATCAGCCAGGATTTCCACCCACCAATGGCTGATGCATGGTAGCTCCTTATGCTGCTGCCAATTCCAGGGTGTGTCCTTCAGGCAAAATATGAGCTCCGCGTGCTGCTGCCAACTCCAGTGTGTCTTTCAGGCAATATATGGGTTCCTTATGCTGCTGCCAAATCCAGTGTGTCTTTCAGAAAATATATGGGCTCCTAATGCTGCTGCCAACTCCAGGGTGTGTCCTTCTGGCATTATATGAGCTCCTCATGCTGCTGCCAACTCCAGTGTGTCTTTCAGGCAATATATGGGTTCCTTATGCTGCTGACAACTCCAGGGTGTGTCTTTCAGGCAATATATGGGCTCCCTATGCTGCTGCCAACTCCAGGGTGTGTCCTTCTGGCAATATATGAGCTCTTCCTGCTGCTGCCAAGTCTTTCAGGCAATATAGGGGCTCCTAATACTGCTGTCAACTCCAGGGTGTGTCTTTCAGGCAATATTTGGGCTCCTAATGCTGCTGCCAACTCCAGGGTGTGTCTTTCTGGCAATATATGAGCTCCTCATGCTGCTGCCAACTCCAGTGTGTCTTTCAGGCAATATATGGGTTCCTTATGCTGCTGCCAACTCCAGTGTGTCTTTCAGGCAATATAGGGGCTCCTAATGCTGCTGCCAACTCCAGGGTGTGTCCTTCAAGCAATATATGGCCTCCTTATGCTGATGCCACCTCAAGGGTCTGTAATTGTGCCGCTCTGCGACAGCGATTCTAATAGCGATGCCTTTGATCTGCATGTCATACTTCTTTACAGTATTATTTCACTAACCCAGCACGCATCCTATGCGTGTTACAGCAAGGCAAAATGTTCTACAACCCTATTGAGGCTCTCGGAAGGCCAGAAATAGCTGTTTTTAATAGCGATGCACCATGAATAAATTCGGACCGAAACTCATTTTTCCGGAAAATTCTGCGAATCGGCTGAATCGAATTTTTCAAAAATTCGCTCATCTCTAGTAGCAGTGTAAAAGAAAGTAAAAAAGGAACCATAGGTGCGTTTTCTCCCAGAGGGAATAGGTTCTTGTGTGCCATGTGGGGAATACAGCCCAGCTCGTGGTTATAGGTCTGCTTTAAGGATCAGGCTGTCAAACACTAGGCAGCAAACACTAGATGTACATGTGATCTTCTTGAAAGGGACATTCCTGTTTTCCAAAACATCCTCCAAGAAAATTAAATTAAATTAAACTAAATAAAACATAAACTAAAACATAAACTAAAACCTAGGTTATGTGTAAACTGTCAGGTCACCTTGCCGAAGGGCATTTTCAAGCTTCTATGTAAGACTTGTATGGAGGAGGTCGCCGGGGGCAACTTTCAATGCATGATGAAGTGTTTCTTCGAAACCTTCGACTTTTGAATCGCCAATACTTTAGATTTTTTTGAATGGTCCAGGAGACAATTACAGATTCAGAGGCCAGGCCATCCTTCCAGCCAGAACCTCACTTCTCACTCCTGACCTGAGACTAGGGGGCAGCCAGGGGAGGCTGGTTTCTTTGGATGAGGAAGAGGAGGTATGTGCTTCTTTGGACAAGTCTGTTGATTCATCAGGCGCAGGGAAGGCACCAGAGGCATCAACCTCCAGGACGGACTCCATCTGAAATTCATCTCAAGGCCACAGGATCATTTTGTAGTAACCCACGGTTCCAAGAGATCCTATGAAAGCACAGGCCATGCCTTTAGTGATTACAAAATAAAGGAAATAGTGGAGGTTCTGTGGCACTTGAAATAAACAGCAGCAACTTGGGCTTCCTTGCACACATTCTTGAAGCACTACAGAGTGGATCTTTCTTCAGACAAGAGACAAGATTTTGGCAGGAAGATTCTACAGGTTATTCCCCCTCCCTGAGGTAGGACACTAGTAGTATTTCTCGTTTATCATTGTCTAAGCCGCTTTGGAGGACGTTTGGGGAAATCCCCAATTAGCTTAACCATAATGGCATTTTCGGTAGTCCTCCAGGACTGCAGAGTAGCTCCTCCCACTTAAACAGGAAACACAAACTGGTAATCTAACTGGGGATTTCTGCAGGCCTCATGCTGGCTGTCAGGGGCAGCATATTTCAATTTCCTGCACTTTGCATCCCCTGATAAACCCTAAAAACCTTGCTTCATTTTGTTGACTCATTTTTCAGGTTCCCCCGAAAGGAATTGACTTTTGTAGAAACCCTCACATTGAAACAAATATGTATGAGTTGTCTTCTGCTGCTGAGGAGGTTATTGAGTAATATAAAGTAGACTGAAATCAAAGCTGGATGGAAAATGTAGCCTCTAACAGCCAGCATGGGGGGGGGGGGGGGGAGGAGGCAAAAAGCAGGATAATTTAACCCCTTGCCTGAAATGTCCCTTTAATGCAGTTAATCAATGGCTAGTACAGATTGTGCACGTTCCCCTAAACCGCCCTTCCCCGCATGATAGATATAGATAGTGCCATATATCTCTTTGGTCTGCTGGAAGCAAATCTGCTAAATATTATGTAGCCCTGCCATGCACAATGATATCTGTACATAAGCCTTGTGAACCTAAGATGTCTTCTTCTACAATGTCAGAGAAATAAGCTCCAACTTCCCCTGGACAGAGCGCCAGAGCCACTTCTGCAACGTATTTACCACCTTGAATTATTAATGGGCTAAAATGGGCACTTTGGAGGAATCAATCTCGGTGGGATGTAAGAAGTGACAACAGGGAAATATGAGAGGACACTCCACCTCTTCTGTGTGCTGCTGCTTTGAATAGCGACTAATAGATGGTTTTCATCTCATTTGCGTTTATTGAATTAAAGGGCCTGCTGGGCTGTGATTGGCTGCAGACCGTGGAAGAGATATGACCATGCAAACGTTTGCAAATCTCACATGCTGTCTGAAAAAACTCTCTCTGTCTGCACCAAACTAAGGGCTTATCCCGTGACAGTTTGTCCATTTTCCCAGCAGATGAAGGAAGGGATACATTGTGGTGTGGTGAAGGCTTGATTCCTGCTTTATACATCTCTGCTGTCCTGATTCAAAGGTAGGCAACGTTATTGGTCTGCTGGGTTAGTGCATTTGCAATGTGTGATAGCCAACCAATAGGATTTTATTTTTGAACACACTTTAACAAGCAATGGGCAGTTTTACCAGCTGCTACATAGTATGAAATCACAAAGGAATCTGATTCTTTAATGTGGATTTCCTATATTCCTGCACTTTGCTCACAAGGGCAGGGCCCTCACTTACTCCTATTGTACTTCTGCATCAATGTGTATTTGTTCCACTTCTGTCATCAGTCATCTGACTTATAATACCCTGCATATTATAAATGATTTATTGTAACATTTCTGTCGCACCTAAATCATAATACATTTTACATAAAATGATCGTTGGTCTGCTTGGAGGGGGGGCATCCTGATTGCTGGGGCCCTCCCCTTAATTAAACCGGACCTTCAGCATCATTTAATGAAAAGTCCAAACCTTTAAAAAACTATTCCCCAGTATCTAAAATTAATATATTTTATGTTTTTTGTTGCTTCTGTATTATTTTTTCCCCCACTGGGCTGCAACTTTGTTCAGGACTCTAAGATACGGGCCGCCATCTTGCCTCAGTAGCATCACATACTGAGCAGAGGAGAGGGGGGGAAAGTACAGGGGGGTGGGCTATAGCTGTGCTTTGCTCAGACAGAGCAGAGCTGGGGTCAGGAAAAGGTCAGCAATCCCAGAATGCAGAGCGGCACAGTCAGAAGACACTTCCTGTTTGCAGGCAGCCTGAGACACCATGGGCCGCCATCTTGGATGTTTAAAGGCTTATAACATGCAGTAGTTGCAGGTAAAATGATTTTTAATGTGGGCAATCTGTATGTACAGGGTGTGGGAAACATATACAGGTCCTTCTCACAAAATTAGCATATAGTGCTAAAGTTCATTTCCATAATGAAATGATAAAAATTAAACTTTCATATATTTGAGATTCATTGCACACCAACTGAAATTTGTCAGGTCTTTTTTTGTTTTAATACTGATGATTTTGCCATACAGCTCATGAAAACCCCCAAATCCTATCTAAAAAAATTAGCATATCATGAAAAGGTTCTCTAAACGAGCTATTAACCTAATCATCTGAATCAACTAATTAACTCTAAACACCTGCAAAAGATTCCTGAGGCTTTTAAAAAAGCCCAGCCTGGTTCATTAATCAAAACCGCCATCATGGGTAAGACTGCCGACCTGACTGCTGTCCAGAAGGCCATCATTGACACCCTCAAGCAAGAGCGTAAGACCCAGAAAGAAATTTCTGAACAAATAGGCTGTTCCCAGAGTGCTGTATCAAGGCACCTCAATGGGAAGTCTGTGGGAAGGAAAAAATGTGGCAGAAAACGCTGCACAACGAGAAGAGGTGACCGGACCCTGAGGAAGATTGTGGAGAAGGACCGATTCCAGACCTTGGGGGACCTGCGGAAGCAGTGGACTGAGTCTGGAGTAGAAAAATCCAGAGCCACCGTGCACAGGCGTGTGCAGGAAATGGGCTACAGGTGCCGCATTCCCCAGGTCAAGCCACTTTTGAACCAGAAACAGCGGCAGAAGTGCCTGACCTGGGCTACAGAGAAGCAGCACTGGACTGTTGCTCAGTGGTCCCAAGTATTGAGTGCATAACTGAACATAATTATTTGAAGGTTGACTTTTTTATTAAAAACACTTTTCTTTTATTGGTCGGATTTTGGGGTTTTCATGAGCTGTATGGCAAAAGTTTAATTTTTATAATTTCATTATGGAAAATAATGAACTTTAGCACTATATGCTAATTTTGTGAGAAGGACCTGTACAATGGACTCTTATTCAGGGTGAAAGTCTGGTTTAACCCACTGCAAGCTTTGTGAATCTTGCCTTAAAATGGAGCAAACCCATTTTTTGGGCCGGTTTAAAAAACATGTTTTTCCACTGCTGAAGCTGCGCCTTGAGATCTCAAGCCTGCCGAGATGATGCATGCCAGCCACATCCCCGGCTCTCTGGTCGAGTGTGCAAGCTCCCGCGCCCAGTTTATCTGTATGGCTGGGCATAGTAGTGCGAGCAACTACAGGGAAGCCGGGGATGTGGCGGCTGGCGATTACAACATCGCGGGAGAGGTTGGTAAAGGTGCGTTTATTGGCTATAGCGGGGCATCCTGCTATAGGATGCCGTGGGGGCAGGTAATCTTTTAGATTCCAGGACCGGCCAAACAGGGTTTTAATCCACTTTAATCCACATTCCCCAGGCTTCTTCTGCGGGCCCGAGAATGGGACATGTGGCCACCACTGCCCAGTTACACTGTTGCATATCTCCAGGGGAGCACTGATTAAGCCAAGATTTACAAGGTTTTCAGGGGGTTAATCAAGGAGTGGACCCTGGCAATCAGGATGCCCTCCCTCCCCAGAGTGGTCCAACACACATTTTATGTTAAACTGGACCTTCACCCTATATAAGAGCCTATTTTATATGTTTCCCCCACTCTGCACATACAGATTGCTCACATTAAAAATCATCCTACCTGTATCTACTGCATTTTCTAAGCCTTTAAACATCCGAGATGGCAGCACATGAAGTCTCATGTTGCCTGCAAACAGGAAGTGTCTTCTGACTGTGCCGCTCTGCATTCTGGGATTGATGTCCTTTTCCTGACCCCCAGCTCTGCAAAGCACAGTGATAAGCCCCCCTGCACTTTTCATTTAAAGACAGAAATATCTCTAAATGTTAATGTTTGCATCAGGACCCCATCACATTTAGTTAATATTTCCACCAGGGCCCAATCACCTTTAGTTATGTCACTGACTCAACTTATTATTTTTGGGGTCTGAGGGGTCCAGTGGCGCTCTGTCTTTTAAATACCGGGTCCATGGAAAACTGAAGACAGTCAGATTATTATTGACTGGTGGTCACTGGTGCTCTGCTTAATATTGGGTTTTGGGGGGCATCTGTGATGCTTTGTCTAATCATTAGCTGAAGGAGTCTGTCTACACTGTGAATATTAATTATTTGGCTTTAGGAGACAACATACCTTCTACTGGACCTGTATGCTCTTCCCTGCCCACTAGCAGCGCCCCCCGGACCCAGTCAGTGGTCACGGGCAGGCAAATTCATTACTAGCGCCAGGTACCGACAGATGAGCGTCTGTAGCAGGCATTGAGAGCAACGGCTAGTAGTCGCTGTGGTCGGCCATATTTCAGAGCGTCGCTGGCCGGCATTGATGAATATATTGTGTGAGTCACTCTAACACCAGTACAGCGCTGTATGGGAATGAACGGTAGTGCCAGCTCAGTGCGACCGACTCACACCATATTCATAAAAAAAAAGCCTCACACAGCGCCAGCACTCAAAATCGGGTTGTTGTAGCCCAGATTGCCAGAGGCTGTGTGATTAATGTCTATTTTTGAACATGTATCCACTAGTAACAAAGCGAAAACATATGGAATTACATTGTTATTACATTGTAACATGAACACGTTAATACCAGACATGTAAGGACAATTTTGCATAAAAATATTATAAATCAAAAAAGTTTCAAAAAAGACTTTTTCTAGGCCAGGAGAGGTCACACAATTATTTGATAATTAAAAAAAAATGAAATGAAACCCTTTTTAAAGAGAAGAAAAGGATCGTCCATTGAAATGTATGGGAGAGCGACAGGTAGTACCAGGCGCTCTGGAAGCCACAGCGGTGGCGGTATACGGTGATGATGAATTGGTCGCTACGTGTCGCTCTTAGAGTCACTCACTTTGATAAATGTGGTATTGCGTACAGTGCCCGGCGGTCACAGTCCGCTACCTGTCGCTGCCAGCCGTTACCTGGCGCTATGGCCTGATGAATAAAGCCCTATGTCCAGGAAGGGGGGGCAGTCCAGAGTTTGCTCTGGGGCCCATGGAATTGTAGTTACGCCACTGAGAGTGAGGCTCTTAAAACTGAATTTTAAAGTCGATCTAAAGAAGCGCCCAGAAGTACCCTGTAGGTCTTTGTTTTAATATCTGTATTTTCTGCACATTATTCTCTGGGAGTAAATTGCAGACACAGCAATAAGAGGAAATTGCTTTGATGGTAGGAATTATGTCTAAGGTAGTGGGAGCCAGAGGATGCGAGGAGGTATGTGGTACACCACAATCTTCCATCACTACACTCAGCTGCTTTCCTGCTCTCCACGTGGCTCTGGGTGTGACCCACAATGGGCAGAGCAGGGTGCCAGCTCCCCGCCTCTGCTGCCATTGCTGGGATTGTGATCTGTAGGAGATACCAGACAGGACTGTATCTCAGCAAGGAAAGGAAGCTGCTGATTATTTGGTCCCTGCTTATTCCAGTAAGTACCTGCCTTTTGCCTGCTATCATTCTCACTGGTGCTTATTTATAATTCATTTCCAAAAGCATTTTCATTTAAATCCTTATTTTTAAGCATGTATAATTCTAGCATTGCTCAATGGTGTTACTACAATTACTGCTGTATTCATAAGAAATGGGGCAATTATCTGGACACAATATAATCTAATAATACCTAACCTGGCAATGACATAAAGTAATGGGATGGTAGAGCCTGCTGGATTAATTTGTTTCTTGTGTGTGCGTGTGTATTACTCGTAAGATTGACTTAGATTTGGGGTACTTACCTGATTTAAAGCAGACCAAAGCCCACTGAACTTGTGAAATTCATTTGGCCGAAACCACTGCCAATCTTTCCCTCTTAGGGTATAGAACGAGAAATGGATATTTTCACATTTTGAATCATCATGGAACACTGTTTTTTTGCTGTCCCTCTCTGTAAGATGGCAGATGATTAGTCATTACATCGGTGGGGCAATGACATCGTTGCCACACACGACAGAGGCAATGAATGGAGGAGGCTGAGCTTTACAGCTAAAACAAGGGCCATTATCTAGGATTAGAGTGAAGTAGGAGCTGGGAAAATTGGCAAAAGGTGTGGAGAGCAATTAGTTAAAAATGTGTTTTGGTCCGCTTTAATGGTTTAAAGATAACTGAATGCCCCTCCATACGACCAATTCCCAAGATGCAAACCAAAATTAAAATGGTGAAAGAATGGAAACAAATATCAAATATCAAATATCAAATCAGACCTAAAAAGCAATTGATTGCAATATATTTATCTATATTAATCTGTGTTGATGGGGGAAAAAGTATATTTCATGCCACTTTGGGGCGGTTTTAGCTCATGTGGGGAGCTTAATATACTTTAGTAAATATCCCATTTAGAGATTATTTAGTCATTTGTGCAATAGGTCTCTTCTCTTCCTCATTGGAAACATTTGCCTGGAGAACATCTTCACCCTAAAACCCAAACAGGTGCAGGGGATTTAAAAAACAAGGTTTCTTTTTATTGTTTGTTGATCCAAGGGTGATTGGCCAGTCAGCCGAATGCTTTCCAAACAGAGATGATAAATGGGACATGTTACATTTAAAGAGGACCAAAACCATGAATTTGAACTATCTTGGATTTTGGTCCATGCCTAAACGGGATGCCCCTGTGAAACCACCTTGCTCCCCGGAGGTCCCCCAGTGCATATGTGAGCCCCCGTGCAATCAGCATTTTTAGCTGTGTATATTGATTGGTTATGAAAACTAACAGAAAGGCAATCAGCAGGCTGCTCCCACGCCAGCTATTCAGATATGCCGCAGCAGCTAGAGGGATGATGCTGCCAGGCTGCGTATATGCTGTGGCATCGCAGGAGAGGTGAAACTAGGAGTTAAAGACAGCGACATTAAGATTAGCAGTTAAAGCATATATCAATTTCCGATGGCATTTTTAAAAGTGTCCATTACTGTGTGCCAAAATGATGTCCTCAAGGTACTGAGCTATTTTATTTCTCTAGCAACAGTGTGTTTATGTGAGCAAAAGTGCACCATCTGAGCAGAGACTTCCTGACTCTGACTTGTTAATCATCTGAAAGACAATGCTCCACATTCCTGAGCTCACAGAGTTAACTTTCAGTTTCAGTAGCTAAAGGGTTAGTGGCAGCATTCTCACTTCGGGTCATTACTGCTGCTTGATTTTTTTCAAGCTCTGCTTTGTGGGGGAAGGGGCAAAAATATGAGTTTTTAAAAGATAATGTTGGGTAAAATGCAATGACCATGCATTTAACAAAAAATATAATATTCACCGATGATTCAGACGAAACGGTTCTCTCCTGGTCTGGTGCTCCTAAACGTGTCCCCCTGGAGGCCTAACGTGTCTGCCTCCTCTTTAGCAGTGAATGTAGCTGGGCGTGCTCCAGTCAATGTGTCTGACATGGGGAGGGATACGACCTCTCTCATTTTTTAATGGTGGAAAGGTACCCAAGAAATACTAGGTGACCGAAACTAGGAAGAAGCTGCTTTAGGGGGGAGATGAGTATTTCTTTTTAAAGTGGACCATCACCCTCGGGTGATCGGCCCGGCAATCTATAAGATTCCTGGGCCGATCACCTCCCTCCCCGCGGGACATCCGAGATCGGGATGTCCCGCGGGGTGAAACCCCCCCCAAAACCCCCAAACCCCCTTACCTTAGTTTCCCGCCCTCTAGGCGTGCGCGCCCCCGCGCCGGCTGTCTGTGAATGGCCTGCGCGGGGGCGCGCACGTCAAGAGGGACGCACGGGAGGCGGCGGCGGAGGAGCCACGGACAAGCGGCTGTCAAATCGCTTGTCCGTCGGCGCTGGGAGCGGGGAGAGGTGAGTTTTCCGGGTGTTTGGGGGGGTTTCACACAGCGGGGCACCCCGATCGGGGGTGCCCCACCGAAGTGGACCAAGACCCAGGATAGTCAAAATCCTGGGTGTTGGTCCACTTTAATGTCGCTGTCCCTCAGTCAGGACCTCCTCCACATTATGTGGAATCCCCCCCTCACCTGATTGTTTTAGGCTGGTAGGTCATTAATGCTCCTGCTCTTAGACTTCTGTATTCCTCTCATTACAGTGGTATGTTTTCATTTGACCTAACTTGATTTAAATTGGCTAAACACCATGCATTGCATCTATAGTCTTTAGCCATATTTGAATTGTCTCATTTAAATGAAAAATCAGTGAATGTGCCTTTATATCGCAAGGTCCTTCTGCTTTCAAAGACAGGGGTAGTCTGGCTATTGGGAGCACCAGGAGAATTCACGGTGGGCCACCCCACTAGATTGTCCAATGCAAAAAAAACACCCCTTCATGGTCAGTACTGTAAAGCTGTGCTATGGACAAAATTAAATCACTGACCCAGATGTGATGCAATGTGAGAGCAATACAGTCCTTATGTCAATGAAGAGGATTCATGCACATAACCAATGCACTAAGAATGGAGAGACAAAGCCGACACTAGCAAATTGCAGGGAAACAAATGACAGGTCAGTTTGAGCAAAGTCCTGAAATAAAGCATTTTCACTCACCTGGTCTATATTCCTGTGTTCCACATGACCGGTGCAGCAATCCCTGTTGGTCATCGGTGGTGGCAGGGCGGGCTCCAGGTTTATGTGGGCCCTTGGGCGGCATGGTTTCAGTGGGCCCCTATGTGGTGAAGAGTCGCATCACATCACAGAGGGATGTCCCAAATCTGAATACTCCCTAAGGATCATGCTATTTGGACCAAAACTCTAGTTTTGGTCTACTTTGAAGCACACCAAACCCCTTTAAACCTGACCTTGGAGTCTAAACGAATCTAGATTCTCATGATTTTGGATGCCTCTGTGTGTGACCCCCCTTTGTTTATTACTTTCCTTGATCTGGTGAATACATTGTGGGATCACCAGTTTGATTTAACGACTAAACCAGGGGGGTTCTTTCACAAACAAAGGCATCCTATTGAGATGCCCCTATAAAACGGACCAAAACTCAGGAGTGGAATTGCTTCCATAGTGGGTATGCCAGTAATCCCAGGGGGTTTCACACCGTTAGGTATCACAGATTGGGATGCTCCAGGGATAGGAAATCAGCTGGGGTGGGCAACTTAAAAGCAGAACAAAACCCAGCACTTCCCTGTTGTGTGGAACCTCGCTATTCGAGGAGATGTGGGACCCAGCTGTGGTGATGCCCTCCTAGTTCACCGCCGGTCAAGCGCCGTCGTACACCCTAAAGGCCGGCCCCGCCTTGCCGAGTGCTGATGCCGGCCCTGGGTGGTCGTGTCAATGTGCTGCTGCAGCTGGTGTAAGGCATGCGTTTTGGGTTTCCTGGGAGGTTTAATTTGGACAGGCATACCAAATCATGATTCCCATGAGAGAGGAGAATAAAACAGCCCTATGGGCCATCTTGACGTTAGGTCTGCTTTCAATTGTTGTGAAAAAAAGCCTTCAACAATAAATTGTAGATACACAAAAGGAAATTTGCACCAAATGACCATTATTATACATGCAACATAACATGTTAGTGCCGTTTTTTCTAGGTACATTATCACATAATTCTTACCATTACCTCTGCACAGTAAATGTCATGCTGGTTGGGGGTGATAAAACAAGGCTTCATCCAAGTATGTCAGCCCTAACGCTGCAGCACCTAAGCTTGTATGTCTACTAAAGGGAGTATGGTAGGTGCTTAGGATCGCCACCTGGTGGATCACTGGCCTGGCAGTGCCACTACTAGTTATTTACTGGTAATTGAGGACGGTTTAGTGGAAGCATTCTCACTTAGGATCATTACTGTTGCTTGATTTTTTCAAGCTCTGCTTTGTGGGGAAGGGGCAAAATAACTGAGTTTTTCTAAAGATAAAGTTGGGTAAATGCAATGTCCATGCATTTAACAAAAAAATATTATATTCACCAGTGTTTCCACCAAAGCAGTTCTCTCCTGGTCTGGTGCTCATAAACTTGTCCCCCTGGAGGCCTAACATGCCTGCCTCCTCTTTAGCAGTGAATGTAGCTGGGGGGTTCTCCACTCAATGTGTCTGACATGGGAGAGATACAACCTCTCTTATTTTTCCCATGAATGGTGGACAGGTACCCAAGAAATACTAGGTGCTCGAAACTAGGAAGAATCTGCTTTAGGGGGGGAGATGTTTTTAATGTCGCTGTCCCTCAGGACCTCCGCCACATTCTGTGGAATCCCCCCCTCACCTGATTGTTTTAGGCTGGTAGGCCATTAACGCTACTGCTCTTAGACTTCTGTATTCCTCTCATTACAGTGGTATGTTTTCATTTGACCTAACTTGATTTTTAATCTCACCTATTTAAATTGGCATACATACATTGCATGTAGGGTCTTTAGCCATTTTTGAATTGTCTCATTTAAATGAAAAATCAGTGAATGTGCCTTTAAAACGCAAGATCCCTCTGCTTTCAAAGACAGGGGTAGGGCCTGGCAGTGCCACTTCTAATTATTTACTGGTAATGGAGGATGGGGAAAGTATACCCCCAATTCAATAAACAAATACCAGCACCGCCAGGCCAGTGGCCAGTAAAGTAAAAAAAATACTGGCCAGGTGGCAACCCTATAAGTGCTCTGGACGTCTGGGCTTCTGCTCTAAGCGCTGGGCCCTCTCCTCCCTGATCGTTATGATACATTATATCAGCAGCTATCTAAAGCCACTTCCCTCGAGCTCCCAGCAGCCTTTGCAGCAATTAGTCAGAGGAATGTGAGGGAAGTGTTTAAAAGCTTTTCATAGATTGTGGCCTGACATTTCTGGTAACAATAACGTTCTTCAGAAAGGCAGACTGGAAATATTTATTTTCATATTTATTATGGGTGTGAGGAGAGCGGGGGAGGGGGTACTTGTAGTATTCATATGTTGGATTCATAACTCTGTCAGTGCCAGTATCTGGAAGATCAAATGTAAATGTGCAACAGTAAGAAAAGGAGAAATATTCTGAAAAAGGCCAAATATTACAAATCTAGTATACAGAGGCTAGATGAGAACAGGAAGTACCCCCCCCCCCCCCCCCCCAAGTTTGTTTCCTGGAAGGAATACATTGCAAACAGTGTAAGGATTTTTTGACAATGGTGTAACATACCATTGTACCATTTCAGGGGAGAAGTAAACCCATGTATGTGTATGAGACGGGAATGCTAATTTAAGACTAGTGCCACGTATAGCCATACAAGCCAGACGTGAGCGTCTATGTAGAAGCGCTTAGAGCGTCCACAAGTGGTCGCTGCAAGCAGGTGTCTGGCGCTATAACCTAGCTTAGCGGCCGAAGAAGGGGCACTGTAATATCCTGTCCAGCATTGATAAACGTGATGTCTGGTGGTGGGCACTGTAGAAGCGCTCTCCCTGATTCACTGCAGAGCCAATAGCAAACACGGGCAGGCTGATTCATTACTAATGCCAGGTAGCGACAGATGAGCGTCTGTAGCGCGGATTTCAGAGCGACCCCTAGTAGTCGCTGTGCTCGGCCATGGATCTTTGTTTCAGAGCGCTGGGCGGCATTGATGAATATGTTGTGTGAGTCCCAGTACTCCACTGTATGGGAGCGAACGGTAGCGCTAGCTACCGTTCGCGACCGACTCACACCACATTCATCAAAAAAACAGCCTCAAACAGCACCGGCAATCAAAATCGGGTCGATGTAGCCCATAGCGCCAGAAGCTGTGTGTTTAAAGTCTGATTTTGAACATGTATCCACTAGTAACAAAGCGAAAACACATGGAATGACATTGTTATTACAGTGTAACATGAACACTTTAATACCAGACATGTAAGGACAATTCTGCATAAAAGTATTATTAATCCCAAAAGTTTTCAAAAATGCCATTTTCTAGGCCAGGATACATGCCAGAAAGATTTGATATTTTATTTAAAAAAAAATAATAAAAATTGGGATCAGGAAAGGGATTTAAGGATCGTCCATAGAAATGTATAGGAGAGCGCCAGGTAGGCGAGAGGTAATACGTAGCGCTCTGCAAGGCTGAACTCCGGCGCTGTATGCTGAGGCTGGGATAATGATGAATCAGACGCTACATGGCGTTGTTCCAGTCACTCACCAGATTCAGCTTCATAAATGTGTAATTGTGTGCCGTGTCCGGCGTTCACCTGCTGCTACCTGACTCTACCTGTCGATTACAAGGCACTACCTGGTACTAGAGCTTCATGAATAAGGCCCTAAGTGGTGTCCCGAGGTCAAAGCGCTCAAGACTACGCTACATCTAACAACAGGACAACACTGCAGCGAATGATAGGTAGCGCCAGTTAAGTGCATCCGGCACTCAGCGCTGAAGCCCATATTTAAGAATAAACTACACGCAAGCAGCACTGGCGCTCTAAAACTGGGCGCTCCAGTGTCGAGCGCCGGACGCCATATGAAAAAAGTATGTTTCTCTACACATATACACCAGCACCAGAGCGAAAACATATAGAATGACACTGTTTTAACACTGTGACAATGACACGGCAATGGCAGAGCTGCACATACAATTCTGCATAAAAAAATCACAATAAAAAGGTTTGGTCCACACAATGATTTGAACCAAAAATTTTGAACATTTGAAAACACTATTTATAAACAACCAAATAAAACACCATTGAAATATATGGGAGAGTGCTACTGAGTGACAGGTACTACATGACGCTGCTGAACACACAGCGCCAGCGCTTTACACTGAGCCACCGATAGTAATACATTCAACGCTACATGACATGGCAGACATGGAGCAAGTTGTTGGGCAACTCAACTGTCACTCCCATCATCAATCAATCACCACAGAACGAGGCCACCAAGGTAAAACCTTAGCATATATGAGTTTACACAAACTCTGAATTCTTACAGAGACTTACCGGGTATTCAGGTCTTGAGTCTGCCAAACTACTCTTGGTTCACAAGTACATTTTTTTAATTTTTAGTGATTTTTAATTGTATGTCCTTATGTACTGTTATGTATTTGATGAACCTTATATGAGAAGTAAAACAACAACGAGGTCAGTTACCTTGGAGGCATCACTTAGTTGTAGAAGGTGGAGGTGTGATTGAAGGTTAGGGTGACTGTTGAGGTCTAAAGCCCCACTTCTGAAAGTATTTGGGTTGTGTTTTTATCTAAAGTCCCTGTCCAGGCACACACTAACTTCCTCCCACCTTATCCCCCCTTGGGAACAGTGTAACCTGAATCATTTCAAAGCATTTCAAAATATATGTGTTCTAAATGAAGCCACTTTATTGCTGTAATTTATGGGCCACGGCTGAGCTAGGAAGGAAGGGCATGCCATGGTGCAGATATATGTTTCATGAGCATTCTCTGTGGTGGTCAGAGACTGAGGGAGAGCTGTGGTACCACTGTGGCTTACCATGCTCTCTCACGCTGAGAGCACCAAGGAACAGAGTGCCTGTTAGATCACTTTTTTGTGTGTTCATGGGGGAATGAAATTGAAAATAGGGCAAACTATGGAGTCCTGCTACAGTTTCTAACCTACTCTGCAGTAAATGGAGGAGAGGCACATGGGACAGGCATCAGGCTTGCCACCTTTAAATTTGGAGTTTTATCAGTCCTCCCTTGAAGATGTACAACCCCTAATTCTTCCTTCTAGTAAAAGATTTTTCAAAAGTAGGTTTTATAAATAAACAATGTCTGTGGGGCTTCTTTTTAGGGGTTTGCCAAGCTGAATCCTCCCCCAAATAAAGACTTACTTTAGCACCCAAAGTATCAGTCACTTGCAGCCTCACAGACTGAATCTCCCTCATTGCACGAATTAGGTGCCTCGAGAAATGACTTACCAAAAACTGAAACCCTGGGTATAATTATGCATTTAAACATGACTGGGCCTCTTAAACCATCCCTAACAATCACTTCCTTTACCTACCGTAACACCCTGGTTGAATGTGGAAATCCATACATTAGTGGAAACTGTAGATACTATATACAGTATAGCACAATACTATAGTATTTCAACCATCAGTGTATGCAAGGCTTCTGATAATATAATTGTCTTAGTCTTTGACGAATGGCAGGAAATAATATACTCTCAAGAAATAAAGTAATCTTTCTTCCCCAGGTAAAATGACATTTACAACACAAAAGGATGCCAAGACAATTCTGTCGGAATACAGACTAAATAGGTCATAATATAGAGCAGGACCAGAATTTAACAGCATGACAAGAAGCAGACGTGGACACATGTAGGAATGAGAAATGCATCTGTCATTTTACAATATATTACATATTGCTTTTATTATATTTGCAGTTGAAGTGCACAAACGAAGCGCAATTGTGTACTGTGCTGTGCATTGGATGCAGGGTGGTGCAGGAGCAGCACAACATGCCATCCTGCATTGCACCTTTGTTTCCTGCCCCCCAGCAGTGCGCACACCTGGAGTGGGAGGTGGCGGGGGACAAGGCAAGACAGCATGACGTGGGACGAGGCAGCAGGTGGTGGGACTGGCAGCTGCGTAGGAAAGTTACAGGGGACCAGAGGAAGGACCAGATGCAGCGGGGTACAAGTGGAGGGATGGGCAGCAGAGGAGGGCGAGACGGAGGTGGCAGCAAGCAGTGGGACTGGCAGTGGTGGGGGACCAGCAGCAATGAACTGGGAGGTATAGTGAGCACTGCCCTTCACTGCACAATACATGGGCTTTACTTGTGCTGCCCATAGACTTTTATGGGGCGCATTGCTGTTGCGCTGCGAAAAAGCTGCATGCAACATTTGCAAACCGCAGCACACTGGTGTGAAAGGGCCCAATTATTTTAGCAGGCTGCGTTATTTTGCCGTTTGTTGGAGTATTTTTACTCCAATGCGACACAAATGACCAGGTGTGAAAGTAGCTTTAGATATAGATATCTATTGATGTAGATATATATATATATATATATATATATATATATTTTCTTGCTATATGTTGGAATAAATAATAAATATGCTCCCTAAATAAGTGTCATCAATAAAATATAGTATTTCTTTAAGACAGTAAAACAGTAAGATATGGGCTAACTATACCGTGTTCTAGGCTGGATGATGTCAAGGTCAAATGTTAAACATTGCTAATCATGTCAATTACTCAAAGCCTTATCCTATTATTAAAATAATATATAGGCAAAGAATATATAGGATAGAAAAATAAACAAATGTTTGGCTGTTGCCCAATACTCAAGTCACCTACTTCAAATCTCCAAGAGATTCATCAAAATTTGATACAATGGTCTGTGAGAAAAGATCTGTGATTAGAGCCTTGTCGGCACAAGCTCTGCCTTAAAGTAAGGTCCCCATGACGTCGATATGTAGATCCTGCACGCAAGCATGAGAAGTTCTTTTTTTAGCTATTTCTTTTTTACATGGCCAATAGGTCAGTGAACAGTGAATCAACGTGAAAAGAGAGCTTGGGAAGGTATCCTCTTGAAAGTTGGCCTTAAAGCGGTACAAAACCCACAGAATTAACCTCTTTGCCCTCCCACCTTCCCTACATGCCCCAGTACCTTGGGTGATGTGGCCAAAAAAGATGGACTTTTCCACCACCGAGGCCATGCCCGTTTGGCATTATTGAGGTGGCCGCTTGGCTGACCTGAAAGATGCCGGCTGGCGTGCCCTCCTCGCTGGTCACATCTCTGGTTTCCCTGTAGACTGGGAAGTGCTCCTGCCTCTAGCCTCTCTCGATGTCTGGGTGCCTCCCAGCTACAGGGAAGCTGGGAAGCCACTGTGGGCAGCAGAGGCATTGTGAGATCCACTGGGAATGGTAAGAATACCCTGGGGTTACACACGGTCGGTCATCCTGATTTGGATGCCCCGGGGGCAGACTAGCAGGTGGTCTTTTATTCTCCGGGGCTGCGCCGCAAGGGTTTTGGACCTCTTTAAGCTATTGACTTTGAATGAGTTTGAAGCATAAACTGAACTTTTGAGGTTTCAGGGGTGAAAACAGGTGTTAGTGGTTTATAGAAGTCAGTATGTGAAGAAGGCTGGCTGTTTAATCACACCTATGTACCATTCTTGTGTAGAAACCCATGGTCAATAGGTCATACTGTATGTATATTGGAAATCCACTCTCAGATCCTCTCCCAGTCCCTATATATCATATCATGAATATGCAGAGCTTGAGCAGATCCTACCCAGAGCCAAACTAAATATTCTGAGTGCACGTGGATTCCACCTGTACAGAAAATGAAAATGCAGAGCACAGGTGGACCCCCCCAGGCCCAAACCTAAATATGCAGAGCTGGGAAAAGGGTTTGATTTTACTTCCTTCTGTAGTCAGCCCTTGTCCTCTGTACAGCTCCCCATGTGGAGAATAAAACCCAAATGCACGAACCAGGTTAGTGTAACACTTCCCAACTCCACTTCATCCCTCCCCCTAGACTTGGACACTCATTAAATACACCAAGTGTAATGGCCCTCTGAGGCCTAAAGGGTGATGTTTCCTTGGTGCTGACACCAGCTGTGTCTGAAGTGACCCAGTATTGGCACTATGTGCTGTGGCAACTAATCCAAGATGGATCTATGAACGTGACTTTACAGGGCCAAAGGTAATTGCTAGATCATTGTGTTGGGCTATGTTTGGCACTGTTCTAAGCTGTTTTCCATTTATAAATTGAAGAATAAATGGCTGAAATACCAAGGTTTACAGTTTCGCTTTATGATTTATCTTTTGAAATATTTGCGAGGGGCCCTTGGCTCTGTGATGCGACATAATAATATATGCGGCATCACAGAGCCAAGGACCCCTATCATAACTGACGGGGTCTGTAAGAGCATTCTCATCACCCTGGCTGTTCTTCCTGTCCCCCAGGTTCCACAGTGATGGTGCTGGGCATTAGACCACCAGCTTAGCCCTATTATTGGTGGTCTATGGTAAAGGAATTCAGGACGTGTGCCACTACTTTTTGCCTTGTTTTTAGTTTCAGAAGCAGCTGTGTTCTGACAGGAAGGGAGAGGGCAGCCATGATGAGGTGAGCTGCTGAATGACGGCTTAGGAGCTTTGCCTACAGAGTACCTTTAAAGTGGACCAACACCCAGGATTTTCACTATCCTGGGTGTTGGTCCACTTCCGCAGGGCACCCCGACCCCCCCGAAAGCCCCAAAAAACTCACCTCACCGCCGACGGACAAGTGACGGACAAGCTGAGGCTGCCGCCGGCACCTCTCGCGCTTACAGGGAGCACGCCCGCGCCGGCCATTCGCAAACGGCCGGCGCGGGTGCACGCCCTGCTAGAGGGACGCGCGAGAGGCGGCCGCGGCGGCGGCCCGCGCATGCGCTGTTGGAACAGGGAGAAGATAAGGTTTGTGGGCGTCCAGATTTCGGATGCCCCGCGGGGAGGGAGCTGATCAGCGGTGGGTGTTGGTCCACTTTAAGTTGATAACATAACATGACCTACAAAGTCATCAGTGTGTGTTGTACAGAATTCCTAATTGTATCACTGTATTATCACATCATTATTACTGGTTACACGCTGCTAGTTTTTGTTTTGTATTTGCAGGTCTCAGCAGTGCATATAACTATTGCTTGTGGACATGGCACTCAGTGGTGCATTTAAGGCTGTCACTAAAACGCCAGGGCTAATTATCTGGAGAATTGAGGTAAGAGGTCATGTTTCTACCACAAAACCAAAGCCAAATCTGCCGAAATAACTGTTCTGCCTTTAGTATCAGCAGCTAATGGATAAAATCTACACTTGCTACCAATGTTTTCTGATGCTGCTGGACATAGAGCATGGTTTTACTACGTTAATGAACTATAGAGCAAAGATGTTAATTTAAAACATATGGTTGTGCTTGAGAGAAGTCCTTTTTCTATATTGTAAATTTTCTTAATGGTTTGCATTCAAAATCATTCTGTAGTTTAACAATACTCAACTGGCAGATCAGGGTCTGAATACGGACCTTGGCTCCAGATTTCCGGACCCCTGCCCTGACCGCCCTGCACAAAGTTGCTGTGCTCAGAGCTGCCCCCTTGATGTAGTTCTTAGTCTCCCTGCCAGTGTCATGGCTTCCTGGCACCTAGCATTGCAATATGAAGTACTGCAGGGGCAGGAAGTGGCATTGCAAGGTACACACCAACTTTGTTTCTCTGTCTAATTGCCCCATCTAATCCTTTCCCCCCACCCAGCTCAGCCTCATTCATCCCTGCCCCACCATCTTGTTCCCCAGCTTTGCCCCATCTTTTCCTGTCCCCCAGCTTTGCCCAATCCATCCCATCCCTATCCATTCCTGTCCCTCCAGCTTTGCCCCTATACATTGTTGTCCCCCCCAGCCCTGCCCCATCCATCTCTGTCCCATCCATCTCTGTCCCCTCAGCTCTACCCCATCCATCTCTGTCCCCTCAGCTTTGCCCCATCCAGCCCAGTCTCCCTGCCCCATCCATTCCTGTCCTCCCAGTTTTGGCCATCCTATCCACAGCCTCCGAGCTTTGCTAATCTATTACATTTTCCTCGAGCTCTGAACATCTACCCCCCCCCCCAGCTCTGCCCGTTTATTCCTGACCTTCTAGTTCTGCCCATCCATCAGGTCTCTCTCCATCCCTCCCTGCCCTTCCTGTTCTGTCGATCCCTCTTCCTTACAGCTTCTCTCCCATTCACCCCTCTCCCCTGAGCCATATTTATTCATCCATGTTACCAGACCTTATTGCCAGTAACATTTTGGGCCCTAGTCCATCCCTGTACACAGCCTGCACAGAATGCAAGGGGGTGAGGTTAAAGCATTGTGCCGTGGGCCAGAGCTTTAGGTTCTGTGGGGCTCCCGTTGTTTCTCAGTGCCCAATAGGATTTTGGGGGAGGGGTAAGCAGGCTTTTTTAGTTTTGCCTGGGGAAGCTATAGCCCCTCCCCCAGTGTGCTGATTTCTAACTACCCCCCCCCCCCCCCGCAACAGCCTTCCGCCGGGACCTTCAGCTCTCACTTGACCTTTACAAGAAGTAGTTGAGTACCCTGCTCTAGTTATTTGCAATTCTCTTACATTAGAAACTCTGGGCAATGGGAAAGTGTTTCCAATCCCTTCATAAATATACCTCTGACAAAGTCTATGTTCAAACAACAAAGAAACCGCCAATAATAAACACAACACATACTTATTCTCTCACCAGTATAAGAACAGGTTTCTTCTTTATTGCCGTCGGTGACATTTGCTCCGAGCTGAGAAGCAAATAAGAAACAGACACGCAAAGGTAGAAGGAGTTTTTTCCCCACAGACAATGCGAATAGCATGCTTTACTTAGAGGCTGATTCACTATTAGCGCCACGTATTGCCAGATGAGCGTCTTACAGCTTAGAGCTGTAAGCGTGTATCGGGCGCTGTAACAGAGCATCTCGGTCGCTCTAGTAACCTGGCCGGCATTGATGAATGCGATGTGTGTTGGGTGCTCTAACAACAGTACAGCACTGCAGCGAGCGCCAGCTCAGGTAGCGCCAGCTCAGTGCGTCCGCTACTCGGCTCCACACCATATTTAACAAAAAACTACATGCACACAGTGTCGGTGCTCTAAAGCTGGGCGCTGTAGCATAGAGAGCCAGATGCTGTGTGATCAAAGTCTGTTTTTGAACAAATATCCACCTGTAAACACATGGAATGACATTGTTTTAACACTGGGACAATTACACTAGTGCCAGACCCGTAATGACAATTCTGCATAAAAATATAAAAAGTGCAAAATGTTTCTAAAAGTGTTTGTTTGCAGCCAGGAGAGGTCACACAATGATTTGAGCAAAAAAAAAAATTGCCAAACACACTATTTACACACAAATAATGAAACCCCTATTAAAATGTATGGGAGAGCGCTACAGAGCGACAGGTACTACATGCCGCTCCTGAGTCTAGAGCACCGACACTATACGCTGAGCCTGCTGTATTAATACATATACATGGCACTGTTAGAGGCGCTCACCAGATTCACTTTCTTAAATGTTGTTTTGCGTACAGCGTCCGCCGTTCACCAGACCCTGCCTGCCGCTACGAAGCACTACCTGGCGCTATAACCCCCTTAGTCTGATTCAAAATCCAGTATTTTTTAATGCAGGCTGTATAAGTACCCCACTTGCTATAAGGTGTATTCATGTTTGGCCATGTCTTGCAGTAGAGTTCCTTTAAGGTCTAGGTATGGTGTAAAGCTGATGTATTATACTTTGTTCACTGAAAATCTATTGAAACTAAAAATAAAGTTGAAAGAAATAAGTTAAAGACAAAATCATTGATTTATGGAGTAGTGAGTGCCAGTTAGACTTTTTATATTTCCCATAAGTAGATTAACGTCTCACTCCACCACAACAAAACACAAAAGATATTTTCTTTAATCCACTTGAAAGTTACTTCCCGAATTTTCATTATCTTCTCTAAATCCATGCGTACATAAATGTCCTACCACAAGACAAGCTAGCAGCCTAAGCTTACTAATGTGCCCTAGGCCAGATTTATTTTTAAGCATGTTAGGCACATGGCTGAAATTGTAAACAAGCTCAACTGAAAACCGCCTCTATCAGAGTACATGACATGAATTACTCTAGCACAAAGCCACCGGAAGACATTGGGGCGATTCAGAGACAGGTGAATTCTCACTCCATTTTTAGTACAGTCTTCCTTTGGGGCTGATTCAGAGCCAGGTGAAAATATGCACCTGGTAGACAATTCCCACCAGCCTCTGAATTGACCCTATTGTGTTTAATAGGCCCTTTAATACTCAACACGCGGGGAGCACATAGCTAACCTGCTAAGAGCATATTACTCACAGATCCAAAACACATGCTGCAAAGTAAATCTAGCCCTTAGTTATTCACACCTACATTTCCTCATGCGGATCTATCTATCTAGTATCCATTTATTCCCCCACCCCCCACAGCAACTCACCCAGGGCTGTTTCTAAGGGAGGGCGAGCAGGCCATTCATCCCAGCCATCCTGTTTTCCACAGATGAGTCAGGGTCACTCTGATGCAGGCCATTAAGACAGGCCCCTCCTCCCTCCATATTATGCTAAGTTATGGTAATGCCATGGGCACCCCTGGAAGAACTCCTTGCCCATAACGAAGGGCACTGAGCTCTTCTGCACCCCCCCCCCATGCCCCAAATCATTTGCCTAGTCTCCTGGCATCCGACTGAATATATTTTCATTTCAGATACCTCTCAGCCTCTCGGCTGATAATCCCACTAGTTTCTTCTACTGCCATTCACTATCATTTATTATCTACCAAATTTACATCCAATTGCTGAATCACTCCCAAGGTAGACAGTAAAAGTAAATGGCAGTTTTTTCTCCCTAAAGTGTTGAGTTTTTGGACGTGGTGCTGTATCAAAAATTAAAGGCAAGTCAGCTGTGTTTACTGTGCAGTAGGACAATAGCCTCAAGACACATTCGTCTGCACTTCCATAGCTGTCTGTGAAAGTTTTAGTGGGTGTTTGTCTTTTTTTTGCTTTTTTTCGTTCATTTTCATTCGTACCAACGTTCGGGAAAATGTGTATATGCGCTTTCGATGAACGGAAGCAAATCGGATCATTTTCCAAACAAAATCTGATATTTTTCATTTGTTCAGATAACTTCCGTTGTTGAGATGGGCTTGCGTCTGATTCAGAGAGCTGATTGCCGAGGGACCACCACCCTATAAATCCGTTTAATTTCCGATCCACTTACGGGACCTTTGAGGGCTCGGATTGCTATTGTTGAACATGTTTTGCGGCTATGTGGAGGAGTCTGCGCGCCTTTAGCACCAAGGCATTGCATGTATCAGCATGGCCGAGGCCATAAATTATATAGCAATGCATACCTGAATCAATACATTTCATGTATGCCTTATAGATGCATTTTAATGCTGACCTTAATTAGTCCTTAGCATGTAAACATTTATTTTCCCACACATCCATATAATTGCTATATTTTTTTAGACTTATGTCCTTTGTGAACTATATTTGGATTGTTGAACTTGAATCTTTATTTGTTGTAGGAGTTATTGTTTTAGTCGGTTACCTTTGCTTTGTGTAATTATTTTATATTTGGTTGCAGGAACCGCAAGATGTGCCACTCACACAACATACAAGCAGTGTTTGGCCCAGCTATGCGATTCCTCAGTGTTCTTGCAGGGCATCCAGGGTCGTCCCATGAGGCTTATATATTGCAGAGCTCTGGCTTATTTAGTCAGTTTGAGTCAGGAGAATTATCTGGTGGATGGCTCCTGGGTAAGTTTGCTCACATTCCATCAATCCATTTTCACTGTATGGCAATGAATATAGTTGATGACTCATGTCTTAACCTATGGCTGTTTTTAGCCCTTGATGACATGTTAAACAATATTGTAGCTTAGAATGTGTATTTTATGTTAGTATTTTAAAATTATTTCAGGGGATTCTGGATATCCACTCCTGCCCTTGCTCCTGATGCCCGTTCTTTGCCTGCAGAATGCGGGCCAGGGGTTCTCTAATAGGGCACTATGCAAAACCCGGGCCGTGGTGGCGAGGGCCCTCTGGCTTTTGAAGTCCAGATTTAGGTATTTGGAACTTACGGGGGGGGGGGGGGGCACTGCAGTATGACCCCCAACAAGGGTATACCAATATTTTAATTTACGTTTTTTAACAGGGACCACACGTGCCAGAGTGGCACAACTGAGTGTCAGGGTCCTTCAGTTGGTGGGCGAGATGCACGAGCTGCGCAACTCGTTGGGGACCACAGATGAAGAATAATGTTATGTGGCCTGCCATTGCTATCTATTTTGTTTTTTTTAGTTTTAAAAATTTGAAATTTTCTAAATTTTTTAAAATTTTATATTTTATGATGGAATAAAAAAAGAGTTACAGTGTCATTTCATTTACAAAATACATTAACACAAAACTAATGGGCCCAGAAATATTTAAAGATGAATATTCACATGACCGAGAAGTGATTTGGGTAAGTTTTAGGGGGATAAAATGGAAGAAGAATCTAACCGCGAAGTGGTTTGGGTGAGCTTTAAGGGTCAAAAAGGGAAGATGGAGGATAGTGCTAAGTGATTTAGCTAAACATTGTAGTAGAAGTGAGGCACTTTAATGAGTTAAGTTTGTAGTGCACATGCGCAAGATCGTAAGGATTTCCGTCTGGACGAATATTTATTGAAAAAGGGAAACAGAATCTAACGGGAAACGTAAAGGATTCGTGGGAGGATATGATGGGAAAAGGGCAAAAACGAAAGCCTACGTTGTAACATGTGAAAATGAAACGGAAAAGTCACGCTGGAAAATGACATACTTGTATTTGTAATCTGCCGTACGAACGGACGGAAACTTTACAGAAGGATTGCAATGCATGCATAGAATCGCTCGTACACGAGAGCGGAAACATTTAAAAAAAAAAAAAACAGATCGGCACTAAAATGGAAGTTTTTTTCGTCTCTTTGAATCGAGCCTAATGTAACAGATTTATCAGCTGAGAGACAGAGAAGTTTTTGTAATGAAAATCTATTCGGCCTAACACTAGACCTGGCAAAGTATAGTTGTCCTTTAGAAAAAAAACAATCCCATCTGTCATTCTCATTGAAATTTAACAACGGCATGGCTTTTTTCAATGAAATAAGCTACAACTCATTTGTAAAATCTTGCATGGAAGTGAAAATTCTCTCACAGCTTTGGCAGTTGTGCGAGATTGTCTCGCATATGTCCCTGAATCATGCAAGAAAATGAGAATTCTTGCATGTGAGATTGATCTTGCACGGAACCGAGAAAATCTTGACTCGTGTTGAAGTGATCTTAATATTCCCACTTTCATTCAAACCATCTAACTTGGGCTGATTTAGCATCAGGTGCTCTTTGCAGTGATAGGTACACTTTAGTTGAAATACACCTTACAACTGCTGCTGAATCAACCCCCTAAGTAGAAAATAAAAAATGATATATAATGGCCCCTTTTTCATCAAAAACAGTGTAGTGTTGTTTTAGATTTTGTTGCCTAATTTTACAAACGTCACCAACTGCTGCCATTTGACCTCTTGATTGCCTATATGTCCAATTATGTTATGTTGTACTTTGCTGAATTTTGTCTGTACCAATGCTTCTTCAATAAAAATTTACAATTAAAAAAAAAAGAAAATCACAAATGTATCACCAGGTACAAAATATGTACAATTTTTTGGGGGAGTAAAAGGTGCCATTCCCTTTCATTTTCTACCAAGGCCCCAGGTGTAAGATGAAAACTTACCTAAATCACACTTTATACTCTAGTGCACTGTTTACACCTGGTGCCCACAATGTAGTCATAATGTTATTTTGGTGTACCGGTAATGTGTAGTTACTCTTAGTGAAGGCATTAATCTTCAAGTGACTGGGATGGAAACAGGAGGAGGCGAGTAGAGATGAGCGAACTTTTGAAAAATTCGATTCGACTGATTCGCCGAATTTTCCGACAAAAATCGTTTCGACCCGAATAAATTCGCGACGAATCGCTATTAAAAACGGCTATTTCTGAGCCTCCTAGAGCCTCAATAGGGTTGTAAACCATTCTGCCTTGCTGTAACACGCACAGGATGCGTGCTGGGTTAGTTAAATAATACTTTGAATAAATATCACATGCAGATCAGAGGCATCGCTAATAGAATCGCAGAGCGGCACAATTGAATTCAAGAGAGTTGAAGTGGCATCACTATGAGGGGCAGGAACCCAAACATTGCTTTAAAGAGACACTGGAGTTGGCAGCAGCAGGAGCCCAAAAATTGGATGAATCACACCCTGGAGTTGGCAGCAGCAGCAGCAGGAGCCCAAACATTGGCTGAAAGAGACACTGGGGTTGGCTTCAGGAGCCCAAAAATTGGATGAATCACACCCTGGAGTTGCAAGCAGCAGCAGGAGCCCAAATATTACTTTAAAGAGACACTGGAGTTGGCTTCAGGAGCCCAAAAATTGGATGAATCACACCCTGGAGTTGGCAGCAGCAGCAGGAGCCCAAAGATTACTTTATAGAGACACTGGAGTTGGCTTCAGGAGCCCAAAAATTGGATGAATCACACCCTGGAGTTGGCAGGAGTTGACAGCAGCAGCAGCAGGAGCCCAAATATTACTTTAAAGAGACCCTGGGGTTGGCTTCAGGAGCCCAAAAATTGGATGAATCACACCCTGGAGTTGGCAGCAGCAGCAGCAGGAGCCCAAATATTACTTTAAAGAGACACTGGGGTTGGCTTCAGGAGCCCAAAAATTGGATGAATCACACCCTGGAGTTGGCAGCAGCAGCAGCAGGAGCCCAAATATTACTTTAAAGAGACACTGGGGTTGGCTTCAGGAGCCCAAAAATTGGATGAATCACACCCTGGAGTTGGCAGCAGCAGCAGCAGGAGCCCAAATATACACTGGAGTTGGCTTCAGGAGCCCAAAAATTGGATGAATCACACCCTGGAGTTGGCAGAAGTTGGCAGCAGCAGCAGCAGGAGCCCAAACATTACTTTAAAGAGACACTGGGGTTGGCTTCAGGAGCCCAAAAATTGGATGAATCACACCCTGGAGTTGGCAGCAGCAGGAGCCCAAATATTACTTTAAAGAGACACTGGGGTTGGCTTCAGGAGCCCAAAATTGGATGAATCACACCCTGGAGTTGGCAGCAGCAGGAGCCCAAATATTACTTTAAAGAGACACTGGGGTTGGCTTCAGGAGCCCAAAAATTGGATGAATCACACCCTGGAGTTGGCAGCAGCAGCAGCAGAAGGAGCCCAAATATACACTGGAGTTGGCTTCAGGAGCCCAAAAATTGGATGAATCACACCCTGGAGTTGGCAGGAGTTGACAGCAGCAGCAGCAGGAGCCCAAACATTACTTTAAAGAGACCCTGGGGTTGGCTTCAGGAGCGCAAAAATTGGATGAATCACACCCTGTGGAGAGTCATGTGGAGAAAAAGTAGCTTAGTTAGTAATATCTACATAAAATTATGAATAAACAAATGCAAAAGTATTGCCAAAGTGAAGTTTTGTTTGAGGGTGTGTTTCCACCTTTTAATTAAATCAGAAACAAGAAGGTATCATTGCCTCTGACTAATTAGCCCTCAAAAATTCTTGGAATTTTTAATCTGGAATCATGTCTGATCCGTCTTATCCGAAGAATATTAATAAAAAGTAAGAGTAACGTAAAGGATTTTTTATCAATACTTACTTGTGGTCCGATGCGGAATGTCTGTAACTGGAGAGCAGCGCCTTAAATCTGTTTTGCACGATCCATCTTTCTTTAGTGTAGGTCTGGCCCCGTCATCAATCTACTGGAATACATCAGGCATTGTTGGGAGGAAAGCTTGGATGATCCATGCGCCATTCATTTCCACGCAGGGCAGTCTCTGGAAAAAAAAAGTCTGTATAAACCAGGGTCTTTTTCATATAAAAACAAATGGTTATTCTTGCTTTTCAACCATATGTTCCACAGCTTTACCAGTCATTGTGTCAGCCAATGAAGCAACTTTGTCTCGAAGTGCTGCAAAAGCAGTCCACTGCATCACAAGTGGCATCTGACACCCCCAGTCAACTGTCTGTCTGTTATGCTTTGGGTTCAGCTCCACTATCCATTGATGAAGATCTGATAATCATAAAATTCAGCAGCTACTGCCCAGCCAAGAAGTGGAGGAGACACTCGCCTCTTCTTCCACTAGCCGGCAATTAGTGATGAGGAGAGTGTCGTGGGAGGAGGTGTTGCAAGCCGAGGTAGTGGAAGAGGGTCCCTGGAGTCTGCGGCGGTGGCGGCGGCAGCAGCAGCAGATTATTGCGGACTGTTGTTCGGAAAAATCAGCTACTCAGCGATGTGGCAGTGTTTCATGCAGCATCCTGTGGAGAAAAAGTAGGTTAGTTAGTGTATATACATAAAATTATGAATAGACAAATGCAATAGTATTGCCAAAGTGAAGTTTTGTTTGAGGGTGTGTTTCCACCTTGTAATTAAATCAGAAACAACTAGCTATCATTTGCCTCTGAATAATTAGCCCTCAAAAATTCTTGGAATTTTTAATCTTGATGTCTGAGGGATTTCTCCTCTCAGACAGCGTCACCATAAGTCCAGCCTGCTGCATTACACTTGGAAGAACATCTTGTTTGCGCTGTGACAAGGAAGCCAGAGTCATGCGTCCTGACATGGCACACGTGTTCAGTCTAGTTTTGAAGTCTTGCCCCCATCTGAAAGAACAACAGGAAAGAAAGTTAGCATGCACTTCTGGCACTCCTACACCACCAAGCACAACCTTATTGAGCCTCAGCGTCACAACGGTGTACCCCACCATAGTCTGATTTGCGATGTTTCCACCCGTTGGAATTCCACCCTCCATATGCAGGATCCACTATAGCAGTGGTCCCCAACCCTGTCCTCAAGGCCCACCAACAGGCCAGGTTTTGCAGATCTCCACAAAGATGCACAGGTCGAGTAATTAGTGCAGCTGCAGAGCAATAGAGCTGGCTATTTGGAGATCCAAAAAACATGACATGTTGGTGGGCCTTGAGGACAGGGTTGAGGACCACTGCACTATAGGAACAGAGAAAAGCCATCACGGATTTCTGGATGATCCAAACGGATAGGGGGACACCCCTGTGTAAATTCAATGTAAACCATTGGCAGCTCATACGTGACACCGACCGTTTGCTCAGGCCCTTTGAGGAAGCTACGTTATTAGTCAGTTGCCAGGACTATGAGATGAACGATGAGATTCCACTGCTTCACCATGGCTGGTCAGGGCACTGGAGACATGGCACATACATTTCACAGCCACATGAAGCCTGTGGGGGCTGAAGTGGAGGAGGAGGAGGGGGTGGGGCACAGCAAACCACAGTTTAGGTTTCACAAAATGACCATTTTATCTAGTCATCTGACAGGAGAGGAGGAGCAGGGGCAGCCACAGGAGCTAGAGGGTTGTGAGGAAGGCGAGACAGAGGACCCAGACACACCGTGGCAGTTTACAGTGGAGATGGAGACAGGTAGTCCCTCCGAGTCACTTGCACAAATGGCACGATGCATGCTCACATGCTTGCGTACTAGTGAGCGCAGAATTGTCTCCATTTGTCAGCGGGAAGACTTCTGGCTCTCCAACTTATTGGACCCTCGCTTCCGGCACAAAATGGGGGCATTTTTTACGCCCACTGAGAGGGAGGACAAACTGACCTACTACAGAGACATCCCACGTAGTCAGTTGGGCGATGTCTATCTGCGCCATGGCCCATACTCCCGCAGGTCTGACTCGGGGGGACCTCTGCGATCACCTTCCACTGCCATGGCTGCTGGGGGGGTGGAAGGAGCAGCAGCAGCAGCTCCATCAGCAGCAGCCTCAGTCTTCAGTCGCTAGTGAGTAGCTTTCTACACCCGCATAGTGAGTCTACTCATGAGCAGCAGGAAGACCTGGAGCTAGACCTCAAACAGCAGGTCATGTCATACCTTGACATGACCATGCCAACACACCTTCAGGATCCACTGGATTTGCTGGGAAGCCAAACTTGACTTGTGCCCGCAACTAGCAGAGTTTGCCCTGGAAAAGCTGTACTGGCCGGACAGTAGTTGATTTCGATGGCAACTGGGCTGCTCTATATAACGAAGCAAAATGGCAAATTTACCTCACTATATAAGCTATTGCCCCTCAGATTTACACAGGGGCTGCTCTATATTATGCTGCAAAATGGCAAATTTACCTCACAATATAAGCTATTGCCCCTCAGATTTACACAGGGGCTGCTCCATATAATGGTGCAAAACCATGAATTTACCTCATAATATAAACTATTGCCCCTCAGATTTACACAGGGCCTGCTCTATATAACGAAGCAAAATGGCAAATTTACCTCACTATATAAGCTATTGCCCCTCAGATTTACACAGGGGCTGCTCTATATTATGCTGCAAAATGGCAAATTAACCTCACAATATAAGCTATTGCCCCTCAGATTTACACAGGGCCTGCTCTATATAACGAAGCAAAATGGCAAATTTACCTCACTATATAAGCTATTGCCCCTCAGATTTACACAGGGGCTGCTCTATATTATGCTGCAAAATGGCAAATTTACCTCACAATATAAGCTATTGCAGCTCTATATAAATAAAAATAAATAAATAAAAAAAGGGCCTGTAGAAGCTTATTTAGTATAACAGATAGGGTGACATGTGCTGGTTTGGGATGCCCATATGGGCTAGTGTTTTGGCAGCAGTACAAAAACCAATGCAAAATGCAATAGCTTAATAAAGCTGATGCTGATCAACGCTTATTTAGTATAACAGATGGGGTGCAACATGCAGGTTTGGGATGCCCTGCGGCCTGGTGTATTTAAAGCAGACCAAAACCAATTCAAAATGCAATAACTTAATAAAGCTGAGGCTGTAGATGCTTATTTAGTATAAACAGGTAGGGTGCAAGGTGCAGCTTTGGGGTGCCCTGCGGCCTGGTTAAATGAAAGCAGTCAAAAAGGAAGTGCAAACTGAAGTAGCTTAATGAAGCTGATGCTGATCAACGCTTATGTTGTATACCAGATAGGGTGCAAGGTGCAGCTTTGGGGTGCCCTGCGGCCTGGTTTATTAAAAGCAGTCAAAAACAAGTGCAAACTGAAGTAGCTTAATAAAGCAGCTGATGCTGATCAACGCTTATGTTGTATAACAGATAGGGTTAAAATAGCATGTGCCTTGGGATGCCCGTGTGGCCTGTTATATTTCAAGCTGAACAAAAAGTAACAATAATCCAAGTATGAGACATCATTTTGACCTTCTTTACAGCGCCATACTTTGAAAAAAAAACCTTAATTTCATGCCGATCAATCCAAAGGTCAATGCCCCTAACAAAAATAGTGTTCGGCATAAGTTTTCCTTCTGGAAGGACGTAACCTTTAGTTTACATGGTTGGGGTAGGTTATCTTACAAATTGGGATACCCCACTGTATATGAAACCGAATATAAATGCACACCCAAAAGTGGACAATCAGCCTCCAAGAGGCCTGCTTAGTTTAAATAAGAGAGCTGCTTAGTATGGTAGGTAGGTTATGTTATGTTACAGAATGGGATGCCCCAAGCAGACTTGAGATCAGTATATATGCACACAGCAGCAGTGTGTTAGCAGGCTCATACAGGCCAAATTTCTTTAAATAACTGTGCAGCTTACAGTAAATACAGAGGCTAATGGTATGTTACAGAATGGGATGCCCCAAAAACCAGAGAGCACCTGGCAGGCAGCAGTAAGACTATGCACAGCAAAAGTGTCTTTATCATGCCTAATTTCAATTATAATAAGTGCAAATGGTTATATGGTCTTAAACAGAGGCTGCTGTAGTCACAGAATGGGATGCCCTAAAAACCCAGCAGTGAACCTGGGACAAGTAGTGCTATGCACAGCAAAAGTGTCTTTATCAGGCCTAATTTCAATTAGAATAAGTGCAAATGGTTATGGTCTTAAATAGAGGCTGGTGTAGTCACAGAATGGGATGCCCCAAAAACCAACAGGAGTGCACCTGGCAGGCAGCAGTACTATGCACAGCAAAAGTGTCTTTATCAGGCCTAATTTCAATTAGAATAGGTGCAAATGGTTATGGTCTTAAATAGAGGCTGGTGTAGTCACAGAATGGGATGCCCAAACAGGAGTGCACCTGGCAGGCAGTAGTACTATGCACAGCAAAAGTGTCTTTATCAGGCCTAATTTCAATTAGAATAAGTCCAAATGGTTATGGTCTTAAACAGAGGCTGCTGTAGTCACAGAATGGGATGCCCCAAACAGGAGTGCACCTGGCAGGCAGTAGTGCTATGCACAGCAAAAGTGTCTTTATCAGGCCTAATTTCAATTATAATAAGTGCAAATGGTTATATGGTGTTAAACAGAGGCTACTGTAGTCACAGAATGGGATGCCCTAAAAACCCAGCAGTGAACCTGGGACAAGTAGTGCTATGCACAGCAAAAGTGTCTTTATCAGGCCTAATTTCAATTATAATAAGTGCAAATGGTTATATGGTGTTAAACAGAGGCTGCTGTAGTCACAGAATGGGATGCCCTAAAAACCCAGCAGTGAACCTGGGACAAGTAGTGCTATGCACAGCAAAAGTGTCTTTATCAGGCCTAATTTCAATTATAATAAGTGCAAATGGTTATATGGTGTTAAACAGAGGCTGCTGTAGTCACAGAATGGGATGCCCTAAAAACCCAGCAGTGAACCTGGGACAAGTAGTGCTATGCACAGCAAAAGTGTCTTTATCAGGCCTAATTTCAATTAGAATAAGTGCAAATGGTTATATGGTCTTAAACAGAGGCTGCTGTAGTCACAGAATGGGATGCCCTAAAAACCAGCAGTAAGTACACCTGGCAGGGTCCAGTAGTGCTATGAACAGCAAAAGTGTCTTTATCAGGCCTAATTTCAATTATAATAAGTGCAAATGGTTATATGGTGTTAAACAGAGGCTGCTGTAGTCACAGAATGGGATGCCCTAAAAACCCAGCAGTGAACCTGGGACAAGTAGTGCTATGCACAGCAAAAGTGTCTTTATCAGGCCTAATTTCAATTATAATAAGTGCTAATGGTTATATGGTCTTAAACAGAGGCTGCTGTAGTCACAGAATGGGATGCCCTAAAAACCCAGCAGTGAACCTGGGACAAGTAGTGCTATGCACAGCAAAAGTGTCTTTATCAGGCCTAATTTCAATTATAATAAGTGCAAATGGTTATATGGTGTTAAACAGAGGCTGCTGTAGTCACAGAATGGGATGCCCTAAAAACCCAGCAGTGAACCTGGGACAAGTAGTGCTATGCACAGCAAAAGTGTCTTTATCAGGCCTAATTTCAATTATAATAAGTGCAAATGGTTATATGGTGTTAAACAGAGGCTGCTGTAGTCACAGAATGGGATGCCCTAAAAACCCAGCAGTGAACCTGGGACAAGTAGTGCTATGCACAGCAAAAGTGTCTTTATCAGGCCTAATTTCAATTAGAATAAGTGCAAATGGTTATATGGTCTTAAACAGAGGCTGCTGTAGTCACAGAATGGGATGCCCTAAAAACCAGCAGTAAGTACACCTGGCAGGGTCCAGTAGTGCTATGAACAGCAAAAGTGTCTTTATCAGGCCTAATTTCAATTATAATAAGTGCAAATGGTTATATGGTGTTAAACAGAGGCTGCTGTAGTCACAGAATGGGATGCCCTAAAAACCCAGCAGTGAACCTGGGACAAGTAGTGCTATGCACAGCAAAAGTGTCTTTATCAGGCCTAATTTCAATTATAATAAGTGCTAATGGTTATATGGTCTTAAACAGAGGCTGCTGTAGTCACAGAATGGGATGCCCTAAAAACCCAGCAGTGAACCTGGGACAAGTAGTGCTATGCACAGCAAAAGTGTCTTTATCAGGCCTAATTTCAATTAGAATAAGTGCAAATGGTTATATGGTCTTAAATAGAGGCTGATGTAGTCACAGAATGGGATGCCTCACAGCAGACTTAAGATCAGTTCAGTATATATGCACAGTTAGTTAGTATAAGCAGCCTGAAAACGCTAACAAAGCCTGTCAGCCAGCTAGTAACACTCAGGCTGGATGAAAAAAAAAAAAAATCTCCCTGTGACAGCCTCCGATTTTTCCTACCTTTCCCTGTTTTTCGCTGACTTTCTGTCTGTCTCCTGTCTGTCTCCTGCCTGTCTCCAGCCTGTCCCTGTCTGTCCCTGCCTGTCTAACTGCCTCTCTCTCTCTCACTACAACGTTCTGTCTCTCACGAATGCAATAGAGAAATGAGGAAGGAAAAGCAAGATGGCCGACTTAAATAGCGCTGTGACGTCACCGGGCTTGCTGGCTGCTGATAGGCTGCATGTGACTGCCCCAGCTTGCACTGGCGCGGGATAGATGTCCAGACATGTCCCGTCCGCCATCTTAGAATGCCTGTAAATGTAAATGAATGGATGTTAAAGGAAAACTTCGAGCGATCGAATCGCGGGGAAATTCGGATTCGATCCGAATCGAATTTTTCCTGAAATTCGGATCGAATCCGGGTTCGTCCGGATCGATTCGCTCATCCCTAGAGGCGAGCTCTGTTATGCAAGGTAATCCAGGCTCAAGGCTCCCAGTGCCACCACAGGGATGACAGGAGTTCCCGATGGTATATGCAAGGTTAAGGGGCACAAGTTCATAGACAGATTAAGAGTCCAGGGTCAAACGGCAAGCAGCAAGATTTAAAATTATTGATTTACCAGGCCAAAGGTGAGAAAGCACATGGTTCAGGTGAATAAATAAAGCGCAGGGTCAAGCCAAGAAGGACAGTCAGAAAACAGTAAACATGGTCACATGGAAAGCTAGGATGTAACGAGACTTCAACAGGATCGGGAGCAGGAACAGATGGCGGACACAATCCAGAAAGATAATCCAGCACTTTGCTGATGTTTGAGCCCTCCGTTAAACGTTGTGTACGGGAATCCACTAGTCTCTGCCCAGGCAAGGATGCAATAGTTTATGCCAGGTTCTGACTCTGCTTCAGAATACTGAGAGGATCATAGTTCCCCTACCTACTTAAAGTTTTGTAGATTTGGGATTCTCCACTGTGAAACACCACAGATCAACCTTAAAACTCTGCTTTCCACCAGTCCCATGGCAAATGCAAGGGCTGTCACCCAATCAGTGCTGTATGTCACGCATATTAATGCATGGCATACAGCTCTGTATACACACACAGCTCAGCAAAGAGAAAGGGGAGCAGACGCATCTCAGTCTCTTTGCGGCCTGTGTCGGGCTCCTGCCCGTAGCCTATCTGAATGGCTGGAAGTTGGAGAGAGCCTCGGCTATGAGTTTCTGGGGATGTGGTCATGACCTGTGTGAGGTGTGAGATAGCTGGAAACTAGGTCATCCTGATTTGGGAATAATTTGTCTGGCCTTGGAGTCTTCTAGACTACAGGGCTGTCAAAAATGCTGATAGGTCTACTTTAGGTTTTCTTTTCCACAGCTACTTTCTCTAGGTTTGGTTCCCTGCAGCAGCTATTGGTAAAAGAGGTAGAAGTAAGAAGTATTCTTACTGGTACCGGGTTGTGTGTAAAGGATCTTGAGATGTAAATGGGGCCCTAATGGTACCCAGTATTACTTTCAGTACACTCATTTATGTACCCTGTTTATTCTGTTTCTTCTCCTGGGTAAAACAGCAGCCCAAATCTTCCTCCACATCATATCAAAGTTATCTTGTGCAAGACAAATGAAAGGGGGTGTATGGATGAGCTAGCCGTGGTGGGAATAGGATAAGGATGTCACAGCAATGCCTTCCTACTGGAAGCTATGGGCCTCATACAAGCAAGGGGTAACCAAAATAACAGGCTATATAGTATGTAGCTATACAGTGAGCTATCTGAGCTGTGTACATTTGTTGTAGTATGAGAGCCTATTACACTGAATGTTATTTTAAAAGCTAAAACTCTCATACTACATAGAGTTATGGCTCATTTCCACAAATCAATTGGCAAACCAAAAAAAAGCCAAATCAACCAGATAACAATAAATATGTGGGAATGCCGATGTGATCGAGCAACGAATGAGAATTTGTTCATTGTTCGAGCATCATTTGTCTGCCATAAACTTCTTGTCAACCACATGACTGTTGACATGTTGGAAAGAGTAATCTACCACAAATAGAACGTAGAGTACACAGCACAAGCAATCTCCCGACAAATCTTCTGCATCCAAACGCAATTTTTCTGCTGGTATACACGTCAGGCGTTTGTTCATTCGCTCAACAAATGATCGATGCATTTGTTCATGGATATGGGTCATGGATATGGGTAACTTTAATATGATTTAGAACCTTATTTATGAAGTGTGCCATTTTAGTGTCATTTTGCTGGAGTGCATCTATTTATAGTTTGGCACTGTTATTCTTACAGAATTGCGCTGCAAGTCACAACACCCAATTTTAAATAATCAGCTTGGATTGTGGCATTAGGTATTGACTGGCCTGTGTCCAGCACCTGTTGGACCCGATTGGAACAGCGCCAGTGTGCCGCTCTGTACTGCAAACTTTTAGGCGCAGAACTTTTTAATAATTTTTGGCATGCTGAAAAATTGGCGCTTTATCTAACATGAGCCAGTGAGAGTTTCATCATTACACTTACAGGATATCATTGCTGTGAACAAAGGGGACAAACTTTACAGTGCGTTCAGGCTGCGTTTTAGTTGTTGTGCGCCAAAGTACACGTTGGTAAAAAAAAATAAGCTCTGAAAAACAATTTTACTAGAAATGTATACCTTTTACATTATGGACAAGTCACAGTACAAGTTCTGTACAAACAATTTTGTTTAATATGATTTATAAACAAGAATCATTTAAGTGCAGTTTAGCCCGTTGTGGTCTATAAAATCTAAACCTACAACACCAATATAAACTAGCACCACTTTGAGTAGTGCGCTGGTCAGCAACTATATGGGGCCAGGGATAAACTAGACGCAGATTGGCGAACACATTGGTGCTGTTTTTTGTTTGTTAAATTGGGCACTGGGTGCGCTAATGCAAAATATTGGCCCTGAGCCATATTGACTGGCGCTAGCTCATGATATATAAGGCTCTTAGTGCCATGTTGTAAAGTGCTTTGGCAGCTAAAAGGAAAAAGTTTCAGTTTATTTAGGCAATCATCTGATCCATTAGCTGTTTTGAAGGGTGGTAGTATGGTCACAAGTACAAGATTTAGTGGTTTTGTTTGGGGTCACTGTTGTATTTTTCAAGCCTGCTAACACATCAGCCTGCATGTGGTTCTAATTTAGGCCCTGTCATGTAATGTCACAGGCAGCAGTGACAGCAGTGTCCCCAGGCACTCAACAGTGCAGGCGTGGATTCCCCGGTGTACTGAGCAGACGCGGGTCCAACAGCACACTGCACATGCACTGGGTGGGCTTGACACTGCGCAGGGGCAATGGCAATAGCTCACAGATTATCTATTTCAGCTCACAGGGATGAGCAAATCAGAGGATCCTAGGGCCTTTATAAGTGGGCCTTGGATTAATACTAGAAGATTTCTGTGTTTCACCTTGCTGAGCCTATCAGTGAAAAGTATATCATTGGACTCCCTGAGCTGGACCCCGCTTTCTCATCAGACTCTGATTCTTGGATTAACCCCTGCCTGCCTGCTTCCACGTGTATGACCCAGCTGGCTTTCTGGACTCTAATTCTTGGATTAACCCCTGCCTGCTTGCTTCCACATGTAAAACCCTGCTGGCTTTATGGACTCTAGTCTGTAGACACTTGTCTCCCTGGGGAACAACCTGGGACTACCCAAGCAGCAAATTTATCCTCCCTTGGGGGGACTCTAGGAAAGACCGTGTTGGTCCTTAGACTCAGGTCCTGCAGGGTTGAGCTTGGGTTTTGGGCAGCAGTCTTAGAGTGCCAACCTCAGCAGTGGAAGCGGGGCTCCCCCTGTCCACAGTGCTCGTCTACAGGCCCATGACAGTCCTATTTCCCCTGTTTTGCTTATATGAGAATTAACGAATGATGTTGCTTTTAATTAAATATTTTTTACATCCTTATTTCTATTTTTTAGCTTTACTATAGAGATAGCCAGCTATAACTGGAAATATTGTGCTTGGATTTGTAGTTTCTCAACAGCCAATGTTTCACTGCTACATCCTGTGGTTATATTAATCCTCTAACTACAGCTGATATAAAAGGAGCCCATCCTTGACCCTCAAAAGATTGTTTTACCCAACTATGTGACACCACAGTTATGTACATATGCCTATATTCTGCTGGAACTCAATGTGTTTCTGAAACTATAAAATGAAATGATAGCTTTTATCTCAATTTTCTTTCTTAGAAAATGGATTTAGTGTTGGTGCCTCAAAAAGCTCAAGGGAACTTCTATGAGGGAGACTGCTACCTTTTGCTTGCTGTAAGTATCTAAAAATAAAAGACAGCTTATCTTTAGATCCGACTTTATATAAAAGTATTATTGCTGTGTACAGAGTTACAGTGGGATAGAGCAGGAGTACAGGGTGATCAATTATATACACAGTAAATGAATATGACTCCAGAATAAACAGTGGGTGAGGCTGAAGATAAGCAAATGCCAACCAGTGCCAGCAAAGCTCTTACCCACCTAATTCTATGAGGATGAGCAAGGCCAAAATGCTGCTGCATTCAATTTTTATTATGCCATGATGTGTTGTTTTATATATTGTTAATATATTGTCCTTCGTTGTAAGAACATCCATTGATTTTTTGTCTTTATACTGCTAGACAAGAAAAACTGGCAATTCTCTGCAGTACGATATCCACTATTGGATTGGGAAAGACTCTTCTAAGGATGAGCAGGGCTCAGCGGCAATTTACACCACCCAGCTGGATGATTATCTGGGAGGGAGTCCTGTGCAGCACCGAGAGGTCCAGGGACACGAGTCTGAGGCCTTCAAGGGATACTTCAAGCAGGGAATCATGTGAGTATTACCAATTTCTGGAAAATGCTTTATCTGATGCAGTATTAAAGAGTTTAGAGATATTTAAAATGAACAGAAAATGATCAGATGCCTCTGGCCTCAACATTTGTGCCGTCATTTTTGATAGGCAGTTAAAATGTATGAGCTTATTCCAGGCTACAAAATGTATTCCCCATATCACACAATCGCTGTGGAGCTCTTTATTGTTTTGCTGAAAATTGCAGCAGAGGGTCCTGAGAGCGAGTCCAAGAATAGGCAAGGCAGCCTGCAACTTTAATTGAAGATAGCCAGTTACTCTGTTAATGTTAATTCAAGCTATTTCTGATACAATTGTAAATACAGGGTAACCTATTATTGGTTATCCCAATGGTGTGACCCTTCCATATGCTCCAATGTTTTGTTGGTACATGGTCAAGCTTCATAAATACTTGACTGGTCCCGGTCTAGGCTACTCCCGGTTTCGAATGGTGATGCTTTTGACCATGACCACACTGTATGTATGCCAAAATAATTTATTTATACACATCTAATTTAAAAATTATACATACTAAAAATGTGCTCCTTAATTTTCATATGTTACATTCATATAAATATTTGTGCGACAATTCATATCATATATATATCAAACATTATTTACATAAGTGTCATTGCATTTTCTGCTCCGCTATGATCTTTTTGTTCAATTTTCTTTCTCATGGGAATCTTTCTAATGGGCAGACATGTTTTTCCAGATTGTTTGGCTTTATCAATGCCCTTATGTAAAAAGAAAGGGAGCAATGAAATATATGTTAATTATATATTGGCAATTGTATGTGCTTGCTCATTTCATGAATTAAATAAAATATATGTATACCTCAAAGGAAATCCACAATTGCATAATTCATTCGCTATTCATGCATAATTCGTTAATCTTGTTTGTCCCCTGAGAAACGTGGCTCAAACATTTTGTATATGTTGGATCATTGAATGCTGGCCCTTTAAGAGAGTTCATATATTGTTAAGTCTAATATGAAATATGAGATATAGTTATATTATGTCATACCTTCAGGTATCTGTGCATGACAATGCATTTAGATTATTTATTAATTATACCTTTATGTATCTTTGTGAGAGTTTGTGGTAATCATCTGATGCTGGGTCAGTTTGATTACCCTCAGATGAGCACTGAAACAAATCAGCAAAAGAATATAATAGGAGACTTTTTTTTGGCATCCATGTTCATGTCAGTATGTAAAACTAGATCGCATAAATCAACTGTGCAGGACCTTGTTGATTTTTGTCCCGTTTGGGTCTATAAAGTTAGGTCTGCCGGTCTAGTTTTTTAGCTCGAGGCCCTTACATGGTATTGGCTGCCGTTTCCTTTCAATACAGCGTGGTAGTGATATGTCCATCGCTGTCCTTAATAATTGCAATGTCTAGAAATGTTACTCTGGGCTGATTGTATTCGCATGTAAGTTTAAGGTTCATGTTGTTTTGATTTAAATGAGCAACAAAGTCATCCAATTCCTGCTTCGGCCCCTCCCAGATGACCAGGATGTCATCAATATACCTGTGCCAGGCAGAAACATGGCACAGGTACTTAGCCATCTGGTCCTCCGCCCACAACTCCCTCTCCCACCATCCCAGATACAGGTTAGTAAACGACGGGGCACATGTAGTCCCCATCGCCGTTCCCTATATCTGGTGGTAGAGATCGTTCTTAAAGAGGAAGAGGTTGTGGGAGAGGACAAAGCCGGGACCAGTCTTTATTTATGAAGCTTGACCATGTACCAACAAAACATTGGAACATATGGAAGGGTCACACCATTGGGATAACCAATAATAGGTTACCCTGTATTTACAATTTTCATACTAGGTATAGGGTTTCAACCCTAAGTGTGAACCCCCTACCTCAAGGGAACCCATCAATTCATTACTCTAAGGAAAAATTTTCCCATAGACAGATCCCCTGGACGAGATATAGTCGTACTCTGTTTTCTGAAAAGACCAGAAAGCAAACCATGACTCAACTGGTATATTGATGACATCCTATGACTATACAGAGTCACGCAGACACATACGCCAGATTGTGAAAAAACACTGGCCGATCCTTCTCAATGACATAGATTTGAGAACCTTCCTACCAAAGCAACCTAAGATAATCTTTAGGAGATCTCCCAATTTAAAAGATCGGCTAGTACATAGCCACTATAGTGTGAACAGGAAAGAGCAATGCTGTAAACAAAGGGGCACTTACCAATGTGGCGGCTGCAGCATGTGCCGCTACGTAAAAGTTGGTACCACAGTAACAGTGCAGGACAAGGGGAGTTATGGATTGAAACACTACATTAATTGTTCAACCACTGGTGTAATTTATATTCTGACATGTGACTGTGGACGCTTTTATATTGGCAAAACAAACCGCCAGTTCAGGCGACGAATATATGAACACCAATATAATATAAAGAACACCAGTGGGCCGTCATTTCACATTGCACCACAATAAGGACCCCAGTTCTCTAAAATTCCAAGGATTAGATCACATACACAACCCCCAAAGGGGGGGGGCGTTCGAAAAATGACCTTGCAAGCCGAAACACGTTGGATCTACAGATTTGGGGCATCCCGATGCCGGGACTTAATGACACACTTAGCTTTGCCCCATTTCTGTAGACCCATCAATTTTGACCAATAATCAATTTATTACAACTGATGTCAATAAGAAGGGACAATTAAATGGGAATTATATATCCTTGATCTGAGTATGAAATATATGATAAGATTGTAAACATACAGTATTGTCTTAAAAACAAATCTGAAACTGTAAACCCTGAGAAACCTGGGCAAACACCAAAGAACAACTATTGGGTACTTATCGGTAAAAATCTCCAATCACACAGAAAATGTCAACCTACACATAGAAATTTGGCCTAAGCCATACACATTACACACTGCAGTTTCAATAGGCTGGTGTCTTGATGTTGTAAAAGAGGAATGCCCTCCAAACATACATACGTGTAGCCATGGCAGTGCCATACAAACTGTCTTTTGAAAATATAAACTAGGGCACCACACATAATGTCACAGGAATTATACTTCTTTTGGAAGCTCTAATTTATCCTCTGGCAAGTGCTCCCCTCTATATACTCCCCTATCTAAGTAGGCAGCGTAATAAATAAGAGTAAACCCAATAAATTGGGGACTTATATTAATATCATATCAATAAGGAGCCGGACACAAGAATAATTACATTTAAACAAATACAGTTTATATCAGGTGGCCAGTAACTTAAGTGTGGAGTGCCTTCATAACCCTGAACGGGCTACAGAAAAATGGAGCTGCCACTTTTGTAGACACAGCCTTAATGCGCCAATGAGGCTCCAACAAAATGGAGCTGGAGACGCCCTCTCCACACTTGAGCGCAGCTGATCTGGCGGCGTCTGACGTCACATCTGGCTTTGGCCGGGTGGACGTACTCTTGCGTTCCAGGATCCCGGACCACATAAAGACGCCGCCAGAGTGGCGCCGCATCACCCCTAGACCGACGAGCACATCACACAGGGAAAGGAAGCGGCCTTACTGGGAGCTGGACGTGCATTCGGGGGGGAAGTTTCTCGATGCCACAACTGCAGAGGACACGCAGTTGACTTATGCGATCTAGTTTTACATACTGACATGAACATGGATGGAAAAAAAAAGTCTCCTATTATTCTCCTACTATTCTTTTGCTGATTTGTTTCAGTGCTCATCTGAGGGTAATCAAACTGACCCAGCATCAGACGCTTACCACAAACTCTCACAAAGATACATAAAGGTATAATTAATAAATAATCTAAATGCATTGTCATGCATAGATACCTGAAGGTATGACACAATATAACTATATCTCATATTTCATATTAGACTTAACGATATATGAACTCTCTTAAAGGGCCAGCATTCGATGATCCAACATATACAAAGTGTTTGAGCCACGTTTCTCAGGGGACAAACAAGATTAACGAATTATGCATGAATAGCGAATGAATTATGCAATTATGGATTTCCTTTGAGGTATACATATATTTTATTTAATTCATGAAATGAGCAAGCACATACAATTGCCAATATATAATTAACATATATTTCATTGCTCTCATTCTTTTTACATAAGGGCATTGATAAAGCCAAACAATCTGGTGAAACATGTCTGCCCATTAGAAAGATTCCCATGAGAAAGAAAATTGAACAAAAAGATCATAAGGGAGCAGAAAATGCAATGACACTTATGTAAATAATGTTTGATATATATATGATATGAATTGTCGCACAAAGATTTATATGAATGTAACATATGAAAATTAAGGAGCACATTTTTTAATATGTATAATTTTTAAATTAGATGTATATAAATAAATTATTTTGGCATACATACAGTGTGGTCATGGTCAAAAGCATCACCATTCGAAACCGGGAGTAGCCTGGACCCGGGACCAGTAAAGTATTTCTGATACAGTAAGGCCTCAGGAAACACCACTCCCCACAGTCCAGTATATTAGTTCAGGCCAGCAAAATATGGATAAGGCTCTATTCACACTTCTCCACTTGCGCTGTGTTGGGCAACGTAGCCACAACGCTTGAATAAATATTAGGGTATGGAGCACACCATGCCTATAGTTTAAACAGTCAAAAGGATATTATTTGCCGGGTGCAGACTAACCGAGGTACCTCCCCATACCATACCTCAAATACTTAAACATTACAAAAAAAGTGGAAGAATGCACACCGACTACAGGATACAACAATCATACAACTCAGTGCTATACAGTAAAGTGCAAAATGGTCTCAAGATTACAATAATGATTTCTTCAAGTATCAGAGTGTGACACTACAAAAGGATATATGAAGAGGTTTCTCTGTATAGCAATATATCAGTCATCAGGATTGGCATGGCACCTCAAAAGCAGGGTTGAAAAATAAATCTAATTGTATCTACATAGGCAACTAGAGGAAGGTAAAAAAGTTTTACCATATAAGACTAAGAGGTGCATGGGTGTCACTCCTGACGATTTATGTAGCCATAAGGATCAGACAATGTATATTAAGAGTTAAGGATAGTAATGCTACAAAAAAAGAAGTTACAGTGTCTGACCATGTAACCCTGGTCAGTTCAAATAATGTTCATCCTACCAGAGATAGCCTCATAAAGTAAATAACAGTATAATTGCTCGATAATCACGACGTGACACATCATATATACAACAAGTACATAATAGGAAGTAATTACAAAGATGTTACCAGGCAGGTAAGAAAAAAATGTTGATCGCTAATAGCAACGTAGCCACAACGCAAAAGAAAATGCTGCCCATTATTTTTAATGAGCGAGTTCACATATATACGCTATGAATGTGTTGCCCAATGCAGCGTAAGCAGAGAGATGTGGATAGAGCCTAAAACTTTCCATTTATTGTCTGAATAAGTAAAAACATCAGCTCACCAAACCAAGTATGAAACATGAATAAAACTCCAGTGAAACGGTTAACAGGTTTTGGACGCTCTTCTGCCCTTAATCATGACAACCCAACTAATGATTTTGAGCAATAAACAGGAAAAAAAGAGGCGCTCACCACCTCCTCAAGAACTCATGCAATCCTCCATGATGCTTGGACACTGGAAGAGAAACCCACCATAACCCGGAACAAGCTGAAGAATGTTAAATTAAGCAACTCCAGCAGAACTTTTTTTCTCATCATTTATTTAGCAGTTCTCAAACCAATACAAATATGGGACCAAAGGAAAAACTTAAGGTCATAATCAACAGAACCAATTAACCATATACAGGAATCAAATATATATATATATATAATGGACACCATCAAGAATGCCCGCCCACATCCACAAGACCAATTATACTTACCATAATGAGGGGATTAGGGACGGACTTAGAAGACTAGACTGTAAGGAGAGATATTCAGGGAAGACCTTGATTTCTTGGTCTGGAGAAACTTGTCAGTGGTGTGATTAGGTGAGGCTGTCACCTCTTCCATATTCTGTGTTTCATTAATTTTGGTAAACTGCTGAGAGAAGGTGGGATGAGAGACTAGAAATATATAGTATAAAATACTAAATACTAAATATAAAGTATGCAAAAATTAAAAGAACTTGCACCAAGCACGGCAATAGCGCTACAAGAGTGTGGGTTCAATCCAAATTCTCCTACTCTGTATACACGTGTCATGAAATGTTCAAAACTTTCTAATATTCAGTAATCTATCCATTTTACTAGGGATCTTTATTTCCCACCTTACTTCTTTTCAGTTACAAGAAAGGGGGTGTAGCATCTGGTATGAAACATGTGGAAACCAATATGTATGATGTGAAAAGACTGCTGCATGTAAAAGGCAAAAGAAATGTCACAGCTACTGAGGTAAGTGCCATCAGATGCTGTTTGTCTAGCTTCTCTGTTAGCCCCTTTCTTTTTGAAGAACACAACAATGTATAACTTTTACTAAATCTGACACTATAATATCTTTCTCCATTACCCGTGTATGTGCACCACCTGTGAAAAAGTTGGACACTATAGTGGTCAGGGTGAATATTTGATAAAGCATGTTGCACCACCCATGTATCTTGCGGTGTGAATTGCAACCTACATGTCTGTGAGCTTTCTAATTTTAAAACACATTTTTTGTTCCATTTTTCGTAAAATACCCCCCCCCCCCCTGTACCTGTGATGGGTCTCTTTTACATTTACATTTTTACAATGAGATAAGAATATTTTTGTTTGCAAATAACAACACCCCATGGGCTATGCAAAATAATTTACTATTTTTCTCCATACCCCATTGAGCCCTATTATTTCTAAATTCCTAAAAAAAATGTACATAGTCATTGGGAAATTATGTATCCCATTTATGGGGTTACATAGATCTTTTTAAGGAGGTCATATTAAATGTTAGCCTTGAAATTATTTTCAGCCATACTAGCTAGGCCACACACTGCATTAGCACCGATTTTGCTGTCTTGCATGACAAATGGCGGATACTTTAGCTAGCCTTACCTTTGTTTTGTTTGTTTTATGAAGAGGGATAGTAAAACAGATATTAACATTAATATAAAAGAAAACTCAATATTTTCAGGACTGAACAGTGGTCACTAGCTCTGACTCTGACTCCCCAGCCCTACCTCCCCATAGAGGTGTAATATTGGTTAGTTAAAATTAAATAATTTCACCCTCATGTTTTAAAGTAGGTTTCAAATTATACTAATAATTATACACATTAAGAGTTTTTAACATAGTTAAGAACTGCATTCTGGAGTAATCTTTAAAACCAAGGGTATCCATTTTCTGCTATCTAATCTATTTACAGGTGGAGCTAAGCTGGAGCAGTTTTAACCTTGGTGATGTATTCTTATTGGATTTAGGTAAATTGATCATTCAATGGAATGGCCCTGACAGCAATAAGTCAGAACGAATTAAGGTACCTACATCTATCAAGGTGGTGGTTTCTCTTAATTGTAGCCTATTTATCTGGGATTGCAGTACAGTGATTCTTGTTTCTGTTTATTAGGGTATGCTCTTGGCTAAGGACATACGTGATCGGGAAAGAGGAGGCCGGATGGAGATTGGTGTGATTGAGGGAGATAATGAACAAGCATCACCTGACCTTATGAAACTTCTAATTAGCACACTTGGAGAAAGAACTCAAGCAATTGGACCTGGCACTGCTGACGAAGTTGCAGACCAGAGGCAAAAAGCCAGCATCATGTTATATCAGTAGGTAGTGTTTGTGTGATGGAAATTTAACTTTGTGCATTGTACATAATCTACATGTCAAGCCCAGGGAATAACATCGCTGGGCATTCAAGGTGTGTTTGGAAATTCCTGGTTTAATAGATCGGAACTCGGGACAGGGAGCCAGGCAGTTAATTCCTCCCTGGAGGCCATAGTAAGGGGTCACTGTCTGGGGACAAAGGGAGCTAGGTAGCTAACTGGTAACAGAAAGATAATGGTCAGACAATCTGCCTGCACCACCAAAGAGGCAAGCTGTCAACCACCCGGGGCGTAGGTGTCCCAGTACTCCGGAAGCCCGTAATTCACCCAGTTCTTCAGCAGTGCCCCTAAATGTGGAGTTGTGCAGGCCCCGGGTAGTCCCTGGGTGTTACCCAAATAGACCCTGTAAAGGGGTGTGTTTGAAACTGTCCAACACTGAACTATACACCCCCTTACCCACTGTGACCCAAACCTCGAACTTTCACATGTGATTGGCTGGTACAAATTCACGGCCTCTCCTACAGGAAGAATAATTTTTTATTGGTTATAGGTCAACCACTTAATTGTTTTTATGTGGTGAAATAATAAATGTGAAAAAAATGTAATGTAATATGCTAACATGATTGTTTTTTCTGGCGGGGTTAAATTCAAAGGCCTTGATGTTTCTGTTGTGGTTGACCTATACCCAACAAAAAATTATTAAGCCCTGGGTGGTCGCAGATCTTGGGAAAAGGAAACACAGGGCAGACGTACACAAGGCACGAACAGGTGATCTAGGCCCCAGCACAGACTATGGCAGAACTGGGCCCATTTCAGGCTATGGCAGAGCTGGGCCCCAGTGCAGGCTATGGCAAAGCTGGGCCCTAGTGCATGCTATGGGACAGACAATGAAGGGCTGTAGGCCCAAGACACACACAGCTAAGACACTGAAAGGGCAGTTGCCCCAATACAAATAAATACTCAAACTGTGGTGAACCACAAAGCCCAGCACAGACAAAGGCAAACTATGAAGGGATGTGAGCCCCAGCACAGACAAGACATAAACTATGAAGGACCACAAGGCCCAGCAAGGACAAGAAGACAATAATCCCAAAAACACAAACAGGAAGGCCCCAAGGCCCCACAAGGACTAGGGGGTATCAGGGGGGTTGGAGAGCATGGCTAGGCTTTGGGAGGACAATGCAACGATCCAACACAGGGGCAGGGCCAAGCACATGTATTTATAGGAAACCCAACAGCCTGATTAACGCCAAGTGAGATTAAACAATGTGGCTTTAGGATCCAGGGAGGAACCACACCACTGTAGCAGACACGCAGCAACCACACCACAGCAGATAACACATTGGACAGAGCAGTGGATTGCCGGTTCAAGACCCCGTCCATGCCGGTCCCGGACGCCAAGTTATATTAAAGATATATCACATAAACAAGATCAACAAATTGTTCAGCAATTTGTAGTTAAGAGGTGGTCTTTGAGATATTTGAGCTATCATTAATTATAGTATACAAGTCTTAGTTTTAAATTTGAGAAATTAGTTTGCATCACCTAACAAGTTACACAGCTTTACTTAGTACACAGGATCTGAATATCTGTGGAACAGATTCAGATATACACTGTAGGTGCATATTCCGATATAGTCCACTGCTGATATATCAATCACATGCATTATTTCCCAGATTCTATGTTTAAACCAATACAAACATATTAGTAGTAATAATGACACAAAAGCCAGCACATATTTCTGTATGTCTGACCATTCCTGAACAATGATTTATTGATGACTAAAAATTTAGCTTTTCTTAAAAAGGAACTACAGTCAAAAATAAGAATGTTTAGCAAATTGCTCCCCTAACCCCCCCCCCCCCCCTTTCTGATGATGATCAGTGTTGTAAGCTGTTTGAAAGGGTTTATCCCCAAGTAGTTTTTGTGGAATATTCTGCAGAAGCTGTGGTCATAGAGTGCATAGTAGAGGCATTGCAGTTGATGGTCTACCATTTCTGGCTAGTTATGAGGGAAGATTGCACAGAGATTTAAGGCAATTTTGACTGTTGGACTGAGCTTTTAAGAATCAAGGCAGTCAGGTGAATAGCAAGATGGCCGCTCCCATGCATTTGGTTAGGTTAAGCCATCTCAAATAGCTTACATCACTGATTGCCTGAGGGGGGCATTAGGCTTTACTAAGCTTTACATTTTTTAGTCAATGTCCACTTTAAGCCTTTTAAAAAGGCTATTTCTGTTTATGCAAGAATAATGGTGGGATTAATCAACCTTTTATTTACAACAGTATATCTAGGCAACTGATCATTTGAAAGTAGAGCTTGTGAAACTCACATTAACATGCAAGGACGCATTTTTATTGTCACAAGTCATATTTATTCCTCGTATTGCAGGATAAATAAAACCAAATGTGACCTTGTAAAAGTCACACCTGGGAGATTATAGAATAGAGTAGAAATATGGTGCTGGAATCCTTGTGAGAAATGCGCTGGTTGGTGAGTCACGCTGTTGACCTCAACCCAAAATGCAAATATCAGTTTTGGATGGGCTGACAAATGAAAGTTTACTTAGTACAAATATGCAAATACACAGTAACTGGTGAGAGATTAACGCATAGCAGTTTATCTAAGGTGTTTATCCAAAAGACTCCTGGGCTGTCAAATTTCCTGTCCTTGGAGCTTCCTGAATTGGGATGCTCCACATTGTGAAACCCCCAGATCCACTTAACTTCCCCCGGGTTCTCACCGCGTCTCTGCACTGCAGCCGCATCCCTGCTCACATTTAGCCATGCACGCACCCGTGCCGCTAAGCCAATCAGCGCACTCACTCTCGTCTGAGTAATCTCCTGGACTAAACTTGTGTTGTGTTCATTGGTGGACTGATTTCCTATGACTTCAGCCTTCCTTCTGACCAGTCTTAAGTGTTATTCTTTGGTAATCTGCTTCCTGCCCTGATGTGTGACTTGTGTATTACCTGGCCTGTCCCTGGAGACCCCTTCAGTTTTGCCCTGGGCTTTCATCAGTCTCTGTGGCATCAGCTGTCATCCTGATGGCTTGGGGGGTAACTGCATGTTGGGAGAATTTTTGTCATATATTTTCCCTAAACTAATTTGATAAAAAAATTTTAAGCATTTCAGATGCTGGTGGAAATATGGAGGTGACAGAGGTAGGAACGCGGCCATTGGTTCAAGAAATGCTAAATAACCAAGTAAGTTTAAACCTAGAACAGACGTGCAGCACATTCAGATGTCCTAAAATCCACCTTCATATGTGTAACTAATGCTATAACAAGCCATGTGGCTGCAAGGGGGACTGCACTGTCACACACTTTAGTGAGCAGGTATTTTGGATGCTTTAGCATTTTTTCTAAGAAGTTCATGTTCCCATTTAGAGTTGTTCAGTCCTTGATGTCCTTTATTTAGGAGTTTGATTGTTCAGTATTTGATGCCCTTTAATTTAATACTAATTTAAAGGGACTGTTAACCCAACAGTAATGATTAACCAGCAAGCAGCTCATCTGATGCCTGTCCCATATGCCTCTCCTGCATTTCCTGCAGCACATGCTAGAAGACCTAGCAGCGATCCAAAGTTTCCCCTTCTTTCAATTTTATTTCCTGAGGACCATGCAAGAAAGAGGTCTAACAGCACTTTGTCCCTTGGAGCTCTTAGCGTGAGAGAGCATGGCAAGTCACATTGGTCCCACCACTGTCTCTAACCACAACAGAGCATGTCCATGACTTATAATGCTGCTCCATTACATGCCCTTTCTGCCCCAACAACAAAATTGAAGCAATGCGGCTTCACTTTGACTACATATGGTATTTACATATAACCAGAGATTTTAAGATTCATTGAAATGCCTTACTATACACTGTTCCCACAGGGGTTAGAGTGGCAGGGTGTTAGTCTGTGTCTGAACCAGGACTTTAATAATTGTAGTAGTATCCAAGAAACTTCATTAAAGGCTGCATATATTCAGTTGGAACATAGAGACTACTAAGGACCTAACGTATAGTATATGTGTATTAGCCTATGGGCTGTTAACAAATATTTTGTGTTTTAAATTGTTTCTGTAGGACTGTTACATTTTAGATCAAGGAGGTACCAAGATTTATGTCTGGAAGGGTAAAGGAGCAACAAAGGCTGAGAAGCAGACGGCAATGTCTAAAGCTTTGGTAAGTATGTAGCGGTAGCAGGAGCGTACATAGCTCTGATGGGCCCTATAGCAGAGCCTCCACCACGGGCCCCCATCTGTACTGTTTGGTAGCAGCCCGTGTGACCCAGTACATTTGGAGAGGCAATCTTATAAAACATATTCATACAGAGCATATAACAGGTCTTGCTGGTTACCAGGATTTGCCTGATTTCAGCAAGAGGTTTGGGAGGCAGACCAGGGATAACCAGATGACAGCCATGTTAGATTTTGAATGATCAGGCTAAATTGTAGGCTAATAAAAAATACTATGCAATGCTTTATTTGTAGTACAAGCAGAGATCAAGTGATGGGCTTTACACCTTTTTGCTCATGTAGTTTTGGTGCTGAGCATGTGACACAAGTGTGATCGAGTGTGTCCAGAGTTTTATGCTCTGCTGTAGTATACATGGCAGGAAAACAGGAACATTGTTTAATGTGCAACATATAAGTCACATTTGTCAAGAAATGGTCTATCTTTGTCCGTGTCTGGGGCAACAGTTTTTAAACAGGACCTTCACCCTGAATAAGGACCTATCTTGTATGTTTCCCTCACCCTGTACATACAGATTGCCCACATTAAAAATGATCCTACCTGCACCTATTGCGTTTTTTAAACTTTTAACATCCAAGATGACGGCGCGTGGAGTTTCTTCTGAATAAGCCGCTCTGCATTCTGGGATTTCTGTCCTTTTCTTGATCCCAGCTTTGCTCTGTGTGTGCAAAGCACAGCTATAACCCTGCCCCTTGTACTCCACCCACCCAATCCTCTCCTCAGCATGTGATGCTACATGGCGGCGCCCATATCCTAGAGTCCTGAACAGAGCTGAAGCCCAGTGGGGGAAAGAATAATACGTAAGCTACTAAGAACTTAAGATATATTAATTTTAGATGCTGGGGAATAGTTTTTTAAGGGTTTGGGCTTTTCATTAAATGATGCTGAAGATCTAGTTTAAAGAGGGTCCTTGAGGTAAATGGCTGACAAGCTTTTTGTTCTCTGTTAAATGCGAAATAATGATTTGTAGACATAATGAAATTGCAAATGCCTTCTTCTTGTACCATCTGCTTAATGGAAAGTCAACAAAACTATCTGCATATTAAGATGACCACTATAATGATTGTTCCTGTATTGATCTCAACAGGAATTCATTAAAATGAAATCATATCCGCAGAGCACCAACATTGAGACGGTTAATGATGGAGCAGAGTCGGCAATGTTTAAACAGCTCTTTCAGAAATGGAAAGTGAAAGACCAATCAATGGGCTTGGGGGTGGCTTTTAGTGCCAATAGAATTGGTAAGCTAAGGCCATAGCAAGCCTGGAATTTATCTTTCTTAAATGACTAAAAAGAAATAAAAAACAGTACTTGTCAACGAGGTAGATGTAAACATCCTGTGCATTTATCCTAATTAGATCTCGCTGAAAATAAATGTATAGAACCAAATGTAAGCAATATACTACAAGTCTACAAGTATGTGTGTATGTATCAAGAAAACAGTTTGGAACCCCCTGAATGAAAATTGCATCGGTACTTTTGACTGGTACCTACGACTGTTGCTTTAAAAATAAATTGTTCAAGGGCAATAGTTAGCTTCCAGATTGTGTAATGGAGTTCAGAACAATGTATAACTAATACATAAAGTGTAAATTGGACTTGGCATCAGTAATTCAGCATTATATTTTTGAATGATTTTTTTTACCTTTAGCAATACCTAACTAGAGAGAAAAGATACAAATGCTAGCAGGCAGTGGCATAAGTACTGTAAATGTAACGGGGGGCCTGGTGTGAACATTAAAGTGGACCAAAACCCAGGATAGTCAAAAGTTTTGACTATCCTGGGTTTTGGTCCTTTCCGTTGTGTGACACCCCCCCCCCCCCCCCCGAGATCGCCGCAGCAACTCACCTTATCTCAGTCCCGCAGCGGCTCTGACGGCCACATCCTGCGCCTCCCTCTAACAGGGAGTGTACCCGCGCCAGCCATTCACAAATGCCTAGTGCAGGCACGTGCACTGCTAGAGGGGAGAGGAGGATGCGCTGGTCAGAGCCGCTGCTCTTAGATGCGCCATGGGACAGAGATAAGGTGAGTTAGTTGGGGCGATCTGTGGGGGTTTCACACAGCGGGGCACCCCTGATCAGGGTGCCTCCAGGGAAAGGACCAAAACCCAGGATAGTCAAAACCCTGGGTTTTGGCCCACTTTAAGTAGGGCCCTTTCCTGACTCGTACAGTAAACGTTTTCCTGCCTTTTAACTCAGATGAGACGAGACTAAAGCTGCCTTATTTCTCTAAGTGATTCCATGTGATCACAAATCTGATAATTTAGGTGGAGAAACAGCAACAATGATGAAGCCCCCTGACTTTTTAGGCCCCAGTGCGGTTGCACCCCCTATACGCCCCTGCTAGGAGGTAACATTTGAGTCCAGGACCATGAAGCCAGTTCTGGCAATAGATGCTGGTGTGCAGACAAACAAAAAGTTTAGACAGTGAATAGCAGCCAAACAGCACACAATGGAATTCACTATATCCTCAGTATTTAATATTTTTGAACATATATTTCAGCCAAGGTTAGCCAGGAGAAATTCGATGCTTCTCTACTTCATGAAAAACCTGCAGTGGCTGCCCAGGAGCGCATGGTGGATGATGGAAGCGGAAATGTGGAGGTAGGTTCACTGTATATGTTAAAGACCATAGGCCAGCCTCAGACTGGTCTACCAGAGAAGACTCAGAACCACTATCAGGGCAATACAAGAGATATAAGATTAAATAAGTGTTTCTGGCCTGTTATCTGTTGTTATTTTATTCAGTATTTAGATTTGATCATACTACACTCTAATTGTTTTTATCTGAAGGGTGGGCCCCGGGAATAATATTCCTTGGTAGGCCCTGAGAAGGTTTCCTCTGGCGGGCCCAAAGTGTTCCAGCCGACTCTGCCCTAGGTCCCTGTATGGGGCACTTGCTTGACCTAAACTACAAAGTATTCAGCTAGTAGGGTGGCAAGTTAGGTGCTGGTCTGAGTCTGTTGCATCCTTGCTATTCTAAATGTTCTTTTGTGTTGGAAGCAGGGTGTTACTTTTGGGGTTAAAGGGACTGTGATTCCCTTATTACAGATTAAAGGATCTGGTTTGAGGATTAATTATGTATATGGACCAATCTTGTTGGTTTGATGGGTTCTGTTGGGTAACCAGAGACAGAAAATTAAGTTAATCCCCAATAGGACCACAACTTACAAAAGAAACATTAACATGATTCGTTACTCTCCCCCACTATTCAAAACAATTTAATCAAAGGTAATAATTAGCATTGTGAAAGTGGCAATAGTGTGACTATCAGGTTAGGGCTGTTATTGTAAACTAACACAGATATTTTTTTCAGGTTTGGAGGATCGAGAATCTTGAAATAGTTCCAGTGCAACCTGAGTGGCTTGGCTTTTTCTATGGAGGCGACTGTTATCTGGTCCTTTACACATACCTTGTAAACAAGAAGCCACATTATATACTCTACATATGGCAGGTAAGTGCACAAAATCAATTTCTGCGCGAAGATAAAAGAAGACTGTACATTATTTTCTCAAAATATTCGGGAAACAGATTACTAATAAACTCATTTTAGAAGAAGATTCAACACTACAAAGTGAGAGCTGCCCTCAATGGACTTGGCCTCACAGCTAACCAGGACAAGATGTCAAATGCCATCACTGTGTCCCCAAATGAATACTTAGAAGTTTACAGTCAGTACACTAAAATCTTATTTTTGCAAAGCAGCAGGAACTCACAATAACAGGTTGTACAATGTAACTGTGGGTGATTTACTGTATAGAGTCCAGAAAAATCAACAGGCTCCTTTATGGGGGAAGCTGGCATTCATCAACGTGTGAAGTCTGTGAAATGTAATGTAACATGAAAAAATGGCTATACTCACCCTTTGTCCTGCATCAGGGTGTTCGTTCACTTAAAGCAACTCTGTAGGAGAAGTGCATAAACTGTCAGTAGTGGCACATCACTTGAATTCTTTTACCATAGGCCACCAATAAAAGGGCTAAAGCTCCGCATTATCAGACTGGGAGAGATGGAGAACAGTCAGGGTGATGAGAATGCCTGTCTTACAGACCCCACCCATTATGCTGATTATTATGCATCATCCACACTCAAATAATTCAAAAGATAAATCATAACGCAAAACTGTAAACCTCGATATCTCTGCCATTTCTTCTTTAATTTAAAAACAGAAAACAGTTTAGGACAGCGCCAAATGTAGCCAGACAAAATGGTGTAGCCATTGCTTTTGAAATGAAGGCCAGCATCCAATAAAATCCATCGGTTTATTTCATCAGATTAAAATCAGGCTTGCAGGAACATACAAAGATAAACAGGAAACATCACGCTGCTGCGCGTTTCTGTGCCTAACAAACCCTTAATTATGCATGTGTAATGATACAAACGGGAAGACTTATATGACTTCACTTACCCAAGTGCCACCCCCCCGCTTCTCCTCCGGACCCAAGACAGACTACAACAGCCACTCCTCTGTGCAATTTCTCCTGGCCCGTATAGTTTCCCAATGGGCGCACTTTTAATGGTATGGCCCAGATGACAACTCCGGACATGGAGGATACTGTTTCCTGATACCTTTTTTCTGTATGTGCTTGTAATTATCCTACAACCTTCCTTACTAACTTCTAGCTGCTAATCCAAATAATGAATAGAGGTAGCATGACCTTCATTAGTAAATGTTTCATTTGTATTCATATGTTCCACAAATAATGTGAATATGAGAAGCTCTGAACCTCCCAATGTAGCACCCATGCCAGAGAATGGAAGCCACAAAGGGGTTTCCATCTCCAAAGATATACTCCTCCTCCCACCAACCCATATATAGGTTGGCAAATTAAGGAGAAAACGGGGCCCCCATGGAGTTCCCGCATCTATGGACATAGAAACCTCCATCAAACAAAAAATAGTTATGTTTCAATAAGTTTGAGGTAATCAACATAATAAAGATTTTTGAATCCTATTCATATTCAGAGTATTTGTCCAAGTGGAATTGTATCGTTTCGAGGGCCTGATCATGAGGAATGGACAAGTACAGGGATGAAACATCTGATGTGCACCACATTCCACCATCCGGGCAGGACACCTGTCTAAGTTGGGTGATGACATGTTTTGAGTCCCTGATGAAACCAGGAAGGCCCTGGACAAGTGGCTGCAGTTGGTGATCCTGCCACTGACCCAGACGTTCATTCAGGCACCCTAACAATAGGGCGCCCCTTAAGAGGGGAGTCCTCTTTGTGTATGTTGGGCAGATGGTGGAAGATGGGACACACCGGTGAAACCACCTCCAAATACTCGGCCATCCTCATGGTCAGTTTCCCCAAAGCTGCACCCTCCTCCAGAAGGACATGCAATCCCCTCTTGAATTCTTGTGCGGTGTCCCTATTGATAGACATTGGTACGTCTCCACAGCACTCAATTGTCACTGTGCTTCCAGGAGGTAATCTTCTTTATTTAAGATCACAATTCTCCGTCCCTTGTCTGCGTTGTGTATGGTTATTTTTCTTTCTTTTATTTTCTTGTTCAAGACATCTAAGGTCATGTTCCATTTGATCCTGAAATTGGTCCACAGTTATTGAACAGGCTTGTAATGGATAAAAATCTGGATTTTGTATGACAATTTATTTGGGATGATTGATCAATTTATTAGCGACTGTTCTGGTATCTATTTGTTGATTCATCATGGATTGGTCCAATACAAATTCTTGAAACATTTTAGCTCTAGGTTCAATTCCATTTAGATCGGTGTCTGTCGATAAGGAAACCAATTCAGGATTATCTTCTGGGGTCTGCTTGAAATATTTCCTTAATAGAACAGACTGTAAAAACATATTTGTGTCCACTATAGTATTAAATATATTCATACTTGTGGATGGAACAAAGGTTAGGCCTTTTAAAAGAACTTTTTCTTGTTTGCACGGACAGATGCACATTGGATAAATTCTCGAATGAAATTGCACTTTCTGTGCCCTCCTCTCTCTTAGATAATATCTTTGATTTATGTTTGCTTCCGGCTCTATGTGGCCATCTGTCCCTGACGTTTCTTCCATTTGGTTCTAGGGACTGATCCATTTTTCCCTGGTCTGCTTTATCTGTTCTGTTTCTGTCTAGTTTCCCCCTTATCGATTTCATATGAAGATCCCAACGTGGAAAATGTCACCCATTTAGTTTTTAGGATTTATGTTGCCCATATATTGTCTTCTCCCAGCTTAATATATCTGGGCCATGAATACACTCTATTTAAATCATAATCCTGTTTGTCATGGGTGAATTTCTTTTGTTTAATTATTAAAATTTCTTTCTTCCGATTTTTCACTTTATTTTTCATTTGTTCCATGAATCTGTCAAAATCTCCCATTAATCTATATTGTCCAAATTAACTTATCCATATTCTTTTATTTCTGCTAGTTTCTCATCAGCTTTAATGAGGCTTCTAACAATATTTCATTCCATTGCTTTAAAAATTGTTCACCTTATTGGCCAGGAGGAGGCGTAACCCTCTGGGAATCATTTTAATTTCCAGATTTTTGTTTATTGAATTTGCATCCCACCAGATATGGGTTTCTTGTGGCCATACATCTTGTAATTTATTAAATTGCTTATGAAAGTCTGTCAATTCTGGTCCTATTTCTATGCCTGAAAAGGCCAGCTGCAGTTGTTCTGCTCTATCCATCTCAATATACCAATTCATATCAGCATTCATTGTTTGCATGGGACGTGTGTTCTGTGTACCTGTAGCCATTATCCCAATGCAATTCACTGGTATTAATGTTTATTTTATGCTTAGACAGTCAATTGTCAATTGCTTTTGCCTGCTGTATCCCTTTAACAACAGCAGGTCCGTGTGGTGGGGCTGCACTGGACAAAAGGTGAGTATAACAGGTTTTTTTTACCTCATTGGGGGACATGCTAATTATTTGGTTTGTCTTGTCTTTAGGTTTGTCTTGCAGTATGAATAACAACCTGAATCTGAGAGAGATTTTTAATTTTAACACACAAATGCAGTTTGTGTAACAACTTTGTTACAGTTTTTACCCTCAAAACCCTGCACGTGTTATGGGATATTTTTTACAGATGGGGTCCATCATTTTTGCAGTCAGGTAAGGATATTTTTTTAAGGATATAGAAATAACAGCACCCTATAGGATATGCTGAAAAAATCACTACATTTTTCTGCATATCTCATAGGGTGCTGTTAATTCCCCAAAAATAACCCTACTTCATTGGCAAACTGATATACTTCATCTGTAAATGCGTTAACTGAAATGTCATAGAGGTGCAGGTTGCAATTTCCACTCAAATTCTCACCCAAAGTCAAACTTGCTTCACCAAATACTTACTGTCTGTTGGCAGGGAAGGCATGCATCACAAGATGAGATAGCAGCTTCTGCATACCAGGCTGTTCAACTTGATCAGGATTTTAATGGCGAGCCAGTCCAGGTGCGGGTGTGCATGGGAAAGGAGCCTCGGCACTTCATGGCCATCTTTAAGGGAAAAATGGTTATATTTGAGGTAATGTTTGTACTTGGTTTATATTCTTTTTTTTATAACAATTTTTATTTGTTAGTTTTGAACCTTGTATCAGAAAACGTCATTCCATTATCATTTCACAGTATCACAGCCTTATGTTAAGTCGGAAACGTAGTTCCCATTATACGCTGCCAAACCAGTATACATCATTCAGAGATCAAGAAAACCTAGAATGAAGTGTCTATATCTGGGATTAGCCATGTTGGTTTACATTCTTTTTAGCCAATATCTTAGTTTATGTTTGGTGATATACTATAGTAAAATAGCTCTTGTTTCAGATGGATTTACCATTCGTAACAACATCATATTCAGGCCAGAGAAATTGTAAATTAAACCTAGAGATTTCAGCTATTGGAATTCTGCACATTTAGGTTGTGTTTTTTTTTCCGGCAAGGGGGGTACATCCCGCAAGGGAAATCAGGAACCCGAACCACCTGTAAGACTCTTCCAGATTCATGGCACCGATTCCTCTAACACCAAAGCAATAGAAGTACCAGCAAATGCATCTTCTCTAAACTCCAATGATGTGTTCCTGCTAAAAACACCAGCAGATTACTACTTGTGGTATGGAAAGGTAAACTTATAGTTACTTATACGAGTCACAAACTGTTCTACTCAATTAGTCCCACCAGTCAACATATCTTTCTGAATTATGCTGCTTGAGGTCTCACTTGCATTGGAAAAGTAACCCTTCAGTCTAAAATATACTCCCAGAAATGTCCCAGCCAGGAATCAAACCTGCAACCCAAGATCGCTTTTTTTATCTCTATGCCACGGTGCCCCTTATTTGAATCAAAAGTGGCTAGATGAATCATCCTACTCTTATATAACCAAAGCATTTGTTCTGTTTTACTTCCCAGGGATCAAGTGGAGATGAAAGAGAAATGGCCAAGCAGTTGTCAGCCATTTTGTCTGATGGCTCTGAGGAGACACTGGCTGAAGGGCAAGAGACTGTGCAGTTCTGGCAGGCTCTAGGTGGAAAGGCCCCATATGCTAATGACAAAAGGTAATCAGGAGAGGCATGTTTCAAACAACATCCAGCATCCCTGACCTACTTCCTTAAATCCTGTTTACCAGAGATGCTATAAAGCTCCTTTACGATCAACATGTCTGTGAAGACATTCAGGTCATAGTATTTCTGTAATAAAATAACAACTGATAACTGGGCTTATGTATTGCAAAAGATGGTCGGATAGCTAATAAAGTCTCTAGTAAAAGATAAATACAGCCAGGACTTTATGTTACAGATTTGAGTTTAGATGTAACATCATGTGTGATGAAGAGGACTAAGCATCCTCTAATGCTTTTAACTCCACTTATCAAGAAACCCTCTCTGGACCCCTCTGCCCTCCCCAGTTACCTCCCTATCTCTCTGCTCCCTTTCTTATCCAAACTTCTTAGCATGTCCACTCAGAACTGGCTCACTACCTGTCTACAAACTCCCATCTAGATCCATTCCAGTCTGTTTTCCGCTCAAGTCATTCCACCCACCAAAGTTACTAATTATCTATTAACTGCCAAATCCAAAGGCCACTACTACTCCATTCTCATTCTTCTCAACCTATCCACTGATTTTGACACTGTCGACTATCCTCTGCTTCTTAATATTCTTTCTTCTCTTGGTCCACTCTCTTGGCTTTCCTCCTATCTCTCTGACCTTTCCTCCTATACACTGACCATTTAGTGTATCCTACTGGGACACAGTTTCCTAGTCTGTTGGTGTACCACAAGGCTCAGTCCTAGGACCCATACTCTCAGATCTACCTCTCTGGTCCAAATCTATCCTCCCCCCTCTTTTGCCTTCCTGTCCAGCAGCCATCTCTTCCTTTATGTCCTCTCGCTCCCTAAACTGAACATCTCCCTCCCCTCCACTATCTCACTCCCCTCCCCTCTATAATAACACAATCTCTATTAACAATCGTACAATAACTGCAACTCCTCAAGCTCGGTGTCTAGGCATCATTCTGGACTCCTCTCTCTCATTTGCACCTCACATTCACTTCATAGCCACCAACTTAAAAGCATCAGTCCATTTCTCTCACCTGATACCACAAAAATGTTAGGGCATTCCCTGGTCATATCCTGACTACTGCAACAGACTTTGCAGCTTACCAACAGACAGACTGGCACCCCTCCAATCTATTCTTGACTCTGCTGTTCGCCTCATCGACCTCTCCTGTCGTTGTGTCAGTGGCGCTACCCACCGTCAATCCCTTCACTGGGTTACCTGCTTCTCACAACCTCCACTCTGTCTCTAACATCCTCCTGTCCTCCTTCATGGTCACTTCCTCACACACCCACCTTCAAGACTTCTCCCGTGCCTCTCCACTTCTCTTGAATGCACTCCCCCGCTTAGTCCATCACTATCCAACACTCCAAGCCTTTAAAAGGGCCCTAAAAACTCACCTCTTCAGAAAAACATATAATCTGGCTTAAGCATAACCTTCACATGGCACATGCCGCCAAACTCAGCTCTACCACTTGTGATCCCTCTCTTTGTCTCCACCCCCATCCTTTAGACTGTAAGCTTGCAAGGGCAGGGCTCTCTCTCCTATTGTCTCCTGGTCTCGCAACATATGATGTTAACTTTGTAACATCTAGTTTGTAATGCTCCCTGTACAGTATGTTTTACCTTGTCTGTAGTTATACCATGTACAGCCCTACAGTAGTAGACGGCAATATATAAAATAATATTATTAGTAGTATTATTAATAATAATAATAATAATAATAATAACAATAATAACAAAGTTTTACTAAAAATACACCGAGTTAGCCTACAAAAGGTAGGCAAAAAACTGATCCACACTTGTTATACTAAATCAGCTATGCTTACCCCAATATTTTTATGTTGAACATATACTTGAACATGTTATTACTAGATTAAAATTGCTTTATTACAGCTCTATAGACCATATATAAACATGCTTTAGACCTTTTTCTTGCACCAACAATGCTAACAACGATGAATGTGTGAGATCTCCTTTTGTCTGAATTTCGGCATTAGACTCCAGCAGGTAGAGGCAGACATCCTACCACGCCTATTTGATTGCTCCAACAAGACTGGGCGCTTTATTGTCACCGAAATCACAGACTTTAACCAAGATGACCTGGATCCAACAGACGTCATGCTTCTAGACACATGGGACGAGGTTAGTAAATGGATAAAGTACAGGAGCATAATTTGTATTACATTATAAGTTATATTGTACAAAGTCAAAATTCTTGTCTTGCCCAGATATATTTATTTTACACTTTATTGGTCACGATTTTCTTGATCATCCAAGTCTGACTCTAGCCCAAAATATTATTTTAGTTCTGAATTAAAAGGGGCTGTAAACACATCGCCAATAATAAGGCAGCAAGCAGCTGACCTGAAGCCTGTCCAATGTGTCTCCATTTCCTGCAGCACTGGGAAGAAGTTGTAGCAGAACTCCTTTCAGTTTCATTCCTCCAGGACCACGCAAACAAAGTAGTCTAATGGCCACTCTGTCTCTTTGTGCTCTCAGTGTAGTGGCCACCGCAGGCCACAGTGGTCCTGCAGATGTCACTGACCACAGCAAAGAAAGGATCATAACGCTGTGCCATGACATATCTTTCTTAGCTCAGCCATGACACAGAAATTGAAGTGAAGAAATCCGCTTCAATTAGAATACATTAGGTATTTACATATAATCTCAGATTTTGAGAGGATAAGGTGGGAGGAAGTTAGTTTGTGTCTGAACAATTACTTTAAGTTAAATATCTGTGTTTTATTTTTATGGCTGTAGAGATTGAGCCGTACATTCAAACAAACAGGATGGTGCCACAGGGCACTGGTGGCACTGACAAAAAAAACATATTTAGGGTTGACCAAGAGTAATTTTTAGTCACATTTTTGAGAGTAAATGCTTTTCTTTTGACTTAATTTCCCCTTTCCCTAAGTGCAAATGCAATTCAGCACCATATTTAGCAATATAAACTTGTTAAACAAATTGCACAGCTAAACATGGTGCTGATTTGCACTTAGGGGAAAAAAGTGTTTGCGCTCCAAAAAAACATGAGTAAAAAAATGACAGTCATGAAACAACCGTTATATGTTGGTAACTTATTTTTGGCCCTTGACAAAGTGACGCGGTGACGTCACGAAACGCGTTGGTGGAGAGGTAGTGAGGGCAGGTAAGGAGACAAGGGGGGTGGGTCTGTCCTTTCAGTTTGCTGTGGTTGTTAGGTTCATTGTTTGTTTTTTGGTACTTGCCCGTCCGGCGGGTCCTCACTCTATATTTAACTAGGCAGGTGGTTCATTTGGCTTACTTACCATTTTTTGTCACGTTATTCATAGGATTATGTGCACATATTTTTTAGGTTCAACACTTATTGTAGCTATTTGAGGTTTACCATTCACTCACATCTTCATTATAGGTGCATTGAGCACATTATTTCACAGCAGGTTTGAGGCATTATCCCTTAGTAGTAGATAGGTTGAATATCAGTGGGTTTTTTTTGGCTTGGTTGTTCCTGGTTCCCTTCCTCACCCCTTCCCCTTTCCCCCCCCCCCCTTTTTCTCCTTCTTATTATACTATGCCCCTTCCTCGGTGCTAGTTGTCATATATGTTTTTTAAATAGTGTATGTTTTTTAACATTGTCTAGTAGATTCATTGACTATATGTAATAATAAAATTGGTTATATTGTTATTATCGCTTAGTGGTGCTTCTGTGCTAGGGCTGGGTGGGTGTGTGGGACCCCCCTTCTTGCATGTATATAGATATAAACAGTTTTCTGTTTAACCCTGCACTGTTTAGCACACTACTCTATATCTTTCGGTGCGGTCTGGCTTTTTTCTTTGTATTATTTTTGGCCCAGATTATGTTTGGCCCAGGTTATGCCACAGACACCGATTTGAACATGGAAGTGATTTTGACGTGGCCCAAATCTATGAATAATAAAATATTGGGGTTTATGTTGTATGCTTTTCTCTATAGATATTCCTATGGATTGGGTCCGAGGCCAATGATATTGAGAAGAAGGCGGCATTACAAACAGCAGTCGACTACCTGAAGACTCATCCAAGTGGCAGAGATCCAGAAACACCCATACTTATGATCAAGCAGGGGTTTGAACCTCCAATATTTACAGGGTGGTTCCTGGCCTGGGACCCAAGCAAATGGAGTGTAAGCTTATAATAATATAACCACACCCATTTCTTAAATACACTGCACAAAGGAAAACACTTTTTGTTTAACACCACAATTCAATTTAGTTTATAAAAAGGCGTGCCATGCCTTTAAAGGAGCTGTATTGCGAAATTAGGTCATATTAAAAATCCATAGAAACTCGTCAGCTAATGAGAAGAGGGGTCACTCCCGAACTAAATAAAACTCCCGCCAAGCTTGTGGTTTTCTTGCCCTATTAGGAACAAAATGTCCCCTTAGTGTACCGTGGGAACGAGCTTTCGGGAATGATTGTGATTGATGAGTGTTGTGGGAGTCCCTTTGTGTTCATGCTTTAGGGTCTCCATTATATAAATGTTACCATGGGGTCTCCTTCCCTGAAGCTACATGTGGCTAGCAGATCCCTGCTGTGTGGCTTGCAAGCTGTCTGGTCCACCAACTGAGAAAATTGTTACAGCAGGCCATTAATATGCAAGGTCAGGGCTGGTTTTAGACAAAGTGTGGCCCCAGGCAAAATTAAAAGTGGGGCCCACAGTTTTAAAATATAATACTATCCCCATTGCCTATAATCCTGTTTCCCAAGCCCAGGTCCTAGACAGCTTCGCTACCTGCACAGTCCCTGCTTTTCTCCCCATGTACCCAGTCACTGACACTCATCCATATGCGTGGCTGAGACAGCTGATTGGAGGTGAGATGGTCAGATGAGAATCACAGCGATTCTCAGTGGTTTCACGTGACCAGACTAGAATGAGGAAAAAACCCAGGATAGTGAAAAAATTAACTGCCCCCCCCCCCCCAAGTAAGGAGAATGAGTAGATAATGCCCTGGTGGTGGCCCTTCTCAAAACTCTCATCCAGGTATTTTCCCTCACCTCAATCCTCTTCCCAGGCAATGCTGCATAACATAGGCTACTGCAGGGGCTCCAGTAAGATGGCTGCCCCCATTAGAGAGGAAGCTGTCAGCAGCTCATGGGGGGTTGACATCTTACTGGAGCACCTGCCATAGCCCATTCCGTCAGCTGAAAAACCGGCACCAACGAATTTGGCACAGAAGGCTGCCAACCAAAATAGCTCTGCTGGTGAGTTAAAAATCAGGTGGCAACCTCTGCAACAGCCAGGGACCCTCAAAAGGCCTTGGGGCCCTGCCTGGCTTACCTGGCCAATATGCCAGCTCTGCGCATGGTGAGTGTATATGGATATTACAGTCTCCAATTTATTCGCATGGGATGTAGCTGATGACAAACTGGTGTGATTGTGGCTCTCAAAGAAAAAAATATTGGGGACCCCGATTTATACAGCAGAGTAAATGTTTTAAAGTATTTAACCTACAGATATTTGATATTCATTTTAATTATGGTATTAGATAAAGATGAATGTATAATTTAAAAAAACATGAATGCAAGTTAAGTAACAAAACAAAGTACAGTACAACCCTACAGGCATTACTTGAAATACCGTTAATTAGAAATGGGTGCACTAGAGCAGTCGCAAATGATTCGAACACTGTTCACAAGGAACTGTGTTATTTAAACCTCAGTTTAATTTGTTTGGAATGAGGGTTAAAGATGCCCAGAAGTCTCAGAAAGTACAGCCGGAGAATGAGTTTAAAAAACTCATGGTGCTGTCACCTGACCTATAAATTGCTTTTGCCAGAGCCGTGTTTGCTGAGACTACTGAAGAAGAAGCTGCTAAGATTCTATCTAGAGAACATGGAAAGTGCACCAGAATGTTGTCACCCTATCTCTCCATAAGGGCATCAGGGCTTAACTAAAGACCTGTTCACACCAATGTCCAGTAATCACAAGGAATTCACTGCCCAATACAGGCTCTTTCACATATGTGACCGTGATTGAACAACGATTATGGAGGGGAGCAACTACAATTCAAGTTCATTGACTGAAAATTGCTTGCAAAGCGCTGTACAATTGCAATTGCGATTGAGCCCAGCCTAAAAATCGCTCACAATCTGCTAGGAAAAGATTAGAACCAGGTGAAGATAGAAATATTTGACCACCTAAACCACATTCCCCTAAGGTTCTCAGGTTCCTTAAAATAAGGCCTATCCCCAAAAATAAGCCCTAGCATGATTTTTCAGGATTTTTGAGGATTATTTAAATATAAGCCCTACCCCAAGAATAAGCCACAGTTAAAGTTACAGGGGTAAACTTTAAGACAGGCAACTGTCTGGGGCACCAGGACCAGAAGGTCACCCATCTTGGTCAGGGCCATTTCATGGCCAGGGAACCAGGTACCTCTACACGCTAGCCACTCACCACACCAATGTGACACAAATGCCGAGGGCAATCGCCAGCGTGTGTTTTATGAATGATGACGTGCCGTTAGTTCCTGAATAGACCTAGCTGTCACAGACCGCACGCTGGCGTGCCTGCGCAGCAGGGAAGGATGCGGCGGCTGAACTTGTGTTTTCAGAGCCGGCTTAGAAGATATGGCGCGCGGCGAGATGTGGCGACACCCGGCAGGTAGCATGGTCACGCCGTGCAGTTAGGTTGGCAGCGTTCATCACACAGGTAGAGATAGGGCTGGATGCACATATGACACTAGACATCACTGGGGGGGGAGGGTATTAGCGAGTACTGGGTTCACTAATTGGATAATGAGGAAACTATGGAGGTTGGGCTCATAATAGGCAGGCATTATTTAAGGGTTGGATTTGGGATTCACATTACCCTGACCCTTGAAGCAGCATGGGGGCTGCGTGCGCGGGTAGTTCTAACTAAGGTTGGCCGGTTCGTTGCCCTGGGTGACACCATGTTACGTGAGATTGTATTGGTTGTTTTGTTTACCGGCACTTGTATTGTTTATATTGTGGTTTGGGTCTACATTTAAAGTTTCTTATTTTGGTTTCCTGTGCAACATTAGGTGGATAGAGAGGGGGTGTTTTCTTTTGTGATAATTGTTTATGATAATCACATGCATTTGCACGTTCTATATGGTGTATTTTCTAAACAATTGTTTGTTGTAGTTTAGATATTCATATCTTCAAAAAATGTTTTGCATGTTAGCACTATAGCACAGTTAGTTTCATCTATTTCAGACTCATTTTACTCCTTATTTGTTGTATTTATATATATGCATATGTGCATTTGTACACACATTAGCATATAACACATTTATTTGTATAAGGTTTGTGTATATATATATAGAATAATTTATTTGTATATGTTTGCACTTTATTATTTAGGTTACTTCATTTAGGAATTAGACACATATATATATACATTTTTTTAGATATTTTTCTTAGATTTTTGTGCCGGCACAAAAAGATAGGTTCTTTCATACATATAGAATACAAATTCCTGATTCCACCCATGGGCATGATATACATTTGTTAGCCCTCGTTTGGGCAGTATACATTTATTACTAGTACTCGGCCATACCGATTGTTTTTACATGTTTTTGTGGTGTGTATATGTTTGAATGTTTTTAATCTTTGTACTAATTAAATATCTATTTCGATTGAGAAATTGTTTGGTGGTGCTTCCTGTGGGGGGAAGGTGTGCATTGTGCATGCCTACTCCAGGTTGTGTAGAGTTAATAATAGTAGGTGAGAACACAGATCATATTGTAGTTATATTTTAGGTGGTGCACCCTCTGCTAGCATGTTTTATGAATGAAAGTGTCAACCAACAATTATTTTGCTTTATTTTTAACTTTACTTTACAATTTTGTAATTAATACTAAATTGGGAAATAGTTTCAAAAGTTGAGACAGTTTATATTGTTTTCAGCTACAAGCCCCAAAAAGGTGGCAATTTGCCCACAAATGTTTTAATAGAAAAATAAAGAAATTCTTTAACACAGTAGCTGGAAAGACACATTCGCTAATGCTAGAGTAAAGACAGGGGAGAAACATGGGGGCCATAAGGAACTTTGACTGCCGTAGCCTGCACAATGCGCACAGAGGATGGCTCTTTGCGCATAAATAGAGCTGCATTTGATGCGCAATGTGAATGTTTGCACATAAATTAGAAACTTAAACCGGACCTTCAGCGTGATTTAATGGAAAGCCCAAACTCTTAAAAACGGTTCCCCAGCATCTAAAATTAATATATTTTACGTTTTTAGTCACTAACTTATTATTCTTTCCCCCACTGGGCTGCAACTCTGTTCAGGAATTTAGGATACGGGTGCCGCCATGTTGACTCAAAAGCATCACATACTGAGGAGAGGAGAGCGGGATAAGGTACAGGGGGGCGGGTTATAGCTGTGCTTTGCTCAGACAGAGCAGAGCTGGGGTCAGGTAAAGGTCAGCAATCCCAGAATGCAGAGCAGCACAGTCAGGAGGCACTTCCTGTTTGCAGGCTGCCTGATAAGATGGCGGCTTCCATAAGCCGCCGTCTTGGATGTTTAAAGGCTCATAACATGCAGTAGATGCAGGTAGGATGATTTTTAATGTGGATAATCTGTATGTACAGGGTGTGGGAAACATATAAGATAGACTCTTATTCAGAGTGAAGGTCCGCTTTAAGAACGCACTTCACGCATGCTATTTGGTGTGATGCGTGCGTGTGTGCGTGAACCGTTTAGCATTTATTCATTAGCATTCATTCTTCATGATTTGGGGCCCCCACCTTTAATTTTGCCCTTTTATAATATCGGCCCTGGTACTACATGTTTCATCATTTTATGGGTGTTAACTACAGAAGCAGCAGCCATGCTGGCAGAGGTCCACAAAAAATTTGTGCGTTTTACAATATTAATTTATTAACCTATAATACAGTGGTTGAAATAATATGTATTTGACCTCTTGTTTTTCTTTTAGGATGGCAAATCATACGAAGAGCTGAAAAAGGAACTGGGTGATTCAGTGGCCATACAGAGGATTACCAGGGTAATGTTAACCTCTTATTAGGATGGAGAAAGGGAAAAGAATAGTAGCGATTGTAGCTATAGCACTGCCAGCAAACCAGGCAATACAGGTCCTTCTCAAAAAATTAGCATATAGTGCTAAAGTTCATTATTTTCCATAATGAAATGATAAAAATTAAACTTTCATATATTTGAAGATACAAAGTATATGTGGGGTTTGAAAAATGGGCACTACCACTGTAGATAACAAAGTTAATGCAAATAGTTTATTGGAAAATGCTATATACAAATTTTAAAAAACACACATAACACAGGGATACTAGACAACTTAAAACCAAGGAGTTGATGGGTTCCCGGTAACCTCTTATTATTACAATTAATACAGAGAAATTTCTTATTCAATGTATATATATAAATGTTAATATCCAAAATCAAGCTAAATAAAGTATTCCACTGGTTTTTAAAAATTAAATAAGTGCTGCCCCCTAATGTCTAGACAAGGATATTGTAGGGAGTCATTATATTAATTATTAAAAGATTATTAGGGCTATGTTATACCTGAAATGGCGCTATAGCAAAGTGACATGTGCAAAGGAACAAAACATAAATACTACAAATCAACCCAATACAAAAAAGCCAAAATGTGATCTGAAATTCATGTGTAGCAAATAAATATATAATTATCTCAAAAGTGCTAAGTGCAATAACGATTTACAACTCAAAAATATAGCAATAAAGATAACGCATATAATTAATGACTCCCTACAATATCCTTGTCTAGACATTAAGGGGCAGCACTTATTTAATTTTTAAAAACCAGTGGAATACTTTATTTAGCTTGATTTTGGATATTAACATTTATATATATACATTGAATAAGAAATTTCTCTGTATTAATTGTAATAATAAGAGGTTACCGGGAACCCATCAACTCCTTGGTTTTAAGTTGTCTAGTATCCCTGTGTTATGTGTGTTTTTTAAAATTTGTATATAGCATTTTCCAATAAACTATTTGCATTAAATTATCTTTGTTATCTACAGTGGTAGTGCCCATTTTTCAAACCCCACATATACTTTGTATCTTTGAATGTGGTAGTTTTGGGGTTGCTGGCAGCACCCACTGTTCACATAGAGAGTCCATTGATTTATATTTGAGATTCATTGCACACCAACTGAAATTTTTCAGGTCTTTTTTTGTTTTAATACTGATGATTTTGCCATACAGCTCATGAAAACCCCAAAATCCTATCTCAAAAAATTAGCATATCATGAAAAGGTTCTCTAAACGAGCTATTAACCTAATCATCTGAATAAACTAATTAACTCTAAACACCTGCAAAAGATTCCTGAGGCTTTTAAAAAAGCCCAGCCTGGTTCATTAATCAAAACCGCCATCATGGGTAAGACTGCTGACCTGACTGCTGTCCAGAAGGCCATCATTGACACCCTCAAGCAAGAGGGTAAGACCCAGAAAGAAATTTCTGAACAAATAGGCTGTTCCCAGAAAGCTGTATCAAGGCACCTCAATGGGAAGTCTGTGGGAAGGAAAAATGTGGCAGAAAACGCTGCACAACAAGAAGAGGTGACCGGACCCTGAGGCAGATTGTGGAGAAGGACCGATTCCAGACATTGGGGGACCTGCGGAAGCAGTGGACTGAGTCTGAGCCAGAGCCACCGTACACAGGCGTGTGCAGGAAATGGGCTACAGGTGCCGCATTCCCCAGGTCAAGCCACTTTTGAACCAGAAACAGCGGCAGAAGCGCCTGACCTGGGCTACAGAGAAGCAGCACTGGACTGTTGCTCAGTGGTCCCAAGAACTTTTTTCTGATGAAAGCAAATTTTGCATGTCATTCGGAAATCAAGGTGCCAGAGTCTGGAGGAAGACTGGGGAGAAGGAAATGCCCAAATGCCTGAAGTCCAGTGTCAAGTACCCACAGTCAGTGATGGTCTGGGGTGCCATGTCAGCTGCTGGTGTTGGTCGACTGTGTTTTATAAAGGGCAGGGTCAATGCAGCTAGCTATCAGGAGATTTTGGAGCACTTCATGCTTCCATCGGCTGAAAAGCTTTATGGAGATGAAGTTTGCATTTTTCAGCACGACCTGGCACCTGCTCACAGTGCCAAAACCACTGGTAAATGGTTTACTGACCTTGGTATTACTGTGCTCAATTGGCCTGCCAACTCTCCTGACCTGAACCCCATAGAGAATCTGTGGAATATTCTGAAGAGAAAGTTGAGAGACGGAAGAGCCAACACTCTGGATGAGCTTAAGGCCGCTATCAAAGCATCATGGGCCTCCATAACACCTCAGCAGTGCCACAGGCTGATTGCCTCCATGCCACGCCGCATTGAAGCAGTCATTTCTGCAAAAGGATTCCCGACCAAGTATTGAGTGCATAACTGAACATAATTATTTGAAGGTTGACTTTTTTTTTTATTAAAAACACTTTTCTTTTATTTGTCAGATGAAATATGCTAATTTTTTTAGATAGGATTTGGGGGGTTTCATGAGCTGTATGGCAAAATCATCAGTATTAAAACAAAAAAAGACCTGAAAATTTTCAGTTGGTGTGCAATGAATCTCAAATATATGAAAGTTTAATTTTTATCATTTCATTATGGAAAATAATGAACTTTAGCACTATATGCTAATTTTTGGAGAAGGACCTGTACTGCAAAGTGCTCTCAACCAAGCATGTTTCCAAACACTGCAAGCTTGTTTTCACCACAGAAAGAATGTAAATAAATGACTGGATTATATATGGTGAGCTATCCCATGTAGCAGAGCTTTCCACATTTTTGGACTGATATTCACTAAGGTTGTGAAGCTTGTGACATTAACACGCACTAATACAAAGGCATTTTTGAGATGGTGTTTGAGATAAAGTTCTCATGCAGAAATTATTCAGAAATAAAAGTATATGACTTTTCTGTGTGTAGAGAGCTTTCTACATTGGATGGTAGGCTCCCTACATATGGTGACTACCACATAGTCTGCAGTCCTACGGAGCTGTGTTGAGTCCCGGGCCACAGACAGTTTTGTTGCATGGTGGAGCCGCTTTAAGGAATCGCTGGCACTGCTGTGATGTGGGCGAATGTACGGCCGAGTAAGAAGTTAGTAGGGGCAGTGCCGGGGAAGAAGCGGCGGCTGGAGACAGGCCACTGTGATACGGTACAATGGCTTGCCTGTGTGTGGGGGGCTTGCCTCTGTGTGTGGGGGGGGGGCTTGATGTGTGTGTGGGGCCGAGTAAGAAGTTGGTAGGGGCAGTGCCGGGGAAGAAGCGGCGACTGGAGATAGGCCACAGTGACACGGTACAATGGCTTGCCTGTGTGTGGGGGGCTTGCCTCTGTGTGTGGGGGGGGGCTTGATGTGTGTGTGGGGCCGAGTAAGAAGTTGGTAGGGGCAGTGCCGGGGAAGGAGCGGCGGCTGGAGATAGGCCACTGTGACACGGTACAATGGCAGCGTGGCGCTCATTGCTGGAGGTCATTGCTGTGTGCAGGTGAGAAGAGCGTCGCTGTGTGCTGACTGGTGAGTGGGTTTGCGGTGCTGAAGAGGAGAGAGGGGGGCTTGCAAGGAGAGAGAATTGCTGTGGGCTGGTGAGGAGAGAGGGGCTGGTGAGCAGAAAGAGGTGCTGGGGGTTGGTGAGAAGAGAGGGGGGCTGGTGAGGAGAGAGAGTTGCTGGGGCCTGCTGAGGGGAGAGGGGGCGTTGGTGAGGAGAGCGAGAGATTTTTCTCTCAAGCTTTTAACTTTGGTGGGATAATGAAACAAGGTGGCTGGTTTTATTTTGGGAAACTAAGCTTGCCCACCTATTTTCTTTTTTTAATTTGGGTAGTCCATGATTAAAGACCATGCACAGAAAGTTGGGGGGGGGGGCTTTTGTGTGTTTGGGGGGGGGCTTTTCTGTGTGTGTGGGAGTGCTTGCCTCTGTGTGGCGGGGCTTGTCTCTGTGTGTGTGGGGGGGCTTGTGTGTGTCTGGGAGAGGCTAGTGTTTGTGGGTGCATGCCTGTGTGTGTGGGAGGGCTTGCCTGTGTGGGAGGGCTTGCCTGTGTGGGAGGCTTGACTCTGTATGTGGGGGGGCTTGATGTGTGTGTGGGGTAGCTTGTGTATGTGTGGGGGGGGGGGGGGGAAACTTGCCTGTGTTATTATTTTTATGTAATTCTTAGGTGGTTTCCCTTTAAGGGCGTGGCTGGGGAGTGACTGGCACATGGCTTAATGGTAAAAAAAATCCACAGTGCGCTATGCACATTGCCACATGTGTCCCTCTTTCTTGTTTTCAAAAATTGGGAAGTAAGCTACCAGTAACTCTTCCACATGAGGTATGGAACTCGCCACACTCTGTGTCCAGTAAGGAGCCAGGAGAGGCACAGGTCTAGTAATAAGAAGCCATGTATACCACTGGGGTGGGCACACACTTGTAGCACAATAAAACAGGATAGAAAAAAGTTCTGCAGCAGTTCAGATCCCCACTTATTGCTTATTGGTTCTTCTTTTGGATGGGTCTAGTTTCTCATTATTGGGGTTGTAGATTTCATTTTAGGTACAGAGCACTTTGGGATCAGAATTAAATATGCAAAATATTTGTGGAAGCTGCCTTGAGCTGACGTAAAAAAAAAAAACAAAAAAAAAAACATACCCACCTTACCTTCCAGGGTCCATGATCCAGTGATGCTCGGACTGCTGAAATGTCCATGTTATTAAGCTTTCTTAAATCAGGCACTTATTTTGCTGGCTCCAGTGTGCTCAGAACAGCATAACTAAGCAATGCTCCCACCAAACAACTAAGGAGCCTTCCTTCCTAGTGACCAGAAGCAGGAGTGCGCTCTGGAACTGATGGAGGCGACGGCACCCGGGTTTGAACAAGCAGTCTCTGATTTTCACAAGAGAGCATCTCGCGTTGCCTAGTAAATCTGATACATTAGAAGTGAAATTAAAGTGACAGTCCAGGCATCGGCAATAGTAAGGCAGCAAGGATCTCACCACAAAGATGTCCCAGGTGCCTTTACTCTACATCCTGTAGCATGCTGTAAATGTTGTAGCAGGTCTCTGAATTCTGCCCCCTCGATTCTTTTCCATTTTTCTATGTCCGAGGATGGTCACATGGCTACCCCTGTCCCTCAGCGCGGCCCGGCAAGCCACAGTGGTTGCAATTGCCAGGCTTGTTCAAGCTGGGAACATTGAGGGACAGGGGCAGCCATGTGACCACCTTTGGAGCACAGTCATGGAAAAATAGTAAGAAATAGAGGGGGCAAACTTTGGAGACCTGCTACAGCATCAACAGCATGCTACTGGAAATAGAGGAAAGGCACATGGGACGCCCTTGAGGTGAGCTCTTTGCTGCCTTATTATTGCCATTGCCTGCACTGTCTCTATAACCCATAGCTGACCCAAAGCCATGTTCATACCCTACCTTGAACCATTTGCAGCTAGTGAAGCTCTACATGTTGGTGCTGCATAGTGTAAGCCACTAAATGAAGGATAGAAATGACTACCGTATATCTTATGCAGTAAGTGTATGATTTGCCCCTTGTGGATCAACACAAAGGCCAATACTCACTTTTAATAATTAAATGAACAGCAGAAAAGATATGTTTATGTGTGTTGTCTGTACTGTATCTCAAGAAACAGCATCTAATTGTTGTAGGGAGCAGTGCCGAGACCTGTAAACTGATCACAGATGGACTGTAACTATATGCAATGTGTTACAGGAAGTGAATGGAGGGGCACTGACACCTGGCTCCCCAACTCCAAGCAGCACCTACCAATGCTACCCTCTCGATGCTTTAAAAGGGAAACAAGCTCATGAGCTACCAGAAGGTGTGGATCCAACCAAAAAAGAGGTGAGAGCATTAGATGGTGACCCCACTAGTTCAAAACTGCATGTCAACCCTGTTGCCCCTCCTAGAAAATCTATTATTAAGAAACATGAAATGACATCAGGCTTAGTCTGGCCCACAGGGGTACCAGGGAATACACCTTGACTCCTGGTTAAGATGATGCTAAGACATTGTTGTCTATTGAGCTCCTGGGAACAACATAGTTCAGCCGTCTCACTTTGGGCCCTGTATACAGCTCTGGCAGTCAAGAGATACAGCACAGATAGCTCACAGTATGATAATGAGTTTGTTGTCCAGAATACCTCCTCCATTGCAATCAATGGAGGGGGAGTGCCGGATCACAGGGATCTGGTATGGAAGTCAGTGTTGGACTAGGACGATCATCTGTGGGGATAAAAGGTGAGTTTTAAAATTTTAGCCTGCACAATTACTTTAAACACTATGCCATGGCTGCCCCTTAAAGAGGAACATCAGGGGAGGTTAAAACCTGCCCCAAACCTCACTGGACTGCCACCCCCCCCCCCACGGTTTTACATTTGGGCCGTTCGTACTCACCTCGCCAGAGCATCCATCTTCTAGGTCCCTCGGATTGCGGTCAATCTCCAGACGGACAGTGCCATCTTGCATCCCATCAGGCACTGCACGCGTCCCCTGATCTCGCGCCTACACAGTGACTATGAATGGGATGCAAGGGGAGGCAGCGAATAGCCGAGGGACTTTGAAGCTAAAGATATGCGGCCATTTTGAGACAGCTAAGCCAGCGCCGGGGAGAGAACCGGGCCCTGAAGCAGCCGGATGTATCGCATCAGAGACATCCAACAGGTAAGCAGGGCCTGATGGGGGGGGGCACACTCGTGTTACCCTGATGTTCCTCTATAAAAGTGCCTATTACAACATCAGCTCTAACCACAGCCCTGACTACAGCATCTGCCCAAATTTGCATGTGGAATGAATTATCTGCATCTTTTCTATATGAGGGGTATCCAGCATAAGCCACTGGAATGAGATGTAATAAGGGTCTTTAAGCATATTAGTGCATCTTTACATTAAACAATTTGTGTCTGGAGCCAGATGAGAGTTTATGTTCTGTAAAATGGATTCTGACATAATGTCTGAAAATATAAATAGAAAAAAAGCATATAACAGGGGCTGGTTACTGCTGGCCACAAGCTCTCAGACAACCTGAGTACTTTGAGATTAATGAATAGAGATATGAAAAATGACCAAGGCCACCGGCATCTGAATGTGCTAGCTGGAACATTGTGAACACAGGCCCTGCACAGGAAGATGGGGTTTTGTTTAGCAGGAAATGAAAGAGTGGCACTGAATACTTTGTTTCATTTTACCCTTATTGAACTCACTTGTCTGAAACATTAGCTTGAATTGTCAAATAACTTAAATAGAACCTTGACCCTAAATAAGAGCCTATGTTGTATGTTTCCCCCCCACCCACCCCATACATACAGATTGCCTACATTAAAAATCATCCTATCAGCATCTACTGCATTTTCAGAGCTTTTAAACATCCAAGGTGGCACCCCATGAAATCTCAGGCTACCTTCAAACAGGAAGTGTCTTCTGACTATGCCGCTCTGCATTGTGGGATTGCTATCCTTTTCCTGACCCCAGCTCTGCTCTGTCTGTGTAGAGCAAAGCATTAATCACCCCCCTCCCTCAGTAAGTGATGCTTCTGAGTCAAGATGGCGGAGTCCGTATCTGAGAGTCTTGAACAGAGTTGCTGGGAAAGAATAATAAGTAACTACAAAACTTAAGACATATTCATTTTCGGTCCGGTTTAAACTGAAAGCTGGGAAGTAACGCAGATGCTTCAAGGTTCCTGCTAACATACCCACTGTAGTGGTGCACATCTGCCTGATTTTTTTTAGTTTTGAGGGCCACCCAGCAACATAAGACACGTGATATGAGGCCATGTTAGCCCACAAGGAGGCCTAAACACCTAGAGAGGAGTATTGTCAGCCTTAGGGTCCTAAAAGTGGACACTCACTACTTCCCAGTAGGGGCGTATCTTTATTGTAGAAGCTTTTTTAGTCTTTTTTTAAAGCATAAGAAAAACAAAAAGGAGTCCCACAACTCCTCAATCTGTCCTCATTACACAATGGCACCACTCAATAATAAAGATAAATGTAATACTTCTTTATTGATTCAAAAAATGTCTATATACATATGTACAAATCCTTAAAAACAATTAAAATACATATATACACAACCTGTGGAAGGGGGGGGGGGGGGGGCATGTGAGCTGATCTTTATTACTTTTGTCTGCATTTTTTCTTCCCTGGCCGTCCTCTTACTAGGTATATTAATATATTTCCGCACTTTGCACATAGCACTTTAAATGTATATTGCACACAATGTAGTATTAGTTCATTTATAGTATATGAATTATTTTTGCACAGTATATGTATATATAGTCAGCCGGGACATTTAATATTTTCAATTGATTTATGGCCTCCAAGAAATTTACATCTTAGGGGTGCTGTTTTTTCCCCCCTCCCCCCCTTCACAGGTTGTGTATATATGTATTTTAATTGTTTTTAAGGTTTTGTACATATGTATATAGACATTTTTTGAATCAATAAAGAAGTATTAAATTGATCTTTATTATTGAGTGGTGCCATTGTGTAATGAGGACAGATTGAGGAGTTGTGGGACTCCTTTTTGTTTTTCTTTTGTTTCAATAGTGCACTAGCCTTATTTTACACCCAGCCTGTAAAATATCTTGAACCTGGATCCCAGAATGAAACACTAACCTAATCTCTTACGTATTATGAAATGTTTTTCTTAACATGGACCCTAAACTATAACACTAACCTGACAAAAAAGGCCAATGTGCCATTCATTCTTAACCTGGATCCCAAACCTGAAACACTAGCCTGACTCCTAAACTTAATGTACCATTTCATTTTCAGCCTGTGCCCAGAATGTAACACTAGCTCAATCCTTTAATGGGACTGTCCAGTTGTTTGAATCAGGGGCTCCAATCAATCGTTGCTTTAAGTTTTTTTTTTCAGTGATAAATGGGGTTGCTGACCGCTGCGCAGCGGCCCCAGCATCCCTCATTGAAATGCCTGAAGACAAAGGAAAAACAGTAAAGGACAAACCGCTCATGCAGCCATGTGGCCAGGAGCTTCTCATGTGTTAAAAAAGAAAACAGCTGACAATGAATGATTATAAACACAGCTCCTGTCATGAGATCACAAGTACACTTAGTTAATCCTTCTGCCTTGGCAGTTTATTTAAAGGATTGAAATATGTTACATTTATCTATATTAAAAAAAAGATACAAAAATATAAACAGTATACTCTACCCGCCCTGAGCCAGCTTACATAGCCCTAAGCATCTCCCTCTGTCATAAGCCATTTTAGAGAGTATAAGCTTTCTGCCACCTTAAAGCGGTCCTTCACTCTGAATAAGAGTCTCTCTTATATGTTTCCCACACCCTGTACATACAGATTGCTCACATTAAAAATCATCCTACCTGCATCTACTGCATGTTATGAGCCTTTAAACATCCAAGATGGTGGCCCATGGAACATCAGGCAGCCTGCAGACAGGAAGTATCTTCTGACTGTGCTGCTCTGCATTCTGGGATTGCTGACCTTTTCCTGACCCCAGCTCTGCTCTGTCTGAGCAAAGCACAGCTATAAACCCCACCCCCTGGACTTTATCCCATTCTCCTCTCCTCAGTAAATGTGGTGCTTCTGAGTCAAGATGACGGCGCCTGTATCCTAAAGTCCTGAACAGAGTTGCAGCCCAGTGGGGGAAAGAATAATAAGTGACTAAAAACTTGGGGAATCGTTTTTTAAGGGTTTGGGCTTTTCAATAAATCATAGTGAAGGTCTGGTTTAAGTATGCACCAGACCAGCAAGACCTAAATAGGAGCACTCAGTGTGACTGGTGTGGATGTCCTCCTCCAACTACCAATCAGAGAGGGAGCCTGCTCGCTTTTGGAAAGTATGGTGGAGCTGGACTTTCAATATCACTCCTACAGTTCACAATATAAATAGATACAGGTCTAAATAGATATAAATAGATACAGATCTAAATAGATATAAATAGATCCAGATCTAAATAGATATAAATAGATACAGGTCTAAATAGATATAAATAGATACAGTATCGGTATAGATACAAATAAGAGGCCGATTCATTAATAGCGCCAGGTAGCGACAGATGAGCGCCAGTAGCGTGATTTTCTCAGCGCCAGCTAGTATTCGCTGTGCTTGGCCGGGGTTTGCTTGTTGACAGCGACTCAGTCGGTGTGCGGTAATGTTGAATACGGGGTTAGGGGTCGCTGTTTCACAGGTTCAGCGTTGTATGGGTGCGCCTGACAGCGAATGGCCAGAGCGAACGGCTTGCTGCAGATTCATTAACAAAACACGCTCCGAATTTATTCGCGCTGTGAATTCCTTGTTTAAACCCCAGAGCGCTGGCGGCGATGGGTGTAAAATAGTTTTTAACCCCCAAACAACCATATTTTTTGATTGTAAAATTATACAAGTTTTTCTAAACATTTTGTAATATGAATACATTAATAACAGACCTGTAATATCAATTCTGCACAAATTTTTTTTTTTTTTTTTACCTTACAAAAAAATCCTAACATTGCAGAAGTGGTCACAAAATTTTTGACATAAAAAAAAAAAAAAAAACATTAATAGGAATTAATTATGATTAATTAAAAATTGCTCCATTGAAATGCATTGGACATCGCCAGGGAGCGACAGGTCATACCTGTCGCTGTGATGGGATTAGCAGCGGCGCTGTTCGTTGCAGTCGGCTACATGATGAATCCCGCGCTAGCTGACGCTCTCGCCGGCGCTAGCCTCATTTAGCGTGATAAATGCGTCATTGTGGCCAACGCCGGGCGTACTTGAGTCGGTAGCCGCCGTTAGCTGGCGGTACCTGCCGCTCGTCAGACACTACCTGGCGCTAGCCCTTGATAAATAAGGGCCTAAATGTCTTTACCCATAATGTTAATTAATTTGTTTGCAATGTTATACTAAAAGAATATGGGGCTTTGATTAATTTTCAGTTTTTTATTGAATCAAATTTGAAATATCATAGATATTGTGTCATGTCTGTCATTTCTGTCTTTACACTACAGAGCTATTTATCAGACCGTGACTTTGTCGCTGCTTTTGGGATGAGCAGAGGACAATTTTCAGCATTACCTACATGGAAACAACTGAATTTGAAAAAGGAGCTGGGACTCTTCTAGACTCGCATCCCAACCCCACAACCCTGAAGACGGGAACATCTGCTGGGAAGCATTTCATTCTGTCACAGCCAAAGACCAGGGAACAGCGCTGATCCTATACACACTGAAACCTAACACAAGATAGAATAAGAGGCTGCAGCCACCATATACCTCTGATGAGCTGTAACATTATACAACATAAAGATACACTATCACATCTTTAATACAAAATGCTTCTGCTGCCTAAACAGACTTTGACACGTACCCTCCATTTCCCAAACTGCTTAGCCATGCTTCAGAAACTGCCCCTGTCATTTACGCAGACATTGACGGCATTCCCTTCTGCCTTACTTTGTGTAATATAATGGGATGACTCATTTTTTTTTTATTTTAATGCCTGAGATCTTTTTAAGGTGCTATAAATAAAGTTTATTTGCCATGTCTGTTTGTTAAAGTTCACATCAAAACTATCTTAAATAGTAAGAAAATATATATACCGTATATACTCGAGTATAAGCCGAGTTTTTCTGCCCACTTTTTGGGCTGAAAAAAGCCGCCTCGGCTTATACTCGAGTCAGTGTAAATTTTGGCCGAAATGGAGGAGAAAAAGGGGCAGGGCCATCACTGTTCCCGCTAAAGTGGCCGCGCACCCACGCCTGCACCCACGCCTGCCCCCCCGCGCAGCCCCGCCTGCCGTCCGCGCATGGTCGCCGTCGACAGTGAGGATGTTCAAGATGCTGGAGCAGTGCGGGGCATGTGGTCCTCTTGTGTCCCCCTCATCAGGTAGGTGTGTGTGTGTGTGTGTGTGTGTGTGTGCCACACAGAGGTGACGGGTGACTTACCTGTGTGCGGCGGAGCCATTGCGGGGCGGCGGCAAAAGCCGGAACTGGAGCACAGCGCCGCGGAGTCTCCTCACACAGCGCCGCCGTGTCCCCTTCCCCAGAGCCAGGCCACAGCTTCCCCACCTGCCGCCCCTGTCCCTTCATAGAGAGCCTCCGGCTGTGGGACGGCTACTGGGATATATTGCCTTTTCCACTGATAAAGCTGGGTCACGTGCACTACAGGGGTAAAGCATTTACAACTATTAGTAATTAACTTTTACACATCTCTCTCTTTTACTCTTTCTTCCCTTTTCCACATTCTTTTTTTATTTTACGCCTTTACCTTTTTTTCTCCTTTTCAGATTGCATCAGTCTTCTCTTTTCTACATCCAACATTTTCCACATTCCCTCCTTCTTGCTCTTTTCCACATTCCCTCCTTCTTGCTCTTTTCCACATTCCCTCCTTCTTGCTCTTTTCCACATTCCCTCCTTCTTGCTCTTTACGGTATTCAAAAACATTATTGGTATCTATTTTTATTTTTGAAATTTACCGGTAGCTGCTGCATTTCCCACCCTAGGCTTATACTCGAGTCAATAACTTTTCCAGTTTTTTGTGGTAAAATTAGGTGCCTCGGCTTATATTCGGGTCGACCTATACTCGAGTATATACGGTAATTATACAGTGGTAATATAACAGCAACGTGGACTATAATGGCTCTTTATAAATAAACAATAATATTAATAATAATGCGGTAGACCCAAACCCATTTATAGTTCCTGCATCACTCTTTCTTTTTAAAAATAAGGTGTACTATGGTTGTTGAAGAAATGGAGTAAATGTTTTTGAAGCGACCAGCAATGTTTCTAGCAGAAGCGGAGGAAGGAGGAGGGGCCAGCAATCCTGTCCCACGCTGCTGAGCTGATTGGGGGCCGGGATGAAAAAGAGAAAAAAATATGTCATTGACTGAACCTGTAAACCTATATTTCTGCTTTGATTTAAAAACACAGACAGTTTAGGACAATGCCAAATGTAGCCCCAATGGTGTAACAATTACCTTTGCCTGGAGTATATTGCTTTATGGGCACAGATTTACATTAAAGAGGAAGTTCAGGTAAAATTCACTAGCTGCCCACCTCTTCTTCTCACTCGATTTGGGCATTAAAATAAAACACAAAACTCGCCTTCTTTGATCTTGGCAGGGAATGAGGGCACTTTGAATGAAAGCTCTGAGCTTGACTGACAGGTTGGTCATTCAATCATGGGCGTGGCACAACTGGGTCAAGTTTTCCAATCAAGTCCATGGCTGTCGTGCCAAACGGGTTGGAGGCCAGGATTGGAAGAGGATCATGGTGATCAGGTGAGGTGCATCATTTGGTTGCTACCCCCAATGAACACATCATTCAGCACAGCTTGGCTCCTCCCATAGTACCACCCCTTCAGTAGAGTCCCAGGCATGTTCACCTACACCTTGATGGCACCCAAATCTACCACACTGCTTTAGGAGCACTCAGAACGGTCAGTCTGGAGCATTGTATCATTTAGAGTGTCTTCAAACTACATACCCACAGGAATTGTAAAACAAACTGCTAATGCCAGGGCCTGCTCCAGGTTTATGTGGACTCTTGGGAGATAGAGCCTCAGTGGGCCCCTTTAAATTGGCCTCACACACACAGCAATAAAACTGTATTTACAGTATGGTGGGTATTGGTGATAGTGCAGAGTGGATTTATGTGAATCAGCCATTATGCCCCAACAATTTTCACCTAGTCAGTCTTTTAGCCTCTCGGTTCTAATCAGTTTTCCCTCCCTATGAAGAGAATCTAAAGACACAATTTATGACAAAGAAAAAACAATCAAGCAGAGTGCATGCGTATCCCAAGAATTAACAGAAAGAGAAGAAGCGGGTCCTCCAATGCATAGTGTAAGTACATTCCCCACAGCCCCCATAAATACACAGTGTGGAGACCGGACCCCACACCCTCTGTGCACCCTCAGCATCAGTATGGTAGGCATGGCCTGTGCATGGAGCTCTGCCATTGAGAAAAGTAGGTGCCTCCTCCATACACAAAAAATGGGGCTAAATCTCAGCCTCCAACTGTTTTATTCAGCTGCATAGAAAAAATGATTTGATTTTACACTGAGCATGGACAATTCCTTTAAAACAGTCCTACACCCATTTTCTAACAAACAAACGGGTGTGAGAGATGGCGCTATGACTAGGTGGGGGGGGGGCATCCAGATTGCTACAGCCCCCTTAGCACAATGACCCCCGTAACACCCCAGAATTCTTACCTTCACCTCGATCCTCATCCGAAATGCTGTCCTCTGATTGCCCACCAGCGGTCACGTGGTCCCGCCTTGACTGGCGGCTGATACAAAGGGTCCAAAGAAAAGGACTTTCCTTGATGCTCCTGTGCTTTGATAAACTATTTAATTGTGGGCACACCTGGAATTAGATCCTCTTGTACGTTGATAAACTATTTAATTGTTGGCACACCTGGCATTAGACCTTGGTTTTGATAAACTACTTAATTTTGGGCACACCTGGCATTATGCTTTTTTGGCTTTGATAAACTATTTAATTGTGGGCACAACTGACAATAGACCCTTTTGACGGAAATAAACGATTTAATGGTCTGAACACCTTGCATTAGACCCTTTTGGCTTTGATAAACTAGTTACTTGTGGGCACACCTGACATTAGACCCTCTTGTGCTTTGATAATCTTATTGTTGGCACACCTGGCATTAGACCATCTTGTGCTTTAATAATCTTATTGTTGGCACACCTGGCATTAGACCATCTTGTGTTTTGATAAACTATTTACTTGTGGGCACACCTTGCGTCATACCCTTTTGGCTTTGATAAACTATTCACTCGTGGGCACACCTTGCATTATACCCTTTTGGCTTTGATAAACTATTCACTCGTGGGCACACCTTGCATTATACCCTTTTGGCTTTGATAAACTATTTACTTGTGGGCACACCTTGCATTATACCCTTTTGGCTTTGATAAACTATTTAATTTTGATCACACCTGACATAAGACCCTCTTGTGCTTTGATAAACTATTTAATTATTTTATGATTAAGAAATATATATATATATATATATATATATATATATATATATATATAGCAGCCCAGGACATTTAAGAGGTTTAACTGTAACATTTCTTGTACATTTTAATAGATATGTGTTTGTTACTGGTTTAAGAAATTAGCTGTTATGCTAATTTGCCTGAAAAGTAGTAGCATAAAAGAAATGTAAGATGACCATGATTCTTGTTTCAAAGCTCAGGAATATTCGTGATATATACTGGCAATGCAGCTACAGAATAATTTCAATTTGCTTGTGCTTGTCATCATACTTGATCATTTGGTCAAGATAAGCTGCTCTGACTTTTTAAAAAACATTTAATTTAACAATTAATTTTAGTTAAAATAAGGGTATCTGAACACATTATTTGTATGATAGTGTCTTTGGACAAATAGGTTGTAACCCTGGAGGGCAAGATTCCTAGAAATTGTTAGTTAAAGCAGACCTTCACTCTGAATAAGAGTCTATCTTATATGTTTCCCACACCCTGTACATACAGATTGCTCACATTAAAAATCATCCTACCTGCATCTACTGCATGTTATGAGCCTTTAAACATCCAAGATGGCAGCTTATGGAACATCAGGCAGCCTGCAAACAGGAAGTGCCTTCTGACTGTGCTGCTCTGCATTCTGGGACTGTTGACCTTTTCCTGACCCCCGCTCTGTTCTGTCTGAGCAAAGCACAGCTGTAACCTGCCCCCCTGTACTTTATCCCCCTCTCCTCTCCTCAGTATGTGTGATGCTTCTGAATCAAGAAGGCCTAACAAAGTCCTTAACAGAGTTGCAGCCCAGTGGGGGAAACAATAATAAGTAAGTGACTAAAAACTTAAAATATATTAATTTTAGATGCTGGAGAATCGCTTTTTAAGGGTTTGGGCTTTTCAATAAATCATGGTGAAGGTCCGGTTTAAAGGATTTTTTTTAGGGAAGAATAAGGTTGACATTGTTGTATGACTGGAACAATTTAATGAAAGTTGCAGTGACAGTCATGATTTCCTATGAGGCCCTTGCACTCCAGGCCAAGTCAAACTAGAAGGTTCACGCCCACGTATAGGTAACCTCACTTGAGACAGGGAGGCTGATTTATTAATAGCGACATGTAGCGTCAGTTGAGCGACTGTAGCGGTATTTTCACAGCGCCCGCTAGTAGTCGCTGTGCTTGCCCGTTGTTCGGTTGTTGGCAGCGACTCAGTCGGTGTGGTGTAATGTTGAATACAAGGTTCCGAGACGCTATTTGACAGGTTCCGCGCTGTATGGGAGCGTATGATAGCGACTGGCCCTAGCGACCGGCTTCCACCATATTCATCAAAAAATCACGCTCAAAAAAATTAAAGCGATGTGAAATGCATGTTTAACCCCAGAGCGCTGGAGGCAATGTGTTAAAAGTAGTTTTTTAACCCCCAAACCACCATATTTTTGGAAACCCCCCCCCCCCAAAAAAGGATTTTAATTAATTTAGTAATATGAATACATTAATATCAGACCTGTAATATCAATTTTTTTTTACATTTTTTTCCCTTAAAAAAATTATCTAAAATGGCAGAAGTGGTCACAGAATTTTTCACAGTAAATAAAAAAAAAAAAAAAAATAAACATTAATAACAATTAATTATTATTATTTAAAGATTGTTCCATTGAAATGCATTGGAGTGCGCCAGGTAGCGAGAGGTCATACCTGTCGCTGTTCAAGGTCGGACGCTGGCGCTGTGGGCTGAGGCTGGAATAATGATGAATGAGTCGCTATATGGCGCTATCTCAGTCGCTAAGCAGGATTGGCTTGATAAATGTGTGATTGTGGTGGGGAGCCGGTGTTCTCGTGGCGGGGTCCGTCATTACCGGTCGCTCACCAGTCGCTACCTATCGCTATTCCTTCATAAATAAGGGCCTCAGTGTAACTTCCCCGGGAGACTCTGCTTGGAGGAACGTCAGGTAGTGAATCTGATGTGTCAAAGCAATAATTGTACGTCTGCTTCAGGGGAGAAGCATGACTGGACTTAAACTGTGGTTTAAGACAAGTACTTCAGCCTCTCGAGGGTAACTCAAGATGACACATATGTGCAACTTAGCATAGCCCAGTACAGTGCATTACATTGTCTCAGATGTCTGCAATATTGACATTTAATTTATAAATAGCTGTTATCCAGGTAAGGTAGTTAGGGCATTCACTTGGTGCATACTTAGGCCTGACCATCCATTATAGAGATTGCAGAACTACATCCAACTATCTGATTTGTGACCCTATTATTACTGTGGCCCTTATTTAACAAGGGATAGCGCCAGGTAGCGATTGGTGAGCGAACGGTAATGCCAGTCACGCCGGCTCCCCACCACAATCACACATTTATCAAGCCGATCCTGCTTAGCGACTGAGATAGCGCCAGAGAGCGAATCATTCATCATTATTCCAGCCTCACCCCACAGCACCAGCGATCGACCTTGAACAGCGACAGGTATGACCTCTCGCTACCTGGCGCTCTCCAATGCATTTCAATGGAACAATCTTTAAATATTCATAATTAATTGTTAATTTTTTTTTTTTTTTAGGTGAAAATTTCTGTTACCACTTCTGCAATGTTAGATATTTTTTTAAGGTAAAAAAAAAATAAAAATAGAAATTGTGCAGAATTGATATTACAGGTCTGATATTAATGTATTCATATTACAAAATGTTTTTCTAAACTTGTTTTTTTTGGTTTCTAAAAATATGGTTGTTTGGGGGTTAAAAAACTACTTTTAACCCATCGCCGCCAGCGCTCTGGGGTTTAAACATGCATTTCACAGCGCGAGAATTTTTTGAGCGTGAATTGTTAATGAATATGGTGGGAGCCGTTCGCTATGGCCATTCGCTATCATGCGCTCCCATACAGCGCGGAACCTGACAAATAGCGACTCCTCACCCAATATTCAACATTACCGCACACTGACTGAGTCGCTGTCAACAACCGAACAACGGCCAAGCACAGCGACTACTAGCGGGCGCTGTGAAAATACTGCTACAGTCGCTCATCTGTCGCTACCTGGCGCTATTAATGAATCGGCCTCCCCATGTCCTGGTGAGTACAGCTTCATTGTTTTTATTTGACAGTACAGAAGACAAAGGCCCTTATTTATCAAGGGATAGCGCCAGGTAGTGTCTCACTAGCGCCAGGTAGCGCCAGCTATCGGCGGCTACCGACTCCAGAACGCCAGGCGGCGGACACAATCACGCATTTATCACGCTAAATGAGGCTAGTGCCGACGAGAGCGTCACCTAGCGCGGGATTCATCATGTAGCGGACTGCAATGAACAGCGCCGCTGCTAATCCCATCACAGCGCCAGGTATGACCTCTTGCTACCTGGCGCTCTCCAATGCATTTCAATGGAGCAATCTTTAAATATTCATAATTCATTGATATGAATGTTTTTTTTTTAAATGTCAAAAATTCTGTGACCACTTCTGCAATGTTAGATATTTTTTTTAAGGTAAAAAAAAAAAAAAAAAAATTTGTGCAGAATTGATATTACAGGTCTGATATTAATGTATTCATATTACAAAATGTTTAGAAAAACGTGTTTAATTTTATAATAAAAAAATATGGTTGTTTGGGGGTTAAAAACTACTTTTAAGCCATCGCCGCCAGCGCTCTGGGGTTTAAACAAGCATTTCACAGCGCGAGAATTTTTTGAGCGTGATTTGTTAATGAATATGCTGGGAGCCGTTCGCTCTGGCCATTCGCTGTCAGGCGCTCCCATACAGCGCGGAACCTGTCAAACAGCGACTCCTAACCCCGTATTCAACATTACCGCACACCGACTGAGTCGCTGTCAACAAGCGAACAACGGCCAAGCACAGCGAATACTAGCGGGCGCTGTGAAAATCACGCTACTGGCGCTCATCTGTCGCTACCTGGCGCTATTAATGAATCGGCCAAAGTAGATTTTAAAGATGCATTACATTTTTTCATGTCCTTTGCCATTCTTATATTAATGTCATTATGAAAGGATGAAATTATATTTTAAGAATAAAAGATAAATAAAAGCATGTAACAGATAAACAGACTACTGGACAAAGTGTCCTTCTATCGATTTGTAATGAATTTTGTAGGGCATAGCTTTACAGTTTTCTTACTGAATGTGTTTGCCGTTGCAGAAATCTCTGGACACAGTCCATAAGCTACTGAGTGCAAATGTGTATTATAAATTACACCGGTCAAATTGAAAGAAAGAGAAAAGAGACTAAGTGCCAGAGTACCAGACGTTGATTTCAGCAGAGCATTGCAGTTTTCTCTGCCACTGTCATTTACTTGTTTTATACTGCTGCTATGTATCTGTACTTTGTCTGTTCATAAGTGGCTGGCTTTTGAAATGTTCAAGGAGCTGTATAATTCTCTTTTATCTGAAGTTATTAATGACACGTTTTTAACATTTAAGACAGTGAACAATGAATGTATCTACATGGATATTCCATATAGAGGGAATAAGCTGCAGGTGTGCATGGTGATTAAGGCTATAGGCCTAATCCAGTATTGATCTTAAGCAGTTAGACAGGTAGTGTTGATCTCAATATTACCAGTACCATGTGTGTTAGAGAAATGACCATTGTCTCCTTACCCCAAGTTTTATGAATTTGGGCTAACGAAATGTACGTCAATGCCTGCGGCTCTGACTTTCTTAAATGATAAAATGAAGGTCTATTGAATGTGATTTAAAGGGAACAACATAATTTTAGTGGTTATAAATAATATCTGCTTCTTGGGTATGGGAAGATAAGAACAAATTAGCTAAATAGATCCATGGGCAGTTGATAATTTAGAGAGCTGCCCTGTAGGGATGAGCGAACCGGTTCGGACGAACCGGAATTCGCTCCGAATTTCAGGGAAAATTCGATTCGGCACGAACCCGAATTTTTTCTGGTTCGTGCCGATCGAATTTTCCCTGAAATAAGAAAAAAAATGCCGGCATGGTGGGAGCGGGCAGGCCGGCTACACTGTCAGCGGGCCGGCGGCGGCGGCCTGCTGACAGGCGTAGCCGGCCTGCCCGCTCCCACCATGCCGGCATTTTTTTTTTCAGATGAGCGATTCATGAAAGTCCGATTCGGGCGAACCCGAATTTCTTGGGGAAATTCGGCGAATCGCCCGAAGCGAACTTTCAAGAAGTTCGCTCATCTCTACTGCCCTGCTAAAGATAAAATTCTAGTGCACATACTTTGGTCTTATCCTTATATTAGTTTGTACAAGATGTACATTCCTTGGTTAATGTAACTTAATAATTAATAGACTTTTTGATAACATCATTGACTTCTCAAGCTAAATATAACCAGCTGATTTTAGAAAAGCAATATGCGGATTTAGTCAAGCTTTAAAGAGTAAGGAAATGATATGGAAAATCCTAGTTTAATTGGTTAATAGCTTGACAAAAATATATACTATATACTGTAGTCTGTAGTCTTTTACTCATAAGAGTCCGTTAAATGTAACAGGTGTAAAAATAACTCACGCTTACTATAGAATATTGTATAGCATGTGCTACTGAGAAACCTCCACAAGGAGACATGAACAGTTGTTACTATCTATCACAGTAAATCTAGCTGAGCTAGCAACACAAGGTAATTTGTATTATGTTCTGATTGGTTGCCACTACAGTCTGTATGTTTCTAAGCCTCAATAAAAAGGAGCGTGCCGCACAGCACTTAAGCATTGCAGTGATGTGTCTGTGTGATGTTTGGTCAGTGGGTGTCACAAATCCAACACCATGATGTAATTAAAGGAGAGATGAGCAACTTTCCCACCATAATTAGGGATGAGCGAATCGATCCGGACGAACCCGGATTCGATCCGAATTTCAGGAAAAATTTGATTCGGATCGAATCCGAATTTCCCCGCGATTCGATCGCTCGAAGTTTTCCTTTAACATCCATTCATTTACATTACAGGCATTCTAAGATGGCGGACGGGACATGTCCAGACATGTAAGCTGGGGCAGTGTATGCTGGGACAGTCACATGCAGCCTATCAGCAGCCAGCAAGCCCGGTGACGTCACAGCTGTATTTAAGGCCGGCCATCTTGCTTTCCAGCCTCATTTCTCTATTGCATTCGTGAGAGACAGAACGCTGTGTAGCTGAGGGAGAGACAGACAGTTAGACAGGCAGGGACAGACAGGGACAGGCTGGAGACAGGCAGGAGACAGACAGGAGACAGACAGAAAGTCAGCGGAAAACAGGGAAAGGAATGGAAAATCGGAGGCTGTCAGTTTTTTTTTTTTTTTCATCCAGCCTGACAGCCAGGCTTTGTTAGCGTTTTCAGGCTGCTTATACTAACTAACTGTGCATATATACTGAACTGATCTTAAGTCTGCTGTGAGGCATCCCATTCTGTGACTAAAGCAGCCTCTGTTTAAGACCATATAAGCATTTGCTCTTATCATATTTGAAATTAGCCTGATAAAGACACTTTTGCTGGGCATAGTACTACTGGATCTTTTTTGGGGGGCATCCCATTCTGTGACTAAAGCAGCCTCTGTTTAAGACCATATAAGCATTTGCTCTTATCATATTTGAAATTAGCCTGATAAAGACACTTTTGCTGGGCATAGTACTACTGCATCTTTTTTGGGGGGCATCCCATTCTGTGACTAAAGCAGCCTCTGTTTAAGACCATATAAGCATTTGCTCTTATCATATTTGAAATTAGCCTGATAAAGACACTTTTGCTGGGCATAGTACTACTGGATCTTTTTTGGGGGGCATCCCATTCTGTGACTAAAGCAGCCTCTGTTTAAGACCATATAAGCATTTGCTCTTATCATATTTGAAATTAGCCTGATAAAGACACTTTTGCTGGGCATAGTACTACTGCATCTTTTTTGGGGGGCATCCCATTCTGTGACTAAAGCAGCCTCTGTTTAAGACCATATAAGCATTTGCTCTTATCATATTTGAAATTAGCCTGATAAAGACACTTTTGCTGGGCATAGTACTACTGCATCTTTTTTGGGGGGCATCCCATTCTGTGACTAAAGCAGCCTCTGTTTAAGACCATATAAGCATTTGCTCTTATCATATTTGAAATTAGCCTGATAAAGACACTTTTGCTGGGCATAGTACTACTGGATCTTTTTTGGGGGGCATCCCATTCTGTGACTAAAGCAGCCTCTGTTTAAGACCATATAAGCATTTGCTCTTATCATATTTGAAATTAGCCTGATAAAGACACTTTTGCTGGGCATAGTACTACTGGATCTTTTTTGGGGGGCATCCCATTCTGTGACTAAAGCAGCCTCTGTTTAAGACCATATAAGCATTTGCTCTTATCATATTTGAAATTAGCCTGATAAAGACACTTTTGCTGGGCATAGTACTACTGCATCTTTTTTGGGGGGCATCCCATTCTGTGACTAAAGCAGCCTCTGTTTAAGACCATATAAGCATTTGCTCTTATCATATTTGAAATTAGCCTGATAAAGACACTTTTGCTGGGCATAGTACTACTGCATCTTTTTTGGGGGGCATCCCATTCTGTGACTAAAGCAGCCTCTGTTTAAGACCATATAAGCATTTGCTCTTATCATATTTGAAATTAGCCTGATAAAGACACTTTTGCTGGGCATAGTACTACTGGATCTTTTTTGGGGGGCATCCCATTCTGTGACTAAAGCAGCCTCTGTTTAAGACCATATAAGCATTTGCTCTTATCATATTTGAAATTAGCCTGATAAAGACACTTTTGCTGGGCATAGTACTACTGCATCTTTTTTGGGGGGCATCCCATTCTGTGACTAAAGCAGCCTCTGTTTAAGACCATATAAGCATTTGCTCTTATCATATTTGAAATTAGCCTGATAAAGACACTTTTGCTGGGCATAGTACTACTGCATCTTTTTTGGGGGGCATCCCATTCTGTGACTAAAGCAGCCTCTGTTTAAGACCATATAAGCATTTGCTCTTATCATATTTGAAATTAGCCTGATAAAGACACTTTTGCTGGGCATAGTACTACTGCATCTTTTTTAGGGGGCATCCCATTCTGTGACTAAAGCAGCCTCTGTTTAAGACCATATAAGCATTTGCTCTTATCATATTTGAAATTAGCCTGATAAAGACACTTTTGCTGGGCATAGTACTACTGGATCTTTTTTGGGGGGCATCCCATTCTGTGACTAAAGCAGCCTCTGTTTAAGACCATATAAGCATTTGCTCTTATCATATTTGAAATTAGCCTGATAAAGACACTTTTGCTGGGCATAGTACTACTGGATCTTTTTTGGGGGGCATCCCATTCTGTGACTAAAGCAGCCTCTGTTTAAGACCATATAAGCATTTGCTCTTATCATATTTGAAATTAGCCTGATAAAGACACTTTTGCTGGGCATAGTACTACTGCATCTTTTTTGGGGGGCATCCCATTCTGTGACTAAAGCAGCCTCTGTTTAAGACCATATAAGCATTTGCTCTTATCATATTTGAAATTAGCCTGATAAAGACACTTTTGCTGGGCATAGTACTACTGGATCTTTTTTGGGGGGCATCCCATTCTGTGACTAAAGCAGCCTCTGTTTAAGACCATATAAGCATTTGCTCTTATCATATTTGAAATTAGCCTGATAAAGACACTTTTGCTGGGCATAGTACTACTGCATCTTTTTTGGGGGGCATCCCATTCTGTGACTAAAGCAGCCTCTGTTTAAGACCATATAAGCATTTGCTCTTATCATATTTGAAATTAGCCTGATAAAGACACTTTTGCTGGGCATAGTACTACTGCATCTTTTTTGGGGGGCATCCCATTCTGTGACTAAAGCAGCCTCTGTTTAAGACCATATAAGCATTTGCTCTTATCATATTTGAAATTAGCCTGATAAAGACACTTTTGCTGGGCATAGTACTACTGCATCTTTTTTGGGGGGCATCCCATTCTGTGACTAAAGCAGCCTCTGTTTAAGACCATATAAGCATTTGCTCTTATCATATTTGAAATTAGCCTGATAAAGACACTTTTGCTGGGCATAGTACTACTGGATCTTTTTTGGGGGGCATCCCATTCTGTGACTAAAGCAGCCTCTGTTTAAGACCATATAAGCATTTGCTCTTATCATATTTGAAATTAGCCTGATAAAGACACTTTTGCTGGGCATAGTACTACTGGATCTTTTTTGGGGGGCATCCCATTCTGTGACTAAAGCAGCCTCTGTTTAAGACCATATAAGCATTTGCTCTTATCATATTTGAAATTAGCCTGATAAAGACACTTTTGCTGGGCATAGTACTACTGCATCTTTTTTGGGGGGCATCCCATTCTGTGACTAAAGCAGCCTCTGTTTAAGACCATATAAGCATTTGCTCTTATCATATTTGAAATTAGCCTGATAAAGACACTTTTGCTGGGCATAGTACTACTGCATCTTTTTTGGGGGGCATCCCATTCTGTGACTAAAGCAGCCTCTGTTTAAGACCATATAAGCATTTGCTCTTATCATATTTGAAATTAGCCTGATAAAGACACTTTTGCTGGGCATAGTACTACTGCATCTTTTTTGGGGGGCATCCCATTCTGTGACTAAAGCAGCCTCTGTTTAAGACCATATAAGCATTTGCTCTTATCATATTTGAAATTAGGCCTGATAAAGACACTTTTGCTGGGCATAGCACTACTGCATCTTTTTTGGGGGGCATCCCATTCTGTGACTAAAGCAGCCTCTGTTTAAGACCATATAAGCATTTGCTCTTATCATATTTGAAATTAGCCTGATAAAGACACTTTTGCTGGGCATAGCACTACTGGATCTTTTTTGGGGGGCATCCCATTCTGTGACTAAAGCAGCCTCTGTTTAAGACCATATAAGCATTTGCTCTTATCATATTTGAAATTAGCCTGATAAAGACACTTTTGCTGGGCATAGTACTACTGCATCTTTTTTGGGGGGCATCCCATTCTGTGACTAAAGCAGCCTCTGTTTAAGACCATATAAGCATTTGCTCTTATCATATTTGAAATTAGCCTGATAAAGACACTTTTGCTGGGCATAGTACTACTGCATCTTTTTTGGCTGGCATCCCATTCTGTGACTAAAGCAGCCTCTGTTTAAGACCATATAAGCATTTGCTCTTATCATATTTGAAATTAGCCTGATAAAGACACTTTTGCTGGGCATAGTACTACTGGATCTTTTTTGGGGGGCATCCCATTCTGTGACTAAAGCAGCCTCTGTTTAAGACCATATAAGCATTTGCTCTTATCATATTTGAAATTTGCCTGATAAAGACACTTTTGCTGGGCATAGTACTACTGGATCTTTTTTGGGGGGCATCCCATTCTGTGACTAAAGCAGCCTCTGTTTAAGACCATATAAGCATTTGCTCTAATCATATTTGAAATTAGCCTGATAAAGACACTTTTGCTGGGCATAGTACTACTGCATCTTTTTTGGGGGGCATCCCATTCTGTGACTAAAGCAGCCTCTGTTTAAGACCATATAAGCATTTGCTCTTATCATATTTGAAATTAGCCTGATAAAGACACTTTTGCTGGGCATAGTACTACTGCATCTTTTTTGGGGGGCATCCCATTCTGTGACTAAAGCAGCCTCTGTTTAAGACCATATAAGCATTTGCTCTTATCATATTTGAAATTAGCCTGATAAAGACACTTTTGCTGGGCATAGTACTACTGCATCTTTTTTGGGGGGCATCCCATTCTGTGACTAAAGCAGCCTCTGTTTAAGACCATATAAGCATTTGCTCTTATCATATTTGAAATTAGCCTGATAAAGACACTTTTGCTGGGCATAGTACTACTGGATCTTTTTTGGGGGGCATCCCATTCTGTGACTAAAGCAGCCTCTGTTTAAGACCATATAAGCATTTGCTCTTATCATATTTGAAATTAGCCTGATAAAGACACTTTTGCTGGGCATAGTACTACTGGATCTTTTTTGGGGGGCATCCCATTCTGTGACTAAAGCAGCCTCTGTTTAAGACCATATAAGCATTTGCTCTTATCATATTTGAAATTAGCCTGATAAAGACACTTTTGCTGGGCATAGTACTACTGCATCTTTTTTGGGGGGCATCCCATTCTGTGACTAAAGCAGCCTCTGTTTAAGACCATATAAGCATTTGCTCTTATCATATTTGAAATTAGCCTGATAAAGACACTTTTGCTGGGCATAGTACTACTGCATCTTTTTTGGGGGGCATCCCATTCTGTGACTAAAGCAGCCTCTGTTTAAGACCATATAAGCATTTGCTCTTATCATATTTGAAATTAGCCTGATAAAGACACTTTTGCTGGGCATAGTACTACTGGATCTTTTTTGGGGGGCATCCCATTCTGTGACTAAAGCAGCCTCTGTTTAAGACCATATAAGCATTTGCTCTTATCATATTTGAAATTAGCCTGATAAAGACACTTTTGCTGGGCATAGTACTACTGCATCTTTTTTGGGGGGCATCCCATTCTGTGACTAAAGCAGCCTCTGTTTAAGACCATATAAGCATTTGCTCTTATCATATTTGAAATTAGCCTGATAAAGACACTTTTGCTGGGCATAGTACTACTGCATCTTTTTTGGGGGGCATCCCATTCTGTGACTAAAGCAGCCTCTGTTTAAGACCATATAAGCATTTGCTCTTATCATATTTGAAATTAGCCTGATAAAGACACTTTTGCTGGGCATAGTACTACTGCATCTTTTTTGGGGGGCATCCCATTCTGTGACTAAAGCAGCCTCTGTTTAAGACCATATAAGCATTTGCTCTTATCATATTTGAAATTAGCCTGATAAAGACACTTTTGCTGGGCATAGTACTACTGCATCTTTTTTGGGGGGCATATTTATTTATTTTTATTTATATAGAGCTGCAATAGCTTATATTGTGAGGTTAATTTGCCATTTTGCAGCATAATATAGAGCAGCCCCTGTGTAAATCTGAGGGGCAATAGCTTATATAGTGAGGTAAATTTGCCATTTTGCTTCGTTATATAGAGCAGGCCCTGTGTAAATCTGAGGGGCAATAGCTTATATTGTGAGGTTAATTTGCCATTTTGCAGCATAATATAGAGCAGGCCCTGTGTAAATCTGAGGGGCAATAGCTTATATTGTGAGGTTAATTTGCCATTTTGCAGCATAATATAGAGCAGCCCCTGTGTAAATCTGAGGGGCAATAGCTTATATTGTGAGGTAAATTTGCCATTTTGCAGCATAATATAGAGCAGCCCCTGTGTAAATCTGAGGGGCAATAGCTTATATAGTGAGGTAAATTTGCCATTTTGCTTCGTTATATAGAGCAGCCCAGTTGCCATCTAAATCAACTACTGTCCGGCCAGTACAGCTTTTCCAGGGCAAACTCTGCTAGTTGCGGGCACAAGTCAAGTTTGGCTTCCCAGCAAATCCAGTGGATCTTGAAGGTGTGTTGGCATGGTCATGTCAAGGTATGACATGACCTGCTGTTTGAGGTCCAGCTCCAGGTCTTCCTGCTGCTCATGAGTAGACTCACTATGCGGGTGTAGAAAGCTACTCACTAGCGACTGAAGACTGAGGCTGCTGCTGATGGAGCTGCTGCTGCTGCTCCTTCCACCCCCCCAGCAGCCATGGCAGTGGAAGGTGATCACAGACTTCCCCCCGAGTCAGACCTGCGGGAGTATGGGCCATGGCGCAGATAGACATCGCCCAACTGACTACGTTGGATGTCTCTGTAGTAGGTCAGTTTGTCCTCCCTCTCAGTGGGCGTAAAAAATGCCCCCATTTTGTGCCGGAAGCGAGGGTCCAATAAGTTGGAGAGCCAGAAGTCTTCCCGCTGACAAATGGAGACAATTCTGCGCTCACTAGTACGCAAGCATGTGAGCATGCATCGTGCCATTTGTGCAAGTGACTCGGAGGGACTACCTGTCTCCATCTCCACTGTAAACTGCCATGGTGTGTCTGGGTCCTCTGTCTCGCCTTACTCACAACCCTCTAGCTCCTGTGGCTGCTCCTGCTCCTCCTCTCCTGTCAGATGACTAGATAAAATGGTCATTTTGTGAAACCTAAACTGTGGTTTGCTGTGCCCCACCCCCTCCTCCTCCTCCACTTCAGCCCCCACAGGCTTCATGTGGCTGTGAAATGTATGTGCCATGTCTCCAGTGCCCTGACCAGCCATGGTTTCCAACATGTGTTGTAGTACATGAAGCAGTGGAATCTCATCGTTCATCTCATAGTCCTGGCAACTGACTAATAACGTAGCTTCCTCAAAGGGCCTGAGCAAACGGTCGGTGTCACGTATGAGCTGCCAATGGTTTACATTGAATTTACACAGGGGTGTCCCCCTATCCGTTTGGATCATCCAGAAATCCGTGATGGCTTTTCTCTGTTCCTATAGTGCAGTGGTCCTCAACCCTGTCCTCAAGGCCCACCAACATGTCATGCTTTTTGGATCTCCAAATAGCCAGCTCTATTGCTCTGCAGCTGCACTAATTACTCCACCTGTGCATCTTTGTGGAGATCTGCAAAACCTGGCCTGTTGGTGGGCCTTGAGGACAGGGTTGGGGACCACTGCTATAGTGGATCCTGCATATGGAGGGTGGAATTCCAACGGGTGGAAACATCGCAAATCAGACTATGGTGGGGTACACCGTTGTGACGCTGAGGCTCAATAAGGTTGTGCTTGGTGGTGTAGGAGTGCCAGAAGTGCATGCTAACTTTCTTTCCTGTTGTTCTTTCAGATGGGGGCAAGACTTAAAAACTAGACTGAACACGTGTGCCATGTCAGGACGCATGACTCTGGCTTCCTTGTCGCAGCGCAAACAAGATGTTCTTCCAAGTGTAATGCAGCAGGCTGGACTTATGGTGACGCTGTCTGAGAGGAGAAATCCCTCAGACATCAAGATTAAAAATTCCAAGAATTTTTGAGGGCTAATTATTCAGAGGCAAATGATAGCTAGTTGTTTCTGATTTAATTACAAGGTGGAAACACACCCTCAAACAAAACTTCACTTTGGCAATACTATTGCATTTGTCTATTCATAATTTTATGTATATACACTAACTAACCTACTTTTTCTCCACAGGATGCTGCATGAAACACTGCCACATCGCTGAGTAGCTGATTTTTCCGAACAACAGTCCGCAATAATCTGCTGCTGCTGCCGCCGCCACCGCCGCAGACTCCAGGGACCCTCTTCCACTACCTCGGCTTGCAACACCTCCTCCCACGACACTCTCCTCATCACTAATTGCCGGCTAGTGGAAGAAGAGGCGAGTGTCTCCTCCACTTCTTGGCTGGGCAGTAGCTGCTGAATTTTATGATTATCAGATCTTCATCAATGGATAGTGGAGCTGAACCCAAAGCATAAAAGTCAGACAACAGACAGTTGACTGGGGGTGTCAGATGCCACTTGTGATGCAGTGGACTGCTTTTGCAGCACTTCCAGACAAAGTTGCTTCATTGGCTGACACAATGACTGGTAAAGCTGTGGAACATATGGTTTAAAAGCAAAAATAACCATTTGTTTTTATATGAAAAAGACCCTGGTTTATACATAGTTTTTTTTTTTTTCCAGAGACTGCCCTGCGTGGAAATGAATGGCGCATGGATCATCCAAGCTTTCGTCCCAACAATGCCTGATGTATTCCAGTAGATTGATGACGGGGCCAGACCTACACTAAAGAAAGATGGATCGTGCAAAACAGATTTAAGGCGCTGCTCTCCAGTTACAGACATTCCTCCGCATCGGACCACAAGTAAGTATTAATAAAAAATCCTTTACGTTACTCTTACTTTTTATTAATATTCTTCGGATAAGACGGATCAGACATGATTCCAGATTAAAAATTCCAAGAATTTTTGAGGGCTAATTAGTCAGAGGCAATGATACCTTCTTGTTTCTGATTTAATTAAAAGGTGGAAACACACCCTCAAACAAAACTTCACTTTGGCAATACTTTTGCATTTGTTTATTCATAATTTTATGTAGATATTACTAACTAAGCTACTTTTTCTCCACATGACTCTCCACAGGGTGTGATTCATCCAATTTTTGGGCTCCTGAAGCCAACCCCAGGGTCTCTTTAAAGTAATGTTTGGGCTCCTGCTGCTGCTGCTGCTGCCAACTTCTGCCAACTCCAGGGTGTGATTCATCCAATTTTTGGGCTCCTGAAGCCAACTCCAGTGTATATTTGGGCTCCTGCTGCTGCCAACTCCAGGGTGTGATTCATCCAATTTTTGGGCTCCTGAAGCCAACCCCAGTGTCTCTTTAAAGTAATATTTGGGCTCCTGCTGCTGCCAACTCCAGGGTGTGATTCATCCAATTTTTGGGCTCCTGAAGCCAACCCCAGGGTCTCTTTAAAGTAATATTTGGGCTCCTGCTGCTGCTACTGCCAACTTCTGCCAACTCCAGGGTGTGAATCATCCAATTTTTGGGCTCCTGAAGCCAACCCCAGGGTCTCTTTAAAGTAATATTTGGGCTCCTGCTGCTGCTGCTGCCAACTCCAGGGTGTGATTCATCAAATTTTTGGGCTCCTGAAGCCAACCCCAGTGTATATTTGGGCTCCTGCTGCTGCCAACTCCAGGGTGTGATTCATCCAATTTTTGGGCTCCTGAAGCCAACCCCAGGGTCTCTTTAAAGTAATATTTGGGCTCCTGCTGCTGCTACTGCCAACTTCTGCCAACTCCAGGGTGTGATTCATCCAATTTTTGGGCTCCTGAAGCCAACCTCAGGGTCTCTTTAAAGTAATATTTGGGCTCCTGCTGCTGCTACTGCCAACTTCTGCCAACTCCAGGGTGTGAATCATCCAATTTTTGGGCTCCTGAAGCCAACCCCAGGGTCTCTTTAAAGTAATATTTGGGCTCCTGCTGCTGCTACTGCCAACTTCTGCCAACTCCAGGGTGTGAATCATCCAATTTTTGGGCTCCTGAAGCCAACCCCAGGGTCTCTTTAAAGTAATATTTGGGCTCCTGCTGCTGCTGCTGCCAACTCCAGGGTGTGATTCATCCAATTTTTGGGCTCCTGAAGCCAACCCCAGTGTATATTTGGGCTCCTGCTGCTGCCAACTCCAGGGTGTGATTCATCCAATTTTTGGGCTCCTGAAGCCAACCCCAGTGTATATTTGGGCTCCTGCTGCTGCCAACTCCAGGGTGTGATTCATCCAATTTTTGGGCTCCTGAAGCCAACCCCAGGGTCTCTTTAAAGTAATATTTGGGCTCCTGCTGCTGCTACTGCCAACTTCTGCCAACTCCAGGGTGTGAATCATCCAATTTTTGGGCTCCTGAAGCCAACCCCAGGGTCTCTTTAAAGTAATATTTGGGCTCCTGCTGCTGCCAACTCCAGGGTGTGATTCATCCATTTTTTGGGCTCCTGAAGCCAACCCCAGTGTCTCTTTAAAGTAATATTTGGGCTCCTGCTGCTGCTGCTGCTGCCAACTCCAGGGTGTGATTCATCCAATTTTTGGGCTCCTGAAGCCAACCCCAGGGTCTCTTTAAAGTAATATTTGGGCTCCTGCTGCTGCTGCTGTCAACTCCTGCCAACTCCAGAGTGTGATTCATCCAATTTTTGGGCTCCTGAAGCCAACCCCAGGGTCTCTTTAAAGTAATATTTGGGCTCCTGCTGCTGCTACTGCCAACTTCTGCCAACTCCAGGGTGTGATTCATCCAATTTTTGGGCTCCTGAAGCCAACCCCAGGGTCTCTTTAAAGTAATATTTGGGCTCCTGCTGCTGCTACTGCCAACTTCTGCCAACTCCAGGGTGTGAATCATCCAATTTTTGGGCTCCTGAAGCCAACCCCAGGGTCTCTTTAAAGTAATATTTGGGCTCCTGCTGCTGCTACTGCCAACTTCTGCCAACTCCAGGGTGTGAATCATCCAATTTTTGGGCTCCTGAAGCCAACCCCAGGGTCTCTTTAAAGTAATGTTTGGGCTCCTGCTGCTGCTGCCAACTCCAGGGTGTGATTCATCCAATTTTTGGGCTCCTGCTGCTGCCAACTCCAGTGTCTCTTTAAAGCAATGTTTGGGCTCCTGCCCCTCATAGTGATGCCACTTCAACTCTCTTGAATTCAATTGTGCCGCTCTGCGATTCTATTAGCGATGCCTCTGATCTGCATGTGATATTTCTTCAAAGTATTATTTAACTAACCCAGCACGCATCCTGTGCGTGTTACAGCAAGGCTGAATGGTTTACAACCCTATTGAGGCTCTAGGAGGCTCAGAAATAGCCGTTTTTAATAGCGATTCGTCGCGAATTTATTCGGGTCGAAACGATTTTTGTCGGAAAATTCGGCGAATCAGTCGAATCGAATTTTTCAAAAGTTCGCTCATCTCTAACCATAATGCAAGGCACACCTTGCATTAATCTCTTTTGGTCTTGATCTGATGCCTAATTTAGGAAAATTATATATACCAAAACAGTGCCTTGGAGGAAAAGAATGAGTGCTTAAGAATAATCTTGTATTTCTACATTATTTGTCATGTCCTGAAGTGTTTTTTTCTAGCAGGCGAAGGATGGCATTGTCAGCGCTGACTTTATTGGTGGCGTAATAGAAGCACAGCAGCACAGCATAAATGTCCCTCATGGAAGCCCACTCTTTAGGGGTGAAGTGCTGTTGATCAGCATATCAACTCCGGAATTTTGGTGCTGGAACTCCCCTATTGAGTACATGCGCCAGCTTGGTCCAGGTAGCTACTAGGTTCAGCCTCTTGTCACACACCACCTTGCCGGGCTTCAGGTTCAGCGTCGACAACCACTCATGTGTCTGCTCCTGGACCCATGACTGAATAAGGAGGCACGAAAGAAGGAAGATGAGTAGTAGGCAACAGAAGACAATAGGCTCGATTCAGAGACACATTCGTCTGGACTTCCGTAGCTGTCTGTGAAAGTTTTGGTGGGTGTTTGTCATTTTTTTGCTTTTTTTCGTTCATTTTCGATGAACGGAAGCACATTTCCGTTAGTTCGGATCATTTTCCAAACAAAATCTGATTTTTTTTTTTTTTTTTATATATTCTTTATTTAAAATTTTCAAAACACAGTAGTAAGAGGACAATTACAGTACATACAAGTATCAGAATAGCAAGAAAAGATACATCTAAGACGTATTTCTGTAACCAGCCACGCATTGGAGCCTGGCATGGGTCATGAGGAGTGCTGGTATTACTGTCCTACTGCAATGACATTTAACTCAGATAGCAGTCTCTGCTGTTACATTGGCCAGGACAAAGGAATGTTAAATGTGTCATAGAGCCAACTGGCGCAAGGAAGACAGGTGTCGCTTCCTCCGAACCCATCCAGTGTCCAGGCAGGAAGGAAGCAGCATCCTTTAAGCAGATGATGTAACTACGCTCTAGCAGCAACACCAGCTATACCTGCAAATAGTTGGTAAATGGTAAAGTGTAGGATAGACAGACAGTGCCTATCCGGGAATACACAGACAAACGGGGGGAGAGGGGGAGCAGCAGGGGGGAGGGAGAGGGAAGAGTAAAAGCGGGGGAGGATGGGGATAGGGGGGGACACAGAAGAAAGGGGGCAGAGTCCACTCCCTCGGGCGGATAAATCTATTTCTCACGCCTCCGTCCTCAATAGGTCCCTGTAGGCCTGAGACAGTGTAAATTCTACCCAGCTTGCCCATTTGAGTCTGTGCGGCTCCTCTGATACTCGCTGGGCCGCTATCATCCCCTCGAATCTCTCAATTTCATTCACCCTGTTTAGCCACTGTGTGATGCTCGGAGGTGACTGGCTCTTCCAACGCGAAGGGACACAGGCCTTTGCCGCATTAACCAGTTGGGGTACCACCGATCTCCGGTAAGCCTTGGCGGGTATGTCTGAGTGGTGGAGGAGGAAGAAAGCGGGATCCCAGGGGATCTCCCTATCGGTCATACGCTGCACTACGTCTCTGACCCCTCTCCAGAACGACTGTAGTTCCGGGCACGACCAAAAGATGTGTAAAAGGTCGCCACGTTCGAGGTTGCATCTCCAGCACAGCGAGGGGTTAGTCGGAACCCATTTATTCAGAAGTGCTGGGACTCTGTACCAGCGCATGAGCACCTTATAATTGCACTCCCTATATTTCGTACATGTCGAGGTCTTGTGGGTCAGTTCAAGGATTTTCTTTCGTTGCTTGGGCGAGAAGGTGACTCCCAGGTCCTCTTCCCACTTGGCGAAGCACGGGGGGTCTCCCTGGTTTTGTGTACTTAACAGGATTTTATAGGTAAGGGAGAGAGTATGCCTAGTAGGGCCCTCCTCCTCACACAACCTTTCAAAGTTAGTTGATTCTCTCAGCTGCTGAAATTGGTGTCTAAAAGATTGCAAAAAATGACTAAGCTGCCTCCACTGCCACGCGTCCCATCTCGGGAGTCCGTGCAAATCTGCCAGTCTCTCCATTAGTGTGATGTCCCTCACTTGGCTGAAGTGTTTGGCCCGGAAGATGCCCTTTTCAATCCATTGGTCGGCGATCCTCCCCCCCATCCCAGGCATAAAGACTGGGTTTCCGATTATCGGGTAGAGCGGGGAAAGGGGGGGGGATACCTCGTCACACTGGAGGAGTTTGTGGCACACTTTAAGTGTAGCCCCTATTGTTGGGTGTTGCAACTCACGTCTCAGAGTCTGCCTAGGTACCCATGGCAGGCTTCGCAGCGGGATCATAGAGCTCTTTTGTTCAATCTGGACCCACTGTTTGTGCTCAGCGTGCCGGTGCCAGTCAACCACCCTAGTAAGGTGTGCGGCAGCATAGTATTTACTCGGGTCGGGCACTCCCAGCCCTCCCTCCTCCCGGGGTCTGGTCAGTAGGTTCCTATTAACCCTTGGGCTTCTTCCCAGCCAAACAAAGTTCGAGAAAACCCCGCTGACCCTTCGAAGGAAGGAGCCAGGTATCTCTATTGGGAGGGCCTGAAAGAGATATAGGAGGCGAGGCAGTAGATTCATTTTGAGCGCGCTACACCTCCCAAACCATGAAAGTTTTTTGCGTGCCCATGTACCCACATCTTTGATGAAGGCATTCATGAGCGGGGGGAAGTTAAGCTCAAAAAGCCTGTTCGGAGACTTCCCTATCTTTGTCCCCAGGTACGTGATATAATCCCGGGCCCATTTGAACGGGAAAGATTGGCTGAGGTTAGCTTCTCTGTCCATCGGCAGGTTCACGTTAAGAATCTCCGACTTCTGCATATTTATCTTGTAGCTGGAGAGGCCCCTATATGTCTCGAGTTCGCTAATTAAGTTTGGGAGAGACACCTCAGGGTTAGTCACAAAGAATAGCAGATCATCTGCATATGCTGCTATTTTATAGTGTCCTGAGGGTAGGCTAACGCCCTGTATGCTCCGGTTAGCTCTAATGTAGCAAAGGAGCGGCTCCAGCGTCAAGACGAATATCAAAGGCGACAACGGGCATCCCTGTCTCGTCCCATTTCTAATGTCGAAAGGTTCTGAGGTCGAGCCGTTAATTCCCACCACTGCGGTGGGGCCATGGTATAGGCTAGCTATCCAACCCAGCATGCCATCCCGCAGACCGATGTGTCTTAGGACTCCAAACATAAAGTCCCATTGCACTCTATCAAACGCTTTTTCAGCGTCAGTGGATAGGAGGAGCATAGGGATGCTGCGTTGGGTAGCCAGGCCAATGAGATTTAACGCCTTCGTGGTGTTGTCACGTGCCTCCCTATGGGGCATGAATCCAACCTGGTCCAGGTGTATAACGTGGTGGAGGTGTGGTGCTAGGCGGGATGCCAGTATCTTTGCAAATAGCTTAATATCTGCGTTCAGTAGGGATATTGGCCTGTAGCTGGAGCTAAGTGTGGGGTCTTTACCTTCTTTCGGTATTACTGTGATTTTTGCCTACAGGCTATCCCTAGGGAACGCATTTCCTGAGCCCATTGAGTTGAATACCTCCAACATTCTGGGCGCCAACACCCCCGCAAAGGTTCTGTAATAGACCAGGGGGAACCCGTCCGGTCCCGGCGCCCTCCCCGCGGCCGACTCTTTTAATGCCATTGCCAACTCTTCATGAGAGATCGGGTCCTCCAGCTCGCGGAGTATCTCCGACGGTAGTTTAGGAAGCCCAGACTGCCGGAGGTAGTCAGCTATGTCGGAGGCTCTCTGGCTTGTCCTATCAATGGGTATGTTATAGAGTTCCTCGTAGTAACTCCTGAAAACTCTGGCGATCTCCGCTGTCTTGTGCCTAACCATACCCGTCTTGTCTTGTATTTTGGGGACGTATGTTTTGGCTCTTTCCCCCCTCAGGGCCACGGCCAGCAGGCGACCACACTTATCCCCTGACTCGTAGTAGGCTTTCCTACATTTAATGAGTTGGAGTTTTGCGGAATCGTTGCTTAGCCTGCGCAGTCGGTCCCTGAGTGAGGTCAAAGCCGCCAAGTGTTCGGCAGCCAGCGATTGTTTATGTAGGGCTTCTAATCTCCGAATCTCGCTCAATAGCTCGTTCACAGCCCTGCCCTTTTCTTTTTTGATTCTGGCCCCTTGTTGAATCAGAAGGCCTCTAGCGACACACTTATGCGCCTCCCAAACCATAGCTGGGTTGGACCCTGGCGCGGTGTTCCTGGTAAAGTATTCCCTCAGGTTCTGCTGGAAAGTCTCCTTAAATACAGTGTCCTGAATGAGGGAGCTATTGAGCTTCCAATCCCACGCCCGGGGCGACTGGGTGTGGGCGTATAGGACAAGGCTAACTGGGGCGTGGTCCGAAAGGACAATGTTGCCAATGGCTGCTGTTTTGACTCTCTGAAGCGTGTGGTGTTGGATCAGGAACAAGTCAATTCTAGAGTACATGTTGTGGGGGGGCGAGTAGTACGAGTAGTCTCTGTCATTAGGATGGAGTATGCGCCAGGGATCTACCAGCTGGTGCGAGTGCAGTAATTTCTTAAGCTTACTAAGTTTAGCATAGGGGAGGTAGGTTTGGCCCCTAGATGTGTCGATTAGGGGGTCCAGTGTGAGATTAAGATCCCCTCCGATTACAATCCTTCCCTCTGCGAACTCCGCCATCTTAGTCAAAACGCCCTCCAAGAAATCTACTTGGCCTGTGTTTGGGCAGTAAATGTTTACAAGGGTGAAGGCTTCTGACCACATTCTCCCCTTGACCATGAGCCACCTCCCCTCTCCACCACTCAGCACCCCCGCCTCCTCCCACGGCACTGACCTTGATAGTAGCAGGCTCACCCCACGAGATCGGGAGTCCGGAGAGTAACTGTGGTAGGACACTGGGAACGCTCTGTCTCTCATGGTGGGTGGGTTCGCTGCCCTGAAGTGCGTTTCTTGGAGGAAAGCCACCGAAGCCCTCAGGGCCTTGAGGTTTCGCAGGATCTGTCTCCTCTTCTCTGGCGTGTTCAGTCCCTTCACGTTGAAAGAGACCATGTTGGGCTCACCCATTATGGCTGTGTTGGACAGGAGGGCGGGGAGAGGTCAAAGAGAGTCACCAATGTGGTTACCGATACAGGGAGGGAGCGGGGGGAGAGGGGGGAAAAAGAAAGAGGGCGTAGGCGGAAAACAGGAGGAGGGAGGAAGGGGGAGACAAAAAACAACTTTCTAATACGGATACCAAACAAAACCGGGTAAGCCGGTCAAACCCTCTAAGGAGGGCAACTAAGTAGCGATCTCGCTAAGTCTTTGGCCTATCCCCAAACGGGAGAGGTCAGAGACTGGCCTAAGTGGGGGAACTGTGTCCGGCGGCAGGTGCTGGAGACCGCCCCCCCCCACCGAGAGCAGCTAGTAAGATGGAACATCAAAAAGCAACTTCTGCATTTGAAGACCGACAACAAAACAACTTAGTTAAAAGAAGAAGAAGAGAGGAGAGATCTTGACCGCCAGGCAGGCGACAACCAGCGACACATGAGAGCCATGCTACTGCTTGGGATCTGTGGGCCTCGGCGGTCTCTCTCTCGGTCTTCTTGATCTGCCGACCCCGCGTCTCCTGGGCGCCGACCCCCCCGATCCCCGGGACGGGAAATCAGGAGCGGCGAGCAACCAGTTAGGCACCGGAATCGGGTTGACGTTGAGAAATGCAAACAGTCCCTCTAAGTCTTGGTAGGCTCGGAGGGTGTAAGAGTCTCTGCCCCTGCTAACAATCAGGTGGAGGGGATACCCCCATCTGTACATCGCTCCGGCGTTGCGGATCACATCGAGCACAGGCCGCAGGATTCTGCGCATCTGGAGAGTGCGCCGCGAGAGATCTGGGAATATGGTGACGCTTGCTCCATCAAAATCAAGTGGGCCATGTCTCCATGCCCGCCGTGAAATCTCTTCCTTGGTGGAGTAGTGATGGATACGGCAGACAATGTCTCTTGGTCGGGACGGGTCGCTGCTTGGGGGACCCAGAGCCCTATGGGCCCTATCTATCTCGATCGGAGTATCCGCCGCCCTTTCAAGAAGTTGGTTGAATATCGCTGTTATTATCTGCCTGACGTCCTCTCCCGACGTAGTCTCAGGAATGCCTCGCACACGGAGATTATTTCGCCTGTGCCTGTTTTCCAGGTCGTCATGCTGAAGTTGCATCTGTACTATTTGAGCGGATTGACTCTCTATCCTGGCCGCCATGTTGGCCAGCGCTGCCTCCGTGGCTGTGTGGTTGGAGGAGACTCTGGCGTCTAGAGACTGGAGCTGCCCGCTCACTTCCGCTATCTCCTTTCGGTGCGCCGCCTCATATCTTCTAATCAGGGCTTCAAAGTCTGCTTTGGTAGGAATGGACCTAAGGAAGGAGAGTGTCTCTTGATGTATGTTACCCGCTCCCACTGCCTCCAGACACGCTTCCGCTCCCGTTGCCGTCGGTGAGCTGAGGTATGAGGACTGGGGCGGCATCTCAATCACCGGCGGGGATTCTACAGTCGGCGGCGACAGACGGTCCCGGAGAAGAATGGGCGTTCCCCGCAGGGGCGTGAGTGGAGGCGTCGGCTCCCGTCTTGGTTGCGAGCATTGCAGGGCATCAGGGGTGTAATCCATCACCCTCCTTTTATTCTCCACTGGGGATTCTGCGGGGGTGCGCTGGGCACTGCCACTCGGTCTGGGCTCGTTTCCAGGGGCACTCCTGGCTCTCTGCTTTCTCTGGGGGAGGGGGGTGGACGGCAATTGTGTCAGTGGGCCGGGCGTCCCGATGTCGCGCCCTGTTGAGCGCTGTGGGCGATCGGTGGCTGTGAAGCCGTAGCTCTCCAGTCTGCCCAGGGAAGGGGCCTCCTTTAATGCCTGTGGGGCCTGTTTAGCAGGACCTTGGCAGACCAGGGGAGTAGTGGTCGGTGCCTGCCCTGCGCTTTCACCAGGTGGGGCGCTCAACTGCCCAGAGTTCCCTCCCTGCAAGGGGCAGTGGTGCTGCAGGGTCAGCAAGTTCATGGCCAGCTTAGATTTTCTAGCTCGCCCGCCCACTTCTTGCCACTCTCCCGGCTCCTCAGTTGCCTGTGCTGGGGTTTGTGGGGGCGCATCTAATGGTGTCAGGGCAGTGCTGCTGCGGTCTCCCCCCTCCGCCCTCCGGGCTCCTATATTGTGCACTTCACTCCTCTGCCTCCCCTCAGTGGAGCCCTCCTCACCTCTATGCTGCTGCAGCGGCTGGGTCCTCGTCTTCTGCGGGCGGCACGGGGCCGCATGTGAGACCGTCGGGGACGCCGCCCCTTCTGTGTCCGCTCCCGGCGCCTGGAGCCCTTCGCCGGGGCTTACTCTAGCTGCCTCCTCGTCGGGCATCATATCTGTCTCCGCATCCGCGGTGAATGGAGCCGCTGAGCCGCCAAGCGGGAGCTGGACATCCAGTCCTTCTGGCTCCTCCGGACCGCTGGAGTCTGGGGATGGCGGGATCGGCGCCATGACTGCTCCCACGTGTTCCCGCGGGTCTTCTCTCCTCGCCGGCAAAGCACGGGAGCCCGTAGCAAGCCGCCTCTTCTTCTCCTTCCCTCTTCTCCCCTTCATGGGGCAGTCGGTGAGCAGGTCTTCAGCGGGTAAGTCGCCGCTAATTAAGGCTTTTCTCCCGGTGGGGTCAGGAGCCCAAGGGATCACGTCCTCACCATCCGCGAGCCAGGCCACGCCCCCCAAAATCTGATATTTTTCGTTCGTTCAGATAACTTACGTTGTTGGGATGGGCTTGCGTCTGAGTCAGAGAGCTGATTTCCGACGGGCCACCACCCTATAAATCTGTTTCATTTCCGATCCACTTACGGGACCTTTGAGAGCTCGGATTGCTATTGTTGAACATGTTTTGCGGCTATGTGGAGGAGTCTGCGCGCCTTTATCACCAAGGCATTGCATGTATCAGCATGGCCGAGGCCATAAATTGTATAGCAATGCATACCTGAATCAATTTCATGTATGCCTTATAGATGCATTTTAATGCTGACCTTAATTAGTCCTTAGCATGTAAACATTTATTTTCCCACACATCCATATAATTGCTAGATTTTTTTAGACTTATGTCCTTTGTGAATTATATTTGGTTTGTTGAACTTGAATCTTAATTTGTTGTAGGAGTTATTGTTTTAGTCGGTTACCTTTGCTTTGTGTAATTATTTTATATTTGGTTGCAGGAACCGCAAGATGTGCCACTCACACAACATACAAGCAGTGTTTGGTCCAGCTATGCGATTCCTCAGTGTTCTTGCAGGGCATCCAGGGTCGTCCCATGATGCTTATATATTGCAGAGCTCGGCTTATTTCGTCAGTTTGAGTCAGGAGAATTATCTGGTGGATGGCTCCTGGGTAAGTTTGCTCACATTCCATCAATCCATTTTCACTGTATGGCAATGAATATAGTTGATGACTCATGTCTTAACCTATGGCTGTTTTTAGCCCTTGATGACATGTTAAACAATATTGTAGCTTAGAATGTGTATTTTGTGTTAGTATTTTTAAATTCTTTCAGGGGATCCTGGATATCCACTCCTGCCCTTGCTCCTGATGCCCGTTCTTTGCCTGCAGAATGCGGGCCAGGGGTTCTCTAATCGGGCACTATGCAAAACCCGGGCCGTGGTGGCGAGGGCCCTCTGGCTTTTGAAGTCCAGATTTAGGTGTTTGGACCATACGGGGGGGGGGGGGGCACTGCAGTATGACCCCAACAAGGTTATACCAATATTTTAATTTACATTTTTTAACAGGGACCACACGTGCCAGAGTGGCACAACTGAGTGTCAGGGTCCTTCAGTTGGTGGGCGAGATGCAGGAGCTGCGCAACTTGTTGGGGACCACAGATGAAGAATAATGTTATGTGACCCGCCATTGCTATGCATTTTGTTTTTATAATTTGTAAAATTTTTACATTTTCTACATTTTTAAAAATGTTATATTTTATGATGGAATAAAAAAAAAAAGTTACAGTGTCATTTCATTTACAAAATACATTAACACAAAACTAATGGGCCCAGAAATATTTAAAGATGAATATTCACATGACCGAGAAGTGATTTGGGTACGTTTTAGGGGGCTAAAATGGAAGAAGAACCTAACCGCGAAGTGGTTTGGGTGAGCTTTAAGGGTCCAAAAGGGAAGATGGAGGATAGTGCTAAGTGGTTTGGGTGAGCTTTAATGGTCCAAAAGGGAAGATGGAGGATAGTGCTAAGTGATTTAGCTAAACATTGTAGTAAAAGTGAGGGTGGCAAATATGTAGGCGAGCACTTTAATGAGTTAAGTTTGTAGTGCACAGGCGCAAGATCGTAAGGATTTCCGTATGGACGACTATCTATTGAAAAAGGGAAACAGAATCTAACGGGAAGCGTAAAGGATTCGTTGGAGGATACGATGGGAAAAGGGCAAAAACGAAAGCCTACGTTGTAACATGTGAAAATGAAACGGAAAAGTCACGCTGGAAAATGACATCCTCGTATTCGTAATCTGCCATACGAACGGACAGAAACTTTACATGCATAGAATCGCTCGTACACTCATACGAGAACGGAAACATTTAAAAAAAAAACAGATCGGCACTAAAACAGAAGTTTTTTTTTTGTCTCTCTGAATCGAGCCTAATGAGTGGAGGCATATATTACTAACAATGTTTTTCTGTTTGCTTTGCAGGTTCCTGGCCATGGACGTAGTGAAGATTATTCAGTGTCCCACCCTCCTGTATTTTACAGGAAAATGATACAGAAAATGATAGCACTACATAAGTAAACAATAATAATAATAACAATGTTTTTGCTTGCTTTGCAGGTCCCTGGCAACGGACATCATGCATCGATTATTTACAATTATCCCTCTTCAGTGATTGGTGGCACCAGTGAACCCAGACTTGTCATCTGTGCACTGTATGAAAAAATGCCATGCTGGTGAGATCCTTAGCGCCAGCTTTTTCAGTGCTCAGTCTCTGGGCATGGTGGGCAGTAATAGCAAGGATCTGATCGTTGATAGTTTCTCCCTCTTCTCCTGGCTGTCGGGCTGTGTGACCACCACCTATTCCCCGAAATCTGATTGCTTTCAGTTCACGTTGGGTCTAGGACTTCACAATCACCCCTCAGATTGTCTTTCACCCAATCCTCCCCGCTACCCTCCTTCTCAGCCTCCACATTGCAGGAAAGCCACAGCAGTTGTTGGGCATCTGGGAACCCCTATATCTGCAACTAGGGCAGGAGCAGGTCGTTGGGCCACAGAATCCCAACTAGTGTCATCATAGACAGGGCCGGCGTCAGCACCTGGCAAGGCAGGGCAGCTGCTGGGGGCCCCCACCCTCCAGGGGTGCATCACCTGCAGCACCATGGCCACCTCCCTGGGAGTGGCTTGTAAGAGACAATTAGCAGATATTTTTTCTCACCCTGTTTATGAGCAGCCTGTCCATTGAAGTGGTGTGAAAAGGACAATTAGCAGAGGTTTCTTTGTCCCTAGTGTCCCTCAGTATGTGAGGCACCTGTCCTGGAAAGGGCAATGAAATGGACAGTTAGCTTTGCAAATGGACTCCCCCACCTTACTCATCTGGTCAATAAAATATCTATTCCCTAATTTTTAAATTTGTTGATATTATTTTGAGTACTTTCCCAAGCCCATTTTGTGCAGGGCAATCACTCTGCTACTACCCAAATTGACCTCTGAGACCTATTATAATATATATATATATATATATATATATATAACATTTTATTTTTATTTTTTATTTATTTTCGGACGTATTTGTGCAGGGCAATCACCCTGGTGTTCCCTTTAATTTGCAACCCTCTAACCCCTGATAACCCCCATTCTACAGCCATTTTTGGGCTCCCAAGTTCGGGTCCCTATTGACTTCAATGGGGTTCGGGTCTAGGTCGAGTTAAAGAGACCCAAACCAAACATCAGCAGATCAGGATTCGAGCAGGCTGGGAGAGATCAGGATCAGCGCAGTGACTTGAGCAGGCTGAAAATACGAAGTGACTTGGGCAGGCTGAGAGAGATCAGGATCTTGGGGTGACTTGGGCATTCTGAGAGAGATCAAGATCTGGGGGTAACTTGGGCAGGCTGAGAGAGATCAGGATTAGGGGGGTCACTTGGGCAGGCTGGGAGAGATCAGGATCTGCGGGTGACTTGGGCAGGCTGGGATAGATCAGGATCTTGGGGTGACTTGGGCAGGCTGAGAGAGATCAAGATCTGCGGGTAACTTGGGCAGGCTGAGAGAGATCAGGATTGGGGGGGTCACTTGGGCAGGCTGGGAGAGATCAGGATCTGGGGGTGACTTGGGCAGGCTGGGATAGATCAGGATCTTGGGGTGACTTGGGCAGGCTGAGAGAGATCAAGATCTGCGGGTAACTTGGGCAGGCTGAGAGAGATCAGGATTGGGGGGTCACTTGGGAAGGCTGGGAGAGATCAGGATCTGCAGGTGACTTGGGCAGGCTGAGAGAGATCAGGATTGGGGGGGTCACTTGGGCAGGCTGGGGGAGATCAGGATCTGGGGGTCACTTGGGCAGGCTGGGATAGATCAGGATCTTGGGGTGACTTGGGCAGGCTGAGAGAGATCAAGATCTGCGGGTAACTTGGGCAGGCTGAGAGAGATCAGGATTGGGGGGGTCACTTGGGCAGGCTGGGAGAGATCAGGATCTGCGGGTGACTTGGGCAGGCTCAGAGGGATCAGCATCAGGAGATGTGTCTTGGGCAGGCTGAGAGAGATCAGGATTGGGGGGTCACTTGGGCAGGCTGGGGGAGATCAGGATCTGGGGGTGACTTGGGCAGGCTGGGATAGATCAGGATCTTGGGGTGACTTGGGCAGGCTGAGAGAGATCAGGATTGGGGGGTCACTTGGGCAGGCTGGGAGAGATCAGGATCTGCGGGTGACTTGGGCAGGCTCAGAGGGATTAGCATCAGGGGATGTGTCTTGGGCAGGCTGGGAGAGTACAGGATTAGGGAAGTGACTTGGGCAGGCTGAAAGAGATATGGAGTGACTTGGGCAGGCTGGGATAGATCAGGATCTGGGGGTGACTTGGGCAGGCTGGAATAGATCAGGATCTGGGGGTGACTTGGGCAGGCTGGGATAGATCAGGATCTGGGGGTGACTTGGGCAGGCTGAGAGAGATCAGGATTGGGGGGGTCACTTGGGCAGGCTGGGGGAGATCAGGATCTGGGGGTCACTTGGGCAGGCTGGGATAGATCAGGATCTTGGGGTGACTTGGGCAGGCTGAGAGAGATCAAGATCTGCGGGTAACTTGGGCAGGCTGAGAGAGATCAGGATTGGGGGGTCACTTGGGCAGGCTGGGGGAGATCAGGATCTGGGGGTGACTTGGGCAGGCTGGGATAGATCAGGATCTTGGGGTGACTTGGGCAGGCTGAGAGAGATCAAGATCTGCGGGTAACTTGGGCAGGCTGAGAGAGATCAGGATTGGGGGGTCACTTGGGCAGGCTGGGGGAGATCAGGATCTGGGGGTGACTTGGGCAGGCTGGGATAGATCAGGATCTGGGGGTGACTTGGGCAGGCTGGGATAGATCAGGATCTGGGGGTGACTTGGGCAGGCTGAGAGAGATCAGGATTGGGGGGGTCACTTGGGCAGGCTGGGGGAGATCAGGATCTGGGGGTGACATGGGCAGGCTGGGATAGATCAGGATCTTGGGGTGACTTGGGCAGGCTGAGAGAGATCAAGATCTGCGGGTAACTTGGGCAGGCTGAGAGAGATCAGGATTGGGGGGTCACTTGGGCAGGCTGGGGGAGATCAGGATCTGGGGGTGACTTGGGCAGGCTGGGATAGATCAGGATCTTGGGGTGACTTGGGCAGGCTGAGAGAGATCAAGATCTGCGGGTAACTTGGGCAGGCTGGGAGAGATCAGGATCTGCGGGTGACTTGGGCAGGCTCAGAGGGATCAGCATCAGGAGATGTGTCTTGGGCAGGCTGAGAGAGATCAGGTTTGGGGGGTCACTTGGGCAGGCTGGGGGAGATCAGGATCTGGGGGTGACTTGGGCAGGCTGGGATAGATCAGGATCTTGGGGTGACTTGGGCAGGCTGAGAGAGATCAAGATCTGCGGGTAACTTGGGCAGGCTGGGATAGATCAGGATCTGGGGGTGACTTGGGCAGGCTGAGAGAGATCAGGATTGGGGGGTCACTTGGGCAGGCTGGGAGAGATCAGGATCTGCGGGTGACTTGGGCAGGCTCAGAGGGATTAGCATCAGGGGATGTGTCTTGGGCAGGCTGGGAGAGTACAGGATTAGGGAAGTGACTTGGGCAGGCTGAAAGAGATATGGAGTGACTTGGGCAGGCTGGGATAGATCAGGATCTGGGGGTGACTTGGGCAGGCTGGAATAGATCAGGATCTGGGGGTGACTTGGGCAGGCTGGGATAGATCAGGATCTGGGGGTGGCTTGGGCAGGCTGAGAGAACTCAGGATCCGGGGATGTGTCCTGGGCAGGCTGGAAGAGTACAGGATTAGGGAAGTGACTTGGGCAGGCTGGGAGAGATTAGGATCTGGGGGTGACTTGGGAAGGCTGGAAGAGATCAATATTTACTATATAGTGAGAGGATTAAAATGTGCTGGTACGTGGTTCCCATGCCCTGGATACATTTGTATAAATAGTAGTGATGTAGCAACTCCCACCCCCTTTACTCTTATATACCATTCTCTATCTTACTCTCTGTCCTTATCGCCTCTTTTTGTATCTCAACTCCACAGTCCCTCCTCATCCTCCTTTCTATTGACAGATGCAGCTTTCTTTATTGCACTAGGGCATTGTGCTATCTTGAAATCTTAAATGCTTTTCAATGGCTTCTCTGTGATATATCACAATATTTCACAATGGAATGAGCTGGGATGTGACGGTTGCTACATCTGTATGTTCCTTTTTTTTTTTTTTTTCCAAATTCCCTCCTTCGCCTTTTAGGTACACTTTCCATCCATCTCCCTTTCACATTCACACCCCCCTCACCCATGTCACCATTTCCCTATTGATTCACCGTGTCTGTTTTCCTCTCTTTTTCCACATTCCTTTTTCATATTCAAAAAGACAAGAAAGCAGCCAATACCTGACTTGTTATTTAATGTCTACAAATAGTGTATTAGGATATTTCAGAAAATAAATAAATATAAAGGGCGTAGCTACACAGAAACAAAGCAGCCCATCAAACAAGGAAACCTATGAGATGTAATGAATCACTGCAGCCACTGGAGTTCCCCCTCCTTCTTAGTTTGTAGCAATATAAGGTATAATAGGCTTACATACAATGAAAATCAGTTTGTAGCAAGTAAGTGTATCCAATGAGTCAGTGGCATAGGTAAATCTAGTACCCTTCAAGCAGATTAGTAGCAAGTAATAGTAGACCAGTATGTAGAAAAGAGTAAATAGGGCATTACCTATATACCATAGGCCCGTAGGCTCAAAGTAAGCTGGTAGTTTGGAAGTTTTTTTTTTTATGTTATATTTTTTATTGAAGAGGCATACATGTTCAGTGCATCGGTTTACAGAGGTATATATATATATATATATATATATATATATATATATATATATATATCAGGCAAATCTGCAATCAACCTAGGGCAACATAGCGCTGAGAGTATCCCCAGTCTCGATAGAAGATCTAGGCGATACCTGGAGAAGGCCTATTTCTTTCGTTTTCCAACCACCTTCCTCGACCATATCAGTGACCAGCCAGAGGAGCGCCCTTTTTACCCGTCCTCACTTTTTAAGTACAATATGATTATTAAACATGAAGTCTGTCGACCATGCCTCCTCTTTTTTGTTATCACAATGATGGTAGTTTGGAAGTTTGTATGTTCAGTAAGTAGCAAGAAGTATTAAAGTTATACCCATACCAAATAGGCTCTAATAGGCAAAAGACATCAAAACATGCACCATATGTAAAATACACAAGTAACAGTGACAAGTAGTGTGCATATAATAGGCCAAAGAAGCAAAGGTTCTTACATGGTGTATGAAAGGGGAAAACCCCAATGTTATGACCCAATCTATCCCTTCCTTACAGAGAGATAAGAAGCTATCTAAAGATTCCAGAGCCATCCATTGGTCTTCCGCTTGTGGGATTCCCCCCCCCCCCCCACCCGACCAGGTGTTGCAAAACACTGGAAGCTCCCTCTGTGATGTAAACTATCCGGAGCAACAGTGGGCGCATCTCCGCAGCAGCTCCCGCACCCAGCCATCGAGGTAGGCGGTTAAGAGCTCACTTGCACCTGATAGTGCAGCTACTTTTTCTCCTGATTGCCGAGCTCAGAGCCGTTTGACATGGGAAAGATGAGATTTTAGTGGGTGATCTGGGGGGTTTCACAAACCAGGGCATCTAAAGTTGGGATGCCCTGGGGGGGGGGGCAATGAACAAAGCTCAGGATAGTAAATATTATTTATTTATATATTTGTTCTGCTTTAAGTACACTTGTCTCTTAGGCATTTGGTGCATACAGCGCTTTAATCACAAATGGCTGTGTTTATGTGTACACAATAGTTGCATTGCATCAGAAGTAGAGGAAGCAGGGGAGTGCCAGACATGACTTATTTACTAGGAGTGTCCTCTGTAGTCATCCAAACTAAAACTCTCACCTATTTTTCTCATCCAGTATACCTGAAATCATTAGCTGGGATTCTATTCTGACTGGTGATTATTATTTGCATTTGTGTTTTTTTAAATCACTCCAACACAGTCTCTTATTTGTTAGGTGGGAACTTTTAGAAGCCTCCTTGTTTTGTCTACCTAGGAAAATACCATTTTGTGAGATACTCACCTGTAAAGTGGTTATTACGAGTTTGTCACACCCCCCACTTCCCGATATTCATGACACTTGGGAACCCGGCCTGTAGAGGGCGATCTTGCAGAGATGACATGGAAAAAAGGAGCCCCTCCTAGTCCATAAGTACTGGGTTCCTCCCTCAGTCTTTTTAAACAGCAGTGAAGAACCAGGAAGAGCCAATTATATTGAATAATTGTAAAATTATATGAGAATAATAATACCAAATAAAGGATCCCTTAGAACAAAAAGAGCCAATTATATTCAATAATTGTAAAATTATATGAGAATAATAATACCAAATAAAGGATCCCTTAGAACAAAAAGAGCCAATTATATTCAATAATTGTAAAATTATTTGAAATAATAATACCAAATAAAGGATCCCTTAGAGCAAAAAGAGCCAATTATATTTAATAATTGTAAAATTATTTGAAATAATAATAATAATCACCATACAAAGGATCCCTCGAACAAAAAAGGGCGGGGGAAATGGGGTGTGTGACATACTCGTAATAACCATTTTACAGGTGAGTATCTCACAAAATGGTATTATTCCTAGTATGTCACACCCCCCACTTCCCGATATTCATGACACTTGGGACATCCAATAGCAGTGTCTATAATGGGTGGGGATCCCAAAGGAATAATGCATAACTTAAATTACTGCAGCTTGCAGAACTTTGCGGCCAAAAAAAGCATCCGCTGAGGCCCGCACATCAACCTTGTAAAACTTAGAAAAAGTATGCACAGAAGACCAAGTCGCAGCCTTGCAGACTCGTTCAACAGAAGCTTGGTGCTGAAAAGCCCAAGAGGCTCCAATAGCACGAGTAGAATGAGCGGTGACACGAAAAGGGGGAACCTTCACCTTCGCCATATAGGCCCCAATGATAGCCTGACGTATCCACTTACTAAGGGAAGATTTGGCAGGAGCAAAACCCTTCTTGGGCCCAGAAGGCACAACAAAAAAGGCATCTGTCTTGCGGAAGGCCGAGGTAGTAACTTAATAATACTTAACACAACGAACTACATCCAAAGAATGTAAGACCCTTTCCTTGTCGTTATTAGGTTTAGGACACAAGGAAGGAAGAACTATATCCTGATTTAGGTGGAAAGCAGACACCACCTTAGGAAGGAAATCAGGTTTAAAACGGAAAACAACCTTATCTTGATGCCTCTCAAAATAAGGGGCTTGAATAGACAAAGCAACCAAAAAGGCAACCTTCTGAGTAAGAATAGGAAGAGGAATATCCTGCAATGGCTCAAAGGGAGCAGCTTGCATAGCCAAAAGCACCAAACTAAGATCCCAAACAGGAAGGAAAGGCTTTCTGGGAGGCCGCACATGCGCGACTCCTTGGAAAAAGGTCTTAACCAAAGGATGAAGAGCAAACGATCTTTGAAAGAAAATTGCCAAGGCAGAGACTTGCCCTTTCAAAGTACTAATCTGTAATCCCATATCCAGACCAGTTGCAGATATTCCAGAATTCTAGGAATAGAAAATACTCTACAGGCCAAAGCCCTGGATTCACACCAATCAATATAGGACCTCCAAGTCCTGTAATAAATTACAGAGGAAGACTTCTTCCTAGCTCTAATAAGAGTCTGAATAACCACATCAGAAAGACCTTCTTCTTTCAAGATGGAGACTTCAGCAGCCATGCCGTCAAAGCCAGCGATGGTAAATTGCACCTCCTCCAGTGCTAGCTTGCACACCACCTTGCTGATCATGGAGAATGGGGGAAACAGATATAGGAACCCCAGATGCTTCCAGGCTAGAGACATGGCATCCGCTGCCACTGCCAGAGGATCCTGGGTTCCAGACACAAAAGCTGGCAGCTTGTGATTGTGACGAGAAGCAAACAGGTCCAACCGTGGAGTCCCCCACTTGTGACAGAGGAACTGAAAGACCCTTGGATTGAGAGACCATTCTCCCTGGCGAGAACATCCCCTGCTCAGGGAGTCTGCCTCCACATTCTCTATCCCCGGAATGTAAACTGCTGATATGCAGGGAACATTGATCTCTGCCCACTGAAGGATCAGAGACACTTCCCGGAGGGCACCCCAACTGCGAGTCCCTCCCTGGTGATTGATGTAGGCAACAGCTGTTCGATTGTCTGACCGAATCTGAACTGGCAGACCCTGTAAGCCAGGGGGGAAGTTCCCCCTCACAGTTATGGGCCAATGAGCCCAGAGTTCAGGGCTGGGCCAGTGAGCCCTAAGTTAGGGAATATTAGGCTAGATGCCCTGATCCAATCACACGCCGCATCCCATGTGCACCAATCACACTCCTATCCTCCATCTGTCTGTCCCTATAAAGGTTTCTGTCGGTCAGTTGCTCGGCGCCTGTGACAGCGCCTTGTATCTAGTTTTGACCTCTGTGTAATTGTCATTGATCTTGTTGCCGACCACCGCCTGAACCGACCATCCTCGATCTGAAACCCTGTTGCCGACCACCGCCTGAACCGACCATTCTCGATCTGAACTCCTGTTGCCGACCTCCGCTTGAACCTTGACCACGAGTTGCCTAATCCTTTGTACCGCCACGATCTCTGTCTTCCCGCTGTCGACCTCTGGCCTGTCTCTGGACTTCCGTCACCCACGCTCTCGCTATCGGTTCTCCAGACCTCTCACATATAAGCTCACATCCTTTGAGCCATTAAGTCCTGGGGGCAACCGATCCCGGGTAGGCGTACCTTGCGTCCCGGCAAGCGGGGGCTCCTACAGGTGAAGCTGGCTGTGGAGATTGGGGGTTGTGAGCTTATTAAAAGGGCTGGAGTTACCCTGAGCGTGACAAGTAGGAGATGAGGCATTAGCCGCAGGCCCTGAAGCCTGGGCCTCAGTTTGCTGCATATTAGTTAATTGTGCACGAGGGACGCAAAGAATTGCGTTATCCCCAACAAGGGATGCCCCACATCCAAAACATTGCAGAGTCTGTGCAGAGGGAATTGCATGTCCGTTATCCTGGGATGCCTCCATATGGTGTTTAGTATTATACTATAATTGATTATAGTCGCCAAGTATATATGGGATTTACGCAATTGCTACCCGGGATACCCCTTTAAATAGTCCCAAGTGGGAGGATTGAAACACAAATGGACCCCCAAATAAGGCTTAAGGGCTTTTTTTTTTTATATATAAGGACCAGGAGAAACCCCTTTTTAAATAAGGAGTTTCCACCTACAGAGAAAACAAAAAAACAGTCACCAAATGCACACAATATAAATAAATGACAGAAAAAAACTCCCTTCAGCCAAGCTGAAGGGTACTCACAGCCCGTGCAATAAGCTCACATCATGAGGTAAGGACACAGGAGAGCAGGAAACAGGAAGTCAAACAGAGCATACCAGGTGCTCTCTGAATAAAAGCATGCCTAAGCCCCGCCCACTTCCAGGATCACATGGCCAAAAATGGAGGGAAAATTCAAATCTGAACACAGCCAGAAACAAAGAGCTTTAATAGGTAAGCAAAAAATGCTGCCTAGACAGAGATAGGAAAATCTAAATAAAACATTTCCTATTAAATAGTATAGTAAAACATACATAATAAAAATAAGAAATAAAGACTTATTTTATATATCCCTTTTTTTTTTTTTTGTGTGCATGGTGACAAATAAGCCCAGATAACGCCCCTCCCTTCCCCCCTCCTTTTTACCCAGCAGGGTTAAAGGAGAACTAAGGGGAGAGGATAGAAATGCACCCATAAGGCACAAGGGGATTATAAAGGGACAGGGGCATCCCATGCCGGGAACACCAAACCGGAAACCGCCTACCCACATTTGGGTCTCACGGGGGAGTAATACTCCTGTATACACCAGAGGGTGTATGTATCTACCTTTGCCTGAACCACACAGCCAGGGCTGGGAGGCATACAATATAACCAAACAGGTTTAAAGAGTTTCAGACAGAAATAGAGCAAAAAAGGGGCCGGGAGCAAGCCCGGCTACCTGCAGCTTGAAGGAGAGTCATCTTCTGAATGCTTCGCCGACTGCAGAGACGAAAAGACTGAGGAATAGTGGGAGGAACCCAGTACTTATGGACCAGGAGGGGCTCCTTTTTTCCATGTTATCTCTGCAAGATCGCCCTCTACAGGCCGGGTTCCCAAGTGTCATGAATATCGGGAAGTGGGGGGTGTGACATACTAGGAATATAAAGCCTGGCTGTTTTCTATGGGTGAGGAAAGTAATCAGTCCAGTGGGATACATGTTCAGGGAATTAGCAGAACAGGCTCTGTATGAGGCGACACCAGCTTGTAGTGGGGCCTGATTTTCAAGAGTATGTTCTAAAGAGTGGGATCTATCCCAGATGGAGCAGGGGTGTACATACCATAGGGAAACTGCAGGCACATGCCCCAAGGCCCGTGGAAGAAGGGGGCCTGGCACACACTGCCTCCATAACATCTGCGGTATGTACCTGCTCCAAATACTTACTTAGCCATGCCGCTCTAGGATGCGGGCCCACACTCTGCACCTCGCACGGGCCCTGCCTCTCTGCTGGTGGTGCACGCGCGCCCCCCCGCTCTGCTGTTTCCAAGCACTCCATCTCCCTGCCGTTGCCATGCACAGGCCCAGCACCTCTGTTGGCACCATGCAAGCTCCCGGCATCACTGTCGGCGCCGCAAGCATGCCCTGTGGCACTTTCCATCACCTCTCCAAAGGCATTTGCGGACCAGGCCGGTGAGTGTTGGGGGGGTAGGGTCAGCTGAGGGGGTCAGCTGATGGGGGCTGTGCTATAGGGCCCCATCAGGGCTATGTATGATCCGGGGACGGGGTATGTCCCAGAGAAGGAACATTATGACTTCTCATTCAACACCTGATGAAACTCTTGGGTCTTGGAGTATAACAGCCAGTGGGCCAGCTGAGTGACCACTACTGGCAAAGCATTTTGACAAAACTGTTGTTTGTTGGTGGTTAATTTGCAGCCATATTGACTATTAAATCGGCCCCACACCCATTTTCTACATAATAGGTGTGGGGCCACATTGTCACAGTCTCAGGGAGTATCCCCCGCACATAGACCTCCGAAGTCCTATCCTGAACTTTTGAATTGGGGGTGGCAATTCAAGCGGAACAAAACCCAGGAACTTGACTATCTCAGGTTTTGTTCCCAGGATAATCCTGAACTGGCATGCCCCTGCTGTGTGAAACCCCCAGAAAGTCAGTATTGACTCACCTCTCCTTGGACCAACGGTGCATGCACCAGCTCTTGTTCAATGAGAGCAGTTTGCCCTGACTAGATCATTCAGCAAACAACTGTCATTGAAATTAATGGTGAGCGCAAGTGGCTGCATCCTCACCAGTACCCGATTCCGGTCCAGACTATCTGAATGGCTGGGACAGGAACGTGCCTGCAGTGTGAGGATGCAGGGTATGCGCCAGCTTGTGCTCTCCATTGAAAACAATGAGAGCCGTTTGCCAAATTACATATGCACAGCAAACAGCTCTGATCGGATGAGAGCCCGTACATGCGCCATTGGCGCAGAGGAATAGTGAATACCGCCCCCCGGGGGAAAGCCAGCCCTGGAGTCTTGGTTTTGTTCCATCTAAGCTTTTTTGGGGGCCATTGTGAATCATTGCCCCAGGTGCAGAAAAGCCAAGCTACGGCTCTGCCAGTGTCATAAGGGGCTCCTTTAGCTGCTGTATCCCTTCCCAGACCAGTGACCCACTGCAGCCTCATTGATACATTGATGTGTCAGTGAAATCACGTGCCCCGCCCCTTGGCAGGAAGTGAGCCCCGATCATGTGCTGCTGCTGAGCAATGATTGGTGGCTGAGGTAACTCCACCCCCCGCACAGATACTTCCTGTGTACAGGCTGCTTCAGCGCTGTGTAAAGCAGATGACAGGAATCAGGTGGGACGTGGCTTTGCTTGTGCTTGCATTCACAGCCCTGTCCCTACCTCCAGCTGTTATGGGGCTCTGGGGGGATCCTGCACACTACCTGTTTTGGGAATTCTGGACACCTTTGACAGCCACTCGAGCTCTGACTGCCAAGTCTCTGCATGTAAACAAATCCGCTTGCAGAGCATTACATATGCACAGACAATGGCTCTGATTGGACCAGAACCCACAAATGCATCGTAGGACCGGGAAGAAGCCAGTTTGTTCTGGCAATCTAGGGGGTTTCACACAGCGGGGCATGCCAATTCGGGACAGGGAATAAAACCGGGGATTGTCAAAATCCTGGGTTTTGTTTCACTTAAAAGCTGAAGGTGGTTGTTGGATGTTGAGGTCTTATTTACCATTAAAGCGGCAAAAAAGCTGTACCAGCCAGTCCTGTATTCTAAATGATTCCATGGATGGCCGCTAACCTGCCCCCCAGGGCATCCAAAATAGAGTTGCCCTGCCTTGTGAAACCCCCTCTCCTTTACTGGCGGTCCCCACATTGCTTTCTCTTCCAGGGGCCAAACTGGGATGCCCCAAAAAGAGGGAGACCAGCAGTCTCATAGGGGTTGAATTAGAGCCAGGTGAGAAAACGCACTCCTTTTTAGGAGCGAAAACTGCCATTCTACCCGATTCAACAACTGGATGTAAATTTTCATCAGGTGTTGAATCACCCCCAATGTAGAAAATGAAAGTGAATGGCAGTTTTCTCTCCTAAAAAAGGAGTGAGTTTTCTCGCCTGGCCTGGTTCCCTCTCCCGCTGGTCAAATAATACAAATTCATATAAATATGCTAGATGGCAAAAAGAGGGGTTGTCCCAAACAAAATCCTAGCTAAGCTCAGTCTTTTACACGGAGGGAGACATGCTTTTTACATGCCATTCTGCTTTTACAGGGGAGGACTTGGAATAATGTCCTTATTGAGATTACAATGCTTCTGATGTGTGTAAATAGGTTTACCCATGATGCAATGCTTTGAGCAAGAAACGAGCAGCTAGAAGTGACCACTTCACCCCTGTAAAAGTGAAATGGTATAAAACTCCATCACCCCGGTATCTACCTGTAGGAGAAAATCACGAGCTGTGTGGACTATTTTTTCAGTTGTGGCTAACACTGTATAAAAAGGACACACAGTATAAAAGGTATAATATTGTATTTATTTTAACTGGAAAAATGTATATACACGTAATCTAGTTGTAATGGCTGCTGGTGGCTTTGCTAGGACTGGCTGGCTTCAGTAGGATGCACCTCCTCCCCACACTCGAAGCGTATAAAATCCAGCACTTGTACACCATGTGGCTGCAGATATTGTCCCACTGTCAGGCCGGGCTCCAGTAGGAAGGGTTGGGCCAGCATCCTGGTCTCCGTCTCCCCAGTAGACTCATCCTCCAGGGACCCTACGGCCAAGGGGTTCATGCCCACCACATGCTGGCCCAGTCTACGCCCCAATTCGGACACGTTGCTTTTAGAGTCTTTATTTGGCACACATATAACCAGGGCTCCATATTTTCCAAATGCCATATTAGCCAAGGAAGGCATGTCCGCAGGGAGGGAGCCATGCATGTATGAGCCGATAAACATGTTGGAAGGCACGGTGAGCCAGGCAGCCCTTTTCATGGTCATGTTCTCGCCCAGTTTTCCTGCAAAACAAAAGTGCACATAAAACCAAGTGCAACCGCCAAACTATTTACTGGCCACATCAGTATAGTGAGTAATGTGCCGTTCAAGAGAAAGGTAAGTAAAGGGCGTATACCAATTGTCATGGCAAGAAGGTCTTTCAGCGAGGACTCCTCTGTCTTTAATTGTAAACACTCTTCACCAGTGAGGAAACCCTTCAACACAGAGAAGAAAATCTGTATTAAATAACGCTGTGTGCAATAATGGTTATTCATGTATAAGGGCTGTCTAAGCAAAGTAGTGCCTATACAGGTAGTCCTCGACTTGCGACGTTGATCCGTTCTTACGCGGCGTCGTAAACCGAATTTCGATGTATGTCGGATCATACGTTCATACAGTACCATAATAACAGTACAGTACTGCAAACACTTAGCCTATCCAAACACCTATCCATGGTGATGGCCTTCCTTTTCTTTGGTGCACTGGTATCAGATGAGTCTACCTTTCGTTTGGGAGCCATAATGAAGGGTGTTATGGCGTGCAGGAGACTCGTTTTTCTCATGTACAGTAACCGGGTACAGTGTGCAGTACTCTATGACTTCCGGCGCACGTACAGTTTGACTTACGACGCAGAACCGCGTAAGTCGGAATGAGACGCCGTATAAAGCGTCGTAACCACGAAACGACGTAACTCGAGACAGTTGTAACCCAAGGACTACCTGTATAACAACTCTACCATGAGGCACCCGAATGACCCCTCTTCCCTTGCCTCACACAGTGACCAGAACTTACCTATCCTAAACCCTACTCCCATCCACTAAACATTTAAAGTAGACCTTAAAGGAACACTCACCATCGCGAAAAATGGCTCAATAATAAAAATCTATATAAATATGATGGAAGTGGAGGGGTCACTTTTACACCCGACATCAGGAAATATCCAGCCAAACTGGTTTACTTTATTTAGTCACGGGTGACAGGCTCTGTCACATCTCATAGTCTAAACCTGTCACCCCTGGATTTTATTTCTACCATGAGAAGAAAGACACAAGTGGCCCCTTCCCTCATTAGCCAAGGTGTTTATATGGATTTTTAATAAAACGCAATTTTGCGATAGTGCTCCTTTAACCTTGTATAGCTGTTAGATGGAGATCTCAAACTCACTAGGTTAAGTTAGTTAGGTGTCACTGTGGAACCAGGACCCTTTCTAGGAAGGCTCCTTGCTCCACAGGCACACTTAAAGAGGAACAAAACCGCGGGTTTAGTTCCGCGCTCCCGAGGCATCCCGAATTGGATTGCCCCGCTTTGTGAAACTCCCGTTCTTCCATAAAAAACTCACTTGTCCAGGCTCCAATGGCACATGCACAGGCTCTCGTCCAATGAGAGCCACCTGCTGTGACTATGTCATTTGTCAGACGGCTCTCATTAACTTAAACGCGAGCATGCTCCCATCCCAGACTTTCTGAATGGCTGAATTAAAAACAATGACGTAGTCACAGCAGACGGCTCTTACTGGACAAGAGCCCGCGCATGCACCACTTGAGTGGGGAAAGGTGAGTTTTTATGGGTGAACACACAACTGGCAAAAGCCAGTGGCTGCCCCTGGAATCTTTTAGATTCCAGGCCAGTTGCTGTTGGGTTTTGTTCCACTTTAACTAACATCACATATTGCATTTGAAAGCTCCATCTAACAGGGGACATAAAACTGCTATACACACATACAGCAGCCATACCTCTAATAGAAGACATGCTTCACTGCACTGTGCAGCTGTTTCCTGTCCCAATCAAATAGCACTTCATGTCCGATTCTGGTTTCCCATGGAGCTTTAAAACAGAAAATCCATGTCTGTGGACCCCAGACCAGTGCTATTTGGGACACAAGACAAGCCCCTATAACTGCTGATGTTCTCATCACTATACCCAGCACCTGCAGTTCACCTGCGGTTGAATATGAGTATGAGTGCAGACCAAGGCACCCATAATTCTTTACAAGCATCTCAGACAGTTCCAGCTTCTGTCTGGTCAGAATACAGGAACTGCAGGGAGCACACGGACATGCCAGGTGCTGAGTACAGTGAAAGGCACTGTCAGAGCGGTGGCAGGTAAGGGGCAAATCACACTTTGGGATCTGCGGGAAAGTGTGTATGACAAATATATATATATTTTTTAATACTTTGTCTCCCACAAGAGTTCACTGCTGGGCCGATGCAGGAAACAGCATTAGCTTTATGTGTCCTCACCTTGATATACGGTGATTGGCTCCTCTCTGTGCCCTTGCCCTGCTTTAGTGTAGACACTGCCACCTGCTGGACCAGCTGCTGAAACTTCACATTCCGGGCAACAAAGTCTGTCTCACAGTTTACCTACAAAAAAAAAAAAAAAAGGCAAAATGATTATGGTTACTATACTGAACTCCAGACAAACTAAGGGCCTTATTCATGAAGCTCTAGCGATAGGTAATGCCTTGTAAGCGGCAGGTGAACGCCGGACACGGCACGCAATTACACATTTATGAAGCCAAATCTGGTGAGCGACTAGAACAACGCCATGTAGCGTCTGATTCATCATTATCCCAGGTTCAGCGTACAGCGCCGGTGTTCATCCTTGCAGAGCACCACGTCTTACCTGTCGCTCTCCTATACATTTCTATGGACGACCCTTAAATCCCTTTCCTGATACTAATTTTTTTTTTTTTTTAAATAAACTCCTGGCCTAGAAAATGACATTTTTGAAAACTTTTTTGATTAATAATATTTTTATGCAGAATGGTCCTTACAGGTCTGGTATTAAAGTGTTCATGTTACACTGTAATAACAATGTCATTCCATGTGTTTTCGCTTTGTTACTAGTGGATACATTTTCAAAAACAGACTTTAAATCACACAGCCTCTGGCGCTCTGGGCTACATTGACCCGATTTTGAGCGCCGGCGCTGTGGGAGGCTGTTTGTGATGAATGTGGTGTGAGACGGTCGCACTGAGCTGGCGCTACCGTTTTGCTCCCATACAGCGTAGTACTGCGACTCACACAATATATTAATCAATGGCAGCCAGCGACTGAGGCGCTCTGAAACAAAGAACCATGGCCGAGCACAGCGACTACTAGCGGTCGCTCTGAAATCCGCGCTACAGGCGCTCATTTGTCGCTATCTGGCGTTAGTAAGGAATCAGCCTGCCCGATTACAAAACGTAACCTTTGCTCTACATGGATCAGAAGCCAGATAAGTACAAGAACACATAAATAGTATTAAAGCATCCTCAAAGCAGTGTAAACAATGCTGTCGTAGCGGAGAGAAGGGGCAAGCCGGTTACAAGAGATCATGATACTGAAAATCAATGAGGCGATTCTGGCACTGATGAGACATCTTGTGTCTTTTCTGAAAATTAAAGGTCATCCAGGCTTCACATTGTAGCAGAGAGAACAGTTCACCCCGACGCAACATCCATGAGCACAATGCCACACAAATACACATATCCAGCAATGTTTTAATGGATGTCTTGCATGCAGCAGCAGAAATAAAGAGTATTTGCTGCATCCAGGGTTTAACTTTAAATGCCAAGCCCATTGAATCTACGGGGCTGCTTCTCCATCCATTAAGCGCCAAGTCCATGGGTTCTACGAGCTTGGCGTTTTCTCTCTGCTAGAGCAAAATAAATAAAAGCTCACCTCCCTCCAAGATTCAGCACAGGGGCAGAGAATGCCAATCCTCTGCCCTGTGCGCTGGCTTCTGAACATCTGCCTCCCAGCACAGGAAGCAACCTTTTATACCAGTGAGTGAGCTGATGTCCTATTATTCCGCGGGTATAAAAGGCAGCGGGAGTGAGCGGCGGAACCCAATCCTCTGCCCTGTGCGCTGGCTTCTGAACATCTCCCTCCCAGCACAGGAAGCAACCTTTTATACCAGTGAGTGAGCTGATGTCCTATTATTCCGCCGGTATAAAAGGCAGCGGGAGTGAGCGGCGGAACCCAATCCTCTGCCCCGCTCCCGGCTCCTGCCAATCACTTCCGGCTGTCAGAAGCAGCCCTGGTCTACCAGCCTGTATAGCTGGCCTGGGCTGATTTTGCTGGAGAGGGGGACCCCCACCATTTTATATTTTTTAAGGATTTAACCCTTCACCATGCAGTTATATTTTATTTGCATCAGTATCTTGAACAGTGATACTGATGTAATTGGGAGGAATGGGGCTTTTATGAAAAAAAAAAAAAAAAAAAGGATGATTTTTAATGTGGGTAATCTATATGTACAGCGAGGGGGGAAACATAAGACATAAGATAGGCGAAGGTCCGGTTTAATGAGGAAAACAAGGGAATAATAAAAGGCTAGAAGGAGGTTTATATTCTAAGAATGACAGTAGAAGCAGGTCACTCCCTACCCATCCCTATTATTTTTTTGCATCCTTATGTTTTCCTTTAGAATTGGTTCTAACAAGGGTTTTTTTTTGCGGAACAGCGATAGGGCAGGACATGTTGTTACAAAATAACACAAATCTGCAATCAGATACCCTTTCGGTTAAAGATCCTTAGGAAGCCGTAATCCAGAAGGGACATTTTGCATGATGGGGGGATAGGAAATAGTTGCACAATGCGATGAGGCATGTCTCCTATTGGAAGAGTCGTAGCTGTACAACTCTCTCCTGTCCTCCATCAGCTCTGTTAAAAGGAGGCGAGTATCTGTTTAATGCAGACATTAAAGGCATGAGTTAGGTAAGTTTTATGCGCCTGGACCCTCCCTCACACAGGGAGTTGTATGTCCACTTGAAGGTTCTTTAATCAGCATTGTTGGTCAGGAGAAGCTGTTGGTTGCAAGTATGAGGGAAAAGGACCTAAACCTGGAGTTGTCAGGGAGGGTTCACGTCCGTAGCACTATGACCCATTCTCTCTTGATGCTGAAAGCTGCACGCCATTGCCAGGTCCGAACAGAGCTTTGATAAGTACATCTTTATTGCTAGACTAGGGATGGACGGATTCCCTAGTTTCCTTTGTAGTGTGAATACTGTTGTGAGCCTGAGTTCCTTGGGAGCCAGGGGTCCAACCATTCCATAGGTTAAACCAGGGGGTCCCAGAAGATGGCTTAGGCCCACTAGAAAAAGCGTCAAAAGTTAGGTCCAGTCTCTGCTGCTAATGGATTAGCTGGACCACAAGTAGGGAAAGGTCCACTTACACGGCCTCCACTGCAGAGAACACCACAGTGGGACGAGGAGCCAGGCTGCATTAAAAAGCATATAAAAATAAATAAACTATAGTATCCCCCAATTTATCGGTACTCACTTCCACCAGCACTGCAGTGTTGCCGTCTTGCAGCAGCCCCACCAGACCTTCTGCTGTCTTTCTCCCTTGCAGTTTGGAAGCTTTATTCCAGCCTTCTTTTTGAGCTTGTTCATGGAGCCAAGCCTCTGCCTTTGAAGAAAACATGATGCAGACAATTACTGAGGAACCAAACCCAAAATAGTGCCACTCTGTCCCCCCACCCCCTACTGTTATGTCTATGGAAATACGAGAGTGAATAGGATGCCTGATTTATGGGGTATCAGCAGGTGTGGCAGCCGCAGTGAGAGCCCCATGTGAGCAAGTCAAATAAGAGACAAACCACTACCACTTTGGTTGGTGCACACAAAAAAACTGAATCTGGCTTTCCTGGGTTTGGTTCTGTGACCACCCCGGGGAGGGGGCCGAAACCCACATAAACAGGTTTTCACTCACATGTCTTCTGTCCCATGGTGCAGGCACAGGCTCTCGTCCAATTAAAGCCGTTTTCCCCTGACTAGCTCATTCGGCAAACAGATCTTATTGACTTAAATGGGGACTGCAAGCAGGCACATCCCCAGCATTGGGCACACTCCTGTTCCAGCCTAACTAAACGGGGGGGGGGGGGGGGGGGGGTGCACAGCCTGAAGATGCAGGGCATGCGCCCGCTTGCATTCCCCATTAAAAACAATGACATTCTCATTGGACAAGAGTCAACGCATGTGCCATTGGAACAAGGATAGGTGAGTGAATACGGCACCCCAGGAGGTTTCACACAGTGGGGTATCCCAATTCTTTCAGATTCCAGGGTCGGCCCAGCTGGGCTTTGTTCTGCTTTAAGCCACTAATCACATATTTACACAAGGAGCCATCACAGAGTATGTAGCAACATTCTCACCCTTCTACAACAACACGAGCCAAGAAGCGAGTCCTTGGGAACATACCTCAACAAAAGAATCAAATTCCACTGGGTGGTCCACTTGTGGGGGGCGAAAGGGCCTGGAATCACAGATAAGAGGACATCAGCCTGACTACCCAGTCAAATGGATTGGCCAGATGTACAATTTGCCTGTTGTTGGTAAAAGTATTTTCCCTGGGCCTGTTTTGTTGTAGAAGGATAAGAATGTGGCTGTATTTAAAGGATAAGTCCACTTTTGATTGAGTTTTTGTGTAGCAAAATGATGTCTTAAAGGTACTGAGCTGACCTGCCATTTTGTTGTGTGTTGTATGAAAGCAGTTTTCATTATTATATTATCATTATTAATAATAATTATTAATTTATATAGCCATCATCTTCCATAGCACTGTACAAATTAGTAATTACAGACAGGCTAGAAACATACAGTACATACACTATTATAAATGCAGGGTTACAGAGCTTACAAGATACAATACGAAAGAGAGCCCTGCCCTTGCGAGCTTACAGTCTAAAGGATGAGGGGTGGAGACAAAGGGGGGAAGGATCACAAACAGTCAATATTGGGCTTTATGGCATTTGTCCTTTAGAGAATTGCTTAAGCCAGATTGTATTCTTGTCTGAATAGGTGGGTTTTAAGGGCACCTTTGAAAGCTTTGAGGGTTGTGGAGTGGCGGATTGGGTGGGGGAGAGTATTCCAGAAGATTGGAGTTGCACGTGAGAAGTCCTTGGGGCGAGCATGAGAGGAGGTGACCAGGGTGGAGGACAGGAGAAGGTTGGCGGGAGAGCGGAGGCTGCTTCTAGGTTGATATTGTTGGATTAGAAATGAGATGTAGGGAGGGCCTGGCTGGAGAGAGCTTTGTAGGTAAGGATTCGCTGAGGGACTGTCAGCCAGTGTAGAGATTGGCAGAGAGGAGCAGCGCTGGACAAGTAAGAAGAGAGATGGATGAGGCGTGCAGAAGAGTTCAGGATAGATTGGAGGGGAGCCAGTCTGTTAGTTGGTAAGCCGCAAAGGAGGGTGTTGCAGTTATTTTATTAGAGTTAACAGAGGTGGGCATGTTAGAGAGGGGAGGGGAGTTAGATAGTTGCTATTGGCAATGTACCAAGTGCAGACTTGGTGTATGTTGCCAATAGCAACAGATTGCAGACAATTGCAAGGGGCACTGTTGCTGGACATGTGTAAGGGCGAGCGAGCTCCCTCACCTCAGACCTGGCCCTAGCAGCAGTGTTCTGTGTGTCCAGGGCCCACTTCTTTCTTCTTGGTGTAAGTTTCCAATAGTTCCTATAGCATATAGTAAAAATGCTTCCATAGGAAAAAAAAATACTAGATCAGCTCAGCACCTTGTGGACATCTTTTTGACACAATACATACACAATTCCATTGAAAGGGGACTTACCCTGTAAGATCCTGGTGATGACTTTGCTTGTAAAATGTATATTATGTAAATAGTGGATTAATGTATTGTGTATCAATAGCTTAATCGTTAGTTAGATATCTCTATCTTATCTAAATTGATTTAAACAGTAGAGCACCAAAACAGGATGCCCAGGAGTGGGCCTGCAAGCAGTCACTTCGGCTACTTTTAAGGGACAGTCCAACGGGGGTGGGGGTTACATAGATAAAAAGCACTTACCTGCTCAGGAATCCAGGGGCGAAGGTTCGGGCAATTGTGGCGCAAGTCGCCGCCATCTTTGATCTTCCCCGGCCTCCCAATCATTGCCGCCGGGAGTGCACGGTCCCTAGCACACGTTCCCGCACTTCCATGTATTTGAATGAGCGTGCAGGAAGGACTTGCACAGGGACTGTGCGCTTCTAGCAGCAACCATCAGCAGTCCAGGAGAAATCAAAGGATCATTCTTATTTATGTAAGATGCCCCCCCTCCCGCTCTGCTTTAGTGCTAGGGGAGGGTGGGGGGATTTAGAAAATACTGCTCGCTGGAGGTCAGAGGTCTTTCAGTCTTGTTTTACATTTCCTTACTGTAGTGAACGCTCTACTTTCTGCTGAACGAGATCAGCATGCACGGGTCATCCCTTTGCTTGTCTAGGCCACTGAAGGTCCATGAAAAGTGTAATTTATTGATGGGATGAAGAGCAATGCAAAATAGTGGTGAAATACATGGCCCAACAGCAAGCATTAGAGAGCAGAAAGTAGGCTGATTCAACCATTTAAAGAATGCATATAGAAACCCCTTTTAAAGCAGCCCAACCACCCACCCACCCACATGGTCAGCGATCAAGCAAACTTGGTTTTGGTCCACTTTAACCTACGTTAAGATGTTTATCGCTTAGGTCATTCTATACAATTTATATTGCAAGCACTTCATGCTGTGGTGATGCTCCCTTTGCTCTCTGTATCCCAGGATGTGTCCAGTACCTGCTTTGCATCATTGCTGAACTTCTCCAGGGCTTTCTTGCAGTTCATGAACGAGTAGCCGGTCTTTTTCCTCAGCTTCACCAGAAGCTCCTTGTCTGTCGCCAGCAATCTGGCACACGTGTGGAAGAGCCCCGCGGGCTGCCAGGGTGGACGCTGCTGAGGCAACAATACAGTCAGATTATAAACACTTTCCAGTATTAAACAGGATGAGGCGAAATTTATTTTCTACTTTCATAATGCAAATATGTCACGAGCCAAGCCATGGCCCAATTTGTCTTAACCCAGTAGCATTAAATCTACAGGGTGTTCGACCACCTGCAACCTCCATGTGGAATGGCCACTGCTGAGTCAGCTACAGTGACTTTAGCACCGCCACTGCATTCAGAATAAGGGGATATGCCAGTCCTCCATTGCAGTGAATAGAGTGTGCAAAGCAGTTGTGGCCTAATGGTAAGGAAGAGGCCTCATGACTGGAGGTTTCCAGATTCGATTCCCAACCAGGACATGGAAGCCAGGAATGGTGCCATGCATGGGATCGCAGGTGAGTTTATATTTACAGTGGGGCATTCTCCTGGAACTTGGGCTGCTATTAGCTGTACTGCTGGAACACAGAAGTGGGTAAGTATATTAGTATGTTAAATGAACAAAAGAAAAAAAAAAAGAAGGACTCACCTTTTCTCCCCTGCAGAAGATACCAGCCAATCTGGTCTACCTGTGTCTTTGAACACTCCCGCTGCTCCTCACATTAGGCACAGTAACTGTGCAAGCCCCCTTCATTCACTGTAATGGAAGTATGTGTGCCAGGCTTGTCCCTATATTGCCGTGAATGAAGCCAAGAAACTGATGTGGTGGCAGAGTTGAAAAGACTCCAGGGCTGAGTGAAAAGCCTCCCTGGGGGGGGGTTCATTCACACTGTGGATGTCCCGTCGTGTGGAACCCCTCCTGGAATTGCTGACTGCTTACCCAGCTCCATGCCCCCCCCCCCCCCCCCCCATGTGCACGCCTCCTCTGCAGTGAGGATATTGCAATGCATGGGGCAGCATTTACACATCCATTAGCAGCTATTCAATGTGGCATGAAGGAGGAATGCAGAGGAGACCCATTGGAGCAAAGAGATTGACTATTTTATTTTTTTGGGGGGGGAGAAGTTGGTTAAGTTCAGATGCCTATGTAAAGTTCCCACTGGCTTCCAGTCCCCCAGGAGAGAGCAGACGATGACCTGGACAAGGCAGAGACACTATGGTATGGAACCCTGTCATTCAGGTGTAGGTCTGATGCAGCGCAGGCTTTCAAACTAGAAGCAAACAAGCAAAACTGCAAAACTGCTGCTACTTCTATCAAGGCTGTCAGCGTAAAGTGGACCAACACCCAGGATTTTGACTATCCTGGGTATTGGTCCACTTCCCCGGGGCACCCAGATCGGGGGTGCCCCGCTGTGTGAAACCCCCCAGAAAGCCCCCAAAACTCACCTCTCCCCGCTCCCACGTGGCCGCGCCGTCCAATCGGCGCCGACGGACAAGCTGATTGACAGCGACGGACAAGCAGCTTGCCCGTCAGCGCCTCCCGCGCATCACTCTTGACGTGTGCGCGCCCGCGCCGGCCATTCAGAGACGGCCGGCACGGGCACGTCTAGAGGAGCGCGAGTGAGGCGGCGGAAGCAGCGGCTGGAGAGGTAAGGTTTTTCGGGGGTTTTGGGGGGTTTACACCCCGCGGGACATCCCGATCTCGGATGTCCCGCGGTGTGTGAGGTGATCGGCCCGGGAATCTTATAGATTCCCGGGCCGATCACCTCAGGGTGTTGGTCCACTTTAAAGTGGACCAAAACCCAGCAGGATCAGCCCAGGAATCTATAAGATTCCTGGGCCGATCCATTCCTTCCCTGCGCGGCATCCAAAATCGGTATGCCCCACTGTGTGAAACCCCAAGACGCCCGCAAACCTTACCTGAATCCCGGTCCAACGGTGCATGCGCGGGCTGCATCTCGCGCTTCTCTCTAGCAGGGCGCATGCATTTGCGAATGGCCGGCGCGGGCGCACTCCCTGTTTGAGAGAAGCGCGAGATGCATCCACCAGTGCGCTCGGAGCCGCTGAGATAAGACGACGCTTTGACGCACATAGCTCAGCAGCTCCGGGCGTGCTGATGACGCTGACAAGCGGCCGCGCATGCGCCGTTGGAGCGGGGTGAGGTGAGTTGATTTGGGCGTTCTGGGAGGTTTCACATAGCGGGGCACCCCCGATCGGGGTGCCCCAGGGAAGTAGACCAAAACCCAGGATAGTCAAAATCCTGGGTTTTGGTCCACTTTAAAGCGGAACAAAACCCACCTGGCTTTAACCTGGGGTAACCCAAATCAGGAGCAACCCGCTGTGTGAAACCCCCCGAGCACCTGTAAACACTAAACTTTCCCAGCTCCAATGGTGCGTGCGCAGGCTCTCGTCCAATGAGAGACGGGCCCTTGTCATTCGGCTCTCATTGTTGTGAATGGGGACTGTGCACACGCCGATGGGGATGCAGCAGCGTGCGCTTCCCATTCACAACAACGAAAGCCATCTGCCGAATGACCTAGTCATGGTTGGCGGCTCTGTTGGACAACAGCCCGCACATGCACCACTGGAGCTGTGAGTGAGTGAAAAGCAGCATTTTGGGGGGTATGGAACAAAACCCAGTAAAGTCAAATGCCTGGCTCAGGTTACAGCCTGCGGGGCATCACGATGGTAAGCCCTGATGGTTGCCTTTATACTCACCTCAGGAACGGATCCCCACGGTGTATGTGTGACCCTCTGGCGGCATCCCCGGAATTTCTCTAGCTGATGCGCGCACCTGCCACCCACATATCAGATGAGTTCAGAGCTCTCACACACAGGGGCATCCCAAATAAGGATCAATTCTTACAATTCTGTAATGCAGTAATGTGAAGAAACCTATGATGGCACCACAGTCAAGCAGAACATAAAGAGGACAGAGGCAGGGCTGTGTACACAGCAGGTGATTCCAGAGATCTCACACACAGGGGCATCCCAAATAAGGATCAATCCTTACAATTGTGCAATGCAGTAACGTGAAGAAACCTATGATGGCACCACAGTCAGACAGAACATAAAGAGGACAGAGGCAGGGCTGTGTACACAGCAGGTGATTCCAGAGATCTCACACACAGGGGCATCCCAAATAAGGATCAATCCTTACAATTGTGCAATGCAGTAATGTGAAGAAACCTATGATGGCACCACAGTCAAGCAGAACATGAAGAGGACATGGGCGGGGCTGTCTCCACAGCAGGTGATTCCAGAGATCTCACACACAGGGGCATCCCAAATAAGGATCAATCCTTACAATTGTGCAATGCAGTAATGTGAAGAAACCCATGATGACACCACAGTCAGACAGAACATAAAGAGGACAGAGGCAGGGCTGTGTACACAGCAGGTGATTCCAGAAATCTCACACAGAGGGGCATCCCAAATAAGGATCAATCCTTACAATTGTGTAATGCAGTAATGCGAAGAAAGCCATGATGGCACCACAGTCAAGCAGAACATGAGGACAGAGGCGGGGCTGTGTACACAGCAGGTGATTCCAGAGATCTCACACACAGGGGCATCCCAAATAAGGATCAATCCTTACAATTGTGCAATGCAGTAATGTGAAGAAACCCATGATGGCACCACAGTCAGACAGAACATAAAGAGGACAGAGGCAGGGCTGTGTACACAGCAGGTGATTCCGTACACAGCTCTTCCTGGCCAAGGTCAATGATAGACAGCTAGCAAAAGACCAGCTAAACAAAACTACAACTCCCGGCATGCACTGCAGAAATCTAACCTTGAAAGGCATGCTGGGACACGTAGTTCCACTAGAGCACCGGCTGAATTACTACCTAGCAAAGTAAAGGGGGGTCACTGTCTGCTGCTGCACACTGGCGGGAATATAACGCCACGACTCTCTATAGAACAATGCTTGAAGGAAGGCAGCCCCGACAAACACATATATCACAATATACAGCTCACCCGGCAGCGTAGCAACCCTGTCAACGCGGCCATCCTTGCCCACGATGAATGACAGGGGCGCAAACAGATGACGTCAGGCGCAGCCCATCACACAGGGTAGATGCTAACTCCTAGCCAGTGAAAGGACCTCTGATGACATCATGCCCATGTGACCAGACGTAGGCGGAGCCAGCCAGTCTCGGGTCTGCAAGAAGAACAGTTATTTCCCGGGTTTATGAGTGGTTTGTGTGCGAGGCCGGGGGCAGAGGAGTATTTATCATTTGCTAAATACTCTGCAGGGGGAGAGGGGGACGTGTTTATGGAGTTGTTTGCCCGGGCATTCTAGTGGATAATGCATACTTCACAAGTGTCCCTGATTTGGAGGGACTGTCCCTCTTTGGAGTCAATGTCCCCATGTGCCTTGTTCTCCTCTGTCCCTCTTTGAGGTGTAACATGTAGATCTGCATCAATAAATTATTAATTTGCCTATTCCAAGTTTTTATATTGTTGTAACTGTTACAGCTTATCTCCTATCCATCCCTCAAGGAGGGGGCTTGGCCTAATTTAACAATTGTCCCTCTTTCCCACTGTGAAAAGTTGGAAGGTATGGATAATGTTGTACACCAGGGCCAGCTCCAGGGTTATGTGGGCTCCTTTGTGCGTCACATACCCCCCCTCTACCGAGCACGCTGCTAGCCACTGCTTGTGTGTGGCAGCAGCCCCTCCACCAATCAGCAGCTGTGTATGTGCAGTGTGTTTCCATGTCCACAGTTGGTGGCTGGCTCATGTGGATCTGGGGGGGAATGCTTTAAAGTGGACCAAAACCCTCACTAATCGTCCCGGGAATCGCTGATTCCCCAGGCCGCCCCATACACTCTACCTTGTTTCCGGTCCCCGCTATCCCTTTAGCAAGCGTGCCAGCACCAGGCATTTGTGAATGGCCAGCACGGGCACGCTCCCTGTTAGAGGGAAGTGGGGGATGCAGCCATCAGCGCGCTCAGAGCTGCTGGCCTTAGACAAAGTTTTAGACGACGTGACATCAGCAGATCCAAGTGCACTGATTGGACGAGCGGCCGTAGTACGGGGAAGAGGCGAGTTGCTTTTGGAGAAATGGGGATCGGGGGATAGTCAAAATCCTGGGTTTTGGTCCACTTTAATGTGAACCAAAACTCTATAGATTTTCTTACTAGAAAGCATGCTCCTTAGTGGTGATACTACGGTATGTCAGTAATCTGTGGCATTCCATGGTGAGCTGGAGTTGTTTAAATTTCATTTCCTTTTATTTTACCTTAATTTTTTTAAGGGTCTCCCAGGGCCAACAGAGGTAATGTGATCTCCGTAATGCCTGTCTTCTAAAACCCCCCTTTTTTGCCTGGACACAGAATGCAGAGGACTGTGGGGCATGGAGGGCGATTTGCGATGGAGAGCTAGCAGCAAAGGGGCTGATTCAGCACTGAGCAAGTCTCTCACACTTGGAGGAACACCCTACCCTTCAGCAGAACACCCTACTATTTTTTTTCCCCCATCCGAGACTGTTTTTCTGCTGCAAATTTTTCCCTTTCTCGCTGGCGAAGGACAAAAGCCGTGCGGATTTAAATTGCAGTTTAAGCAGTGACAGGCTTGGCACTGCTAAGGCTGCGAGAGCCGTGTTTTTCTTTTTTTGGTGCCCAGGAGGGGGTGCATGTAACCAAGCCACCACTGGCATGCCAGCCCCAATACCCTTTGAACTGGTATAGGGGTCCCTTGGACTGTACTGTAAAAAAAAAAAAAAACCACACATACATTGTAATACTCTAAATTTAACTTAACCTGCCTTTCCCGGCTTCTTCCTTCTGTTCCCCACTGGGCAGCGTCCTCTTCTCGTCCGGGGCTCCATCCTGTGTCTGCTTCTGTTGTCAGCGGGGTGTATTAAGCAGCTGCCCTGCCAGCATCTACACTTCAGGGGGAGGGCACAGGTCCCCCCTGCTTCTGCCTTGGCTGCCAGCCAAAGATACTGATGGCCAGCAGAGATGGGGATGCTTTTATAGTAGAGGCGTTAGCCACCCATTCGCCAGCAAGAGTGTACAATAGCAGTGCGGATTTAGATAGCTGTGTAAAGTGGACCAAAACTCTCCTTGGAGTCTGAGACTCCGCAGACACGCTGCCTGTTAAATGGATACAGGGGAAGCATCCGCCAGCATGCTCTGATCTGCTCGCCTTAGACGAGAAATGAGCGGCAGCAGATCTGAGCGCTGGACGAGAGGCTGCGTATGCACCATAGGACCAGGGAAGGGTGAGTGAGATCAGGTGATGTGGTGGTTTTCACTCCCCCCTCATCATGGGACAAATCTCAAGAGACACTGCATTCCACATACATCCTTCAGAAATGACCAGTCTGCACTGGTGGCAATCATCCACTCTTATCCTGCGAGAAAAATCCTTCCTGCGTATTCAGTGGAACGTGGTGACTACAGACTGACAGGGTAGGGGGGCATTCTGGACAACAAGACAGCCCAGGGGTCACTGGACCTCCCATGTAGTCGAGAATACATCAATGTGCTGAAACACTGTCACTGGGCAACAGAAGCGTGGCTGCTATGGTGGAAGTCTACAATATACTGGAATGGGTGGAACGCCACGTTCCAGCCATCAGTGGTCCACATTCTGGATGTCGAACATACAGACAGACTTCTTCAGCAGAGAGCAAGTCAATATTGGTAATGGGCTCTGTCGGGCAAGGTCTTTACCAACATTTGTGACAGGTGGGGCCTACCAGATGTGGAACTATTTAGGCACAACCGGAAGGTGTAAAAGTTTGAAGCCAAAAAAAAAAAAGGACCTACTAGCCCCAGTGGCGGATGTGCATGTGATTTCATGGGCCGAGTTCAACCTGGTGTATGCCTTCCACTGCTTCACAGGCTTATCAGAAAGACAGTGCATGTGCTGACCATTCTGGTCGCCCCTAATAAAACTGTGGTACATGGAGGTAATGGCACTTGTGACCGACCTACCTTTTTATCTCCCTGATCTACAGACACAGGGGGTATTCCACCAGAATTCACTTGCTGGCTTTGACGGCTTGGCTGTTTAAACCAGGGTCTTGAGGGAGCGGGGTTGTCCTCCCCGCTGGTCTGTACCATAAGGACAAGAAAGTCGACTTTTTACAAAGTCTACTACAGAACCTGGAAGGCCTATTTCCGTTGGTGTGAGAGCAGGAGTCTGTCCAAGCAGAGATGTGATAACTTGAGAATCCTTGACTTTGTGCTGCAAAGTCTAGACTCTGGCCTTACTCTACTTGCATTAAAAGGACAGATTTCAGCCTGGTCTGTGCTGTTTTAGAAACCGTTGGTCGCTGGTGGAATCTTACCTGGTGAAAACTTTCTTGAAGGTTGTAACACATGTTGATTCACCTTTCAAACCTCTAGAACCTCCAGGTTCTGAACCTCTTTTGGCTCTGCAAGAGCCCCTCTTTTAGCCAGTGGCGGACGCTACCTTGTTTTTGCTAACTCAGAGGGTACTGTTCCTTGTTGCGATCACTTCTATATGCACAGTCTCTAAACTGGCCGTATTGTATTCAGAGTTGCCTTATCTCGCATTTTACAAGGTTAAGCCTACCACATGACTTTCTTCCTAAGGTGGTATCGGCCTTTCATATCAATGGCTCACGTGTTGAAGGTGACTCAGGTCCTGTTTGTCTTATAGGTAGGGGTTCAAAATGTTGGTGGTTTATGCAATGGTTTGGTCAGTTAAATTCCTCTGGGTGCTCTTCCTTCACTGCTATTTACCACTGGGGCAGGGAGATGCTCCCACGGAAGGAGGAACCGAGAAAAGGGGAAATCAAGCTTTGCATATTTTCCATTCAGGTCTGTCCTTCCTACCAGTAGTAGACAGTAGGAGAGGAGGGTAGGGAGAGAAAGGAATTCTACATTTAAGTAGACTAAAAATTCCCTTTTTTATTTGGGTGCATAACGAAGTAATGTTCTGCAGACTGCTCTCTGGATTCATACCAAGATAAGGTTCTGGGGGGGGGGGGTTTATCTGGGTCGGTCTATAGTTAGGTAAGGTCCTGCGGGGGGTATCTGGGTCTATAATTAGGTAAGTGTTGTATCTGCTTGATTCTGAGAGGTTCGAGTAATGATAAACCCATGGATCATGGATTATAGAAATATAAGGTTTTTTTTTTACAAAGAAAAGGTATCTGCATAGAAAATTATTATTAGGTAAAATGCCAAGAGGTATAGGGGACAGGGATGTGAAGGGAAGAGGTTATGCAGGTGAAATGAGATTGTATGCATAAGCAGACAATGCTGTGTTTTTCAATGGATTGTAAAAATACAATTCTGTGAAATACTCACCTGTAGAATTGGTATTATAAGTATACAGTACGTCCTGCTCCAGATATAGTACTTACACTTGGGTTATCCTCTGCCAGATGGCGCTGCACTGCAGAGACATGTAAAACAGGCTCCTCCCAGCCGCTCAAATACCCGGGGACCTCCCACAAATCCCCAGCATTGAAAAGCAGTAAACAAGAAGCCGGGAGAAATTAACCACCCAAAACAACTGGTAATGATAATGATAACAATCACCATACAGGGGATCCAGAAAAATGCAAAACCAGGGTGGGGTGAAGCAGGACGTACTGTATACTTATAATACCAATTCTACAGGTGAGTATCTCACAGAATTGTATTATTCTTAGCATACAGTCCGTCCTGCTCCAGATATAGTACTTACACTTGGGACATCCAATAGCAGTGTCCATAAGTAGGGTGGGATCCCCAACAAAAAGATAACAGCAGACAGTTTAAACCACTGCCGCCTGCAAAACCTTGCGGCCAAAAACAGCATCAGCTGAGGCCCTAACATCAACCTTGTAAAACTTGAAAAGGTATGAACAGAAGACCAAGTAGCGGCCTTGCAAACTTGTTCAACAGAAGCCTAGTGCTGGAAGGCCCAAGAGGCACCAATAGCACGAGTAGAATGAACAGTAAGGCCGAAGGGAGGACACTTCCCCTTAGCAGAATAGGCCTGAATCACAGCCTAACAGATCCATTTGCTAAAAGCAGACTTGGCAGGAGCCAAACCCTTCCTTGGCCCAGAAGGGACCACAAAAAGAGCATCAGTTTTCCTGAAGGACGCAGTGACTACCAGGTAATACCTCAGACACCTGGCCACATCCAAGGAATGCAGAATCCTTTCCACAGCATTGCTAGGATTAGGGCACAATGAAGGAAGAACATTATCATGATTCAAATGAAAAACAGACACCACCTCAGTCAGAACATCCGGCTTAAAACGGAACACCACCTTATCCAGGTGTCTCTCAAAGCATAGGGGCTGGAAGACCGAGCCGCCAGCTCAGACACACGCCTGAAGTAATAGCCAGCAGAAAGACAACCTTGAGGGTAAGTACAACCAGAGCAGCAACCTGAATAGGATCCAGGGAAGCACCCTGCAAGGCAGACAAAACCAAGTTCAAATCCCGACAGGGACCATAGGTTTACGTGGAGGACGCACATGAGTAACCCCCTGAAAGAAAGTCTTAACCAAGGAATGGTGAGCAAAAGACTTCTGAAAGAAGACTGACAGGGCTGAAACCAGACCCTTCAGAGTACTGAGTTGGAGACTCGACTCCAACCCACGCTGTAAAAAACTCCAGAACCCTGGGGACTGAGAACACCCGACAGGGAAGAGACCTAGACACACACCAAACAATATAGGTACGCAATACCCTATAATAGATGGAGGAAGACGTGTTCTTCCTAACCTTCACCATGGTCTCAATCGCCAAGGCAGACAAGCCTTTCTCCATCAAGATGGAGGTTTCAGCAACCAGGCGGTCAAGCCAGAGTCTGTAAACTGGGATGGCGTAAGGGGCCCTGAGTGAGCAGAACTGGCACTCCTGGCAGAATGTACTGATCTACTGCCATCTTCACCACGTCTGCGAACCACTCTCTTCAAGGCCCCCTGGGGGTCACCAGAATCACTGGCACCCCTTCCAGAGCAATCTTGCGCAGGACCCTGCCTAGCAGGGGGAATGGAAGAAAGATATACAGAACATAATGACCTGCCATGACATTACTAAAGCATCCGTGGTCGCGGCCAGAGGATCCTGGGACAGGGAGACAAGGGCCGGGAGCTTGTGATTGTGACGGGGCACAAAACAGATCCACACGGTTGGTCCCCACGGTGACACAGAAATTGGAACACCCTGTTACAGAGGGACCCCCCCCCCCAGAATGTATACCGCAGATATACAGGGAACATTGGCTTCCTCCCATGTCAGAATCAGAGACGCTACCTGGAGGACCCTCTTGCTCCGGGTCCCTCCCTGATGATTGATGTGGGCAACTGACATCAGATTGACCCAGCGCCCCTGAACAGGTAGGCCCTGAAGATGAGTAGGCAAGGCGAGTCAGAACTAACCTGATTGCTCACAGTTTCAAAACATTGATAGGTGTATGGGCCTCCTAAGGGCCCCACCTCCCCTGGAACCGCAGGGACTTCTAGAAGACCCCCAACAGGTTCTTTGAGTCTATCCACTTCAAGAGGGACCCCCTTACCAGGGGGGTAGACACACAGACCCTGTCCAGGGATGCTGGGTCCTTGTCCCATACAAACAGTAGGAGAAGCTGCAGAAGTCCCAAGTGGGATTGAGCATAAGGGGCCGCTGCGAAGCACGCCCCCGTCAGGCCCACCAGCTGCATCCCCTGCCTGGTGGAGGGACGGAGACAGCTAGGAGGGACTGAGCCCGTGCAACCAGATTGTCCACTTTTTTCTGAGGAAGGAATATCCTTGCCTGAACTGTATCTAGATTCATTCCTAGGAATGGAGTTACCAAGGAAGGGGACAGTGAGGACCTGGGGTGGTTGAGCACCCACACAAATGACTCCCGAATGGACACCACCAGATGAGTACCCAACTTAGCCTGATGTAGAGACTAGGAAGTAATGAGGACGTCCAGGTAGAGGAGAACGCGGACGCCCCTTGGTCTCATCAGGGACATCACCCCCGTCAGCACCTTGGTGAGCACTCTGGGAGCTGAAGAGAGGCCAGATGGCCAGGCCACCAATTGGCAGTATTGGTCTTCCAACGCAAATCTGAGGAACCTTGGTGTCCTGAAAACACAGGAATGTGAAAATAAGCATCTTTGATCGCCACAGACGGCATGAAGCCCCCGGGGCGCAAGGAGCTGATGGGCGAGCCCAGAGTTTCCAAGCAGAAAACGCCTGTACTGGATGATTTGCTGAAGATCTGTAAATCCAGAATGGGCCAGACTGACCCATCCTTCTGGGGAACTGTGGAAAGGTTAGTGTAGAATCCCTTGCCCTTGTCTGTTAGGGAAAAATACCATTTTTTGAGTACTCACCTGAAAAAATGGATATTGTTGGTGTGCCACACACCCCGCTTCACCTTTAATATTCTTCACATATTGGGTTAACTCACCGCCAGGTGACGCTGTGCAGAGAGGAAGTCTTGTAACGAGCCCCCTTCCGGCCTATATATACCTGGTACCTCCCATTTATCACCAGTATATTAAAAAGCAGAAAGACAAGGTACCAGTAAATTAACAGTAACCTCAAAATAAATCAATATAAATAAAAGCTTCACCATATAAAGGATTCGGAATACCGAAAAAGGGTGGGAGTGAAGCGGGGTGTGTGGCACACCAACAATATCCATTTTTCAGGTGTGTACTCACAAAATGGTATTATTCTTGGTGTGCCACACACCCCGCTTCTTCACATATTGGGACATCCAAAAGCAGTGTCCACAAGGGATGGGCAACTCAAGGCCAGGTGAAGCATAACTTAAATGACTGCAGTCTGCAGAACTTTGCGGCCAAAAACAGCATCCGCTGAGGCTCGCACACCAACCTTGTAAAACTTAGAAAAAGTATGAACAGAAGACCAAGTGGCGGCCTTACAAACTTGTTCAACAGAAGCTTGGTGCTGAAAAGCCCAAGACGCCCCAATGGCGCGAATAGAATGAGCAGTGATACGAAAAGGGGGAACTTTCCCCTTAGCAGAATAGGCCGCAGTAACGGCCTGACGTATCCACTTGCTAATGGCAGATTTGGCTGGTGCCAAACCCTTCTTAGGCCCATAGGGCACAACAAAAAAGGAATCCGTCTTAAGAAAAGGAGACGTGATAATCAAGTAGTACTTAACACAGCGTACTACATCCAAACAATGCAAAACCCTCTCTTTGTCATTCTTAGGATTAGGACACAAGGAGGGAAGAACAATATCTTGGTTCAAATGAAAAGCAGAAACAACCTTAGGAAGAAAGTCTGGCTTGAACCGAAAGACCACTTTATCCTGATGCCTCTCAAAGTAGGGCGCCTGGATAGACAAGGCCGCCAATTCCGAGACATGCCGGACCGAAGTGATCGCTACCAAGAAGACAATCTTCTGAGTCAGGGTAGACAAAGCAATATCTTGCAAAGGCTCAAAAGGAGGAGCCTGAAGAGCAGAAAAAACCAAATTCAAATCCCAAACCGGGAGTAATGGTTTCCTGGGAGGCCGCACATGCGTAACCCCCTGGAAAAAAGCTTTAACTAAAGGCTGAAGCGCAACACGCTTCTGAAAAAAGATAGATAAGGCAGAAACTTGCCCTTTCAACGTACTTAGCTGAAGACCAGAGTCCAGCCCAGATTGTAAAAACTCCAGAATCCTGGAGACCGAAAAGACCCTACAAGGAAAAGATCTCATCTCACACCAAGTGATGTAGGCTTTCCAAGTCCTATAGTAGATGATCGAAGAAGACCTCTTCCGGGCACTGATCAGAGTCTTGACAACTGAGTCAGAAAGCCCCTCCTCCTTCAAGATGGAGGTTTCAGCAGCCAGGCCGTCAAACCCAGCGCTGGTAAATTGGGGTAACACAACCGACCCTGAGTGAGCAGATCGGGCCGAAGAGGCAGGACGAACTGGTCCACTGCCAGCCGAACGATGTCTGCGAACCACACTCGCCTTGGCCACCTTGGGGCCACGAGAACGGCGGACACCTTTTCCAGAGCCAACTTCCAAAGCACCCTGCCCAGCATGGGTATCGGAGGAAACAGGTATAGAAATCCCAGATCCCCCCAGCTCAGGGACATGGCGTCCACTGCCAGAGCCAGAGGATCCTGGGAGAGCGACACGAAGTTCGGGAGCCTGTGATTGTGACGAGAGGCAAACAGGTCCACCCCTGGTGTCCCCCATCGGAGACACAGTGAGCGAAACACCCGAGGATGGAGAGCCCATTCTCCCAGACGGGGAGAGCCCCTGCTCAACCGGTCCACTTCCTGGTTCTCCACTCCTGGAATGTATACCGCCGAGAGACAAGGAACATGGGCCTCTGCCCAGGTCAGGATCAGGGACACCTCTCTGAGAGCACTCAGACTGTGAGTCCCTCCCTGATGATTGATGTAAGCAACCGCTGTTCGATTGTCTGAACGCACCTGGACCGGAAGGCCCAGAACGTGCTGAGGCAGGAGAGCAAGCACCCGACGGATGGCTCTCAGTTCCAGAATATTGATGGGTAAGTGGGCCTCTTGAGGTCCTCACTGCCCCTGAAACTGCAGCTCCTTCCAGAATCCGCCCCAACCTGACAGACTGGCGTCCGTGGTGACAATTTCCCAAAGAGGGGTCAGGAAAGACCTGCCCTTCACAAGATTGGTCGAGACCAACCACCACTGGAGGGACTGCCGGACCCGGGAGGACAACTGGAAGGGCTGATCCAGCGACCGAGGCTGCCGGTCCCAGGACGCCAACAGATAAAGCTGAAGCGTCCTCGTGTGAAATTGAGCAAAAGGAACTGCCTCGAAAGAGGCGACCATCAACCCTATCAGCCTCATCCCCAGACGGATGGACGGCCGAGGATTGGAAAGTAGGACCCGAGCCAACTCCTGGATCAGATGAATTTTGGACTGGGGGAGAAACACTCTGTGTTGAAGAGAGTCCAACTGCAACCCCAGAAAGGACACCACCCTGGCCGGAGCGAGGGAGGACTTGGGGAAGTTGATCACCCAACCAAAGCTTTGCAGCGTGGAGACCACCAACCTGGTGTCTGTCTCCGATTGATTGAGCGACGGAGCCATGATGAGAAGGTCGTCCAAATAAGGTACGACACGAATGCCCCGACATCTGAAAATGGCCACGACTCCTGCCAGCACCTTGGTGAACACTCTTAGAGCTGAGGTAAGGCCAAACGGAAGTGCCATGAATTGATAATGCTGATTTTCCATCACGAATCGAAGAAAACGTTGATGAGCGTGGCAGATGGGAACATGAAGATAAGCATCCTTGATGTCTATGGACGTCATGAAGTCCCCTTGCCGAAGGGAACCGACGGCCGTACGCAAGGTTTCCATGCAAAACTTCCGAACACGGATGAACCTGTTGAGTAATTTCAGGTCCAGGACGGGACGGACTGACCCGTCTTTCTTGGGGACTGCGAAAAGATTGGAATAAAACCCGAGGCCCATCTCTAAGCGCGGTACCGGCCAGATGACCGCCATCTCTAACAGATTCTTTACCGACGCCAGGAGCCCCTGTGCGGCCAAAGGATCGATAGGCACCCGAGACCGAAAGAACCGTGAAGGAGGGCGAGAGTCGAATTCTAGTTTGTAACCGGACAACACTACCTCCCGGATCCATCTGTCCGGAATCTCCTGGTCCCAAACCTGGGAGAAGTGTCGTAATCGTCCCCCCACCCGCACGGGTGAGGGCAGCCCCTCATTGCTGAGCGGGTTTACCAGCAGGCTTGGGCTTGGTGCCCCAGGACTGAGCGGGACGGCCCCTCCCCCGAGTCCAACCTGCACCTCTGGTAGTGGGAAAGGAAGCCCCCCTACCCGCTCTGAATCCCCGAAATGAAGGCCTACCAGAACTTGCCCCCTTAAAGGGACGACGAGGCCTCTTGCGTTGTGGCATCTTACCACCCTTTGCGACTGAATCAATTTTCTCACCAAACAGACGCAAGGGGAGAGCTGTGAGCACCTTTTTAGAAGCTGAGTCCGCTGACCACTGACGCAGCCATACTGACCGACGAATAGCCACCAGCATTGCAGCTGTCTTGCTACTCATAGCCAGCGCATCGTCCTGAGCGGATAGAACAAAAGATTCACACTGCTTAAGCGCAGTAAACTCTTTACAAGTGGGATCGAGATCCCCATACAGCTCCTGAATTACAGACCTAACCGCTATAGGAGAAGGGCCGAAGCACACACCGGGCGCATCGTTGACCCAGCATAAATAAAACCATGGCGAGCGTACTGGTCAATTCGACGATCCTCCCCATCTTTAGGGACAGTGGTCTCAGCAGACTGTACCATAGCCGTGCTGGAGAGCCCTAGCACAGGGGTATCGACGTCAGGAGGGACGGACCAAAGCTTCACCAATTCTGGCGGAAAAGGATAACGCTTTTCCCAACTGGAAGGGATTCCAGATAACCGCGTGGGATGTTCCCATTCCTTAAGGACCACCCTCTCAAAGTGGTGTTGTCTGGGAAAAACCCAACGCGGCTGAGGCTCTTTAAACAACTGGCCCTTTGGCAGGGGGACAGCCTCAGGCGGATCTAAATTCAGAATTTCAAACATCTGAGCCAGAATGAAGGGGGTGTCAAGGGAAACACCCGCCGACCAATCGCCAATAGCATCAGCCTCAAGCTGATCTGCAGGCTCATCTGACTCCAACAGGAATTCTCCCTCATCCGGGGAGCCATCGGACCATTCCACTGGCTCACATACCTGTGAAGTCGAAGGTATCGGAGTCAGGTGCTTCCGTTTTGCAGTGGCTTTTGACCCTGCTTTAACGGGCACTATTTTCCGGAGGCTGGCCAATCGCGCCGCCACCTCGGATTGCGAATCCCCACTCTTGACAGTGTCATGCGGGGTCCGGAACAGGGAGGGAGAGGTAGGAGATGATGGAAGATGCGACGGGCCAGAAGCCGAAGCGACGGACTGACGTGCAATACCCTGCCTTGCACAAGGAATGCATACAAAGACATCATCATCTGGGAGCGGAGTCCCACACCTTGCGCACCCCCTAGATGGCCCAGAAGAACCATTTCTGGTAATAACGGAAGCCTCCATATGGTGATTTATGGTATTCGCAATTCTTTTGGGATTTAAGGCATAAGCCGACCCGGGATGCCCCCTTGTTGTAAATGTCCCGGAATTTTTTTTTCTTTTGGGAGGATTTAATTCAAAAAGAAGATCCCCTTAATAATCTATATATAAATATAGATATATATACAATTTTTTTTTTATGTCAATATAATATATATATATATATATATATATATATATATATATATATATATATATATATCCCAATTTTCCTTTCCTTTTTAAAAAAGAAAGACTAGCCAAGTAATATAGAGCCGGGAGGCCGCTTTAATCAGGGGTTCCCGGGATCTGTAGGGGAAGAAAAAATCAACAGTCAGATCCCCAAACATGTGGCAACATGCAAACATACTAATGCATGGCACCAAGGTGCCTTTAAATAAACAAAGGAAAAACCCTTGCCCTCAATCATGATGAATCCCCTTATAGATCTCTCCCCCCCATGTCTAAAAACGCTATAAACAATATAGTTTTTAAAAAGACACTCAACGGCCCCACACAAGGTGGGGCCGCTTACCTGCAAGGAACCGAGGGCGGCCGCAGCAATAGTATGGACGACGCAGCAGCCAGCAGCAGCAGCAAGAAGTAAACCAAACCATGTGTGGCAGCGAGCCCCCCCCCCACGTGACTTCCTTTAAGCCAGGAAGGAAGGAAGTGAGGCTGGGGCCGGTCAACACAAAGGCAGGAGGAGGAGGGAGGAGGAGGGAGGGAAGGAAAGACCAATGGGGGAGGGGGGAGCGAGGCTGCTATAGCAAAGGCTCAGGCAGCAAGCCAGCCTGCAATCAGCCAAGCCCCAGCTGCCCCCTAAAGCAGACCTAAACGCTGGCCAAGCCGGCCAGTACTTATCTGCAAGACCAAGGAAAGTCCTTTTAAGAGGAAAAATAAGAGGAACAATCAGACCGAGTGCACACATGCGGTGCAGTCTGCTAAGTGCATGAAAGTAAAACACACGTTACAAAAAGTCATACAGTGAAATACACACACACAATACACAACCCTCTAACCCCCCCCGCCATAGTGAAGGGAGAAGGGACCGTAACGGGAGAGTAAGGGGCTAAGGGGACCCTCGGGACAGGGGCATCCCATTTCCGGATCACCATGCCGGATAGCCGCATTGCCCCCAAAAGAGGGGGTCGAGCGGAGGAGATAAGCTCCTAGGCACCTATAGTGCCGTCTACCAATTGCCCAGTGAGCAGCCTAGGCTGGGAGGCTTCCAATCCACCATAAAGGTATAAACAATCAAAACCGGGCAGAAATAGACCAAAAGGGGGTGCCGGGGTAAGACCGGGCTACCTGTAAGCAGGAGACTTCAATCTTCTGTCTTGTCGTCAAGCAGAAAGAAAAATACTGGTGATAAATGGGAGGTACCAGGTATATATAGGCCGGAAGGGGGCTCGTTACAAGACTTCCTCTCTGCACAGCGTCACCTGGCGGTGAGTTAACCCAATATGTGAAGAATATTAAAGGTGAAGCGGGGTGTGTGGCACACCAAGAATATTTGCAAATGACCCCCAGACCCCGCAGGCCTTGCACGGCCTGTGCTAACACCCGAGCAGAGGCAGGGACCAGGAGTACCCGGGACCTGATAATCTTGGGAGAGACCACACAGCAAACTTGTAGCCGGAGGACACTACCTCCTGAATCCACCGGTCTGAGGCGTGATGCCTCCAGACATGAGCAAGGTGCCGCAGCCGTCCCCTCACCCTGACGGGCGAGGGCGCCCCATCATGCTTGAGGGGACTTGGAGGAAGATTTGAGCTTGGCCCCCCCGGAGGAGCCAGGGTGTCGTCTGCTGCTCCTGGGGCAGAAATCTGCGTGAGCCCCCTGCGAAGGACACCCCTGGTTCCTGTTTAACACCATGGCAGGGGGTAGAAGGGGGGCCCTGGCCCCCGAAGGGGCCGAGACAGCCACCTGCACTGGGGTAACTTACCTCTCTTACCAAACAGGTGTAGACGGGCCCCAAACAGACGTCGCCCCTTTAAAGGAAGCCCAGTAAGGGCCTTCTTCGCAGCATTGTTAGCACCCCACTGTCGCAGCCAGACCAAGCGACGTATAGCTACCGCAAGGGCAGAAGTTCTTGCACACATTCTGATGGTGTCATCCAATGCCAATAGGATACATTTTACAAACATATCACAAGTGGAGAGTGCATTAAACACCTCCCAAGGGAGATCATCAGGGGCACGATCAAGCATTTTGCTGATGAGGGTTCTAACGGCCACAGTAGTAATGGCAGAGGCACAGATCGGGCGCAGCGCCGTCCCCGCACATGCAAAGGCGTGGGAGGCCAGCAGGTCAATGCGTCGGTCCTCAGCATCCCGAAGGGTAGTATAATCAGGGGGATGCAAGACAGGGGTGTTAGATAGCCCTATGATAGGGACATCCACCTCCCATTCCTTGAGCACAAGGGTATGGAAATGTGCCTGCTCTAGAAATTCCAAACGTGATGTTGCTGTATGGAAACGCTCCCCTCTATGCCTGGGAGCCTCACCAGGGAGAGAGATAGACAGAACCTCAAAGATCTGGATCAATAATCTGTCAGTGTCATCCTGGGCCCAGTAGTCAGAGCCAGAATCGTCATGACCCTTCGGCCTCCCATCAGATGAGCCTGAGTCAGAAAAGAGCTCTCCTTCATCAGAAGGGGTATAGCCACACAGATTCATAAACTCCTCAGTTCCCATAGGGAAAACAGTAACATGAGGCGTCAAGTGCCACTTCTTACCAGGGCCCTTGCGCTCTAAAGACCTCGCAATAATCTGTTCAGCCGTAGGCAGTCTGGAAGACACATCAGGCTGAGAATCCCCACTTGTATGCTACTCAGCAGGAGTGAGATTTAAGCTCGGGGAAGTAGGTGAAGTGAAATGAGGTGCAGCCACTGGCAGGCATGATTGCAGGGCCAGCGCTTGCTCGGCACAGGGTACACAGACCCGTGCCCTGTCAGCGTCAGCATGGGGTTGTCCACACGCCATACACAGCCGGTCTTGTCCCAAGGGGACCCCGGTCACATAATCCTGAGATGCCTCCATATGGTGATTTATTCTAAGTATACAGTACGTCCTGCTCCAGATATAATACTTACACTTGGGTAATCCTCCGCCAGATGGCGCAGTGCAAAACATGCAAACATGCAAAAACAGGCTCCTCCCGGCCCTTCATATACCCGGAGACCTCCCACAAATCCCCAGATTTCTCTGCAGTGCTGACTGCGAAGACATGAAGTATCACTCTCTTGCAGGTGAGCGGGGCTATTACAGCCTGCGGCCCTGTTGAACTATTCCCACCCGTCCTCTTGTGATGTGCCTCCCAGCCTGGGCTGCGCTGGTCGGGTGAAGGTAGGCAGCACCATGGGTGCTTATGGAGCCACGCTCCACCGCAGTCCCCCACCAAAGGGTAGGCGGTTTAGGCTGATGGTGAGCCTTTAGTGGATGCCCCTCCCGCATCATGGCCCCGTGCCCCGTGTAGCGGTGGACCCTGTGTAAAGGGTCGCCATCCTCCCTCATTTCCCCCCGTAGTTAGGGGGAAAAGAAAGGGGGGGGTATGTGTGTGGCGGTCTCAGTGTACTGTATTGTCACGATTTTGGCCATAGTATTGCCCTTGACTTGCAACTGGGTGTCAGAGCCCTGCTGCTTGCTCTTTATAGTTTTGGCTGCCGCCGTGCGCGTCTTTTCTTTTACTAAAGTTTGCTGCGCCGGGCGTCGTCGTCGTCCAGACGCTACGGCGTCTCCATTTGCAAAGGCTTATACTAAGTTTATCTTATCCTTTGCGTGTTTGACTGCTGCCTCAGAGCTTCGCGCTCTTCGTGGTGGGCGGGGACTTGACTTGGCGCGCTCCGCGTCACGGCCAAAGATTGGGCCCGCCCTTCGAGGTTCGCTGGGCGCCAATTTGATGATCTTCGCCTGCGTGTTGGTTGCGGTCCCCCTCCTCCTTGATCTGTAAGTGCCCTTGCGGGTGATTCTTTATTACATTTTTTCTGCTGCACAAGGCCCTGACACCTCTTATTCCCTTTATGTCTTTCAGACGTCAAAGTCTCCGGTGGCTTCTCCTGGCCTGACATACATTTAGCAGGCTTACAAACAATTCTCCCACATTAATCAGCGGGTCTTTGGGGCATCCAGGGTTGCGTATTGCATAAATCCCTGCTGGCATATTTGCTTAGATAATCACCATATGGAGGCATCTCAGAATTATGTGACCGGGGTCCCTCTGGGACAAGACCGGCTGTGTACAGCGTGTGGACAGCCCCATGCTGATAGAGCACGGGTCTGCGGACCCTGTGCTGAACAAGTACTGGCCCTGCAATCAGGGTTGCCAGTGGCTGCACCTCGTTTTAATACACCTGTTTCCCCGTGCTTAAATCTCACTCCTGATGAGTCGCACTCGAGCGGGGATGACCAGCAAGTCGTGCCGCGCAGATTGCCTATGGCTGATCAGATTATTTCGAGGTTGGCAGAGCGCTTGGGCCCTGGTAAGAAGCGGTCCCTGACGCCTCCGGTTTCACCCTTTCCTACGGGAACTGAGGAGTTCACTACTACGCGGGTTTTTGCTCCTTCTGATGAAGGTGAGCTGTTCTCTGACTCAGGCTCATCTGACGAGAGGCCGAGGAGTCATGATGATACTGGCCCTGGTTCCTGGGGCCTGTGTGACACTGATGAATTACTGATAAAGATCTTTGAGGTCTTGTCTCTCTCCCTGGTGAGGCTCCCAAGCCTAGAGGGGAGCATTTCCATACAGCGACACCGTGCTTGGAATTTCTGGAGCAGGATCACTTCTAGGTCTTGTACTCAAAGAATGGGAATCCCCTAGTAAACTTCCAGCGGTTCCAGGGGACTGGGATTGGAAATACCCTTTTCCCCCTGATGTGGTTAACTGTTGGTCATCACCTCCCGTGGTGGATGCACCGATCATAGGGGTTCTTAGCCCCCCCCTTTATTGCAGCCCCTACTTATCGTACCCTTCGGGATGCTGAGGACCGGGCATTGATAGGCTGGCTTCCCACGCCTTTTCTTGTGCAGGGACGGCACTGCGCCCGGTCTGTGCCGCGGCCATCACTGCAGTGGCCGCTAGGACCCTCATCAGAAAGATGATTGTTCATCGACCTGAGGATCTCCCCTGGGAGGTGTTTAATGCACTCTCCAGTTGTGATGTATTTGTAAGGTTTATCCTTTTAGCGCTGGATGACACCATTAGGATGTGTGCAAGAACTTCTGCCCTTGTGGTAGGTTAGTGTTGGAGGGCCAACACTGCTGATTTTGGCCTTGTTATCTGGCCTCTCTTCTGCTCCTAAGAGTGCTCACCAAGGCGCCGACGGGGGTGCTGTCTCTGATGAGACCAAAGGGCGTCCGCGCAAGGACCTACCTGGTCGCCCTTCTTTACTTCCCAATCTCTATGTCAGGCCGAGTTGGTTACTCGGCTGGTGGTGTCCTTTGGGAGTCATTTGGATGAATGCTCATTCACCTCAATTCCTCTTTGTCCCCTTATTTGGTATCTACATTCCTAGGGTTGAATTTGGATTCGGTTCAGGCGAGAACCTTCTTCCTTGGCAATAAAGTGGACAATCTGGTTACATGGGCTCAGTCCCTCATTGCTGTCCCTTAACCAGGCAGGATTGCAGCTGGTGGGCCCGTTGGTGGCTGCTCAGAGGATGTCCCTTTATACTCAGTGCCCTTGGGCTCTTCTGCAACTTATATTGTTAATACTGGATAGGGTTCCAGCATCCCTGGAGCTGGGTCTGTGTACCTTCCCCCTTGGTACGGTGGTTCCTCTTGAGACGATTGAACTCAAGGCACCAGTCATGGGGGCACCCCTTCCTTGCATCTTCCTGTAAATGGTCACCATGGTTACCAAGTTAGCAGGTTGACGGGGGGGGGTTTCTTCTAAAAACCCCTGTGGCTCCGAGGTAGGACCCTTGGGGGGCCATACACCTATCGATTTTTGAAATGGTGAGCCTTCAGGTTGGCTATATCTTGCTGGACTATTCCTCTTCCGGGCTCTTGGTCTGTCAGACGGCAGTGACCTGTATTAATTATCTGTGTGGGACTCGGAGCAGTATGATCCTCCTGGAGGGTATCTGATCCTGATCTGGGTGGTGGACAACGTTCCCTGCATATCAGTGGTATTCGCTCCGGTGGATTTCCTTCTGAGACAGATGTGCTAATCCTTGTGTCTCTATGAGATCCAACTAGTGTGGATCTGTTTGGGCCCCGTCACTATCAAAAGTTCTCGGCCCTCGTTTCCCTGTCCTAGAATATCCTATCTGTGGTCATGAGGCTTAGTAACGTTATGACTGGACATTCTATTCTTATGTCTTATCTTCATTCACCCTGCTAGGCGGGGTTATGCGCAAGATTACTCTGGAAGGGGGGACCAGTGATACTGGTGGCCCCTGGGCGGCCTAATGGAGTGTGGTTCGCAGACGTGGTACTTAGGCCAGCGGACCTGTACGTTCTGTCAGGAGTGCTGATCTGCTCACTCAGGGCCCCCTTTTATGTCACCCCAATCTACAGGCTCTGGTCTAGACGGCTGATTCATCCATCTTGATGGAGACGGGCTTATCTTCTTGTGACTATGATTATTGGAAGTCTAGGAGCAAGTTTCTTCTTCTTCTTCCATCTATTATAGGGTATGGCGTACCCATATTGATTGGTGTGAGTCTAGGTCTCTCCCCTGTTGGACGTTCTCTGTTCCCAGGGTTATAGAGTTATTACAGCATGGGTCGGAGTTGGCTCTCCATCCCTGTACTCTGCAGGTTCAGGTTCTGCCCTGTCCGCCTTCCTATAGAAGTTTTTTTTGCTCACTTTTTCCTTGGTTAAGCTTTCTTTCGGGGATTGCATTTCCCACGTAATTCTTGGTCCCCGTTGGGATTTGAATTTTATTCTGTTTGCCTTGCGGGGTGTTCCCTTTGGATCTATTCCGGATGCTGTCTGACTGTCTTTACCATCAAGGTTGTCCTTCTGGGGGTTGTTGCTTCAGTCAGCCGTGTGCCTGAGCAGGCGGCTCTGTTTAGCTAGCCCTCGTTCTTTGATATACGGCGAGCTGCGGTGGTGTTCCGCTTTACGCCGGACCTTCTGCCTAAGGTGGTGTCTTATGCTCATGTATTCAAGACTTCTTGTCTTTTTCTGTGCCTTATTCCTAGTAACGCTGAAAAAAGGGGGTCTACATTCCCTCAAAAGGTGTTGGAAGTGTTTTCCTGGATTGTCTCTTGTCCCTTAGGGGGACGGATGCCCCTTGGGGGTTGCGGGCGTCTCCATCCTGTATATGTGATTTCGTCTGATTCCAGGGGTTAAGCAGCCTTTGGCCTGGTCTTTACTTGGATGGGTTCTCCCTTCTGGTCCTAGGAAAGGTTTCGGCTTCTGCCAAGGCTACAGTTAGCTTTTGGACTTGTCAGGCTGTTACTCAGGCCTATTCTTTTAAGGGGAAAAATCTTCTTCTCGCCTTACTGCTGATTCTACTTGTGCTTCGGTATCTTTGGGCCTTTCGGCACCAGGTTTCTGTTGAACAAGTCTGCTAGTACGCTACTTGTTCTCTGTTCATGACTTTTCAAGGGTTTTTATGAGGTTGACGTTAGAGCTTGCTCATGTCGCTCTGGGTAGCAAGGTTTGCAGGTGACAGTGCTTTTACTGTCTGCTGTGCCTTTTTGTTGGGGATCCCACCCTACTTTATGGACACTGCTATTGGATGTCCCAAGTGTAAGTATTATATCTGGAGCAGGACGTACTGTATACTTAGAATAATACAATTCTGTGAAATACTCACCTGTAGAATTGGTATTATACGTATACAGTACGTCCTGCTCCACCCCACCCTGGTTTTTGCATTGTTCTGGATCCCCTGTATGGTGATTGTTACCACTGTTGTTATTACCAGTTTTTGGTGGTTATTTCTCCCGGCTTCTTTTTCACTGCTTTTCAATGCTGGGGATTTGTGGGAGGTCCCCGGGTATATGAAGGGCCGGGAGGAGCCTGTTTTTGCATGTCTGCAGTGCACAGCGCCATCTGGCGGAGGATTACCCAAGTGTAAGTATTATATCTGGAGCAGGACGTACTGTATACGTATAATACCAATTCCACAGGTGAGTATTTCACAGAATTGTATTTTTGGCACAATATGCCAGTAGGGATTGACGCTATAAAGCAACCCTGGATGCCCCAATGACCCGCTAGAGAAGTGGGAGTAAATTTACAAGGCCCGACTATCAATTACACCGGGCCGGGAGAAGCCAATGGATTCACAGTCTGAAAGACACAATGAGAAGAGAAGGGTTTCAGAATGAAAAACTCTACAATGAGTATAAGGCCGCCCGCGAGGGCACTTACGGACCACTGTAAGTAAGAACGTCACACACACGCGCGAAGAGACATGGCGCCGAGTACCTCGAAGGGCGGGCCAGAGCAAGCCGTGACGCGGAGCGCGCCAAGCCAGGCCCCGCCCCCCTAATGGCGCGAAGTCCAACAAGCAGCCAATGAGGACGCAGAAGCGTCTGAAGGCAACGCCGCGGCCGGGCGCGGAACATCCAAATGCAGGAAAAAGGCGCGCAAGTAAAAGTCAGCGCGGCGGTTGACACCACATATAAAGTCCAAAAGACATTACAAAGGGCCATATGCCCGTAACCACAATACACTGACACCCACACACACCCCCCCCCCCTTTCTTTTCCCCCGAAGGCTACCGGGAGAAAGAGGGAGGATGGCGGCCCTTTGTACAGGACCCACCGCTACAACGGGGCATGTGAGAATAATGCGGGAGGGGCATCCCATAAGGCTCACCATCAGCCTAAACCACCTACCCTTTGGTGGGGGACTGCGGTGGAGCAGCGCTCCATAAGCACACGCGGTGCCGCCTACCTTCACCCGACCAGCGCAGCCCAGGCTGGGAGGCACATCACACAAAAGGACGGGTGGGAATAATCCAACAGGGCCCCAGGCTTAAAAGCCCCGCTCACCTGCGAGAGAGTGATACTTCATGTCTTCGCAGTAAGCACTGCAGAGAAATCTGGGGATTTGTGGGAGGTCCCTGGGTATTTGAGGAGCCGGGAGGAGCATGTTTTACATGTCTCTGCAGTGCAGCGCCATCTGGCGGAGGATAACCCAAGTGTAAGTACTATATCTGGAGAAGGACGTACTGTATACTAAGAATAATACCATTTTGTGAATACTCACCTGTAAAATGGGTATTATAAGTATGTCACACACCCCGCTTCAGGTTACTAAATCATTAGACATGGGTTATACTCACCGCTAGGTGGCACTGTTTGCAGAGAAGTCCAGAAAACAAGAAGCCCCTCCCGGTCTATACATACCTGGTACCTCCTAACAATTCCCCAGTAATTCAAACAGCAATAAGACAAGGTACCAGGAAAAAAACAATGGTAACCCTCAAATATAACCAAAAAGCTTCACCATATAAAGAACCAGGATACCAAAAAGGGCGGGTGAAGCGGGGTGTGTGACATACTTATAATACCCATTTTACAGGTGAGTATTCACAAAATGGTATTATTCTAAGTATGTCACACACCCTGCTTCAGGTTACAAAATCATTAGACATGGGACATCCAACAGCAGTGTCCAAAAAGGGCGGGTATCCAACCAGGCAAAAATGCAGAAACTCAAACCACTGCAGCCTGCAGAACCTTGCGGCCAAAAACAGCATCCGCTGAGGCCCGCACATCAACCTTATAAAACTTGGAAAAAGTGTGAACCGAAGACCAAGTAGCAGCCTTACAAACTTGTTCAACAGAAGCCTGGTGCTGAAAAGCCCAGGACGCTCCAACTGCACGAGTAGAATGAGCAGTAACACGAAAAGGGGGATCCTTCCCCTTGGCAGAGTAGGCCCCAACAATCGCCTGACGAATCCATTTGCTAATGGAAGACTTAGCCGGAGCCAAGCCCTTCCTAGGCCCACAGGGCACCACGAAAAAGGCATCAGTCTTACGAAAAGAAGACGTAATACGCAGATAGTACTTGACACAACGTACCACATCCAAACAATGCAAAGCCCTCTCCTTGTCATTCCCAGGCTTAGGACACAAAGAGGGAAGGACAATATCCTGATTAAGGTGAAACGCAGAGACCACCTTAGGGAGAAAGTCTGGTTTGAAGCGAAAAACCACCTTGTCCTGATGTTTCTCAAAATAAGGAGCCTGCATAGACAAGGCTGCCAACTCCGAAACACGCCGTACCGAAGTGATGGCCACCAAAAAGACAACCTTCTGAGTCAACATAGAGAGAGCAATATCCTGCAAAGGCTCAAAAGGAGGAGCCTGAAGAGCAGAGAGAACCAAATTCAAATCCCAAACAGGGAGCAAAGGCTTCCTAGGAGGCCGCAGATGCGAAACCCCCTGGAAAAAGGTCTTGACCAAAGAATGGAGAGCAAATGACTTCTGAAAAAAGATAGACAAGGCAGAAACCTGCCCCTTCAAAGTACTCAGCTGAAGACCAGAGTCCAGCCCGGATTGAAGAAATTCCAAAATCCTAGAAATAGAAAAGACCCGGCAGGGCAAAGATCTAGCCTCACACCAATCAATATAAGATCTCCAAGCCCTATAATAGATGGAAGAAGAGGATCTCTTCCTGGCACTAATAAGAGTCCGAATGACCGAATCCGAAAGACCCTCCTCCTTTAAGATGGAGGTCTCAGCAGCCAAGCCGTCAAAGCCAGCGTTGGTAAACTGGGGTAACACAGTTGACCCTGAGTGAGAAGATCCGGCCGAAGAGGCAGACCGAACTGATCCACTGCCAGACGAACGATGTCTGCGAACCACACCCGCCTTGGCCACCTTGGAGCCACGAGAATGGCGGGAACTTCTTCCAGAACCAACTTTCGCAGCACCCTGCCTAGCATGGGGATCGGAGGAAACAGATAAAGAAACCCCAGGTCCCTCCAGCTCAGGGCCATGGCATCCGCCGCCAGAGGATCCTGAGACAGCGACACGAATGTCGGAAGCTTGTGATTGTGACGAGAGGCAAACAGATCCACCTCCGGCGTCCCCCACCAGAGACAAAGCGACCGAAACACCTGGGGATGGAGCGACCATTCCCACCCCGGCGGGACGAACACCGGCTCAGAAAGTCCGCCTCCGTGTTTTCCACTCCTGGAATGTACACTGCCGAGATGCAAGGGACATGAGTCTCCGCCCAAACAAGGATCAGAGACACCTCTCTGTGGGCACCCAGACTGCGAGTCTCTCCTTGGTGATTGATGTACGCAACCGCCGTCCGATTGTCCGATCGAACCTGAACCGGCAGGCCCTGTAAATGCTGCGTCAAGTGAGACAGAACCAACCTGATGGCTCTCAGCTCCAGAACATTGATGGGCAAGTGAGCTTCCTGAGGACCCCACTGTCCCCGGAACCGAAGATCCTTCCAGAAACCTCTCCATCCCGACAAACTGGCGTCCGTGGTGACAGTTTCCCAAAGTGGGGTCAGAAAAGACCTGCCCTTCAGGAGATTGTCCGAGACCAACCACCACAGAAGAGACTGCCGAACCCGGGGAGACATCCAAAAGGACCGATCCAGCGATCGCGGTCGCCGGTCCCAAGACGCCAACAGATGAAGCTGCAGCGTCCGCGTGTGAAATTGCGCGAAGGGAACTGCCTCGAAAGAAGCCACCATCAACCCCACCAGTCTCATCCCTAGACGGATGGACGGGCGAGGATTGGAAAGAAGAAGCTGAGCCAATTCCTGAATCAACAGAACCTTGGCCTGAGGGAAAAAAACTCCGTGCTGACAAGAGTCCAAGGACATCCCCAAAAAGGTCACCACCCTGGCCGGAACCAGAGAGGACTTGGGGTAGTTGATCACCCAGCCGAACCTCTCCAGCATAGACACCACCGACTTGGTGTCCCCATTCCGCTTGACTGAAGGAAGGCGCCATGATGAGAAGATCGTCCAGGTAAGGCACAATCCGAATCCCCTGAACTCTGAGCAGGGCCATCACTCCCGCCAACACCTTGGTGAACACTCTCGGAGCCGAGGCAAGGCCGAACGGAAGAGCTACAAACTGGAAATGCCGGGCCTCCACCACAAAGCGAAGGAACCTTTGATGAGCCGGAAAAATCGGAATGTGAAGGTATGCATCCTTGATGTCTATGGACGTCATAAAGTCCCCCTGCCGAAGCGAAGCAAGGGTTTCCATGCGAAACTTCCGGGGACGAATAAACCGATTGAGGAACGTCAAGTCCAAGATGGGAAGGAACGACCCATCCTTTTTGGGAACGGTGAAGAGATTGGAATAATACCCGCGCCCCACCTCCGAAGGCGGGACCGGACGGATGACTGCCAATTCCAGGAGATTCCTTACCGCCGCCAGGAGCCCCTGCGCGGCCAAAGGATCTGAAGGGACACGAGACCTGAAAAACCTTGGAGGAGGACGGGACTCGAACTCCAGCTTGTAGCCGTACGCCACCACCTCCCGAATCCATCTGTCCGAGACCTCCTGGTCCCATACCCGGGAGAAGAGTCGCAACCGTCCCCCCACCCGCAAGGGTGAGGGCGCCCCCTCATTGCTGAGCGGGCTTGGCAGCTGGCTTAGGCTTGGCGCCCCAGACGTGAGCGGGGCGGCCACGGCCTCTACCCCTGTTCCAGCTAGCACCTCTGGAAGCAGAGAAGCCCGCACCCCTGCTGGCTCTGGCTCCCCGAAAGGAAGGATTGAAGGGGGCCGCCCCCCGAAAGGAACAACGAAAATTCTTGCGCTGAGGCAACTTACCGCCCCTGGCAACAGAATCCAGCTTTTCACCGAAAAGCCTCAGACCCAGAAAGGGAAGAGCCGTGAGCGATCTCTTGGAATTAAAATCAGCCGTCCACTGCCTCAACCACACTGAACGGCGAATGGCAACCAACAGAGCCGTAGCCCTGCCAGACATCAGCATGGCATCATCCTGAGCGGCCAGAATGAATGACAAGAAGGAATCACAACGCTTAAGAGCAAGAAACTCAGCACAAGTAGGATCAAGATCCGTACATAAATCCCTGACGATAGACCTAACCGCCAGCAGCAAAAGTGCCGAAGCACAAACGGGCCTCAGAACCGAACCCACACAGACAAAACCATGACGGGCCAGCTGATCAATCCGGCAATTCTCGCCGTCCTTGAGAGAGGTCGTGTCAGGAGAATGTACAACCGCCGTATTAGACAGTCCCAAGACCTGAGCATCAACCTCGGGAGGGACAGACCAACGCTTCACTAAGTCCGCCGGAAAGGGATACTTTCTATCCCAGCTAGGCGGCACCCCAACAAGACGCGTAGGTTGCTCCCATTGCTTAAGAACAACATTCTCAAAATGCTGTTGACTAGGAAACTCCAAGCGCGGCTTGGACACTCCAAAAAGCTGACCCTTAGGTCGAGGAGCAGCTTCAGGAGGATCCAAATCCAAAACTTCAAACATCTGGGCCAGAATGGATGGCGTATCAGGAACGGACCCCTCAGCTGGGTCACCCCATCGCCCAGCAACTGCTGAACCTCAGGATCCTCTAATTCTTCAACCAGCTCACCTTCTTCAAGAGGACGATCTGGCCAATCCAGATCCTCAATAACCTCCTCATCTGAGTCCGGCGTAGGCGGAGACAGGTGTTTCCGTTTAGCCGGAGCCTTCTGAGCGACCACAGCGGAAAACATCTTCTCAAGACTAGCCAAACGGGCACATACTTCCGATTGCGAATCACCCCAAATGACAACGTCACACGGGGTCCTGAACAGGCGAGGAGGAGAGGGGGATGGCGCGGCCGACGAAGTACCGGGCACCGGGGTGCCGGACTGGCGCTCAATGTTCCGCCAAGCACATGGAATGCAAATAATGACAACATCCCCTGGGAGCAGAGTCCCGCACAGCTTGGATTGCCCCGAAGGACCATTTCCAGTATCTGAGGTAGCCTCCATATGGTGAATTTATGGTATTTACAGAACCCAGGGATTTACGCAGTAAGCGACCCGGGACGCCCCTTTATAATTCAATATATATATATATATATATATATATATATATATATATATATATATATAAATTTAAAAGTCCTGATCATGGGACCTAATAAGGAATGTGATGACCTAAAACCCCAAACTAGCCAGGTATATAAGACCGGGAGAGCCCTGTAGGATGGGATCCCAGGATCTGTAAAACAAAAGACAACAATCATTCCAGCACAACACACGCAGGGAAAATACAGTACAATAAGTAAAGAGCAGCCAACATGCCAGAAAACACTGGCTAAATACCCCTGCCATCACCCCCACAGGGGGGGCGCAATCCAATAATAATGGCGATAATAATAGACTTAATAATCTGCAGAGCTACCTTAAATATCAGCCGCCTTAAGCCCTGCATAGCCAAAAACCCCGCAGAGATAAACACAAAGGCCTACCTTATCCCCGCAGCGAAATGGAGGCCCCGGGCCAGACAAGAAGCAGCACCGCCAAGGAACGAAGGGGAGACGAGGGGCGGGCCCACAGAAACGCGGGAGCCGCAGCGGCCCCGCCCCTTCCCAACCGGCCAGTCACGGCGCGGGCCGCACAAGACGCAGCCCCGCCCACCTCCGACGCCGAGCCGGGCAGCGAGCGCCAGCATGAGATGGCGCCCGCATAAGAAAAACACGTGCCGCCCCGGTCCCCCCGCTGACAAGGGAACCGCTGCGAGCGCCGAGGAGGTCCTCGGCGCTCACATCCGCCCCCAAATCACCTCAAAGGAGGGGCACCAAGCATGGCGCCCGCCCCAAGTGTAACACCAAGGCGGCGGGCCGGCGTAGCCCTCGCCCGACCGCCCAGATATTATCCCAGCTAGGTCAAAAAATAATAAGGCGAGGAGACCCACAAATAAAACGGATGCCAAAACAAGAAAACCAAACGGCCCAACACAGCACAGACACCCGTCCACACACACAATCAAGCCAGGCACCACACCCAGTCACACCAAACACAACCTAAAGGCAAATGAGGGCTGGGGCATTCCATGTCCGGATCACCAAACCGGATCACCGCTATGCCCCATAATATGGGGTCGAGCGGAGGAGCTAATCTCCTGGGCACCTTAAGTGCCATCTACCCTTGCCCGGCCTACAGCCTAAGCTGGGAGGCTACCAATCAATCAGGGGATTAAAAACAAAAGAACCGGGCAGAAATAGACCATGGGGGGGGCCGGGGTGACACCCCGGCTACCTGCAAGCAGGAGACTTCTTTCTTCTGTCTTGTCGCCACCTTGCAGAGAAGAACACTGGGGAATTGTTAGGAGGTACCAGGTATGTATAGACCGGGAGGGGCTTCTTGTTTTCTGGACTTCTCTGCAAACAGTGCCACCTAGCGGTGAGTATAACCCATGTCTAATGATTTAGTAACCTGAAGCGGGGTGTGTGACATACTTAGAATATAAATATGATCGCTGCCAGAACAGGAGGTGTCTGAGTCTATAGTTGTGTGTAAGGTTCTGTGGGGGTATTGATATGACACTCTTGTGTGGTGTTATTTATTTTTTTTAATGGAAATTGCAAAACGGCTGGATCCTGATGATAAGTTAGAGGCTGCTGAGTTGTTTTATAATTGCTGTCTTGATTCATTGTTAAAAAACATTTTCAAAATGTTTAGGCTGTGCCTGACATTGGAGCTCAGGACAATGTAAAGCAATGGGTCTAAAGTACAATACTAGACACAGCCAGAATAGGAAAATGTTGATGTTTTACAATGAAGGGAATACATATGTTATAATCCTGGCCTGTCCTAAGCATGGTTCATCAGTTTGCAAGTCCACAAAAATCATTTGATATATAAAAAGGAATATGGTAATTCAATATGTGTGATTATCTACCTTGTTTTATTATGAATTTAGTCATGGACATGGAGTAAAAAAAACAGAAGGTGAAACAGAATATGTAATTGATCATGGAATTGAAGACAACAAAAAGGTTAGAATTAGTTCCATAATAAATACTTTTATTGGTATAAAACATTACTTTCCATTTATTAATTTCCAAAATGGGGAACTGTCTTGGAATTTGAAGCTTAAAGACCATTTTCACGAAATGGCCTCGATGTTAGAGGTCTATAGTCCTCATCGGCTGTACCAGGGGCATCCACAGATGTCCCATTCACTCCTCAGTCAGGACAGCTAATCCATGGTCCTAAACCGCTTATATCCCTTACTACGTCTACCCCAGCCACCAACACCCTCAGTTCTGCACTTGTTCATGTTGAAGCAGTATTGGAAATAGTGAACTCTCATTTAATGAATATATGCAGATTAAGAAGAACAAGGGGGGCCTCCGGTCCCTTGGGGGCTTTGCCAGAGGTCTTGGCAGGGTTATTAGATGACATTTATGAGACATGTAGAATTAAATGTGAGGATAAGCTTTTATCCGTGCAGGGTGCTATGTATAAAAAATTATTGGAGAACAAATCCAAATCGTTTCCTGTTCATTCAGCCCTTTAAACCAGACCAACTGCCTGGCACAGTTATAAAAGAAAGGTAGTGGCCATTTTGGCACTTCCTCTCCCGACTGACATAACTGAAATGAACAGTAACAGGAAGCCCAGCACGACTTCCTGTTTGCAGGTCGCCTGCAAGCCCATTGGCGGCCATCTTGTTTTCAAAATTTACCATCCTATCTGCATCTACTGCATGTTATAAGCCTTTGAACATCCAAGATGGAGGCTCATGTAACATCAGGAAGCCTGCAAACAGGAAGTGCCTTCTGACTGTGCTGCTCTGCATTCTGGGATTGATGACCTTTTCCTGACCCCAGCTCTGCTCTGTCTGAGCAAAGCACAGCTATTACCCCACCCCCTGTACTTTATCCCACCCTCCTCTCCTCAGTAAGTGTGATGCTTCTGAGTCAAGATGGCAGCGGCCATGTCCTAAAGTCCTGAACAGAGTTGCAGCCCAGTGGGGAAAAGAATAAGTGACTAAAAACTTAAAATATATTAACTTTAGATGCTGGAGAATCATTTTTTAAGGGTTTGGGCTTTTCAATAAATCATGGTGAAGGTCTGGTTTAACACATAGTCTAGTCATCTGGTTTCCAAAGCAAAGTTGTACGGCATTCCATTTAATGGTAATCGCCTGTTTTGAGCGAAACGGGTAAGACATTTCCAAATAGGACGGTTTTGCCTCTAACATTAGTGCAACTCTGGAACTTTCTTCTTAAGGCAGTCCCAAGGTAGCCAGAACAAGCAGAAAAAAAAGTTGGACACAGACTAGGCCTCAGAGAAAGGCTAGGTTGCTCTGCAAACCTCCAGAGGGCCCTTACAGAGTCCTTACAGAGACTACCCGGTGGAGGGGGAAGGCTCGCCTTATTTTTAGCCACCTGGAGAGCTGTCTCCCAAAGTCAATTTGTGCTACAAACATTGGAAAGGGGATGACACTCAGAAGTTTTGTCCATCCTTCAATGTTTCTTCCTGGTGACCAAGGTGTTCTATTCTCACGTTTTTCTGATGCCAAAGCCATTGGGAAACTATCAGATGATCCTGAATCTGAAGAAATTAAACCATTTCATCAGATACAAGAAGTTCAGAATAGAATTGATTTTTTTCAGCAAGAAACATCCCCATAGAGCATGCCCTTATGGTCAGTTTAGACCTACAAGATGCTTACCTGCATATTTAATTCTGCCGCTACACCGCGTTTCTGAGGTTGCAGTTCAAAAAGACCAAGGGCTTTATCATTACCAGTACAGGGTCTTACCTTTAGCCTGTCGTCATCCATGCGGATCTTTACAAAGATATTAGCGGAACCAATGGCATACCTCAGACAGGAAGGAATTACAATTATTCCGTACCTGGACATTCTGTTTTTTTTTTAAACAGGTCAGCTACTAGCAGATCTAGAGAAGACTCTTCTTCTTCTAAAGACTTTAGGCTGGATTGTCAATTTAGTATCCTTCAAAAGCATTCTGCTTCCGCAGGAAAAGGTACAGAGGATCATACCAATGACCCAAAAATTGGTCAATTTCCCTTAGGTTTCTCTATGAGAAATTATGGCCCTGCTCGGTCTCATGACTGCTGCGATTTCTTCAGATCTCTTTGGCAATGCCAACAATTCAAAATGCGAAATGTTTTACTCACTGATGGAGGACAGTGTGTTAGCAGTGGATGCCGTGGCTCATCCCTGGAATTTTCACCTAGTTTATGCCTTTCCTCTCTTCAGAATTCTGCCAAAGGAAATCCGGAAAATACAATTCTGTGAAATACTCACCTGTAGAATTGAAATTATAAGTATACAGTACGTCCTGCTCCAAATGTAATACTTACACTAGGGTTATCCTCCGCCAGATGGCGCTGCACTGCAGAGACATGCAAAACAGGCTCCTCCCGGCCCCTCAAATACCCGGGGACCTCCCACAAATCCCCAGCATTGAAAAACAGTGAACGAGAAGCCGGGAGAATTTAACCACCCAAACTAGTAACTATAACAATTATCCAGAACAATGCAAAACCAAGGGCGGGGTGGAGCAGGACGTACTGTATACTTATATCAATTCTACAGGTGAGTATTTCACAGAATTGTATTATTCTTAGTATACAGTACGTCCTGCTCCATATATAATACTTACACTAGGGACATCCAATAGCAGTGTCCATAAAGTAGGGTGGGATCCCCAACAAAAAGGCAACAGCAGGCAGTTTAAACTACTGCCGCCTGCAAAACCTTGCGGCCAAAAACAGCATCTGCTGAGGCCCTAACATCAACCTTGTAAGACTTTGAAAAGGTATAAACAGAAAACCCAGTAGCGGCCTTGCAAACTTGTTCAACAGAAGCCTGGTGCTGGAAGGCCCAAGAGGCACCAATAGCACGCATAGAATGAGTAGTAAGGCGAAAAGGAGGACCCTTCCCCTTAGCAAAAATAGGCCGAATCACGGCCTGACGGATCCATTTGCTAATAATAGACTTGGCAGTAGCCAAACCCTGCCTGGGCCCAGAAGGGACCACAAAAAAAGCATCAGTTTACTGCATGCAATACTTCAAACAACTGACCACATCCAAGGAATGCAAAACCCTCTCCTTAGTGTAGCTAGGATTAGGGCACAAAGAAGGAAGAACAATATCTTAAATCAATGAAAGGCAGACACTACCTCAGGTAGAAAACCTGGCTTAAAGCAGAACACCACCTTGTCCTGGTGTCTTCCCCAAGTATGGGGCTGAATAGAAAGAGCCAACTCAGACACACGCCTGACCGAAGAAATGGCTACCCGAGAGACAGCCTTGAGGGTAAGAACAGCCAGAGCAGCATCCTGCATTGGTTCAAATGGAGCACCCTGCAAGGCAGAAAAACCAAGTTAAAATCCCAGAGACCACAGGTTTACGTGGAGAACGCACATGAGTGACCCCCTGGAAGAAAGGTCTTAATCCAAAAAATGCTGAGCAAAAGACTTCTGAAAGAAAACAGACAGGGCAGAAACCTTACCCTTCAGAGCACTGAGTTGGAGTCCCAACTCCAACCCATGCTGTAAGAACTCCCGAATCCTGGGGACTGAAAACGCCCAACAGGGAAGAGACCTAGACTCACACCAGTCAAAGTAGGTACGCCGTACCCTGTAATAGATGGAAGAAGAAGCTTTCTTCCTAGCCTTCACCATGGTATCAACCACCGAGGCGGACAAGCCTTTGTCCATCAAGATGGAGGTTTATAAATTGGGATGGCGTAAGGGGCCCTGAGTGAGCAGATCTAGCACCCCTGGCAGAAAGTGCTGGGCTACTGCCATCTGCACCACGTCTGTGAACACACCCTTCTTGGCCCCCTGGGGGCCACCAGAATTGCTGGCACCCCCTCCAGAGCAATCTTGCGCAGAACCCTGCACAACAGGGGTAATGGAGGAAGGTCATACAGGAACTAAATGACCTGCCATGACAGTGTTAAAGCATCCATGGACAAGGCCAGAGGATCCTGGGACAGGGAGACAAAGGCCAGGAGCTTGTGATTGTGACGGGACGCCAACAGATCCACATTTGGTTGGGCCCAACGGTGTCACAGAGATTGGAACACCCTGTAGCAGAGGGACCATTCTCTCTGGCGAGAGGCCCCCCTGCTCAGAGGGTCTGCCAGCAGATTTTCCACCCCCAGAATGTACACCGCTGATATGCAGGGAACATTGGCCTCCACCCATGTCAGAATCAGAGACACTTCCTGGAGGGCCCTCTTGCTCCGGGTCCCTCCCCGATGATTGATGTAGGCAACTGTCGTCTGGTTGTCCGAGCGCCAATGAACAGGCAGGCCCTGAAGATGAGTAGTCAAGCGAGCCAGAACTAACCGCAGCGACTTCCAGAAACCCCCCCCCAACCTGATAGACTGGCATCCGTGGTGACAGTCTCCCAGGAAGGGGCAAGAAAGGATCTGCCCCCCAACAGGTTCCATCCACCACAAGAGGGACCTCCACAAGGGGGGGGGGCACACAGACCCTGTCCAGGGACGCTGGGTCCTTGTCCCATACAGACAATAGGTGAGGTTGCAGAGGCCTCAAGTGGAACTGATCATAAAAGACCGCTTCGAAGCACGCCACCATCAGGCCCACCAGCTGCATCCCCTGCCTGATGGAGGGATAGGGACAAGCTAGGAGAGACTGAGCCTGTGCAATCAGATTGTCCACCTTCTAATGAGGAAGGAAGATCCTTGCCTGAACTGTATCCAGATTCATTCCTAGGAATGAAGTTACCAAGGAAGGGGACAGTGAGGACTTGGGGTGGTTGATCACCCATCCAAATGACTACAGAATGGGCACCACCAGCTGAGTATCCAACTCTGCCTGATGTAGAGACTGGGAAGTGAAGAGGATGTTGTCCAGATAGGGAAGCACGCTGACACCCTGACATCTGAGTAGAGACATCACGCCAGCCAGCACCTTGGTGAACACTCTGGGAGTTGAAGTGAGGCCGAAGGGCAAGGCCACAAATTGGTAATGTTGATCCATCAGAGTGAACCTGAGGGACTTTTGATGACCTGGTAACACAGGAATATGAAGGTAAGCATCTTTGATGTCCACAGAAGTCATGAAATCCCCTTGGCGCAGGGAACAGATGGCAGAGCGCAGAGTCTCCATGAGAAAGCGCCTGCCCTCGACAAAAACTTGTTAAGAATCTTTAAGACCAGGACGAACCTGACAGAACCATCCTTTTAGGGAACTGTGAATAGATTGGTATAAAAGCCCTTGCCCTTTTTCTCTTAAAGGCACCTGGCAGATGACCCCCAGCTCCAGGAGGCCTTGCACTGCTTGCACTAGCTCCTGAGCTGACACAGAGTCCTGAGGAATCCGGGACCTGATGAATCTTGGAGGGGGATCGGCGGCAAACTCCAACTTGTAACCGGAGGACACTACCTCCTGAAATCATCGGTCTGAGACATGAATCCTGCAGACTTAAATGAAGTGCTGCAGCCGTCCCCCCACCCGGATGGGCGAGGGCGCCCCAACATGCCTGAGGGGGCTTGGGAGAGGACTTAGCTCTTGGGGTCCCAGGAGGAGCCAGGACGTCCACGTCCTCTGCCTCTACCCCAGAAATCTCCCCGGGCCCCAGGGAAGGATATCCCCCCTTCCCTGTTTTGCAGAGGAGGAGGAGAAGGAACCCTGACCCCTAAAGGGCCGAGGTTTCCGCCTGCCCTGGGGTAACCTGCCTCCCTTAGCAAGAAAGGTCCAGGCGGTCTCCAAACAGACGCAGTCCTTTAAAAGGGAAAACCAGTGAGGGCCTTCTTGACAGCATGGTCAGTGGCCCACTAGCGCAGCCAAACCGAGTGGTGCATAGCCACCACGAGGGCAGAATTTCTGGCACACATTCTGATGGTGTCATCCAATGCTGACAGGACAAAAATACAATTCTGTGAAATACTCACCTGTAGAATTGGTATTATACACATACAGTACGTCCTGCTCCAATATAATCCTTACACGTGGGTAATCCTCCGCCAGAGGGCGCTGTTCACTGCAGACATGCAAAAACAGGCTCCTCCCGGCCCTTCATTTACCCAGGGACCTCCCACAAATCCCCAGTATTGAAAAGCAGTGAGAAAAGAAGCTGGGAGAAACCAACCACCAACTGGTAACAATAGTAATGATAAAAAATCACCATACAGGGGATCCAGAAAATGTAAAACCAGGGTGGGGTGGAGCAGGACGTACTGTATGCGTATAATACCAATTCTACAGGTGAGTATTTCACAGAATTGTATTATTCTAAGCATACAGTACGTCCTGCTCCAATATAATCCTTACACGTGGGACATCCAATAGCAGTGTCCATAAAGTAGGGTGGGATCCCCAACAAAAAGCCACAGCAGACAGAGGCGCTGTCACCTGCAAAACTTTGCTACCAAGTACGACATGAGCAAAGGCTCTAACGTCAATCCCATAACAAAACCTTTGAAAAGGTATTGCACAGAACAAGCAGCGGTCTAGCAACTTATTCAACAGAAAACCTGGTGCTGAAGGGCCAAAAGGTACCCAAACACCAATAGAACGGGATAAAAAGAGAGAGGGAGATTGTTCCCCCTTAAAGAAATAGGCCAGTGTAACGGCCTAACCAACCCAAAGGCAACGGAAGCCTCGTAAAACTTAGAACTCTCCCCAACGGGGAAATACAAACTGGTCTCCCGCAAGACAGGCGGGGATACAGACCCCTTCACTAACAAGGATCAGCAAGAAGCTGAAACCTTTACTCAGGACCCGGAAGGCAAACCATCCAAGATAGATCAGTCCAAAGGGCGCATAGGCCCTGGAAGCAAACGAGATCAGGTGCATACATATGGAGGCGCCCGCAGACCCCAAGGGCATCAGTCCCCCTAAGGGACAAGAAACAACCAGGAAAATTTCAACACCTGTTGAGGGGATGTAGAGCCCTTACTTCAGCATTATTAAGAATAAGGCCCATAGGCAGACTAAAAGGACTTAAATAATGATCATAAAACACCACCTTGGACAAAAGGGTCCGGCGTAAAGCGGAATACCACCACATCATGGTGTGTATATAATGAACGAGGGCTAAGTAATCAGAACCACCTACTCAGGCACGCGTCTGACTGAAGCAACAGCCCCCGGAGGGGCTACTGGAACTGCAACACAGCTCAGACAGCATCCAGGATAAGTCCCAAGGGAACAATCCGCAGGGAAAACAGAATGGAAATTGATCCCAACAGGGACCATAGAACTACTTGGGAGATGCCCCTGAGCAATCCCCAAGAGAACTCCTAACAAGGAAGACAGAACCAGACTTCTACAGGAAGGCAGACAGGAAGAACCTGAACCTTCAGAGCACCTAGATGGGGAGCCAACCCCAACCTATGCTGTAACAACTCTAGAACCCTGGGAACCGAGAACGTCCAAAAGGAGAGAGACCAAGACTCATGCCAATCAATAGGGGTACACCATAACCTCCAATAGACGGAGGAAGAGGAAACCAAAGAAGCTTGCTCCTAGCCCGCCATAGACCAAGTCACCCAGAAGATAAACCCGTCTCCAAGGGGTAAATGAATCAGCTGTCAAGCCCAGACTAGAGTCTGTAGATTGGGACGACATAGGAAGGAGCCTGACAAGGATAGAACCGCACTCCTAAGAGAGCGTACAGGTCAGCTGACCTCAGCAGAGGCATCTGCGAACCACAGTTCACTAGGCCACCCAGGGGCCATCAATCTCACGGGTCTCTTTATCAGCACGACTGTGCGCAGAACCCCACATAGCAGGGTGAATGAAGTTAAAGCCTACAGCACCTGGTATTCCCAGGTGGTCTCCCATCCAAGTACTAACCAGGCCCGACCCTGCTTAGCCTCCGAGATCAGACGAGATCGGGCGCATTCAGGGTGGTGTGGTCGTAGGCTAGAAAGTCTAGACATAAATTTACTAAGCCCCCATGACCAGAGTCAGAATATTCTGGGGCAGTAAAAACAAGGGCAGAGCCCCTGTGATATTAGCGAGACCCAACAGAGCCACTCTAGTTGGCTCTCAGAGGGAACCAGGACAGCACAACCTGCCACTGAAAGACATCCATTGGAACGACTACCACTGAGGAGCAGGGGACGTAGACCCCCACCCAGGTCAGGATCAGGAACCTTCCAGGAGAATCTTCCTGCTTCAAGCTCCAGACCAATAATAAAACAGGCCATTGTCTTCCAACAGGCCAAGAGTCCCCAAATAGACAGGTCCTGAAGAGGAGAAGTCCAGCAGTATAGAGTCAACTGAAGGCTCATTGTTTTAACAAAGCCAGTAGGTAAGATGGACCCTCTAAGGGACCCTACCTAGGAACCACGGGGGTTTTGGAAGAAATTCCCCCCCCCCCGGCCAATCTGCGAGACTTGGTACCCAAGGTGACCATTCACAGGAAGATGCAAGCAAAGAAAGGGGTGCCCCCTGACAGGGTCCTTGAATATAATCAGCTCAAGAGGAACCACCGTACCAAGGGGGAATGAGTAGAGACCTAGCTCCAGGCGTGCTGGAACCCCATGTAGGATCAATAACCTACTGTGCCGAAGAGCCCTAGGGCTCGGTATATAAGGGACATCATCTGATACGCCACCAACGGCCTGACGTAGAAATTGGGGAGTAAGGAAAGACGACCCGGTAGGTCCTAGTGCGGACGCCCCACAGGCATGTCCGAGACATCATCCCCATCCGCACCATGGCGAGTAGCCTGGGGGTGGAAGAGAGGCCAAAAGCAAGGCCCCAATCCACAGGGTTGGTCCTGCAACACTGACTAGTAACGGTCTTGGTGTCCAGAAGACAGAGGGGGAACTAACAGGATCTAGAATGCCACAGGAGGCCAGAAGCTCCCCCTTACACAGGGCGCCTGTGTCCCAAGACAGAGATATCATACAGGGACTACCTGTGAGTGTAGAATTGCCAAGCCTACCATAGGCCAGCATGGCCCAGATTGCCTCATCATTTTGAGGGAAAGAGAAAGGTTAACATAGAGGCCATCGCCCCATTCTGTTAAGGGCAACCTGCAAGTAAGCCCAGACCCTGCAGGCCGAGTACGGCCTGCAACAACTCCTGAGGGGAAAACAGGGTCTCGAAGCACCCTGACAACCTCCGAGAGGGACCGCCCAGCCAATTCTATCCTGTGTCCAGGGGAACTACCTCCTGGATCCACCAGAAGGAGAAGATACGCTCTCAGATAGGAGCCAGGTGCTGTGGCAGTCCCCTCGCCCAGAAGGGCGAGGGCATCCCTTCATGCTTGGGAAGTCTTGGCAGATTTGGACTTAGCCCTGCCAGAGGGCCCAGGGCGTTGCCTGCCCACCCCGTGGTGGAAATCCACTCCGAAAAGTTGGAAGCACACCTCAGGTTCGTGTTTGACACTAACGTAGGGAGAAGGAGGGGTGTCCCTGCCCCGAGGAGGCCGAGACGGCCTTCTGCGTAGGGGTGCCTTACCCTTTTTTCCAAAAAAGTCCAAACGCGCCCCAAATCTGAAAGGAAGGCCAGTGAGAGCCTTTTTCGTATCATCGTCAGCACCCCACTGTCGCAGCCAGACCAGGCGGCGGATAGCTACCACAAGAGCAGAGGTTCTAGCACACATCTTAATGGTGTCATCCAGCGCTGAGAGGATAAGCCTTACAAACGCATCACAGTCACAGCGCATTAAATACCTCCCAGGGGAGGTCCTCAGGTCGGTGATAAAGTAGTTTTCTAATGAGAGTCCTGGCGACCACCGAAGTGATGGCCGCGGCACAGACCGGGTGCAGAGCCGTCCCTGCACACGAAAAGGCGTGGGAAGCCAGTCTGTCAATGCCCCGGTCCTCAGCATCCCGAAGGGTACGATAATGAGGGGCAGTCATGAAGGGGGGGTTAGTAACCCCTATAATTGGTGCATCCACCAAGGGAGGTGCTGACCAAAAGTTAACCACATCAGGGGGAAAGGGGTACTTCCAATCCCAGACCCCTGGAACCCCTTTAAGTTTACAAGGCAAATCCCATTCTTTGGATATAAGAGCCTGGAAATGCTCCTGTTCCAGAAATTCCAAGCGCGGTGTCGCTGTGTGGAAACTCTCCCTCTTAGGCTTGGGAGCCTCTCCAGGAGGAGAGATTGACAAAACCTCAAAGATCTTTATAAGAAGTTCATCAGTGTCACACAGGCCCCAAGAACCGGGGCCAGAATCATCACGGCTCCAGGGCATCCCATCCGAGGAGCCCGAATCGGAGAATAGCTCACCTTCATCAGAAGGATCCAGGTCCTGCATAGCAGCAGATTCATCGGTTTCGTTAGGAACTGGAGAGCCAGGAGGCATCAGGGACCGCTTCTTTGCAGGGCCCATACGCTCCGCCAAACTAGACAGCACCTGCTCAGCCGTAGGCAGCCTGCGCGGCACGACTTGCTGGTCATCCCCGCTCGAGTGAGACTCATCAGGAGTGAGATTTAGGTCCGGGGAGACAGGTGTATTGAAGGGAGGTGCAGCCACTGGCAAACCTGATTGCAGGGTCAGTGCCTGTTCAGCACGCGGTCCGCAGACCCGTGCTCTGTCAGCATCAGCATGGGGCTGACCACACACTGTACACAGCCGGTCATGTCCCCGAGGGACCCCGGGTACATAATTCTGAGATGCCTCCATATGGTGATTATCTGAGCAGTATGCCCGCAGGGATTTACGCAATAGGCAACCCTGGATGCCCCAAGACCCGCTAGGAATGTGGGAGAATTTGTTATGAGGACCCGCAATAATATATGTCAGGCCGGGAGAAGCCACCGAAATCCTGGTGTCTGAAAGACATAATGGGATAGGAGGGGGGTGTTAGTGCCATGCGCAGCCGAATAAAAAATCATAGGAACAAAAACCGCCCGGGAGGGCACTTACATGACCAAGGGAGGAGGCGGATCGCAACCACGCGCGCGAAGACCGTCAAAATGGCGCCAAGCAAACCTCGAGGGGCGGGCCTGATCTGGCTGTGATGCGGGGCGCGTCATGCCGAGTCCCCGCCTCCCCCAAAGAGCGCGAAGCTCTAACCAGTGCAACGTGAATGACAGTAGTGGATAGTACACACCTACGTAATGTAATTAAGGAGATTGCTCTCACACTAGAGAAAGATGCTGCCGCCCGGGCTGCACACTAATGTAATGAAAGGACAAACGCGCGCAACCAGAAGGTTTATGTGGAGCAAGGAGCGCGGCACTGACACCCAAATTCAAAGATCAACGGCCTTAAACGTGTTACATTACACTGGGACTGCCACACATACCCCCCCCCCTTTCTTTTCCCCTGAGCTACGGGAGGAAGCGAGGGAGAAGCGGACCTGCACCCAGGGATTATCGCTATGAGGGGCACGGGCAACAATGCGGGAGGGGCATCTAATGGAGGCTCACCATCGGCCTAAACCGCCTACCCTATGGTGGGGGATTGCGGTGGAGCGTAGCTCCGTGAGGTGCTGCCTACCTTCACCCGACCAGCGCAGCCCAGGCTGGCACATCTTTATCGAAGAGGACGGGTGGGAATAGTCCCGCAGGGCCGCAGGCTGTAATAGCCCCGCTCACCTGCGAGAGAGTTGATACTTCATGTCTTCGCAGTGAGCACTGCAGAGAAATCTGGGGATTTGTGGGAGGTCCCTGGGTATATGAAGGGCCGGGAGGAGCCTGTTTTTGCATGTCTGCAGTGAACAGCGCCCTCTGGCGGAGGATTATCCACGTGTAAGTATTCTATTGGAGCAGGACGTACTGTATGCTTAGAATATTTACAAAAACATCAACTAGAGAGTGCAATAAACACCTCACAATACAAATAATCAGGGGCACTATCAAGCATATTTCTGATAAAGGTTCTAGTGGCCACAGCAGTAATAGCAGAGGCACAGACCGGGCGCAGCGCCGTCCCCGCACATATAAAGGCGTCGGAGGCCAGCTGGTCAATGCACCGATCCTCAGCATCCCGCAGGGTAGTGCATGACAGAGGTGTTAGATAGAGCTAGGCTCGGGGCATCCACCTCGAGGGGGGGGGGGGGGATGACCAACCTTTAACCACCTCAGCAGGAAAGGGATATTTCCTATCCCAAATCTTTGGAGCCCCGGGAAGTTTACTGGGGCGCTCCCATTCCTTGAGCACAAGGTTAGGGAAATGTGCCTGCTCTGGAATTCCAAACGTGATTTTGCTGTATGGAAAAGCTCCCCTTTTTTGTCTGGGAGCCTCAACAGGGAGATAGACAGAACCTCAAGGTCTGGGTCAATAATCTGTCAGTGTCATCCGGGGCACAGGGGTCAGAGCCAGAATCGTCATGAACTCTTGGTCTCTCATCAGATGAGCCTGAATTAGAAAGGAGCTCCCCTTCATCATACGGGGTATAGCCACAAAGATTCATAAACTCCTCAGTTCCCATAGGGAAAACAGTAACATTAGGTGTCAAGTGCCGCTTCTTACCAGGGCCCTTACCCTCTAAAGACCTCGCAATAATCTGTTCAACAGTAGCCAGTCTAGAAGACACATCAGGCTGAGAATCCCCACTAGTATGCGACTCAACGGGAGTGAGATTTAAGCTTGGGGGAGTAGGTGAAGTGAAACGAGGCGCAGCCATCGGCAGGCCAGATTGCAATGCAAGCACCTGCTCAGCAGAGGGTACACAGACCCGCGCCTTGTCAGCGTCAGCACGGGTCTGCCCACACGCTACACACAGCCGGGCTTGTCCCAAAGGGACCCCGGTTCCTGGGATGCCTCCATATTGTGATTATTAGGCACGATATGCCAGTAGGGATTTACGCTGTAAGCAACCCTGGATGCCCCAATGACCCGCTAAGGAAGTGGGAGTAATTATACAAGGCCCCAACTATCAATTACACCGGGCCGGGAGAAGTCAATGGCTTCACCCGTCTGAAAGAGAGGGAAGAAGGGGTGTCAGAACCAAACACACTACAATGAGTATAAAACCGCCCGCGAGGGCACTTAAGGACCGCGGTAAGTACCGCCACACACGCGCGCTGACAAAATGGCGCCGAGAGTACCTCGAATGGCGGGCCAGAGCGGGCCGTGACGCAGGGTGCGCCAAGCCAGGCCCCGCCCCCCAAAGCGCGCGAAGCCCACAGACAAGCAGTCAATGATAACGCAGAAGCGTCTGAGGTAATGCCGTCGCCCGGCGCGGAACATCCAGATGAACGAAAAGGCGCGCGGCGGCGGCGGCATTTGCAATAGTAAAAAATACAAGTCAGCGCGGCGGCAGACACCAGGGAGAATGAGGGAGGATGGCGGCCCTCTGTACAGGCCCACCGCTACACGGGGCAATAATGCGGGAGGGGCATCCATAAAGGCTCACCATCAGCCTATACCGCCTACCCTTTGGTGGGGAACTGCGGTGAAGCAGCGCTCCATAAGCACGCATGGTGCTGCCTACCTTCACCCGATCAGCGCAGCCCAGGCTGGGAGGCACATCACACGAGGAATGGGTGGGAATAGTCCAACAGGGCAGCAGGCTTAAAAGCCCCGCTCACCTGTGAGAGAGTGATAACTTCATGTCTTCGCAGTAAGCACTGCAGAGAAATCTGGGGATTTGTGGGAGGTACCGGGTATTTGAGGGGCTGGGAGGAGCCTGTTTTGCATGTCTCTGCAGTGCAGCGCCATCTGGTGGAAGATAACCCAAGTGGTACTATATCTGGAGCAGGACGTACTGTATACTAAGAATACAATGTTAGACAATTTGCCCCATAGTCCTTTATTTACAAAGTAGTATGCTAAGATATAAAAAAAATATATATAGTTTCGGAAACTTTCTGTACTATTAAATTTATTATCTAGATGTTTTTCCGTTATAGGTTTGTTCAGGGATTAGAACATTATCGAAAATTTCGACACGAAATTTCATCTTTCCTAAGAAACAGAGCTTGTGAATTCGTAGTTCGTGTTTTGAAAAGGTGGACAAGCACATGATAATGTTTCCTGTGTAAATGAGGATAGTGGCATTTTCACTGTTAACAGTGAATCTGATGGAGCAACAATTTACACTGTAATTTTAGGAGGTAAATCGACATCTTGTACATGTGTAGAAGAAGAAATTCCTATTGCCATGCACACACGTGTGCAATTTTGCCCTGCGCCCTATGTCAGTGGGAAAAAATCTAAACTACACAAAACATGCTTTGTTTAGTTTGGACAATAAGTATCATTTGTGAACGTTTCAGTGTACAAATCAATGCTGGTTGAAATACAAACAGGAAGCTGTCCATGGTCCCGTTATAGAAACAATATCCTTACCACCACACCAAAGGAATCAAAGAACGCAGATGGTAGGAAAATGTGTCCAAATATTAAATAAAAAGTTATAGATACAGTGCATTTAATTCAAGACCTTGACCGTCTCACTTGCAATACAATCCACTGCAGAAGAATTACTAAAGGCAAATTCATATGTGCTAAAAGACCATGGAATACCCGTTATGCCATCGCCTATCGCAACTAGAAAAAAACTAGAGCTTAAACCACTCCCAAAAAGAAAGTATGGGAAGCCAAAACAACCTGAAGCACAAAAATTCGGGGTTTAAAGCTGATGTTCAAAAAATGGATGTTTGGGAATCTGTACTGACATCTGAACTAGATTATTGTAGAGAAACTACTTCACCTTGGATTACTGTGAAAGAGATTATGTTATCTTATACACATAGAAAAGAGATCATTGATGGTATATGGTTAGATGACAACATTATCAACATCTCCTTTCTATACAGTATCCAACACTAGGTGGTTTAGTGGACACTGTAATTCTCTCATAGTATCACCAATGTTGTTGCAATGCAGAATATGATTCAAATACACCACTTAGACGCACGTTGGCTTATATGAGAAGCTACTGGGGGCAAGATCACGGTCTATGACTCGTTACCATGTTCAAGGATTGCAGAGAGTCTTTGAGAACAACTTAATAAAGATGTAGACTCCACTATTTACAGGGGTAGATAGAGTAGTGACTGTTAATTACATCTGTAGCCAAAAACAGGAGGATGGAAATGACTGTGGTTTATTTGCTATTGCAAATTGTTTGGCATTGGCAAATAAGCTGAACCCATGTACAATTTGCTTTTTACAAGACAAGATGAGGCAACATTTAGTTTGTCTAGATCAAAAAAAAGTTGAAACTATTGCCATCGGAACAAAAAACTAAAATAAACAAAGTTTTTTGACGATGTTCTGCAGTTGTCATCTGTATTCTAAGGAAGCAAGGATATTGTGTGACAAATGCCAGATGTGGCTACACTTTTCATGTGCAGGCATAGCAGTAACAAACGAATTAACAGCAAAAAAAAGAAATGCAAAACAGACAAAACAAATTCCAAATAAAATGATTGAATATACCATACTTTCCACCATATAAGACGCACATGTACATAAGACACACCAAGGATCTGGAGGAGAAAAAAATAAAAAATATTCTCATCCCATTCCCCTTATAGGCAATGTGGTATTCCCCCTCCAATTACCCTTATAGGCAGTTTCCCGTTTCCATAGGCAGTGTGGCATTCCCCATAGTCAGTGTGGCATTCCCCCCTCCCATTCTCATAGGAAGAGTGGCATGCCCTCATCCCATTCCCTATATAAGTAGTGGGGCATCCCGCCTCTTATTCCATATAGGCAGTGTGGCATGCCCCCTCCCATTCCCCATATAGGCAGTGTGGCATTCCCACCAACCCCCCAGAAAAAGACCAGCGGCAGCCGAGAGGCACGCGTCCCGGCCACTCAACGGGGGAACGCAGGGAGGTGAGTAAGCAGCCAGAGACCTGCAGTCAGTTAGGAGCACCAGTAAAATCACCAAACACAGCAGTGAATACACAGAAATAAAGCTTGTGGGCAGGGAGGGCAAATACAAAAAATGCATACAGTGGTTCCCCCTCAGGCTCACCATAAGCCTGTGGCTGGCTACCTTTTAGCATAAGGTCTGCGGCCCAGAGCGTGAGCTCTATCGAACGCCACAGACCCCGGCGTTCACCCTACCATCACGGATCCCGTAGCAGCCAAGGGCTGGGAGGCAGGAATGGGTCAGAAGGGATCCATGGAAATCGAGTCTTGCAGCGGCCGACAGGCTAGGTGGCTCCGCTCTGCTGCCAATATCTGAGAGAGAGTGCCAACGATCTTGTGCAGCCAAACTGCATGATGAACAACTGGGGAATGATAGAGGGACAGCTGCCTTTATAGGGGGCCGGGAGGAGCTACATCTTTGATCTTGCAGTCAAGCACCCCCTGGGGGTGAACACCCAATCGTGTGATATGGGACGGCCTGGACTGGATGTAGGGAAAAGATGGAGAGAATCTGTGTCTGCCCCATACTGACCCTGATTTAAAATGAATAAGTTATGTGTCAATGTTCGATTCATAGTGGCAGTGTATAACCCAATGTTAGACAATTTGCCCCATAGTCCTTTGTTTACAAAGTAGTATGCTAAGATATAAAAAAAAAAAATATATAGTCTCGGAAACTTTCTGTACTATTAAAATTATTATCTAAATGTTTTTCCGTTATAGGTTTGTTCAGGGATCAGAACATTATCGAAAATTTCGACACGAAATTTCATCTTTCCTAAGAAACAGAGCGTGTGAATTCGTAGTTCATGTTTTGAAAAGGTGGACAAGCACATGATAATGTTTCCTGTGTAAATGAGGATAGTAACATTTTCACTGTTAACAGTGAATCTGATGGAGCAAAAATTTACACTGTAATTTTAGGAGGTAAATCGACATCTTGTACATGTGTAGACTGGAAGAAATTCCTATTGCCATGCACACACGTGTGCAATTTTGCCCTGCGCCCTATGTCAGTGGGAAAAAATCTAAACTACACAAAAATACCATTTTGTGAAATACTCACCTGTAAAATGGGTATTATAAGTATGTCACACACCCCGCTTCAAGATATCCATAACATGTGGGTAATACCGACCTGAAGAGGGCGTTCTGCAGAGATGATAGCAAAAAGAAAGCCCCTCCCTGATCCATAAATACCTGGGACCTCCCACTCATTACCCAGTATAAAAAAGCAGTAAGGTAAGGGACCAGGAAGAGGCAAATATAAGTTAAAACAACGCAAAGTTCACAATATAAAGGATCCAGAATACAAGAAGGGCGGGTGAAGCGGGGTGTGTGACATACTTATAATACCCATTTTACAGGTGAGTATTTCACAAAATGGTATTATTCTAAGTATGTCACACACCCCCCTTCAAGATATCCATAACATGTGGGACATCCAATAGCAGTGTCCATAAAAGGGCGGGGATCCAAAACAAGGCAACAAGGTACAACTTAAACCACAACAGCTTGCAGAACTTTGCGGCCAAAAACAGCATCCGCTGAGGCCCGAACATCAACCTTGTAAAACTTGGAAAAAGTGTGAACAGAAGACCAAGTAGCGGCCTTACAAACTTGCTCAACAGAGGCCTGGTGCTGAAAAGCCCAGGACGCTCCAACCGCACGAGTAGAATGAGCAGTAACACGAAAAGGGGGACTCCTCCCCTTGGCAGAATAGGCCCCAATGATGGCCTGACGAATCCATTTACTAATGGAAGATTTGGCAGGAGCCAAACCTTTCCAAGGCCCACAGGGCACCACAAAAAAAAGCATCAGTCTTACGAAAGGAAGACGTAACCACCAGACAATATTTCACAACGCGAACTACATCCAAGGAATGCAACGCCCTTTCCTTGTCGTTGCTGGGATTAGGACATAGAGAGGGCAGAACAATGTCCTGATTCAGATGAAAGGCAGAGACCACCTTAGGAAGAAAATCCGGCTTAAAACGAAAGACCACCTTGTCCTGATGCCTTTCGAAGTACGGAGCTTTAATGGACAAGGCTGCCAACTCAGAAACACGCCTAACAGAAGTGATAGCCACCAAAAAGGCCACCTTTTGAGTAAGTGAAGACAAAGCGACCTCATTCAAGGGCTCAAACGGAGGACCCTGAAGAGCAGAAAGAACCAGGTTCAAATCCCAAACTGGAACAAAAGGCTTCCTAGGAGGCCGTACATGCGTAACTCCTTGGAAAAAAGTCTTGACCAAGGGATGAAGTGCAAAGGACCTTTGGAAGAACACCGCCAGGGCAGAAACCTGCCCCTTCAAGGTACTAAGTTGAATCCCCAGATCCAGACCATGTTGAAGAAACTCCAGGATCCTGGGAATGGAGAACTCCCGACAAGAGAAAGACCTACTTTCACACCAGTCAATATAGGACCTCCAGGTCCTATAGTAAATAGTAGAGGAAGAGCGCTTCCTAGCACTAATAAGAGTCTGAACCACCGCGTCAGAAAGACCTTCCTCCTTCAAGATGGCGGTTTCAGCAGCCACGCCGTCAAAGCCAGCGAAGGTAAATTGGGATAGCGTAGCCGACCCTGGGTGAGCAGGTCCGGCAGTAGAGGCAGAATGAACTGATCCTCTGCCAGCCTTACCAGATCTGCGAACCAAACCTGCCTTGGCCACCTTGGCGCCACCAGAATCGCCGACGCGCCCTCCATGGCCAGCTTGCGCACCACTCTGGCTAACATTGGAAACGGAGGAAACAGGTAAAGAAACCCCAGATCCCTCCAGTTCAGGGACATGGCATCCACCGCCAGGGCCAGTGGATCCTGCGAGAGAGACACAAATACCGGAAGCTTGTGATTGTGACGGGAGGCAAAGAGGTCCACCGCCGGGAACCCCCACCTGAGGCAAATCGAGCGAAACACCTGAGGACTGAGGGACCACTCCCCCTGATGAGAGGAGGCCCTGCTCAGAGAGTCCGCCTCCGTGTTCTCCACTCCCGGAATGTAGACTGCTGAGATACACGGGACGTGGCTCTCCGCCCAGTCCAGAATCAAAGACACTTCCCTGAGGGCACTCCTGCTGCGAGTCCCCCCCTGGTGATTGATGTAAGCAACCGCCGTCCGGTTGTCCGACCGGACCTGAACTGGCAAGCCCTGCAACTGATGAGTCAAGCGAAACAGAACCAACCTGATGGCTCTCAACTCCAGAACATTGATGGGCTTGTGAGCCTCCTGCGGGCCCCACAGACCCTGAAACTGGAGGTCCTTCCAAACACCCCCCCAACCTGACAGACTGGCATCCGTGGTGACTGTTTCCCAACACGGCGCCAGAAAAGATCTGCCCTTCAGCAGATTGACAGACCCCAGCCACCATTGCAGGGATCGACGAACTCGGGGAGTCATCAGGAAGGACTGATCCAACGATAGAGGAGACTTGTCCCAAACCTTCAACAGATGAAGCTGAAGCGTCCTCGTATGAAACTGCGCAAAGGGAACTGCCTCGAATGAGGCCACCATTAACCCCACCAGCCTCATCCCTAGCCGGATGGCCGGATTAGGGACCGACAAGAGAAGCCGAACTAACTCCTGAATCAAAAGAATCTTGGCCTGGGGCAGAAACACCCTGGCCTGCGAAGTGTCCACAGACATTCCCAGAAAGGTCACTACTCTGGACGGAGAAAGGGAAGACTTGGGGTGGTTGATCACCCAACCGAACCTCTCCAGAGTGGACACCACCAACCTGGTGTCCAACTCCGCTTGGTTAAAGGAAGAGGCCATGATCAGAAGATCGTCCAAATAGGGCACAATACGGACACCCTGCACCCTGAGCAGAGCCATCACCCCCGCCAGCACCTTGGTGAACACCCGAGGAGCCGAGGTGAGCCCGAAAGGGAGTGCCACAAACTGAAAGTGCCGATCCTCCACCACGAACCTGAGAAACCTCTGGTGTGCCGGAAAAATCGGAACGTGTAGATAAGCATCCTTGATGTCTATGGACGTCAGAAAGTCTCCCTGACGAAGAGAGTGAATAGCCGAGCGCAGCGTTTCCATGCGGAATTTCCGCGGCCGGATGAACCTGTTGAGAAACTTCAGATCCAATATGGGACGGACCGATCCGTCCTTTTTGGGTACCGTGAACAGATTGGAATAAAAACCCCTGCCCTGATCCGAGGGGGGCACTGGGCAAATGACAGCCATGTCCAGAAGATTCTCTACTGCCACCAGGAGTCTCTGCGCCGCCAGAGGCTCCGAAGGCATCCGAGACCTGAAAAATCTGGAAGGGGGCGGATCTCGAACTCCAGCTTGTAACCGGAAGACACCACTTCCCGGATCCATCTGTCCGAGACCTCTTGATCCCAGACCTAAGAGAAGTGTCGCAGCCGTCCCCCCACCCGCATGGGTGAGGGCGCCCCCTCATTGCTGAGCTGGCTTAGTAGCCGGCTTGGGCTTCGAGCCCCAACTGTATCCTGGACGGGCACGTCCTCTGCCCCTGCTCCCAGAATCACCTCTGGAAGAGGGGAAGGCAAATCCCCTGCCAGATCTGGCCCCACGAAAGGAGGGGGTAAAGGAAGGCGCCCCCCGAAAGGGACGGTGTTGTTTCTTGCGTTGAGGTAACCTACCACCCTTGGTGACAGAGTCCAATGTCTCTCCAAAGAGCCGTAACCCAACAAAAGGTAGAGCCGTCAGTGACTTCTTGGACATAAAATCGGCCGCCCACTGGCGCAACCACACCGACCGCCGAATAGTCACCAGCAGAGCCTACCACACATCATCAAGGCGTCATCCAAGGCTGTTAACACAAAAGATAAAAACAACTCACACCGTTTAAGGCTAAGGAACTCTTCACTACCAGGACCAAGCCCGGAGGAGGTCAAGAGATCCTTGACCACAGATCTGGCAGCCAACACCATTAGCGCCGAAGCGCAAACGGGCCGCATGGCTGACCCAACGCTAGCAAAACCATGACAAGCCATCTGGTCAATGCGTTTATCCTCTCCATCCTTGAGGGTGGAACAATCAGGTCTATTTAAAACAGAGGAGTTGGACAACCCCAAAACCAGTGCATCCACCTCGGGAGGGGATGCCCAGCGCTTAACCGCCTCCGAAGGGAAGGGATATTTCTTATCCCACCCCTGAGGAATGCCAGGGAGCCGAGCCGGCCTGTCCCATTCCTTAGCAATAATTTTGTCAAAATGCCTTTGCGTAGGAAACTCCAAGCGCGGCCTGGATTCCTCAAACAACTCACCCTTCTGCTGTGGCGCCTCCTCAGGAGGGGAAATATTCAGAACCTCCAACATCAGAGCCAGAGCGTGAGGAGTATCCGAGAATCTCGTCACCAAGCTCGGCATCAGCGCCAAAGGACTGCTCGTCGTCCGAAATATCTGAATCCTCATACACCTCCCCTTCCTCTAGCGGGGAATAATCAGACCAATCCAGATTATTAACGTCATCAAGGTCATCCACCGGCGGAGCCGGCGACAAATGCTTTCTCTTAGCTGGAGCCTTACGGGCGACCGAGCTGGAAATAATTTTCTCAAGATTGGCCAATCTGGCGCACATCTCAGATTGCAGTTCCCTGCCCATGACGACGTCACATGGAGTGCGTGTCAAGGTGGGAGGAGGAGATGAAGCGACCGGCGGTGCTGACCCAGACGCCTGGGGTTCGGACTGCCGCGTAATAGTTTTCTGTGCACAAGGTATACACAAAAGCACATCGTCCCCAGTAATGGATACCCCACACAACATACACTTCCGGGGTTGCCCCGCAGGGGTCCCGAGCCCAGTATCCGGGGATGCCTCCATAAGGTGAACTTTTAGTAGTCGCTATGACCCAGGGAATTACGCCAATAAGCAACCCGGGATGCCCCTTTAATGTCCCGAGTGGGAGGATTTATAAACAAAAGTGAACCCAGGGATCTAGGACCGGGAGAAACCCCCTAAATACTAATGATGATCCTCCTGAAAAAACCTCCGCCTGAAAGACAGAAAGGAACCCAATAAATGCCAATATAGGATCAATAAAGGAAGTAAAGCTAGAATAAATAAGGCCCACAGGGCCACTCACAGATCCTTATGGAGCAGGAGCAATGGAGACCTCGCAGCACGTGAAGAGAGACGCAGGCCGAAATAGGGGCGTGGTCAGCGCGGACCGCGCGAAGAGCAAAGACCGCCCCCTTCCTCCAACAGTACGGAGCCGCAAGCTCCGCATCGGCGCCAGAAGCAGAGGGGGGCGGAGCCGCGGCGACGCGCCGAAAGCCCGGCCCCGCCCCCCCTCCGACGAAGACGCGAGGGGAGAAGCTCCCTCCCTCGCAGCCTACTCAGAGACCGGCGCCGCCGCATGCGTCTAAGTGACCAGCGGAGCACCCGCCCTGCTCGTTGCAGGGAGACACCGCCAACGGGGGGCCGGCCGCGGCAGCGCGCCGCGGGCCGGCCCCGCCCCCCATAAGTGTGTGAGGGGAAAGCTCCCCTCACAAGGTGAAAGGACCGGCGCCCCGGCTGTAATGGCGGCCGCGGCGCCGAGACAGTACCAATCACACACACACATACACCACACAATAAAGTGCATAGCATATTAAAATGAATAAACAGATTAAGTACTAGCCCTAGGAAAGAGACCCCCAACCCCCACTGTGACCAAAAGGAGGACTGTAGAGGGACCCCCCAGGGGCAAATACCAAGGGACGGGGCATCCCAAACCGGGATCACCAACCCGGTGTAACCGCCTACCCTCTTATTTAGGGTCTCACGGGGGAGCTCTGCTCCTAAGCACCAGAGGTGCCAGTATACCCTCGCTCGGGCCAGCAGCCAAGACTGAGGAGGCATGTATCTTAAGGACTATTCAGGGAAAAAGGGGTCCGAGCGGAAATAATAAAAAAAAAAAGGCCGGGAGTTACCCCGGCTACCTGAAATCCCCCTGTGCAAGGAGGAGCCATCATCTTCTGACTTGCTCGCCGTCTGCAGAGATGGAAAACTGGGTAATGAGTGGGAGGTCCCAGGTATTTATGGATCAGGGAGGGGCTTTCTTTTTGCTATCATCTCTGCAGAACGCCCTCTTCAGGTCGGTATTACCCACATGTTATGGATATCTTGAAGCGGGGTGTGTGACATACTTAGAATACATGCTTTGTTTAGTTTGGACAATACTGAAGATCCTTCCAGAAACCTCCCCATCCTGACAAGCTGGCATCCGTGGTGACAGTTTCCCAAAGCGGATTCAGAAACGACCTGCCCTTCAAAAGATTGTCCGAGACCAACCACCACCGAAGAGACTGCCGAACTCGAGGGGACATCCGGAAGGACCGATCCAACGACCGCGGGCGCCTGTCCCAAGACGCCAAAAGATGAAGCTGCAGCGTCCTCGTGTGAAACTGTGCGAAGGGAACTGCCTCGAACGAGGCCACCATCAACCCCACCAGTCTCATCCCTAGCCGAATGGACGGGTGAGGATTGGAAAGAAGAAGCTGAGCCAATTCCTGAATCAAAAGAACCTTGGCCTGAGGAAGAAACACTCTGTGCTGGCAAGAGTCCAAGGACATCCCCAGAAAGGTCACCACCCCTGCTTTGTTTAGTTTGGACAATAAGTATCATTTGTGAACGTTTCAGTGTACAAATCAATGCTGGTTGAAATACAAACAGGAAGCTGTCCATGGTCCTGTTATAGAAACAATATCCTTATCACCACACCAAAGGAATCAAAGAACGCAGATGGTAGGAAAATGTGTCCAAATATTAAATAAAAAGTTATAGATACAGTGTATTTAATTCAAGACCTTGACCGTCTCACTGCAATACAATCCACTGCAGAAGAATTACTAAAGGCAAATTCATATGTGCTAAAAGACCATGGAATACCCGTTATGCCATCGCCTATCGAAACTAGAAAAAAACTAGAGCTTAAACCACTCCCAAAAAGAAAGTATGGGAAGCCAAAACAACCTGAAGCACAAAAATTCGGGGTTTAAAGCTGATGTTCAAAAAATACCATTTTGTGATTACTCACCTGTAAAATGGGTATTATAAGTATGTCACACACCCCACTTCAGTTACTCATTATTATTACACTTGGGTTATCTCACCGCTAGGTGGCGTAGTTGCAGAGATCTCCAAAAAAGCAGCAAGCCCCTCCAGGTCTACACATACCTGGTACCTCCCATCAATTCCCCAGTGTTAAAACAGCAGTAAGACAAGGTACCAGGAATAAACAAATGTAACCCTCAACTGTAAATAACAAAACTTCACCATATAAGGAACCAGGATACCAAAAGAGGGCGGGTGAAGTGGGGTGTGTGACATACTTATAATACCCATTTTACAGGTGAGTAATCACAAAATGGTATTATTCTAAGTATGTCACACACCCCACTTCAGTTACTCATTATTATTACACTTGGGACATCCAACAGCAGTGTCCAAAAGAGGGCGGGTATCCAAACCAGGCAATAACGCAGATAAAACTCAAACCACTGCAGCCTGCAGAACCTTACGGCCAAACACAGCATCCGCTGAGGCCCGCACATCAACCTTGTAAAACTTGGAAAAGGTGTGAACCGAAGACCAGGTAGCGGCCTTACAAACTTGTTCAACAGAAGCCTGGTGCTGAAAAGCCCAGGACGCACCAACCGCACGAGTAGAATCCGCAGTAACGCGAAAAGGGGGATCTTTCCCCTTGGCAGAATAGGCTCCAACAATCGCCTGACGAATCCATTTGCTAATGGAAGACTTAGCCGGAGCCATACCCTTCCTGGGCCCACAGGGCACCACGAAAAAGGCATCAGTCTTACGAAAAGAAGACGTAGCACGCAAATAGTACCTAACACAACGCACCACGTCCAAGCAGTGCAACGCACTCTCCTTAGCATTCCTAGGCTAAGGACACAAAGAAGGAAGAACAATGTCCTGATTAAGATGAAAAGCAGATACCACCTTAGGAAGAAAATCTGACTTGAAGCGAAAGACCACTTTGTCCTGATGCTTCTCAAAATAAGGAGCCTGAATCGACAAAGCTGCCAACTCTGATTCACGCCGAACCGAAGTGATGGCCACCAAAAAGACAACCTTCTGAGTCAGAGTGGACAGAGCAATATCCTGCAAGGGCTCAAAAGGAGGAGCCTGTAACGCAGAGAGCACCAAATTCAAATCCCAAACTGGGAGCAAAGGCTTCCTAGGAGGCCGCAGATGCGAAACCCCCTGGAAGAAAGTCTTGACCAAAGCATGGCTAGCAAAAGACCTCTGGAAAAAAAAAAATTGACAAGGCAGACACCTGCCCCTTCAATGTACTCAGCTGGAGACCAGAATCCAGCCCTGATTGAAGAAAATCCAAAATCAGAGAAATAGAAAAGACCCGGCATGGCAAAGATCTAGCCTCACACCAATCAATATAAGATCTCCAGACCCTATAATAGATGGAAGAGGAAGACCTCTTTCTAGCACTAACAAGAGTCTGAATGACCGAATTCGAAAGACCCTCCTCCCTCAAGATGGAGGTTTCAGCAGCTAAGCCGTCAAAGCCAGCGTTGGTAAACCGGGGTAACACAGTTGACCCTGGGTGAGCAGATCTGGCCGAAGAGGCAACTCGAACTGATCCACTGCCAGACGAACGATGTCTGCGAACCACACCCACCTTGGCGGCCTTGGAGCCACGAGAATGGCGGGAACCCCTTCCTGAACTAGCTTTCGCAGCACCCTGCCTAGCATGAAAATTGGAGGGAACAGATACAGGAACCCCAGATCCTTCCAGCTCAAGGCCATGGCATCCGCCGCCAGAGCCAGAGGGTCCCGAGACAGCGTCACGAATGTCGAAAGCTTGTGATTGTGACGAGAGGCAAACAGATCCACCTCCGGTGACCCCCACCGAAGACACATGGACCGAAACACTCGAGGGGACATCCGGAAGGACCGATCCAACGACCGCGGGCGCCTGTCCCAAAACGCCAAAAGATGAAGCTGCAGCGTCCTCGTGTGAAACTGTGCGAAGGGAACTGCCTCGAACGATCAACCCCACCAGTCTCATCCCTAGCCGAATGGACGGGTGAGGATTGGAAAGAAGAAGCTGAGCCAATTCCTGAATCAAAAGAACCTTGGCCTGAGGAAGAAACACTCTGTGCTGGCAAGAGTCCAAGGACATCCCCAGAAAGGTCACCACCCTGGCCGGAACCAGAGAGGACTTGGGGTAATTGATCACCCAGCCGAACCTCTCTAGCATAGACACCACCGTGCTGGTGTCCCCTTCCGCCTGACTGAAGGAAGGAGCCATGATGAGAAGATCTTCCAGGTAAGGAACAATGCGAATCCCCTGAGCTCTGAGCAGGGCCATCACCCCTGCCAACACCTTGGTGAACACTCTCGGAGCCGAGGTGAGACCGAATGGGAGAGCTACAAACTGAAAGTGCCGATCCTCCACCACAAAGCGCAGAAACCGCTGATGAACCGGAAAGATCGGAATGTGAAGGTACGCGTCCTTGATGTCTATGGACGTCATAAAGTCCCCCTGCCGAAGCGAGCCGATCGCCGACCGCAAGGTCTCCATGCGAAACTTCCGGGGACGAATAAACCTGTTGAGAAAGTTCAAATCCAGGATCGGACGGAACGACCCGTCCTTCTTGGGTACGGTGAACAGATTGGAGTAATACCCCCGCCCCACCTCTGAAGGAGGGACCGGGCAAATGACCGCCAAATCCACGAGATTCTGAACCGCCGCCAGGAGCCCCTGCGAAGATAAGTGTGCGAAGCTATGTACAGCCATATATATATATATATATATATATTAAAGGCACAATAAGAGCACAATAAAAGTCACCCCTGGCTCCAGAGCCCGCCAACACTCCACAACAGGAGTGAGAGGGGGAGAGACCAAGGGGAGACATTACAGCGTGGGGCTAACGACGCTCCAGCCCCACGCAAGAAAACCCGCACCACTCCCGTATGAGGAAAAAATGCAGAGGGGGGACCTACCTCGCGTGACAATGGCGGCCGCACAGCGCAACTCAGGGGAAGGAGGAAAAGGACGTGCCCAGAAGAACCGCGGGAGCCGCTGTGGCCCCGCCCCCCCCTGACGCGCCTGCCAATCGCGCGTACCGCGCGTCCCGAGGACCTGCCCCCCCAACCGCGACGCGCGTCAGGCCCAGCGAGGGCCGCGCCGCGGTAACAACAGGCGGGAAATGACAAAGGGCGCACAAACCCGCACGCCGCACACACAGAGAAAGAGAGAGACGCGCTCACTCTCTCACTCTCACAACCCCCAGACACGAGCAGAACAATAAGCGCCCGCAGGACGCGGACCCAAAGCCGCCTCCACATCGCGGTCCCGCGGCGCGCCGCGCGACCCTGCCGCCAAACCCCCAGAGGGGGAACAACCAGCGCCCACAGAGCGACCCCCACACGTGAAACAGTCACCCACAGGGCCCCAGAGCCCAAACGCACTCCCGGACCGCCGCAAGGCAAAGCCATACTACTGAAAGTGTGGGGAGGGGGTGGGGGAGTACAATAACCACAAACATGCCACAAAACAACCAAGAATAAAAGCGCTACATTCCCTGACTACCGCTAGAGAATAAGGGCATCCCACATCCGGATCACCACTCCGGGAATCCCGCTATGCCCCAGAAGATGGGGTCGAGCGGAGGAGCTAATCTCCTGGGCACCTAGGGTGCCAGCTACCTTTGCCCGACCTACAGCCAAGGCTGGGAGGCTGCCGAATAACATGGGGAGTAAACAAAAAGGATCAGGCAGCAATAGACCATGGGGGGGGGGGGGCCGGGGTGATACCCCGGCTACCTGCAAGCAGGAGACTTCTTTCTTCTGTCTTGTCGCCATCTTGCAGAGAACAACACTGGGGAATTGATGGGAGGTACCAGGTATGTGTAGACTGGGAGGGGCTTGCTGCTTTTTTGGAGATCTCTGCAACTACGCCACCTAGCGGTGAGATAACCCAAGTGTAATAATAATGAGTAACTGAAGTGGGGTGTGTGACATACTTAGAATAATGGATGTTTGGGAATCTGTACTGACATCTGAACTAGATTATTGTAGAGAAACTACTTCACCTTTCCTTTGGAAAGAGATTATGTTATCTTATACACATAGAAAAGAGATCATTGATGGTATATGGTTAGATGACAACATTATCAACATCTCCTTTCTATACAGTATCCAACACTAGGTGGTTTAGTGGACACTGTAATTCTCTCATAGTATCACCAATGTTGTTGCAATGCAGAATATGATTCAAATACACCACTTAGACGCACGTTGGCTTATGTCAGAAGCTACTGGGGGCAAGATCACGGTCTATGACTCGTTACCATGTTCAAGGATTGCAGAGAGTCTTTGAGAACAACTTAATAAAGATGTAGACTCCACTATTTACAGGGGTAGATAGAGTAGTGACTGTTAATTACATCTGTAGCCAAAAACAGGAGGATGGAAATGACTGTGGTTTATTTGCTATTGCAAATTGTTTGGCATTGGCAAATAAGCTGAACTCATGTACAATTTGCTTTTTACAAGACAAGATGAGGCAACATTTAGTTTGTCTAGATCAAAGTTGAAACTATTGCCATCGGAACAAAAAACTAAAATAAACAAAGTTTTTTGACGATGTTCTGCAGTTGTCATCTGTATTCTAAGGAAGCAATGATTGTGTGACAAATGGCAGATGTGGCTACACTTTTCATGTGCAGGCATAGCAGTAACAAACGAATTAACAGCAAAAAAAAGAAATGCAAAACAGACAAAAAAAATTCCAAATAAAATGATTGAATATACCATACTTTCCACCATATAAGACGCACCTGCACATAAGACACACCAAGGATCTGGAGGAGAAAAAAATAAAAAATATTCTCATCCCATTCCCCTTATAGGCAATGTGGTATTCCCCCTCCTATTACCCTTATAGGCAGTGTGGGATGCCCCATCCCGTTTCCATAGGCAGTGTGGCATTCCCCATAGTGTGGCATTCCCCCCCTCCCATTCTCATAGGAAGAGTGGCATGCCCTCATCCCATTCCCTATATAAGTAGTGGGGCATCCCCCCTCTTATTCCATATAGGCATTGTGGCATGCCCCCTCCCATTCCCCATATAGACAGTGTGGCATTCCCCCCAACCCCCAGAAAAAGACCAGGGGCAGCCGAGAGGCACGCGTCCCGGCCACTCAACGGGGGAACGCAGGGAGGTGAGTAAGCAGCCAGAGATCGCTCCTCACTGCAGTCAGTTAGGAGCACCAGTAAAATCACCAAACACAGCAGTGAATACACAGAAATAAAGCTTGTGGGCAGGGAGGGCAAATACAAAAAATGCATACAGTGGTTCCCCCTCAGGCTCACCATAAGCCTGTGGCTGGCTACCTTTTAGCATAAGGTCTGCGGCCCAGAGCGTGAGCTCTATCGAACGCCACAGACCCCGGCGTTCACCCTACCATCACGGATCCCGTAGCAGCCAAGGGCTGGGAGGCAGGAATGGGTCAGAAGGGATCCATGAAAATAGAGTCTTGCAGCGGCCGACAGGCTAGGTGGCTCCGCTCTGCTGCCAATATCTGAGAGAGAGTGCCAACGATCTTGTGCAGCCAAACTGCATGATGAACAACTGGGGAATGATAGAGGGACAGCTGCCTTTATAGGGGGCCGGGAGGAGCTACATCTTTGATCTTGCAGTCAAGCGCCCCCTGGGGGTGAACACCCAATCGTGTGATATGGGACGGCCTGGACTGGATGTAGGGAAAAGATGGAGAGAATCTGTGTCTGCCCCATACTGACCCTGATTTAAAATGAATAAGTTATGTGTCAATGTTCGATTCATAGTGGCAGTGTATAACCCAATGTTAGACAATTTGCCCCATAGTCCTTTGTTTACAAAGTAGTATGCTAAGATATAAAAAAAAAAAATATATATAGTCTCGGAAACTTTCTGTACTATTAAATTTATTATCTAGATGTTTTTCCGTTATAGCTTTTTTCAGGGATTAGAACATTATCGAAAATTTCGACACAAAATTTCATCTTTCCTAAGAAACAGAGCGTGTGAATTCGTAGTTCATGTTTTGAAAAGGTGGACAAGCACATGATAATGTTTCCTGTGTAAATGAGGATAGTGGCATTTTCACTGTTAACAGTGAATCTGATGGAGCAAAAATGTACACTGTAATTTTAGGAGGTAAATCGACATCTTGTACATGTGTAGACTGGAAGAAATTCCTATTGCCATGCACACACGTGTGCAATTTTGCCCTGCGCCCTATGTCAGTGGGAAAAAATCTAAACTACACAAAACATGCTTTGTTTAGTTTGGACAATAAGTATCATTTGTGAACGTTTCAGTGTACAAATCAATGCTGGTTGAAATACAAACAGGAAGCTGTCCATGGTCCTGTTATAGAAACAATATCCTTACCACCACACCAAAGGAATCAAAGAACGCAGATGGTAGGAAAATGTGTCCAAATATTAAATAAAAAGTTATAGATACAGTGTATTTAATTCAAGACCTTGACCGTCTCACTGCAATACAATCCACTGCAGAAGAATTACTAAAGGCAAATTCATATGTGCTAAAAGACCATGGAATACCCGTTATGCCATCGCCTATCGCAACTAGAAAAAAACTAGAGCTTAAACCACTCCCAAAAAGAAAGTATGGGAAGCCAAAACAACCTGAAACACAAAAATTTGGGGTTTAAAGCTGATGTTCAAAAAATGGATGTTTGGGAACCTGTACTGACATCTGAACTAGATTATTGTAGAGAAACGACTTCACCTTGGATTACTGTGAAAGAGATTATGTTATCTTATACACATAGAAAAGAGATCATTGATGGTATATGGTTAGATGACAACATTATCAACATCTCCTTTCTATACAGTATCCAACACTAGGTGGTTTAGTGGACACTGTAATTCTCTCATAGTATCACCAATGTTGTTGCAATGCAGAATATGATTCAAATACACCACTTAGACGCACGTTGGCTTATGTCAGAAGCTACTGGGGGCAAGATCACGGTCTATGACTTGTTACCATGTTCAGGGATTGCAGAGAGTCTTTGAGAACAACTTAATAAAGATGTAGACTCCACTATTTACAGGGGTAGATAGAGTAGTGACTGTTAATTACATCTGTAGCCAAAAACAGGAGGATGGAAATGACTGTGGTTTATTTGCTATTGCAAATTGTTTGGCATTGGCAAATAAGCTGAACCCATGTACAATTTGCTTTTTACAAGACAAGATGAGGCAACAGTTAGTTTGTCTAGATCAAAAAAAAGTTGAAACTATTGCCATCGGAACAAAAAACTAAAATAAACAAAGCCAAACTGCATGATGAACAACTGGGGAATGATAGAGGGACAGCTGCCTTTATAGGGGGCCGGGAGGAGCTACATCTTTGATCTTGCAGTCAAGCACCCCCTGGGGGTGAACACCCAATCGTGTGATATGGGACGGCCTGGACTGGATGTAGGGAAAAGATGGAGAGAATCTGTGTCTGCCCCATACTGACCCTGATTTAAAATGAATAAGTTATGTGTCAATGTTCGATTCAAAGTGGCAGTGTATAACCCAATGTTAGACAATTTGCCCCATAGTCCTTTGTTTACAAAGTAGTATGCTAAGATATAAAAAAAATATATATATAGTCTCGGAAACTTTCTGTACTATTAAATTTATTATCTAGATGTTTTTCCGTTATAGGTTTGTTCAGGGATCAGAACATTATCGAAAATTTAAACACGAAATTTCATCTTTCCTAAGAAACAGAGTGTGTGAATTCGTAGTTCATGTTTTGAAAAGGTGGACAAGCACATGATAATGTTTCCTGTGTAAATGAGGATAGTGGCATTTTCACTGTTAACAGTGAATCTGATGGAGCAAAAATTTACACTGTAATTTTAGGAGGTAAAATCGACATCTTGTACATGTGTAGACTGGAAGAAATTCCTATTGCCATGCACACACGTGTGCAATTTTGCCCTGCGCCCTATGTCAGTGGGAAAAAATCTAAACTACACAAAACATGCTTTGTTTAGTTAGGACAATAAGTATCATTTGTGAACGTTTCAGTGTACAAATCAATGCTGGTTGAAATACAAACAGGAAGCTGTCCATGGTCCTGTTATAGAAACAACATCCTTACCACCACACCAAAGGAATCAAAGAACGCAGATGGTAGGAAAATGTGTCCAAATATTAAATAAAAAAAGTTATAGATACAGTGCATTTAATTCAAGACCTTGACCGTCTCACTGCAATACAATCCACTGCAGAAGAATTACTAAAGGCAAATTCATATGTGCTAAAAGACCATGGAATACCCGTTATGCCATCGCCTATCGCAACTAGAAAAAAACTAGAGCTTAAACTACTCCCAAAAAGAAAGTATGGGAAGCCAAAACAACCTGAAGCACAAAAATTCGAGGTTTAAAGCTGATGTTCAAAAAATGGATGTTTGGGAATCTGTACTGACATCTGAACTAGATTATTGTAGAGAAACTACTTCACCTTGGATTACTGTGAAAGAGATTATGTTATCTTATACACATAGAAAAGAGATCATTGATGGTATATGGTTAGATGACAACATTATCAACATCTCCTTTCTATACAGTATCCAACACTAGGTGGTTTAGTGGACACTGTAATTCTCTCATAGTATCACCAATGTTGTTGCAATGCAGAATATGATTCAAATACACCACTTAGACGCACGTTGGCTTATGTGAGAAGCTACTGGGGGCAAGATCACGGTCTGACTCGTTACCATGTTCAGGGATTGCAGAGAGTCTTTGAGAACAACTTAATAATATCATTTTTGTGATTACTCACCTGTAAAATGGGTATTCTAAGTATGTCACACACCCCACTTCAAACATTAATTCATTGACATGGGTACTCACCGCTAGGTGGCGCTGCTTTGCAGAGAAGTCCAGAAAAAGCAAGCCCCTCCCGGTCTATACATACCTGGTATCTCCTAACAATTCCCCAGTATTCAAACAGCAATAAAGGCAAGATACCAGGAGACCAAAACACAAAAGTAACCCTCAACTGTGAATAAACACAACTTCACCATATAAAGAACCAGGATACCAAAGAGGGCGGGTGAAGTGGGGTGTGTGACATACTTATAATACCCATTTTACAGGTGAGTAATCACAAAATGGTATTATTCTAAGTATGTCACACACCCCACTTCAAACATTAATTCATTAACATGGGACATCCAACAGCAGTGTCCAAAATGGGGAGGGTATCCAACCAGGCAATAATGCAGACACACTCAAACCACTGCAGCCTGCAGAACCTTGCGGCCAAAAACAGCATCCGCTGAGGCCCGCATATCAACCTTATAGAACTTAGAAAAGGTATGAACCGAAGACCAAGTTGCAGTTCAACAGAAGCCTGGTGCTGAAAAGCCCAGGACGCTCCAACCGCGCGAGTAGAATGAGCAGTAACACGAAAAGGGGGATCCTTCCCCTTAGCCGAATAGGCTCCAACAATCGCCTGACGAATCCATTTGCTAATGGAGGACTTGGCCGGAGCCAAACTCTTCCTAGGCCCACAGGGCACCACGAAGAAGGCATCCGTCTTACGAAAAGGAGCCGTAGTATGCAGATAGAACTTGACACAACGTACCACGTCCAAGCAGTGCAATGCACTCTCCTTGTCATTCCTAGGCTTAGGACACAAAGAAGGAAGAACAATGTCCTGATTAAGATGGAAAGCAGAGACCACTTTAGGAAGAAAGCCCGGCTTGAATCTGAAAACCACCTTGTCCTGATGTTTCTCAAAATAAGGGGCCTGAATCGACAGGGCCGCCAGCTCTGAAACACGCCGAACAGAAGTGATGGCCACCAGAAAGGCAACCTTCTGAGCCAGAGTATACAAGGCAATATCCCGCAAAGGCTCAAAGGGAGGAGCCTGAAAGGCAGAAAGAACTAAATTCAAATCCCAAACAGGGAGCAACGGCTTCCTAGGAGGCTGCAAATGCGAAACCCCCTGGAAAAAAGTTTTGACCAAAGAATGGCTTGCAAAAGACCTTTGAAAAAAGATAGATAAGGCAGAAACCTGCCCCTTCAAAGTACTCAGCTGAAGACCAGAGTCCAGCCCTGACTGAAGAAAATCCAAAATCCTGGAAACGGAAAAGACCCGGCAGGGCAAAGCTCTAGATTCACACCAATCAATATACGATCTCCAAGCCCTATAGTAGATGGAAGAAGAGGATCTCTTCCTAGCACTAATAAGAGTCCGAATGACCGAATCCGAAAGACCTTCCTCCTTCAAGATGGAGGTTTCAGCAGCCAAGCCGTCAAAGCCAGCGTTGGTAAACTGGGATAACAGAACTGACCCTGAGTGAGAAGATCTGGCCGAAGAGGCAGATCGAGCTGATCCACTGCCAGACGAACGATGTCCGCGAACCACACCCGCCTTGGCCACCTTGGAGCCACGAGAATGGCGGGAACTCCTTCCTGAACCAGCTTTCGCAGAACCCTGCCCAGCATGGGCATCGGAGAAAACAGATAAAGAAACCCCAGATCCCTCCAGCTCAGGGCCATGGCGTCCGCCGCCAGAGCCAGAGGGTCCTGGGACAGAGACACGAATGTCGGAAGCTTGTGATTGTGACGAGAGGCAAACAGATCCACCTCCGGCGTCCCCCACCGAAGACACAGGGACCGAAACACCTGGGGATGGAGAGACCACTCCCCCCGGCGGGGCGAACACCGGCTCAGAAAGTCCGCCTCCGTGTTCTCCACTCCTGGAATGTAAACTGCCGAGATGCAAGGGACATGAGTCTCTGCCCAAACAAGAATCAGAGACACCTCTCTGTGGGCACCCAGACTGCGAGTCCCTCCCTGGTGACTGATGTAAGCAACCGCCGTCCGATTGTCCGACCGCACCTGCACCGGCAGGCCTTGCAAATGATGTGTCAATTGAGACAGAACCAACCTGATGGCTCGCAACTCCAGAACATTGATGGGCAAGTGAGCTTCCCAAGGGTCCCACTGCCCCTGAAACTGAAGATCCTTCCAGAAACCTCCCCATCCTGACAAACTGGCATCCGTGGTGACAGTCTCCCAAAGCGGGGTCAGAAACGACCTGCCCTTCAGAAGATTGTCCGAGACCATCCACCACAGAAGAGACTGCCGAACCCGAGGGGACATCCGGAAGGACCGATCCAACGACCGCGGTCGCCGGTCCCAAGACGCCAAAAGATGAAGCTGAAGCGTCCGCGTGTGAAACTGTGCGAAGGGAACTGCCTCGAACGAGGCCACCATCAACCCCATCAGTCTCATTCCTAGCCGAATGGACGGGCGAGGATTGGAAAGAAGAAGCTGAACCAGTTCCTGAATCAAAAGGACCTTGGCCTGGGGGAGAAAGACTCTGTGCAGGCAAGAGTCCAATGACATCCCCAGAAAAGTCACCACCCTGGCCGGGACCAGAGAGGACTTGGGGTAATTGATCACCCAGCCGAACCTCTCCAACATAGACACCACCAAACTGGTGTCCCCTTCCGCATGACTGAAGGAAGGCGCCATGATCGTCCAGGTAAGGTACAATGCGAATCCCCTGAGCTCTGAGCAGGGCCATCACTCCCGCCAACACCTTGGTGAACACTCTCGGCGCAGATGTGAGGCCGAACGGAAGAGCTACAAACTGAAAATGTCGATCCTCCACCACAAAGCGAAGGAACCTCTGATGAGCCGGAAAGATCGGGACGTGAAGGTAAGCGTCCTTGATGTCTATGGACGTCATAAAGTCCCCCTGCCGAAGCGCACCTATCGCAGATCGCAGGGTTTCCATGCGGAACTTCCGGGGACGAATAAACCTGTTGAGAAGCTTCAAATCCAAGATCGGACGGAACGAACCGTCCTTTTTGGGTACAGTGAAGAGATTGGAATAAAACCCGCGCCCCACCTCCGAAGGAGGGACCGGGCAGATGACTGCCAAATCCAGAAGATTCCTTACCGCCGCCAGGAGCCCCTGTGCGGCCAAAGGATCCGAGGGCACCTGAGACCTGAAAAACCTTAGAGGAGGGCGGGACTCAAACTCCAGCTTGTAACCGGCCGACACCACCTCCCGGATCCACCTGTCCGAGACCTCCTGGTCCCATACCCGGGAGAAGAGTCGCAACCGTCCCCCCACCCGTACGGGTGAGGGCGGCCCCTCATTGCTGAGCGGGCTTGGACGCAGGCTTGGGCTTGGCGCCCCAGACGTGAATGGGACGGCCACGGCCTCTACCTTTAGGCCAACTGGCACCCCTGGAGGCCGAGAAGCCCGCATCCCTGCCGGCTCTGGCTCCCCGAAAAGACGGATTAAAGGAGACCGCCCCCCCGAAAGGAACGGCGAAATTTCTTGCGCTGAGGCAACTTGCCTCCCTTGGCAACAGAATCCAGCTTTTCACCAAAAAGCCTCAAACCCAGAAAGGGGAGAGCCGTAAGCGATCTTTTAGAATTAAAATCAGCCGTCCACTGTCTCAGCCAAACTGAACGACGAATAGCCACCAACAGAGCAGTAGCCCTGCCACACATCAACATAGCATCCTCCTGGGCGGCCAGAATAAACGACAAGAAGGATTCACAACGCTTAAGAACTAGAAACTCATCACCAGTAGGATCAAGATCCACACATAAGTCCCTGACCATGGACCTAACCGCCAACGACAGAAAGGCAGAAGCACAAGCAGGCCTCAAAACCGAACCCGCACAGACAAACTCATGACGGGCCAACTGATCAATCCGGCGATCCTCGCCGTCCTTGAGAAATGTAGTGTCAGGGAGATGAACAGCTGCCGTATTAGACAGCCCCAAAACAGGAGCATCCACCTCGGGAGAGACAGACCAACGCTTCAACAGATCCGATGGAAAAGAATATTTCTTGTCCCAACTAGGCGGAACCCCGACAAGCCGCGTAGGCTGCTCCCACTGCTTAAGGACGATGTCCTCAAAATGCTGTTGACTGGGAAACTCCAAGTGCTGCTTGGACCCCCCAAAAAGCTGACCCTTAGGCCGAGGAGTAACTTCCGGCGGATCCAAATCCAAAACCTCAAACATTTGGGCCAGGATAGTGGGCGTATCAAGGGGGGGCCCCTCCAATTCCAGGTCCCCCTCAGCGCCCGACAAGTGCTGAACCTCGGCATCCTCTGACTCCTCAACAAGCTCACCCTCTTCAAGGGGACGAACCGACCAGTCCAGTACCTCAACTTCCTCATCAGAGTCCCGCAGAGGCGGAGACAGATGTTTCCGCTTGGCTGGAGCCTTCTGAGCGACCACAGCGGAAAACATTTTCACTAGGCTGGCCAAACGGGCGCATACCTCAGATTGCGAATCACCCCCAACGACCGCGTCACGTGGTGTCCGGAACAGACAAGGAGGGGAGGGAGAAGGCGCGGTAGAAGAAGTCCCAGGCACCGAGGTGTCGGACTGGCGCTCAATGTTCCGCTGCGCACATGGAATACAAATGATAACATCATCCCCTGGGAGCGGAGTCCCACATCCCCCACACAGCCTGGACTGCCCCGAAGGACTAGTTCCGGAATCTCTGGTAGCCTCCATATGGTGAATTTATGGTATTCGCAGACCCCAGCGATTTACGCAGTAAGCGACCCGGGATGCCCCACTGGGATTTTAATAAAAAATCTATAAATATATAAATATATATAGATATGTATATATAATGAAATGTGTAAACAGGCCTGTCAGGGAATAGCAAAAGGGACCCAAAACCCAATAGCCAGGTACATATATGACCGGGAGAGCCCAGAGTGAAGGAATCCCGGGATCTGGAAAACAAAGACAGCACCAGCCACAGTACCACCAAGCACTATAAAGGCAGAACGGACGGGCCAGAGTCAGGCCACCCGTCCCTGCCTCACAACACACAAACACACAAGCACATGTACACATGGAGGAAGGAAAATGACATGGGAGATCTAAGGGGGGAATCAGGCCCGGGGCATCCCACATCCAGATCACCAAAAAACCGGATAGCCGCTATGCCCCATAATATGGGGACGAGCGGAGGAGCAAGCTCCTAAGCACCTAAAGTGCTATCTACCCTTGCCCAGCCTGCAGCCTAAGCTGGGAGGCTACCAATAACCAGGGACTAATAACAAAGAAGCCGGGCAGAAATAGACCGTAGGGGGGGGGGGGGGGCGGGGTGATACCCCGGCTACCTGCAAGCAGGAGACTTCTTTCTTCTGTCTTGTCGCCACGTTGCAGAGAAGAACACTGGGGAATTGTTAGGAGATACCAGGTATGTATAGACCGGGAGGGGCTTGCTTTTTCTGGACTTCTCTGCAAAGCAGCGCCACCTAGCGGTGAGTACCCATGTTAATGAATTAATGTTTGAAGTGGGGTGTGTGACATACTTAGAATAAAGATGTAGACTCCACTATTTACAGGGGTAGATAGAGTAGTGACTGTTAATTACATCTGTAGCCAAAAACAGGAGGATGGAAATGACTGTGGTTTATTTGCTATTGCAAATTGTTTGGCATTGGCAAATAAGCTGAACCCATGTACAATTTGCTTTTTACAAGACAAGATGAGGCAACATTTAGTTTGTCTAGATCAAAAAAAAGTTGAAACTATTGCCATCGGAACAAAAAACTAAAATAAACAAAGTTTTTTGACGATGTTCTGCAGTTGTCATCTGTATTCCAAGGAAGCAATGATTGTGTGACAAATGGCAGATGTGGCTACACTTTTCATGTGCAGGCATAGCAGTAACAAACGAATTAACAGCAAAAAAAAGAAATGCAAAACAGACAAAAAAAATTCCAAATAAAATGATTGAATATACCATACTTTCCACCATATAAGACGCACCTGCACATAAGACACACCAAGGATCTGGAGGAGAAAAAAATATTCTCATCCCATTCCCCTTATAGGCAATGTGGTATTCCCCCTCTTATTACCCTTATAGGCAGTGTGGGATGCCCCATCCCGTTTCCATAGGCAGTGTGGCATTCCCCATAGTCAGTGTGGCATTCCCCCCTCCCATTCTCATAGGAAGAGTGGCATGCCCTCATCCCATTCCCTATATAAGTAGTGGGGCATCCCCCCTCTTATTCCATATAGGCAGTGTGGCATGCCCCCTCCCATTCCCCATATAGACAGTGTGGCATTCCCCCCAACCCCCCAGAAAAAGACCAGCGGCAGCCGAGAGGCACGCGTCCCAGCCACTCAACGGGGGAACGCAGGGAGGTGAGTAAGCAGCCAGAGACCGCTCCTCACTGCAGTCAGTTAGGAGCACCAGTAAAATCACCAAACACAGCAGTGAATACACAGAAATAAAGCTTGTGGGCAAGGAGGGCAAATACAAAAAATGCATACAGTGGTTCCCCCTCAGGCTCACCATAAGCCTGTGGCCGGCTACCTTTTAGCATAAGGTCTGCGGCCCAGAGCGTGAGCTCTATCGAGCGCCACAGACCCCGGCGTTCACCCTACCATCACGGATCCCGTAGCAGCCAAGGGCTGGGAGGCAGGAATGGGTCAGAAGGGATCCATGGAAATCGAGTCTTGCAGCAGCCGACAGGCTAGGTGGCTCCGCTCTGCTGCCAATATCTGAGAGAGAGTGCCAACGATCTTGTGCAGCCAAACTGCATGATGAACAACTGGGGAATGATAGAGGGACAGCTGCCTTTATAGGGGGCCGGGAGGAGCTACATCTTTGATCTTGCAGTCAAGCGCCCCCTGGGGGTGAACACCCAATCGTGTGATATGGGACGGCCTGGACTGGATGTAGGGAAAAGATGGAGAGAATCTGTGTCTGCCCCATACTGACCCTGATTTAAAATGAATAAGTTATGTGTCAATGTTCGATTCATAGTGGCAGTGTATAACCCAATGTTAGACAATTTGCCCCATAGTCCTTTGTTTACAAAGTAGTATGCTAAGATATAAAAAAAATATATATATAGTCTCGGAAACTTTCTGTACTATTAAATTTATTATCTAGATGTTTTTCCGTTATAGGTTTTTTCAGGGATTAGAACATTATCGAAAATTTCGACACGAAATTTCATCTTTCCTAAGAAACAGAGTGTGTGAATTCGTAGTTCATGTTTTGAAAAGGTGGACAAGCACATGATAATGTTTCCTGTGTAAATGAGGATAGTGGCATTTTCACTGTTAACAGTGAATCTGATGGAGCAAAAAATACCATTTTGTGAATACTCACCTGTAAAATGGGTATTGTAAGTATGTCACACACCCCACTTCAAACATTAATAATTACAATAGGGTTAACGCACCGCTAGGTGGCAGCATTGCAGAGAATCTCCAAAAACTTCAACAGGCCCCTCCCGGTCTATACATACCTGGTACCTCCCAAGAACCTCCCAGTATTAGAACAGCAGTAAGACAAGGTACCAGAACCAAACAATGTAACCCTCAACGTAAAGAACTAAACTTCACCAAATAAAGAGCCAGGATACCGAAAAGGGCGGGTGAAGTGGGGTGTGTGACATACTTACAATACCCATTTTACAGGTGAGTATTCACAAAATGGTATTATTCTAAGTATGTCACACACCCCACTTCAAACATTAATAATTACAATAGGGACATCCAACAGCAGTGTCCAGAAAAGGGTGGGTATCCGAATCAGGCAATAACGCAGAAAAAACTCAAACCACTGCAGCCTGCAAAACCTTGCGGCCAAAAACAGCATCCGCTGAGGCCCACACATCAACCTTATAGAACTTAGAAAAAGTATGAACAGAAGACCAAGTTGCAGCCTTACACACTTGTTCAACCGAAGCCTGGTGCTGAAAAGCCCAGGACGCACCAACCGCACAAGTAGAGTGAGCAGTAACGCGGAAAGGAGGATCCTTCCCTTTAGCCGAATAAGCACCAACAATGGCCTGACGAATCCATTTACTAATGGAAGATTTGGCCGGCGCCAAACCCTTCCTAGGTCCACATGGCACAACGAAAAAGGCATCAGTCCTACGAAAAGAAGACGTAGCACGTAGATAGTACCTGACACAACGTACCACATCCAAGCAGTGCAAAGCACTCTCCTTGACATTCTTAGGCTTAGGACACAAGGAAGGAAGAACAATATCCTGGTTAAGATGAAAAGCAGAGACCACTTTAGGTAGAAAGTCTGACTTGTATCGAAAAACCACTTTGTCCTGATGATCCTCAAAATAAGGAGCCTGAATAGACAAAGCTGCCAACTCTGAAACACGCCGAACCGAAGTGATGGCCACCAGAAAGGCAACCTTCTGAGTAAGAATGGACAAAGCAACATCCCGCAAAGGCTCAAAAGGAGGAGCCTTAAGAGCAGAAAGAACCAAATTCAAATCCCACACTGGGAGCAAAGGCTTCCTAGGAGGCCGCACATGCGAAACCCCCTGGAAAAAGGTCTTGACCAAGGGATGACTAGCAAAAGACTTCTGGAAAAAAATAGACAAAGCAGAAACCTGCCCCTTCAAAGTACTCAGCTGAAGACCGGAGTCCAGCCCCGACTAAAGAAACTCCAAAATCCTAGACACAGAAAAGACCCGGCAAGGCAAAGACCTAGCCTCACACCAATCAATATAAGATCTCCAATACCTGTAATAGATGGAAGAAGAAGATCTCTTCCTGGCACTAATAAGAGTCCGAATGACCGCATCCGAAAGACCCTCCTCCTTTAAGATGGAGGTTTCAGCAGCCAAGCCGTCAAAGCCAGCGTTTGTAAACTGGGGTAACATAGTTGACCCTGAGTGAGAAGATCTGGCCGAAGCGGCAGATCGAACTGATCTACGGCCAGACGAACGATGTCCGCGAACCACACCCGCCTTGGCCACCTTGGAGCCACGAGAATGGCGGGAACTCCCTCCAGAACCAACTTTCGCAGAACCCTGCCTAGCATGGGAATCGGAGGAAACAGATAAAGAAACCCCAGGTCCCTCCAGCTCAGGGTCATGGCATCCACCGCCAGAGCCAGAGGGTCCCGGGACAGGGACACAAAGGACGGAAGCTTGTGATTGTGACGAGAGGCAAACAGATCCACCTCCGGCGTCCCCCACCGGAGACAAAGTGACCGAAACACCTGGGGATGGAGAGACCACTCCACCCGACAGGACGCACACCGGCTCAGAAAATCCGCCTCTGTGTTTTCCACTCCCGGAATGTAAACTGCCGAGATGCAAGGGACATGAGTCTCTGCCCAGACCAAAATCAGAGACACCTCCCTGTGGGCACCCAGACTGCGAGTCCCTCCTTGGTGATTGATGTAAGCAACCGCCGTCTGATTGTCTGAACGAACCTGAACCGGCAGACCTTGTAAATGATGCGTCAAGCGAGACAGAACCAACCTGATGGCTCGCAATTCCAGAACATTGATGGGCAAGTGGGCCTCCTGAGGATCCCACTGCCCCTGAAACCGAAGATCCTTCCAAAAACCTCCCCAGCCTGACAAACTGGCATCCGTGGTGACAGTTTCCCAAAGCGGGGCCAGAAACGACCTGCCCTTCAGAAGGTTGTCCGAGACCAACCACCACAGAAGGGACTGCTGAACCCGAGGGGACAACCGGAAGGACCGATCCAACGACCCCGGACACCGGTTCCAAGACGCCAAAAGATGAAGTTGAAGAGTCCTCGTATGAAACTGAGCAAAGGGAACTGCCTCGAACGAGGCCACCATCAACCCCACCAGTCTCATCCCCAGACGAATGGACGGATGAGGATGGGAGAGGAGCAGCTGGACCAATTCTTGAATCATCAGAACCTTGGCCTGAGGGAGAAACACTCTGTGCTGGCAGGAGTCCAACGACATCCCCAGAAAGGTCACCACCCTGGCCGGAACCAGCGAGGACTTGGGGTAATTGATCACCCAGCCGAACCTCTCCAACATAGACACCACCGTGCTGGTGTCCCCCTCTGCTTGACTGAAGGAAGGTGCCATGATGAGAAGATCGTCCAGGTAAGGCACAATGCGAATCCCCTGAGCTCTGAGCAGGGCAATCACCCCCGCCAACACCTTGGTGAACACTCTCGGAGCAGAGGTGAGGCCGAATGGAAGAGCCACAAACTGAAAGTGCCGATCCTCCACCACGAAACGAAGGAACCGCTGATGAGCTGGAAAGATCGGAACGTGCAGGTACGCATCCTTGATGTCTATGGACGTCATAAAGTCCCCCTGCCGAAGCGAACCGATCGCAGACCGCAGGGTTTCCATGCGGAACTTCCGGGGACGAATAAACCTGTTGAGAAACTTCAAATCCAGAATAGGACGGAAGGACCCGTCCTTTTTGGGAACCGTGAAGAGATTGGAGTAAAACCCGCGCCCTACCTCTGAAGAAGGAACCGGGCAAACGACAGCTAAGTCTAGAAGATTCCTTACCGCCGCCAGGAGCCCCTGCGCGGCCAAAGGATCCAAAGACACCCGAGACCTGAAGAACCTTGGAGGACGACGGGACTCGAACTCCAACTTGTAACCGGCCGAAACCACCTCCCGGATCCATCTGTCCGAGACCTCCTGGTCCCACACCCGGGAGAAAAGTTGCAACCGTCCCCCCACCCGAACGGGTGAGGGCGCCCCCTCATTGCTGGGTAGACTTGGCAACCGGCTTGGCACCCCAGACGCGAGCGGGGCGGCCACGGCCTCTACCCCTATTCCAACTGGCGCCCCTGGGGGCCGAGGAGCCCGCACCCCTACCGGCTCCGGCTCCCCGAAAGGACGGATTGAAGGAGACCGTCCCCCGAAAGGAACGGCGAAATTTCTTGCGCTGAGGTAACTTGCCTCCCTTGGCAACAGAATCCAGCCTCTTACCAAAAAGCCTCAAACCCAAAAAGGGCAGAGCCGTGAGCGATCTTTTAGAATTAAAATCAGCCGTCCACTGTCTCAACCACACACAGCGCCGGATAGCCACCAGCAAGGCAGTAGCCCTGCCACACATCAACATGGCATCCTCTTGAGCGGCCAGGATAAAAGACAAGAAAGAATCGCAGCGCTTAAGCGCAAGGGACTCATCACTGGTGGGCTCGAGATCCACACCCAAGTCCCTGACAATAGACCTGACAGCAAAAGTCAAAAGAGCCGAAGCACAGACAGGCCTTAACACCGAACCCACACATACAAAACCATGACGGGCAAGCTGATCAACCCGGCGATCCTCGCCGTCCCTGGGCGAAGTCGTGTCAGGGGAATGCACGACCGCCGTGTTGGACAGTCCCAAGACCGGAGTATCTACCTCCGGGGGGACAGACCAACGCTTCATCAAGTCCGCCGGGAAGGGATACTTCCTATCCCAGCTAGACGGCACACCAACAAGACGTGTAGGTTGCTCCTATTGCTTGAAAACAATTTCTTCAAAATGCTGTTGGCTGGGAAACTCCAAACGCTGCTTGGACACCCCAAAAAGCTGACCCTTAGGCCTAGGAGCAACCACCGGAGGATCCAAATCCAAAACCTCAAACATCTGGCTCAGAATGGTAGAGGAATCGAGAGGGAGGCCGTCATCCTGATCCCCCTCAGAACCCAGCAACTGCTGAACATCAGAATCTTCTTCCTCAATGAGCTCACCATCTTCAAGGGGACGATCCGACCAATCCAGATCTCCCACAACTTCCTCATCCGAATCCGGCGGAGGCGGAGACAGATGCTTCCGCTTAGCTGGAGCCTTCTGAGCGGCCATAGCAGAAAACCGCTTCTCAAGGCTGGTCAAACGGGCACATACCTCAGACTGCGAATCCCCGCCCAGGACAACGTCACACGGGGTCCGGAATAAGCGAGGGGGAGAGGGAGATGGCGCGGCTGACGAAGTGCTAGGCACCGGAGTACTGGACTGCCGTGCAATGTTCTGCTGTGCACAAGGGATACACAAAATGACATCATCTCCCTGGAGCGGAGTCCCACAACCCCCGCACACCTTGGATTGTCCCGAAGAACCATTCCCGGTATCTGTGGCAGCCTCCATGTGGTGAAATTTATGGTATTCGCAGAACCCAGGGATTTATGCGGTACGCGACCCGGGATGCCCCTTAATAACCTAACAATTGTCTAAAGATTGTCAAAAGATCCTGACCCAGGGGAATAGCATAAAAACCCTTATATATAAATATATATAGCTTAATGAAAACACCCCCCACAAGCCAGGTATATAAGACCGGGAGAGCCCTGCCAGACGGGATCCCAGGATCTGAAAGACACAAAAGAAGAGGGACAAGCGTCAATCCAGGCCCAATAATACCTATACAAGCATACAAGCATAACATACAACCCCCCCCCCCTCATTAACCATAGACAAAAAGAGATGGTTAAAACACACAACCCGCACTTTAAAAGACGTGCAGGAGCGAGGAGGCGGGAGAAGGAGGGGACGTAATACGGGGGGCCAGGCCACAACGTTATGTGAACATCCCCCGCAAGATATCAGAAAAGCCTACCTGAGAGAGAGCACCAGCGCAGAGAGGCACCGCAGAAGATGGCGGCCCGAACACCGCTCCGAGAAGTGAGGGAGGGGAAGACGAGCCCCGGGAGCGCGGGAGCCGAGAAGGCCCCGCCCCTCCGGAACAACCAATCAGCGCGCGGCCCCGCCACCCCTGCAGCGTCAGCGCCAGAGACAGAGACCGCGCTCAGCCTCAAGACGGGACCGGCGGAGCAACCTGCCGGTCCCAAGTGCGCACACAACAGGACACACACGGACATCACCCTCCGTTCCCCCCTGTGCAGACCGGACACGCCAGGCTGCAAGCGCCGAGCACGGCGCTCAGCCACAGGCGGGACCGCGGTGCAGCGCGCCGCGAGGCCCCGCCCCCCCGGCTCCTGAGGGGAGAGACGCCATTCACGCCAACAGCAGTGACAAAAAACAAAGACACACAAGGCAGATCCTCAATAAAAAATCGCCACAGTAAACAGCGCATAAGCCCTCACAAAACAGCAGCGCAGCAGCCACACTCACACACCATGTCACCGGTCCCAAAGCGCGCCACACACCCCGGAGCGTTGAATAACTAAAGTCCCAGGGCTAGGCACATCCTGACCGCTAACCTACTATTAAATGGGGGCATCCCACATCCGGATCACCACTCCGGGAATCCCGCTATGCCCCGCAATGAAGGGTCGAGCGGAGGCGCTAATCTCCTAGGCACCAAGGGTGCCGGCTACCTTTTGCCCGGCCTACAGCCGAAGCCGGGAGGCTGCCAGTAAACATATATACTACCAAACAAGAGCCGGGCAGAAATAGACCACGGAGGGGGGGGGGGGGGGCCGGGGGGATACCCCGGCTACCTGCAAGCAGGAGACTTCTTTCTTCTGTCTTGTCGCCACCTTGCAGAGAACAACACTGGGAGGTTCTTGGGAGGTACCAGGTATGTATAGACCGGGAGGGGCCTGTTGAAGTTTTTGGAGATTCTCTGCAATGCTGCCACCTAGCGGTGCGTTAACCCTATTGTAATTATTAATGTTTGAAGTGGGGTGTGTGACATACTTAGAATATTTACACTGTAATTTTAGGAGGTAAATCGACATCTTGTACATGTGTAGACTGGAAGAAATTCCTATTGCCATGCACACACGTGTGCAATTTTGCCCTGCGCCCTATGTCAGTGGGAAAAAATCTAAACTACACAAAACATGCTTTGTTTAGTTTGGACAATAAGTATCATTTGTGAACGTTTCAGTGTACAAATCAATGCTGGTTGAAATACAAACAGGAAGCTGTCCATGGTCCTGTTATAGAAACAACATCCTTACCACCACACCAAAGGAATCAAAGAACGCAGATGGTAGGAAAATGTGTCCAAATATTAAATAAAAAGTTATAGATACAGTGTATTTAATTCAAGACCTTGACCGTCTCACTGCAATACAATCCACTGCAGAAGAATTACTAAAGGCAAATTCATATGTGCTAAAAGACCATGGAATACCCGTTATGCCATCGCCTACTGAAACTAGAAACAAACTAGAGCTTAAACCACTCCCAAAAAGAAAGTATGGGAAGCCAAAACAACCTGAAGCACAAAAATTTGGGGTTTAAAGCTGATGTTCAAAAAATGGATGTTTGGGAACCTGTACTGACATCTGAACTAGATTATTGTAGAGAAACTACTTCACCTTGGATTACTGTGAAAGAGATTATGTTATCTTATACACATAGAAAAGAGATCATTGATGGTATATGGTTAGATGACAACATTATCAACATCTCCTTTCTATACAGTATCCAACACTAGGTGGTTTAGTGGACACTGTAATTCTCTCATAGTATCACCAATGTTGTTGCAATGCAGAATATGATTCAAATACACCACTTAGACGCACGTTGGCTTATGTCAGAAGCTACTGGGGGCAAGATCACGGTCTATGACTTGTTACCATTTTCAGGGATTGCAGAGAGTCTTTGAGAACAACTTAATAAAGATGTAGACTCCACTATTTACAGGGGTAGATAGAGTAGTGACTGTTAATTACATATGTAGCCAAAAACAGGAGGATGGAAATGACTGTGGTTTATTTGCTATTGCAAATTGTTTGGCATTGGCAAATAAGCTGAACCCATGTACAATTTGCTTTTTACAAGACAAGATGAGGCAACATTTATATTGTCTAGATCAAAAAAAAGTTGGAACTCTTGCCATCGGAACAAAAAACTAAAATAAACAACGTTTTTTGACGATGTTCTGCAGTTGTCATCTGTATTCCAAGGAAGCAATGATATTGTGTGACAAATGCCAGATGTGGCTACACTTTTCATGTGCAGGCATAGCAGTAACAAACGAATTAACAGCAAAAAAAGAAATGCAAAACAGACAAAAAAAAATTCCAAATAAAATGATTGAATATACCATACTTTCCACCATATAAGACGCACCTGCACATAAGACACACCAAGGATTTGGAGGAGAAAAAAAGAAAAAATATTCTGATTCCCATTCCCCTTATAGACACTGTGGTATTCCCCCTCCCATTACCCTTATAGGCAGTGTGGGATGCCCCATCCCATTTCCATAGGCAATGTGGCATTCCCCCCCTCCCATTCTCATAGGAAGAGTAGCATGCCCTCATCCCATTCCCCATATAGGCAGTGTGGCATTCCCCCCAACCCCCCAGAAAAAGAAAATACAATTCTGTGAAATACTCACCTGTAGAATTGGTATCATATGCATAAAGCCCGTCCTGCTCCAGATGTAGTAATTACATGTGGGTAATCCTCCGCCTGAGGCGCTGTTCACGGCAGACATGTAGAAAACAGGCTCCTCCCGGCCCTACATATACTGAGGGACCTCCCACAAATCCCGAGCATTGAAAAGCAGTGAAAGGAGAAGCCAGGAGAAACCAACCACCCAAATACTGGCAATAATAACAATGATAACAATCACCAAACAGGGGATCCAGAACAAAGTGAAACCAGGGTGGGTTGGAGCAGGACGTGCTGTATGCTTATAATACCAATTCTACAGGTGAGTATTTCACAGAATTGTATTATTCTAAGCATACAGCACGTCCTGCTCCAGATGTAGTAATTACATGTGGGACATCCAATAGCAGTGTCTGTAAAGTAGGGTGGGATCCCCAACAGAAATGCAACAGCAAGCAGTCTAAACTACTGCCGCCTGCAAAACCTTGCGGCCAAACACAGCGTCAGCTGAGGCCCTAACATCAACCTTGTAAAACTTAGTAAAAGGCATGAACAGAAGACCAAGTAGCGGCCTTGCAAACTTGTTCCACAGAGGCCTGGTGCTGAAAAGCCCAAGAAGCCCCAACAGCTCGAGTAGAATGAGCAGTAAGACGGAAGGGGGGAGACTTCCCCTTAGTGGAATAGGCTTGAACCACAGCCTGACGAATCCATTTACTGATGGTAGACTTGGCGGGAGCCAAACCCTTCCTAGGCCCATGAGGCACAACGAAGAGAGCATCAGTCTTCCTGAAAGCCTTAGTGATAACTAGGTAATACTTGACGCACCTAACCACATCCAAGGAATGCAAAACCCTCTCCTTAGGGTTACTAGGATTAGGGCACAGAGAAGGACGTACAATATCCTAATTCAAATGAAATGCAGACACCACCTTAGGTAGAAAGTCTGGCTTGAAGCGGAACACCACCTTATCCTGGTGTCTCTCCATAGTAAGGAGGCTGAATAGATAAGGCGGCCAACTCAGACACACGCCTAACAGAAGTGATAGCTACTAAGAAGACAACCTTGAGCGTGAGCAGCCTCCCGAATAGGCTCAAAAGGAGCACCCTGCAGGGCCGATAAAACCAAGTTTAAATCCCAAACAGGTACCATAGGCTTTCGAGGGGGGCGCACATGAGTGACCCCCTGAAAGAAGGTCTTGATAAGAGGATGCTGGGCAAAGGTCTTCTGGAAGAAGATAGACAGGGCCGAAACCTGGCCCTTCAGAGTACTAAGCTTAAGACCTAAGTCTAGACCATGTTGTAAAAACTCACACCAGTCAATGTAAGAACGCCAGACTCTATAATAGATAGCAGAAGTCGTCTTCTTTCTGGCTTGCACCATAGTAGCCACTACAGATGCAGACAAACCCTTTTCCATCAGGATGGAGGTTTCAACAGCCAAGCCGTCAAAGCCAGAGTTAGTAAATTGGGATGGCGTAGAGAACCCTGAGTTAGAAGATCTGGCAACCTTGGCAGATCGTACTGATCTACTGCCATTTGAACCACGTCTGCGAACCACACACTTCTTGGCCACCTTGGGGCCACTAGGATCGCGGGTACCCCTTCCAGAGCAATCTTGCGCAGAACTCTGCCCAGAAGGGGAATTGGTGGAAACACGTACAGGAGCCGAAACTCCCTCCAAGACATGGACAGGGCATCCGTGGCCAGAGCCAGAGGATCCTGAGACAGGGATACAAAGCTCCGGAGCTTGTGGTTGTGACGGGACGCAAACAGATCCACATCTGGCACACCCCAACGGTGACACAGGGACTGAAATACCCTGTTGCAGAGGGACCATTCCCCCTGACGGGACGACCCCCTGCTCAGAGCATCTGCGAGCAGGTTCTCCGCCCCCGGAATGTATACCGCCGAGATGCATTGAACATTGGCCTCCGCCCATGTTAGAATTAGAGAAACTTCCTGGAGAGCCCCCTTGCTCCGGGTCCCTCCCTGATGGTTGATGTAGGCAACCGCCGTTCTGTTGTCTGAGCGTACCTGAACCGCCCGACCCCTCAGGTGATGGGTCAATTGTTCCAGCACCAATCTGACCGCCCTGAGTTCCAAGACATTGATAGGTAGATGGGCCTCCTGAGGGCTCCACCTCCCCTGGAAGCGCAGGGACTTCCAGAATCCCCCCCAACCCGACAGACTGGCATCCGTCGTGACCGTCTCCCAGGAGGGAGCCAGGAAGGATCTGCCCCTTGTCAAGTTCCTGTGGTCCAGCCACCACGCAAGGGATTGTCTGACCGAGGGGGGACCACCCATAACCCGTCCAAGGACGCTGGGTTCTTGTTCCAAACTGACAGAAGGTGAAGCTGCAGGATTCTCAAATGAAACTGGGCGAAGGGCACCGCCTCGAAGCTTGCCACCATCGAGCCCACCAACTGCATTCCCTGCCGGATGGAGGGATGAGGGCTCGAAAGCAGGGACATCGCCTGCGTTGTCAGAGCTTCCACCTTCTGCTGAGGAAGGAATATCCTTGACTGAACTGTATCCAGAATCATCCCCAGGAATGGGGTCACTGAGGAGGGGGACAGAGAGGACTTGGGGTAATTGATTACCCATCCGAAGGACTCCAGGGTGGACACTACTAACTGAGTGTCCCGCTCTGCCTGCCGCAGAGACCGAGAGGTGATGAGTATATCGTCCAGGTAGGGCAACACGCGTATGCCCTTTAGTCTTAACAGGGACATCACCCCTGCCAGCACCTTGGTGAACACCCTGGGAGCCGACGTGAGGCCGAATGGCAGGGCCACAAACTGGTAATGCTGATCCAGCAGCGCAAATCTGAGAAACCTTTGGTGTCCAGGGAACACCGGAACGTGCAGGTAAGCATCCTTGATGTCCACAGATATCATGAAGTCCCCTGGGCCCAGCGAGGCAATAGCCGAGCGCAAAGTTTCCATACGGAAGTGCTTGTTTCTGACAAATCTGTTGAGGATTTTTAAATCCAGAATGGGTCTGACTGACCCGTCCTTTTTGGATACCGTGAAAAGGTTGGAATAAAACCCCTTGCCCCTGTCTCTTAAGGGGACCTTGCAAATGACCCCTAGATCCAGAAGGTCCTGCACAGCCAGCATCAAGACCCGAGCTGAGGCAGGGTCCTGAGGGATCCGGGACCCAACGAACCTGGTAGGGGGCCGTACAGCAAATTCTATCTTGTAACCGGAGGACACTACCTCCTGAATCCACCGGTCTGAGACGTGGCGGCTCCAGACATGCTGGAAGTGCTGTAGACGTCCCCCCACCCTGACGGGCGAGGGCGCCCCTTCATGCCTGCGGAGTCTTGGGGGGGGCCTTGGGCTTGGGCCCCCAGGAGGAGACGGGACGGCGTCCTTTATTCTTGTTCCAGGGATCTGCGCGAGACCCAGCGAAGGACACTCCTCTGCCTTGCTTAGCCCCACGGTAGGGGGTCGATAGGGAGCTTGGGCCACGAAAGGGCCAAATTTGACGCTTGCACTGGGGTAACTTGCCACCCTTGGCAAAGATATCTAACCTTTCTCCAAACAGGCGCAAACCCTTAAATGGAAGCCCCGTAAGGGCCTTCTTGGTGGCGTTATCAGCGGCCCACTGGCGCAACCAGACCGCTCGGCGTATGGCTACCACCAGAGCAGAAGATCTAGCGCTCAACTTAATAGCATCGTCCAATGCAGATAGGATATAGTTCACAAAAGTTTCACAGGTGGCCAGAGCATTGGCAGCATCAGAAGGCAAGTCATCCGCCCCTTCAAAAGCAGTCTTAACCACAGTCCTGAGTGCCACCGCCGTGATGGCTAAGGCGCACACTGGGCGGAGCGACGCTCCCCCAAACGCAAAAGCATGACATGCCAGTTGGTCAACACGCAGATCCTCCGAATCCCGCAGCGTAGTAGTGTCGGGGGAGTGCATAATAGAGGTGTTGGACAGACTTAGAATTGAGCTACCTCAGATTGAGATGTCCCACTGTGTGACATCTCCCCCCCCCCCCCACAGGTCACCGCAAAAATACAATTCTGTGAGTACTCACCTGTAGAATTGATTTTGGTGGTGTCCTGCTCAGGTCGCTCCATTCTTGACAATTGGGTTATCCGCCACAAGGTGGTGCAGTTGACTGCAAGACGGAACTTGTAGCTCCTCCCAGGTCTTATAAAGGCATCTGGTTCCCTAATAATCCCCAGTGGTTGAAAAGCAGTAAATACAGAAAAAATACCATTTTGTGAATACTCACCTGTAAAATGGCTATTATAAGTATGTCACACACTCCGCTTCCACTTTAATAATTACGCTTGGGTAAACCCACCTGCAGGTGGCGATGTTGCAGAGAAGTCTTGAAAGACAACGAGCCCCTCCCAGTCCATAAATACCTGGGACCTCCCACTTATATCCCAGTTTTCAAACAGCAGTAAAGACAAGGTACAAGGAACAATCCAACGGTAACCCTCAAAATGGAAACAAAGCTTCACAATATAAAAGATCCAGGATACCAAAAAGGGCGGGTGAAGCGGGGTGTGTGACATACTTATAAATACCCATTTTACAGGTGAGTATTCACAAAATGGTATTATTCTAAGTATGTCACACACCCCACTTCCACTTTAATAATTACGCTTGGGACATCCAAAAGCAGTGTCCACAAAGGGCGGGTATCCAACAAGGCAATAATGCATAACTCAAACCACTGCAGCCTGCAGAACTTTGCGGCCAAACACAGCAACCGCCGAAGCCCACACATCAACCATGTAAAAACTTGGAAAAGGTGTGAACAGAAGACCAAGTAGCAGCCCTACAAACTTGTTCACCAGAAGCCTGGTGCCGAAGAGCCCAAGACGCTCCAACAGCACAAGGAGAAAGAGCAGTAATACGAAAAGGGGGAACCTTCCCCTTAGCAGAATAGGCCCCAATAAGAGCCTGACGAATCCATTTGCTAATGGAAGACTTGGCCGGAGCCAAACACTTCCTAGGCCCACAGGGCACCACGAATAAGACCTCAGTCTTACGAAAAGAGGATGTAGCAAGCAAATAGCACATCACGCAGCATACCACATCCAGACAATGCAAAACCCTCACCTTGTCATTCCTAGGCTTAGGATACAAGGAAGTAAGAACAATGTCCTGGTTAAGAGGAAAGGCAGAAACCACCTTAGGAAGAAAGTCCGGATTGACCTGATGCCTCTCAAAGTAAGGAGCCTGAATCGACAAGGCCGCCAACTCCGAGACACGCCGAAGAGAGGTGACTGCAACCAAAAAAGGCAACCTTTTGAGTCAACGTAGAAAGAGCAATATCCTGCAAAAGCTCAAAGGGAGAGTCCTGAAGAGCAGACAGAACCAGATTCAAATCCCAAACAGGGAGAATAGGATTCCTAGGAGGCCGCACATGCGTAATCCCCTGAAAGAAGGTCTTGACCAAAGGATGAAGCGCAAATGATTTCTGAAAGAAGACAAACAGAGCAGATACCTGCCCTTTCAAGGTACTCAGCTGGAGACCCGAGTCCAGCCCAGTTTGCAGAAAATCCCAAATCCTAGAAATAGAAAAGACCCTGCAGGGCAAAGCCCTGACCTCACACCAATCAATATAAGACCTCCAAGTCCTACAGTAGATGGTAGAAGATGATCTATTTCTAGCACTAACAAGAGTCTGAATGACAGAATCAGAGAAGCCTTCCTAAGTATGACTAACAATTGACCACCTCAGGGGGAAAAGGGTATTTCCTATCCCAGTCCCCTGGGACCCCTGGAAACTTACTGGGGAATTCCCATTCCTTGAGTACAAGAGCATGGAAACGAGCCTGCTCTAGAAATTCTAAGCGTGCTGTCGCTGTATGGAAACGCTCCCCTCTGGGCTTGGAGGCCTTAGCAGGGAGAGAGATAGACAGGACCTTAAAGACCTTTCACAAATCTCACACTGGCCCCAGTATTCAGGGCCAGAATCGTCATGACTCCTCGGCCTCTCATCAGATGAGCCTGAGTCAGAGATCAGCTCCCCTTCATCAGAAGGGGTATAGGCACGCAGAGTAGTGAACTCCTCAGTTCCCATAGGACAAACAGAAAACAGGAGGCGTCAAGGGCCACTTCTTACCAGGGCCCCTGCGCCCTGACAACCTCGCAATAATCTGATCAGCCGTAGGCAGTCTGGAAGACACAGCAGGCTGCAAATCCCCACTTGTATGCGACTCAGCAGGAGTGAGATTTAAGCATGGGGAAATAGGTGTATTGAAACGAGGTGCAGCCACTGGCAAGCCTGATTGCAGGGCCAGTGCTTGCTCGGCACAGGGTCCGCAGACCCGTGTCCTGTCAGCGTCAGCATCAGCATGGGGTTGACCACACGCTATACACAGCCGGTCTTGTCCCAAAGGGACCCCGGTCACATAATTCTGAAATGCCTCCATATGGTGATTATCTAGGCACAATATGCCAGCAGGGATTTACGAAATAGGCAACCCTGGATGCCCCAAAGACCCGCTAGGAAGGTGGGAGAATTTTACAAGGCCCGCTATAATTTAACCCGGGCCGGGGAAGCCACTGGGTTCAACCGTCTGAAAGACATAATGGGAATAATGGGTGTCAGAGCCATGCGCAGTAATAAAGAATCATGAAAATCGCCCGCGAGGGTACTTACAGACCAAGGGAGGAGGAGGGCCGTTACCACGCGCGCGCGACTAGCATCAAAATGGCGCCAAGCGAACCTCGAAGGGCGGGCCAGAGCAGGCCATGACGCGGAGCGCGCCAAACCAGGTCCCCGCCCCCCCCGAAGAGCACGAAGCTCTAAGACAGTAGTCAATATTGTCAAGAGAAGCAAAGTGTATGATGCACCTAGAATAGATGATTTTGCCAATGGAGACGCCGCAGCGTCTGGGGCGACGACGACGCCGACGGCGACGACGACGCCTGGCGCAGCACATCCAATAAAGGAAAGAGATGAGCACGGCGGCGGCAGATACACAATAAAAAAAGCAAACAGCGCGGCTCTGACACCAAGTTACAAGACAATACTAAGGCCATAATCGTGTAATCACAGTACACTTGAGACCGCCACACACACACCCCCCCCTTTCTTTCCCCCCGAGCTACGGGGGGGGGGGGCAACGAGGGAGGATGGCGACCCTTTGGATAGGGCCCACCGCTACACGGGGCAATAATGCGGGAGGGGCATCCACTAGAGGCTCACCTCATCAGCCTAAACCGCCTACCCTTTGGTTGGGGACTGCGGTGGAGCATGGTTCCATAAGCACGCATGGTGCTGCCTACCTTCACCCGACCAGCGCAGCCCAGGCTGGGAGGCACATCACAAGAGGACGGGTGGGAATAGTCCAACAGGGCCGCAGGCTGTAATAGCCCCGCTCACCTGCGAGAGAGTGATACTTCATGTCTTCGCAGTCGGCACTGCAGAGAAATCTGGGGATTTGTGGGAGGTCCCTGGGTATTTGAAGGGCCGGGAGGAGCCTGTTTTTCCAGTCTCTACAGTGCAGCGCCATCTGGCGGAGGATAGCCCAAGTGTAAGTATTATATCTGGAGCAGGACGTACTGTATACTAAGAATACATCAGCATCCCACAGCGCATGCACATGAGAAAAGGGTTGGACTCACGGACCACCACGAAGCGGCGCAGACCGCAGTGGAGACCTCAGGCAAATCAGCATCGCAGACAGGAAAACGGTCAAAGACGCAGCAACCGCAGAGTCAGTGACCACCAGCGCAGCAGGCCGCAGGGAAATGGCGCCAGAGCACTTGATCAAGCACTTCAAGGGGCGGACCGCACCGCGAAGACACGGAACGCGCGCGAGCGAGCTCCAGGCGCCAGAAGGAGCAAAAATACAATTCTGTGATTACTTATCTGTAGAATTGATATTATGAGTATACAGCACGTCCTGCTCCAGATAAGAACCATTACACATGGGTATTACTCCGCCAGATGGCGCTGGACTGCAGAGACAGCGAAATTGGCTCCTCCCGGCCCCTCCCACAAATCCCCAGCATTTAAAAGCAGTTAGCGAGAAGCTGGGAGAATTAAAACAGAGCCAACTAGTAAGTATAACAATGATAACAATCACCATACAGGGGATCCAGGATAAAGCAAAACCAAGGGTGGGGTGGAGCAGGACGTACTGTATACTCATAGTATCAATTCTACAGGTGAGTAATCACAGAATTGTATTATTCTTAGTATACAGTACATCCTGCTCCAGATAAGAATCATTACACGATTCTTATCTGGAGCAAGCGCCAAGCGAACCTCGAAGGGCGGGCCAGAGCGGGCCATGACGCGGAGCATCCAATAGCAGTGTCCATAAAGTAGGGTGGGATCCCCAAAGATAACAACAGACAGGTCAGACCACTGCCGCCTGCAGAACCTTGCGGCCAAAAGCAGCATCAGCTGAGGCCCTAACATCAACCTTGTAAAACTTTGAAAAAGATATGAACAGAAGACCAAGTAGCGGCCTTGCAAACTTGTTCAACAGAAGCCTGGTGCTGAAAAGCCCAAGAGGCACCAATAGCACGAGTAGAATGAGCAGTAAGGCGGAAGGGAGGATTCTTCCCTTAGAGTAGGCCTGAATCACAGCCTGACGGAATCTCTGGCTTGAAGCGAAACACCACCTTGCCCTGGTGTCTCTCAAAGTAGGGGGGCTGGATGGAAAGCGCCGCCAATTCAGACACACGCCTAATAGAGGTGATAGCCACCAAAAAGACAACCTTGAGAGTAAGAATGGCCAGAGCAGCCTCCTGCACAGGTTCAAAGGGAGCACCCTGCAAGGCAGACAAGACCAAGTTCAAATCCCAAACAGGCAACATAGGCTTACGTGGGGGACGCACATGAGTAACCCCCTGGAAAAAAGTCCTGATCAGAGAATGCTGGGCAAACCTCTGGAAGAAAACAGCCAGGGCAGAAACATGACCCTTCAGAGTACTGAGTTGGAGCCCCAGCTCCAACCCATGCTGCAGGAACTCCAGGATCCTGGGAATAGAGAACACACGACAGGGAAGAGACCTAGACTCAAACCAGTTAATGTAGGCACGCCAAACCCTATAGTAAATGGAAGAAGACTTCTTCCTAGCCTTTATCATGGTATCAACAACAGAGACAGACAGCCCCTTCTCCATCAAGATGGAGGTTTCAACAGCCAGGCCGTCAAAGCCAGAGTTTGTAAATTGGGATGGCGTAAGTGACCCTGAGTGAGCAGGTCTGGCACCCTGGGCAGATCTACTGCCAGCTGCACCACGTCTGCAAACCACACTCTTCTTGGCCACCTGGGGGCCACCAGTATTGCTGGCACCCCCTCCTGAGCTATCTTGCGCAGAACCCTGCCCAACAGGGGGAATGGAGAAAAGACATACAGGAGCTGAAAGTCCTGCCATGATATTACTAGAGCATCCGTGGCCAAGGCCAGAGGATCCTGGGACAGGGAGACAAAGGTCGGGAGATTGTGACGGGACGCAAACAGATCAACAACAGTGATACAGAGATTGAAACACCCTGTTGCAGAGGGACCATTCTCCCAGGCGAGAGGTCCCCCTGCTCAGAGAGTCTGCCTGCAGATTCTCCACCCCCGGGATGTACACAGCTGATATGCAGGGAACATTGTCCTCCGTCCAGGCCAGGATCAGAGACACTTCCTGGAGGGCCCTCTTGCTCCGGGTCCCTCCCTGATAATTGATGTAGGCAACCGCCGTCTGGTTGTCCGAGTGTACCTAAACAGGCAAGCCCCGAAGGTGATGAGTCATATGAGTCAGAACCAACCTGATCGCCCGCAGTTCCAGAATGTTGATAGGTGTGTCGGCCTCCTGAGGGCCCCAACGCCCTTGGAACTGCAGGGACTTCCAGAAACCCCCCCCAACCTCTCAGACTGGCATCCGCGGTGACCGTCTCCCAGCAGAGGGGCCAGAAAGGATCTGCCCACCAACAGGTTCCTGGAGTCCAGCCACCACGAGAGGGACCGCCTGACTAGGGGGGAAAGCACAAGGACCTGGTCCAGGGACACAGGATCCTTGTCCCATAGTGACAAGAGGTGGAGTTGCAAAGGCCTCATGTGGAACTGGGCATAAGGGACCGCCTCGAAGCACAACACCATCAGGCCCACCAGCTGCATTCCCTGCCTGATGGAGGGATGAGGGCAAGATAGCAGGAACTGAACCTGCGCTAGCAGACTGTCCACCTTCTGCTGAGGAAGAAAAATCCTTGCCTGAACTGTATCCAGATTCATTCCCAGGAAGGGTGTCACCAAGGAGGGAGACAGGGAAGACTTGGGATGGTTGATCACCCAGCCAAATGACTCCAGAGTGGACACTACCAGCTGAGTATCCAACTCTGCCTGATGTAGGGACTGGGAAGTGATGAAAATGTCGTCCAGATAGGGCAGCACGCAAATGCCCTGAGCAGAGACATCACTCCTGCCAGCACCTTGGTGAACACTCTGGGAGCTGAAGTGAGACAGAAGGGCAATGCCACAAATTGGTAGTGCTGATCCTCCAGAGCGAACCTGAGGAAACTTTGATGACCTGGAAACACAGGAATATGAAGGCAAGCATCTTTGATGTCCACAGACGTCATGAAGTCCCCTGGACGCAGGGAACTGATGGCAGAGCGCAGAGTTTTCATGCGAAAGCACCTGCACCTGACAAATTTGTTGAGGATCTTCAAGTCCAGGATGGGCCTGACTGACCCATCTCTTTTGGGCACGGTGAAAAGGTTGGAATAGAAGCCCTTGCCTCTTTCTCGTAAGGGGACCTGACAGATGACCCCCAGCTCCAGAAGGCTTCGCACCGCCAGAACTGAGCCTGAGCTGACACAGGGTCCTGAGAAATCCGGGATCTGATGAATCTTGGGGGCGGCCAGGCAACAAACTCTATCTTGTAACCGGAGGACACTACCTCCTGAATCCACCGGTCTGAGACATGAAGCCTCCAGACGTGAGCAAAGTGCTGAGGCCGTCCCCCCACCCGGATCGGTGAGGGCGTCCCTTCATGCCTGAGGGGGCTTGGGAGAAGACTTAAGCTTGGAGCCCCAGGAGGAGCCAGGGCGTCCACGTCCTCTGCCCCTACCCCAGAAATCTCCTCGGGCCCCGGAAAAGGAGACCCCCCTCCCCTGTCTGGCACCACGGTAGGGGGAAGAAAAGGGGCCCTGTCCCCGAAAGGGCCGAGACTGTCGCCTGCGCTGGGGTAACCTGCCTCCCTTAGCAAACAGGTCCAAGCGGTCCCTAAACAGGCGTAGTCCTTTGAAGGGAAAACCAGTGAGCTTTCTTGGCAGCGTTGTCAGCAGCCAAACCGAGCGGCATATAGCCACCACCAGGGCAGTGGTTCTGCCACACATCCTAATGGTATCATCCAAGGCAGAGAGGACATAAGTCACAAAAATACAATTCTGTGATTACTCACCTGTAGGTATTTTGAGTATGCAGTACGTCCTGCTCCAAATAGATTACTTACACGTGGGTATTACTCCACCAGATGGCCCTGGACTGCAGAGACATCGAAAAATAGGCTCCTCCCGGCCCCTCAAATACCCGGGGACCTCCCACAAATCCCCAGCATTGAAAAGCAGTTAACGAGAAGCCAGAAGAATTAAACAACCCAAAATATTAACTACAACAAAGATAATCACCATACAGGGGATCCAAGATAATGCAAAGCCAAGGGTGGGTTGGAGCAGGACGTACTGTATACTCATAATACCAATTCTACAGGTGAGTAATCACAGAATTGTATTATTCTAAGTATACAGTACGTCCTGCTCCAAATAGATTACTTACACGTGGGACATCCAATAGCAGTGTCCATAAAGTAGGGTGGGATCCCCAAGAAAAAAGTAGCAGCAGACAGTTTAAACCACTGCCGCCTGCAGAACCTTGCGGCCAAAAGCAGCGTCAGCTGAGGCCCTAACATCAACCTTGTAAAACTTTGAAAAGTTATGAACAGAAGACCAGGTAGCGGCCTTGCAAACTTGTTCAACAGAAGCCTGGTGCTGAAAAGCCCAAGAAGCACCAATAGCACGAGTGGAATGAGCAGTAAGGCGGAAGGGAGGATTCTTCCCCTTAGTAAAGTAGGCCTGAATCACAGCCCGATGGATCCATTTGCTGATAGTGGACTTGGCAGGAGTCCATCAGAGCGAACCTGAGGAACCTTTGATGACCTAGAAATACAGGAATATGAAGGTAAGCATCTTTGATGTCCACAGAAGTCATGAAATCCCCTTGGCGCAGGGAACTGATGGCAGAGCGCAAAAATCTGGGTCAATAATCTGTCAGTGTCATCCGGGGCCCAGGGGTCAGAGCCAGAATAGTCATGACCCCTTGGTCTCTCATCAGATGATGAGTCAGAAAAATGCTCCCCTTCATCAGACAGGGTATAGCCACAAAGATTAAAAAACTCCTCAGTTTCCATAGGGAAAAAAGTGACATTAGGCGTTAAGTGCTTTTTTGCAGGGGCCTTACGCGCCAAGGTATTAGCAATCAACTTCTCAACAGTAGCCAGTCTAGAAGACACAGACCAGCGCCTTGTCAGCGTCAGCATGAGGCTGCCCACACGCTACACACAGCCGGTCTTGTCCCAAAGGAACCCCGGTCACATTATCCTGGGATGCCTCCATATGGTGATTATAGCGGCACTATAGGCCAATAGGGATTAACGCTATACAGCAACCCCGGATGCCCTAATAACCCGTTAGTGACGTGGGAGTATTACACAAGGCCTACAAGTTATATAACTAATAAAGGGCCGGGAGAAGCCAAAGGGTTCACCCCAGCCTGAAAGACATAAGAAGAAAAGACCATAAGCACACAGTAATAAAAAGGAAGAATATAAAGCCGCCCGCGAGGGCACTTACGGACCGCGGTACAGTTACACACACACACACCCCTCTTTTCACCCAAAGGCTACAAGGAGAATGAGGGAGGACAGCGGCCACGTAATATAGGGCCCACCGGTAGACAGGGGCAAGGGGCAATAGTGCGGGAGGGGCATCCCATAGAGGCTCACCATAAGCCTGAACTGCCTACCCTTTGGTGGAGGATTGCGGTGGAGCAGCGCTCCTAAGCACCTAACAGCGGTGCTGCCTACCATCACCCGACCAGCGCAGCCAAGGCTGGGAGGCATATTACTAATGGAACGGGTGGGAATAGTCCTACAGGGCCGCAGGCTAATAGCCCCGCTCACCTGCGAGTAGAGAGCCATTTCTCGTCCTTCGCAGTCCAGACTGCAGAGAAATTCTGGGGATTTGTGGGAGGTCCCCGGGTATTTGAGGGGCCGGGAGGAGACTATTTTTCGATGTCTCTGCAGTCCAGCGCCATCTGGCGGAGTAATACCCATGTGTAAGTTATCTATTTGGAGCAGGACGTACTGTATACTTAGAATAACCTCACAACCAGAGAGTGCATTAAACTCCTCACTAGACACATCATCAGGGGCACCATCTAGGACACTTCTAGGCAGGGTCCTAATAGCCACAGCCGTAATGGCAGAGGCACAGACCGGGCGCAGCGCCGTCCCCACACATGCAAAGGCATGGGACGCCAGCTGACCAATACGCCGGTCCTCACCATCCCGCAGCGTAGTAAAGTCAGGGGAATGCATGACAGAGGTGTTAGACAACCCTAGGACCGGGGCATCCACCTCAGAAGCACCCCCATCTCCCCCATTCAGAGCACTGCTGCCGTCTTCCTCCTCTGCTCTTGGCTGATGCCGGGAGAAAAACAATGGCCACGTCAGAGACTGAGCCCTATCAGTAGGCGGGGTGAGGGGAGGCTTCACACAGCTCCACTACTCTCCCTGCTGCTGGAGGTGCTGTCAGCTGCCCAGTCCCCGAGTACCTACCCACCCACCTACTTAAATCATCAACCAACACACCTACCTACCCAGTGCGCACATGGACATTTGGGAGTGCCTGCATGCGTGCTTGGGAGTGTGCACATGTGGGGGTGAGGCCATGTGTGGGAGTGCTACACTAGGCTCCAAAGTCACCTAGCAACAGGGGCAGAGGGGAGAACCCCAACCATGGTGTTTGAAGCAATTTCTTGGAATGCTACAGACCCCGCCTATTATGCCACACCCACTTTTTTCAGAAGGGAAATCATAAGGTGAACTGCAAACCTTGAGCCATTTCTTTTTCAATTTAAAAAAGGAAAACAATTTTAGGTCAGTGCCAAATGTAGCCTGATGTATGGTGTAACAGTTACCTTTGCCTGAAGTATCACTTTAAAGTAATTTAAACTCCAGAGCTGATATTAAGGCTACGTTCACACCTGTCTGGTTGTATATTTTGTGGCAGGAATACAGTTTTGCGTTTTTCCCCCGCATTTTGTTTGCATCTGCTTTTGATAGCCCTGTTTAACTGGCTGCGTTTACGGCTAGGACGCAGCAGGCAGGACACTTTGCGGCTGCGTTTTTTCTGGACAGGTGTGAATGAGGGCTTATGGTGGTTGGTCCACTTTATTTGTAGTGTTTTCTGTTCATGTTCATTACAGAAAATAATTTTAACTATATCTGCAGAGGCAGTCAGCGTTTCTCTTTGTTTAAAAAAATCTAAATCCCTTGCAAGTTCAATAAGCCAGTTGTAAAGTCGAGGGGCAGATTATTTTAATTGGGTAAATCTCTTTTCTAAGAAGTTCTAAAATAACAGCATCACATTATTTTGGATTTGCGGGGGACTTTTTTTTATGTCACTTGATTGTGTGCTAAGTGAAAAAAACTCTCACTGCTTCTCAAAACTCTGGCCTCTCCAGAAAAATCCAAAATCATTTGGATAGCCTAAAGAGCCTGGCTTCAAAGTCCTGCTCCTACTGGTCATTTAGTATTTAGCTTTACTTACACACTACAGACAAGGGGGATCCTTGGCCCACAAACTGCACTTTGGAGTAAAAGTGCAGTTTAAATTAAAATCAAATAGTAGTGCTTTTTTGTTGTTTTTTTACACCTGGTGCTGAATCTACTTGACCCCCTACATAGTTATTTTTACTCCAAAAAATAAAATTCTGTGAGTACTCACCTGTAGAATTGTTTTTACTATGCATGGCATGGCCTGTTTCATGAAGTCCTTACATATTGGGATATTCCGCCACAAGGTGGCGCAGTGGACTGCAGAAGATTTGTGGCTCCTCCTGGCCCCATAAAGAACAGGAATCACCGTAGACCTCCCCAGTGTTGACAAGCAGTTATACAAGAAGCCGGGAGGTAATAAAGATAAAAAAAATTAAAAAACCCCATAACAAACTTGGAACAATCACCATAAAGAGGCAACCAAGAATAGCGATAACAAGAGTGGGATGAAACAGGCTGTGCCATGCATAGTAAAAACAATTCTACAGATGAGTACTCACAGAATTGTATTGTTTAAGTCCCAAACCGGGAGCATGGGCTTACGCGGCGGACGCACATAAGTAACTCCCGGGAAGAAGGTCTTAACCAACTGGTGATTGGCAAAGGATGTTTGGAAAAAAATAGCCAGAGCCGACACCTGTCCCTTGAGTGTAAGTTGAAGGCCCGAATTCAACCCATGTTGCAAAAACTCCAGAATCCTGGGGATAGAAAACACCCGACAAGGAAAAGACTTGGACTCACACCAGGCAATGTAAGCATGCCAGACCCTGTAGTAAATAAAGGACGAGGACTTCTCCTGAGCCCGAATCATGATATCAACAAGAGAGGCCGGCAACCCCTTGGCTGGTACCCCCTCCTGGGCTATCTTGCACAGCACCCTGCCCAGCAGAGGAAAAGGAGGGAACACAGAGGAGCTGAAACTCCATCCAAGGAATTGCTAGAGCATCCGTGGCGAAGGCCAGAGGATCCTGAGACAGGGAGACAAATCTTGGAAGCTTGTGGATGTGGCGGGACGCAAACAGGTCCACATCTGGCTGACCCCAACGGTGACACAGGGAGTGAAATACCTTGTTGCTGAGGGACCATTCCCCCAGCCGAGACATCCCCCTGCTCAGGGAGTCTGCCTCCTATTCTCCACCCCCGGAATGTAGACCGCCGAGATGCAAGGGACATTCTCTTCCGCCCAGGACAGAATCAGGGACACTTCCTTGAGAGCTCGCTTGCTCCGAGTCCCTCCCTGATGATTGATGTAGGCAACCGCCGTCTGGTTGTCTGAGCGAATCTGAACAGCCCGACCCAGAAGGTGGGGGGTCAACGGAAAAAGAACCAACCTGATCGCCCGCAGTTCCAGAATGTTGATGGGTGCATGGGCCTCCTGGGGGCCCCACTGACCCTGAAAAGACTTCCAAACTCCCCCCCAACCGGTCAGTCTGGCATCTGTGGTGACGATCTCCCAGCACGGCGGCAGAAAGGTCCTGCCCGCTAGAAGGTCCTGCCCACTAGAAGATTCCTCGAGTCCAGCCACCACGAGATGGACCGTCTGGCCAGAGGGGACAGAGCAAAATCCTGATACAGGGACACAGGGTCCTGATCCCAAAGGGAACCACCTCGAAGCAGGATACCATCAGGCCCACTAACTGCATTCCCTGCCGAATGGAGGGATGAGGACACAAGAGCAGAGCCTGTGCCTGCATCTGAAGGCCCTCCACTTTCTGCTGAGGGAGAAATACCTTGACTTGAGAGGTATCCAGACTCATGCCCAGAAAGGACCTTACCAAAGAGGGAGACAGTGAAGACTTGAGATAGTTGATCACCCAGCCGAAGGACTCGAGAGTGGAGGTCACTACCTGAGTATCCTCCTCGGCCTGATGAAAAGACTGAGCAGCAATCGGAATGTCGTCCAGGTAAGGGAGGATGCGAATGCCCTGGTTCCTCAGAAGAGCCATTACGGCTGCCAGCACCTTGGTGAACACCCGAGACGCCGAGGTGATACCGAACGGTAAGGCTACAAACTGGTAGTGCTGATCCTCCAGTGCAAACCTCAGAAATCTCTGATGACCTGGAAAGATGGGTACATGAAGATAGGCATCCTTGATGTCCACGGTGGTCATGAAGTCGCCTGGCCGCAGGGTACTGACAGCCGAGCATAGAGTCTCCATGCGAAAGTGCTTAAACCGGACAAACCTGTTGAGACCCTTGAAGTCCAGGATGGGCCTCAGAGACCTGTCCTTTTTGGGAACCGTAAAAAGATTGGAGTAGTACCCCTGACCCTGTTCCTGATAAGGTACCAGACAGATGACTCCTGACTCCAGAAGGTGTTGAATTGCTAGACACAACCCCTGGGCAGACAGAGGATTCTGAGACATCCGGGATCTGAGAAATCTTGGCGGCCAGGCTGCAAACTCTATCTTGTAACCGGAGGACACCACCTATTGAAACCACCAGTCTGAGACGTGAAGCCTCCAGACGTGAGCAAAGAGCCGAAGCCGTCCCCCCACCCGGATGGGTGAGGGCTCCTCCTCATGCCTGAGGGGCCTTGGTAGGGGGTTTGGGCTTGGAACCCCAGGAGAGGCCAGGGCGACCGGGGGACCTGCCACGGCCCCAAGAATCTCTGCGGCTACCCAAGAAGAGAGAGCCACGACCTACTCTGGGGGCACGAAAGGAAGAGGAAGATGAAGAGGGGGGCTCCCGAAAGGGCCACGGCTGCCTCCTACGCTGAGGGAGCCTACCATCCTTGGCCAAAACATCCAGACGTTCCCCAAAGAGACAAAGCCCCGTGAAGGGAAGCCCGGTGAGAGACTTCTTAGCTGAAATGTCAGCTGCCCTCTGGCGCAACCAAACAGACCGACGCATAGCCACCAAGAGAGCCGAAGCCCTACCGCCCAGCCCGAAGGCATCATCCATGGCAGTCAGTACAAAGGCAACAAAATAGGAGCAAAGCAGAAGGGCCCTATAATCCCCCCTCCTCCTACCAGCCATGGCGCCATCTGCAAGGCGTTTTGAGTTTCTTTTTAAGAGCAATGGCAGTAATAGCTGAGGCACAAACTGGATGCAGGCCTGCCCCCACAAAGGTGAAGGCATGACAGGCCAGCTGATCCAAACGCCGGTCCGCGCCGTCACACAGTGTAGCAGTGTCATGACCGAGGTGTTGGCCAGGCCTAGAACAGGAGCGTCCACCTCGGGGGGGGGGGGGGGGGGGGGCACGACCAGCGTTTGACCAGGTCAGCAGGAAAGGGATACCTCTTGTCCAAGCGTTGTCTGTCAGGGCGAAAGAGCTCACCCCGTTTCCTCTTCGCCACCTTAGGGGGGACGATGTGCAAAGTCTCAAAAATATCCGACAACAGTCTATCAGTGTCATCAGGGAGCCAGGTATCATCATCAGAGACAGACCCCGGGTCACTGTCGTACCCCACCTTAGGGCCCCCTTCCTCCTTGGCAAAGAGGGAAGGCGCGATGTCTAGGTGCCGCTTCTTGCCAGAGGCCTTGCCAGACACATGACGGGCCAACTGCCTTTCAATGTTGGCCACGCGCAGAGCCAGATCAGAATGGGGCCCCCTGCTAGTATCCCCCTCACTGGGGGCTAAATGCAGGCGCGGGGGAGTAGGAGATGCTGAAGGGAGCACAGAACCGGGAAGGGAAGCGCCCATCCCGGCCTGTGCCGCAATAATACCTTGGCCGCATGGCACACAAACCTCGCCACCACCACTCAAAGGGGATGCCCCGCACATGACACAGCCGGGATTGCCCCGAAGGACCCCCAAGCACACTATCCCCAGATGCCTCCATATGGTGATTAACACAGGCGCAATAGGCCAGGACAGGGTAAGGACTAATAAAAGCCACCCGGGATGCCCCCCAAAGGATGCCCGCAGAGAGGGCTAGGAGGGAAAAACAGTGGGGAGGGGGGAATAGGACCAGGAGAAACCACAACACACAGTTATCCCACCTGAAAGACATAATCAAAATATACATAAGCATCCCGCAGCACATGCCCCCCAAAAAAGAAGCAACCCCCCCGAAAGCGACTCACGGACCAAGGAGACTGAACGTGCAGCACACGCAGAGGATCGCCAAGTCGCCAGACCACGTGTGATAGAGAAAAGGAAACGGTCACCGTCGCAGCCAACGTAGCAGAAGGGCCCCAGATGCGCAGCAGCCTCAAAATGGCGCCAGAGCGAGAACCTTCGAGGGGCGGGCCGCGGGGGCATGACACGATACGCGTCACCTCCCGCCACCGCCCCCTGAAGAGTGCGAAAACGCACTCACGTGACCCGCGCCAGCACACCTAAAGAAAAGCCTCAAAACAGGAGCGCCGCCCGCCGCGGATCGTTGTACAAAGCGGCGGATGTGAAGAAAAGGTGACCTGCTGTAATATCAATACAAATCTATTCCATCTTGTGTCTTCTGCTATGTCCTTTTAAAACTGTAATATGAAAAGCTAATCCTGTATCTAGAAATAACATACACCTTGTAAACAGCTATAAACTAATCTGATTTAGTGTGTGCAACATTCTGGCCCCTTTCCACGGGAAATCACCCCAGTGTGAACCCAGCCTCAAGCTTTCTGAAAATACAGAAATCCCTTTTGAAATGTGAAGGGGACACTACTATCCATAACTGCTGGATTGCATCAGTGACCAGCGCTTCCGTTTTGGAATTGTGCCCCTCTGCCATCAATCATAGAGATAAAGCCACACCTCTATTTAATGGAGGGGTTGTGCCGAAGACAGACATGCATGTAGTGAATAGAGAGGGCATGGCCATGCCAGTGACTGAAGTCAGAAGGGTGCGATCCCAACACAGAAGTTCCGGGGACTGGACTTCCACTCCGTCTGGCGTTGGAATAGGTCCATTGTATGGAACGAGTGGCTGATGACTGGAGTAGATCTATAGTGAACAAAAGGTAAGTAGCCTTTTGTTTTTTTTATTTGGCTGGTCAATCACACTGACATTCACAGAGTTAGTAGCATCATTGTCGACTCCTTTGCAAGCCAATAGGCAGAAACTAGATTGTACATTTCTTTCTTGGAAGTGCGAGTTAGACCACAAGTCATCTGTACAATAATGGGGGACAAAGACCTGGGGAAGCACAACCTGGCTCCTTAAATCCAGAGGTCATCTTATACCACAGCACAGAGTAAACTCTACCCTTTGTGAACCTGACGGCTTATGAACTATGTTTAAACCGGACCTTCAGCATGATTTAATGAAAAGCCCAAACCCTTAAACCATTCCCCAGCATCTAAAATTAACATATTTTAAGTTTTTAGTCACTTTTTATTCTTTCCCCCACCGGGCTGCAACGCCATCTTGACTCAGAACATCACATACTGAGGACAGGAGAGCGGGATAAAGTACAGGGGGTGGAGTTATAGCTGTGCTTTGCACAGGCAGAGCAGAGCTGGGGTCAGGGAAAGGACAGCAATCCCAGAATGCAGAGAGACACAGTCAGAAGACACTTCCTGTTTGCAGGCTGCCTGATGCTCCATGAGCCGCCATCTTTGATGTTTGAAAGCTCATAACATGCAGTAGATGCAGGTAGGATGATTTTTAATGTGAGCAATCTGTATGTACAGGGTGTGGGAAACATATAAGATAGGCTTTAATTCAGGGTCCGCTTTAAGGCATTAGCCTGCAGAGAAGGAAGAGCTGCCTGCTAGTAACATCCTTCAATTTGTTACCATTTTTTTCAGGAGTCACTTGGATGTGTAATGGTCACCTTTTTAGACAGTGGAATTGTTTCATAGAGGGCCAATATGGCCTGTGCCCACTTTATTGGCTCAAGAGACCACAATTTCCTGCTGGAAACTTGTATGAAGGTTTACACACCTACCCCTGACCAGTCTACATGCCTCAGTGACTGAATCTTGGATCAACACATCCTTGAGACAGTACAGCATTTCGCACCCGCATTATATGTCCAATTATGCCTGAATTAAACCAAAGCAACTTACACTTTTGAAAAAAAAAACTCCATAAAAACTCCTTTGCCTCATCTGCATGCATGATACTAAATCATTGTCAGCACTTTTACTCCTGCATCCACTCAAAGCTGAAATGCCACCTCACAGATTTTCTCCTGGTAGCGGCTATTTTGGAGCCTCCTTTCCCAGCATCCCAGCCATGCTGCTGCCTGAATTTAACTTACATAACCCACAATGCACAGCAGCAGAAAACTTCCTCTCTGCAGGCGGTCTGCAGCTCCACGAGAAGCCATTTTATTTTTCAAATTGACCACCGAAGGAGTTACTAAAAGATAAGTTAATTTTTAAGTGCTGCAATCTGAATTTCCCTGGGGAGGGATGAATATGAGCACTACTTCTTTTAAGTGTTGTTTCGGTTTAGGACAAAAAAAAAATAATCACAGATTGTTCATGGGTGTTTCTGAGCTCATTAATTCCACACAATCCTGTGAAATGGTATTTAAAAGTGCCCTCATTTGAATCCTCGACACATTTCGCCCATATGCGCCATCCCATGCTGCCACTCTATGCCCCAACACGCCCCCCCATCTCCCCATGTTGGCACTATGCCCCCATCACTCCATGCTCCAACACACGCTTGCATGCCCCTTACTCCCCTCCTCAAAAGAGGCAAGGATGAGCGGCGATTACATTGGGGATAGTAAGTATAGCTCTGAAGGGAGCGAGGCATTAGCACAGGAAAGGTGAGTGGAGATGGAAGAAAGTAAGGTGAGGTGGTAAGGTGAGTTTAACTGGGGAGGGAGAAAGGTATCAGGAGACAGTGGAGGGGAAGACGGTCAAGATGGGTGTATGATAGCTGCATGTAAGGGGATAGAGAATCTTACCTCTATCAGTCAACAATGATAAAAGATTAGCTGATAGATTAGCTGCTTGATTACACTTCTGAAGCCAGCTCCTATTGGTGGCTCTGCAACAGTAGTAGGCCTATAGAAGCTTTCCAGGGCATCAATTAGAGAGCCAACATCCACTGCAGAGCATGCTCCTACTACGGCAGCTTCCAATGGCGGGAGCAGATGGCCGGGGCCAGAACAGGAAGGCTGTGCTCTGCTTCCAGTGTGCGACTCGTATGCAAGTGGACGATTCGCGATGCCCCAGGGAGTGGGTCTCAGTACAGTTTTTCTAATACAATGCAATTGCAAGCGCTATTGAGAGAAAACAATGCGTCCTGAGGGACTTTTGCAGGATGACTGCAATCACTCCATACATGTTCACTAAATGGCTAATTGTTTCTTAAAGTGTACCAAAACACCATAGGACCGAGAAGAAGTAATCGGGGGGGGGGGGGTTCACAAAGCAGGGCACCCCTTATCGGGGTGCCCCAGGGGGGATGGACTAGAACCCAGGATAGTCAAAATCCTGGGTTTTGGTCTACTTTAAGAGGAAACATGAAATGGGCCATGTTCTTGTGAGCAAATGGATTCTCAGGGAAAAGTATGCGTTTCTTAATAGACATTTGTCAAAATAGTGGCTTCATGCTCTCTCCTCCTGCCATTGTAAACCAAAGATGGCAGCCTAGCCTCAGACGTTCATACAAAGTTACAAATGTGTGAGGCTTTTTAACAGTTCCCGCAGAGCTGAGAATTTACAATAACTATCTTTTATAATGAAGTATAAAACTTTCACCATCAGTCTACTGAATATTTGCAGCAGCTTAGTTTGGAAAATGGGTGACCTTGTAGATGTTGAGGTTTTCTTCCTCATTCCTACAGACAAGCTGCACATTGAAATGTTTAGGTAGGAAATCCTGGAAGAAATCTACTGTCCCTACCCGCATTTTAGAAGACAGGAATATGGTGGTGCTGGGACCACAGAGATGCTGCAGAGTTTGGAAAAGTTGCTCATAAGTCTCTCTCTGATATACAATATCTGCTCCAATGATAAAGTCATAATCCTGCGGGAACTTGCCTTGGTCATATCCCCAGGACAATGCACACACATTGATCGGATGGTCATCAGGAATGTTAGCAAAGACATTTTTCTCTATTTGTGGAAGAGCATGTGGAAGATCTGTCAGAGTCACTTGACCACCTGCAATAAAAAAAGTTTTGTTATATCACTATGCTAGAACGTATTCTTCGAAAATATAAGCTAAAATCTGCCTGTAGACTGCACAGACTGCTATCTATACCCAGATGATCCTGGGGCCGACCGCATAACCTTCAATATGAATGCAATATATAGAGACAGGAAAAGTGTCAAGGTAAGCTTTAATAGGTCAAGGCTTGAATAGTTAATACCAAACACTTATTTGCAACAAATATAATTATTAATTCATTAAAACCATATAGCGCTTTACAACACCCAACTGGTCCCTATCCCTGGAGGTACCTTGCATCCAGACCATATTCATATGCCAGCACTAAGGGGCATGGATGGAGGCCTTTCCCTGGTTTAAGGGATTGTGTTGAAGTCTAGGATAGGGGGTTATCGGCAATCCCCTCACTGGGTCTCAGGTTGCACACAGCGCCGTGGTTGGTCTCGAGCTATGATGTTGTGTAGCAAAATTCCAGACTGGAATAAGCAAGACGCAAAGGGGCGGGGCTTAACAGCAAGATGGCGGCGCCCGTCGGGAGAGAGCCCTTTCAGGCTCTCCCCTGAAGCTGAAGAGCCGGGGGGCGATCGGAGGCCCCCCCAGTGAAGAGGAGACCTGGAGGGAGGCAGTGCGACTCTCCGGGAGGGGGGGGGGGGGACCCTACGTCATATTTTTTTTTTTTTTAAGTATATTTTTTTTGGAATAACCCTAACCCTTAAAATTCCAAAAAAATGACATAGGGTGGGGGGGGGGGGGGTGCTCCCCATTTTTTTGGGGGAATTTTAAGGGTTAGGATTAGCCTAACCCTAACCCTTAAAATTCCCCCCAAAAAGGGGTCCCCCCCCCTGGCAGGACCCTATGTCATTTTTGGGGGGATTTTTGAGGGTTAGGGTTAGCCTAACCCTAAACCCTTAAAATTATCCAAAAAATTTCATTTTTTTTTTAATTAACCCCTTATGTTTATAGTGTGGATAGTAGTTGTATTTTATTTGTAAATGATATAAAGTGCTCTTTTTTTTCCAGTTTGGGGGGTCTCCAGAACAAGAATGGGGGGGCTACCGATACATATGTGGTACCGTTGTAATCGGGAGAAATGGGGCTATCACATGCAATATGGTTTTCATTAAAAAAAAAAAAAAAAGGTTTTATTTAAAATAAAAGGAGACAATTGTCTAAAAAATATATTTTTTTTTGTTTTTTTTTTTTTTATTTTTTAAGAAGAAATATTCAAAAAACAGTAGAAAAATTACAAACAAGACATTTCATGTTAAAGCCTAAACTCTGCTGCAAAAAAATGTATATGTAATGTATATAATTTTTCTGGAAATTCCAGCAAATATCACGGTTAAACATGCCGCAAAATGGGGAAAAATGACCTGTCAACAGAGGGTGACAAAACTTCAAGTAGGCTGACAATTAAAAGGGTTAATAGTACCTATGCATGTTGGGTATTGTTCTGCTCGGGGACCTTGCGCTTTCAGATTTAGCTTGTTTTTTTCTTGTTTGCATATTGATTTTTTAGGAAAACATGGTTTTTATTCTGCTTTTTTATAATTGTTTTTAGGGAAACCCTGTGCAACCTAAGAATTCTTCAATGGATTACTTCCAGAAAGATGAGCCCACTACAACAAGCTCAGTACTCTTAGAAAGCTTAACATGTGTACTTTCAGGGAATATATGGTTTATGGGGATATTCTAAATGTAAAGGGTTGTTTTGGTTGAAAAATCGCAAAGGTGCGCACTTTGTCTGCAGAGCTGAAATTTTCAAGTAAAATTACTGTTATGCGCACGCTTTACTTTGTATTGTTTGGCAACTCTTCCCTTGACAGTACCTATGCATGTTGGGTATTGTTCTGTTCGGGGATGTTGCTTTTTCAGATTTTACTTGTTTTTTCCTGTTTGCATATCGTTTTTTTTTTTAGGAAAATGTGGCTTTGATTCTTCTTTTTTAGGGAAACTCTGTGCAACCAAATAATTGATTGAGGGATTACTTCCAGAAAACTGCACCCATGTCAACAAACCTGGTACGCCTAGAAAGTTTGAGGTGTGTACTTCCAGAGAATATATAGTTTTTGGGGGGTATTTCAAATTTAAAGGGTTCTTTTTCTGGAAAGATAGCAAGGTGTGCTTAGCGTGTAGCATAGTTGTATTTTATCTGAAAATCTCCAAAAGCGCTGTTTCAGTTTGGAGGGAGTCTCCTGGGCAGGAAAGGGTGTCTACCAATAGATATGTGGTAACGCTGTGATCGGGATTAAATTGGGGTTTCACATGCAATAAGATTTTATTGACAAACTTACATTTTTTATTACAAAAAAACACTACAAATTGCAAAAAAAACTGATTTTTTTTATTTTTTTTGCACATATTTCACCCAAAAGTATTGAGAATACACTAAAAAGGCCAAACAAGACATCACATGTTGAAGCTCAGACTCTGCTGAAAAAAACAATATATAATTTCCCTGGAAAATCCCTGGAAATTCCTTCAAAAATCAAGGTTGAACATATGTAGCGCAAAATAGTGAAACGTGGTCTGTCAACAAAGGGTGACAAAAGTTCAAGGTAGGCTGGCAGCGAAAAGGTTAAAAGCAGCACTATGGGCAAGTCAGCCAACTTTCTCTTTTTTTTGTATAGCTGCCAATCACACTACTACCAGTGGCGGTGGTGGTCACATGGTTGGCTGCCATTTGCGGAATAACATGAGAATGAGGAAGTAATGACTTGACTATAGTTTCCCTTTAAGCCCTGATGAAAGCTCTCCTAACAATTGATACAATATCTATGTATGCAGTTTCTCTCATCTGAGCGCTGGAATATACTCTGCCACTATTAACTACCACTGAAATAGTGCAGCTCCAGTATTCACTCACAGAGCCATGCTGCAGCTGGGAGATTTCTCCTCCTCTCTTTTCCAAACCCAGTAACTGCATGGGCTATAGAACAAGATATAAGTAAGTAGGGAGTTAAATAAGAAGAATTGCAGAGAAGACCGTGATAGTTTATATTATCCAAGTATGGGGGGCTTTCATTAGGGCTACAGTCCACTTTTGACTAGGCTTCAAATTTAATAGGTCGTAAAAGAAGTAGGTTTATTTGGCTAGTCAATAAAAATACCGTTTTGTGAGTACTCACCTTTAAAACGGGTATTATGAGTGTGCCATACACTCCACTTCGGTCTTCATGACATCTGGGTAATCTCCAGTAGAGGGTGAACTTCTGCAGAGATGAATATGCAAAAAAAGAAAGCCCCTCCCGGTCCATATATACCTGGGACCTCCCACCAATTCCCCAGTGTAAAAAAGCAGTAAGGGGACAAGGAAGAACCAATTATAACCTTAACAATCAAAACCAATGGTTCACCATATAAAAGCCACAGAATACCTGAAAAAAAGGGGTGGGGCGAAGTGGAGTGTATGGCACACTCATAATACCCGTTTTAAAGGTGAGTACTCACAAAACGGTATTATTATAAGTGTGCCATACACTCCACTTCGATCTTCATGACATATGGGACATCCAATAGCAGTGTCCGTCATGGGTGGGAACCAGAAACAGTAAAGAATGTACCAACTCAAACCACTGCAGCTTGCAGAACCTTGCGGCCAAAAACAGCATCCGCTGAAGCCCGCACATCAACCTTGTAAAACTTGGAAAAAGTATGAACAGAAGGCCAAGTAGCAGCCTTACAAACTTGTTCAACAGAAGTCTGGTGCTGAAAAGCCCAGGATGCACCAACAGCACGAGTAGAGTGCGCAGTGACCCTAAAAGGGGGAGTCCTCCCCTTAGCAGAATAGGCCCCAACAATGGCCTGACGAATCCATTTGCTAATCGTAGACTTAGCAGGCGCCAAACCTTTCCTGGGCCCGCAGGGCACCACGAAAAAAGCATCCGTCTTGCGGAAGGAAGAAGTAGTCACCAAATAGTACTTCACACAGTGAACAACATCCAAATTGTGCAGAACCCTCTCCTTGTCATTGCTAGGCTTAGGACACAAGGAAGGGAGAACAATATCCTGATTGAGGTGGAAAGCAGACACCACCTTAGGAAGGAAATCCGGCTGAAAACGAAAAACCACCTTATCCTGGTGTCTCTCAAAGTAAAGGGCCTGAATCGACAAAGCCGCCAACTCAGAGACACGCCGAACCGAGGTAATAGCCACCAAGAAAGCAACCTTCTGAGAGAGAACCGAAAGAGCAATATCCTGTAACGGCTCAAAAGGAGGACCCTGCAGAGCCGAAAGAACCAAATTCAAATCCCAAACAGGAACCACAGCCTTCCGAGGGGGCCGCACATGCGCGACCCCTTGGAAAAAGGTCTTAACCAGCGGGTGTACGACAAAAAAGACATCTGGAAGAAAACCGACTGGAACCCAAGATCCAGATTATGCTGAAGAAGCTCCAAAATCCTGGGTATCGAAAAGACCCTGCAAGGCAAGGCCCTAGCCTCACACCAATCAATATAGGACCTCCAAGTCCTATAGTAAATGCCAGAAGAGGACCGCTTTCTAGCCCTAATCAGGGTCTGAACAACAGCCTCAGACAAACCTTCCTCTTTCAAGATGAAGGTTTCAGCAGCCAAGCCGTCAAAGCCAGCGTTTGTAAATTGGGGTAAAGTAGATGACCCTGAGATAGCAGGTCCGGCAACAAGGGAAGCCGGCACTGGTCTACAGCCATTCTTACGACGTCTGCGTACCAAACCCTTCTTGGCCACCTTGGAGCCACCAGAATCGCTGGTGCCCCTTCTAGAACCAGCTTGCGAACTACCTTGCCCAGCATGGAGACGAGTGGAAACAGGTACAGAAAACTCAACTCCTTCCAAGCCAGTGACAAGGCATCCACTGCCAGAGACAGAGGATCCTGAGAAAGAGACACAAAGGCCGGAAGTTTGTGATTGTGCCTCGAGGCAAAGATAGCCACCTCCGGAGTCCCCCACTTGCGGAAAAGATCCAGAAAAACCTTGGGGTTGAGAGACCACTCTCCTTGACGAGAGGATCCCCTGCGTGTTCTCCACTCCCGGAATGTAGACTGCCGAAATGCAAGGAACATTGCTCTCCGCCCAGTGCAGGATCAGAGAGACTTCCCTGAGGGCAGTCCTGCTGCAAGTCCCTCCTTGGTGATTGATGTAAGCTACCGCTGTTCGGTTGTCCGAACGAACCTGAACCGGTAGACCCCGTAAATGTGAGGTCAGCCGAGCCAGAACCAGTCGGATGGCTCTGAGCTCCAAGACATTGATGGGGGTGTGAGCCTCCTGGGGACCCCACATCCCGCTGAACTGATGACTCTTCCAATAACCTCCCCAGCTCGACAGGCTGGCATCCGTGGTAACCGTCTCCCAAAAAGGGACCAGAAAGGATCTGCCCTTCACCAGATTGCTCGATTCCAGCAACCACCGAAAGAACTGTCGAACCCTGGGAGACATCCTGAAAGGTTGATTCAATGACTGCGGGCACCTGTCCCAATGCGTCAATAGGTGAAGTTGAAGAGATCTCATGTGAAACTGTGCAAACAGTACCGCCTCGAAGGAGGATACCATCAAACCCACCAGTCTCATCCCCTATCGGATAGAGGGACAAGGACTGGCCAGAAGAAGGCGGATCAGGCCCTGAATCTCCTGCACCTTGGTCTGGGGCAGAAACACTCTGGCTCGAATGGTATCCAGATCCATGGCCAGAAATGAAATCACACGAGACAGGGAGAGAGAAGACTTGGTGCGGTTGATCACCCACCCGAACCTCTCCAGGGTCGACACCACCCTGTGGGTGTCCAGCTCCGCCTGACGGAGGGAAGAAGCTGAAATCAACAGGTCGTCCAGATAAGGCACAATGCGAATGCCCTGAGCTCTGAGCAGAGCCATTATTCCCGCCAAATCCTTGGTGAAGACCCTCGGCGCCAAGGTCAGACCGAAGGGAAGAGCTACAAACTGATAATGTTGATCCTCCACCGCAAACCGGAGGAATCTCTGATGTGCCTGAAAAATCGGAACATGCAGATACGCATCCTTGATGTCTATAGATGTCATAAAATCCCCTTGGCGAAGGGAATTGATAGCCGAACGTAGAGTCGGAACCTTTTGGCTCTGATAAACCTGTTGAGAACCTTGAGATCTAGAATGGGTCTCACCGAACCCTCCTTTTTGGGAACTGTGAAAAGGTTGGAGTAGTGACCCCTGCCTCTCTCCGACGGAGGCACCGGACATATAACCCCCATGTCCAGAAGGTTTTTTACTGCAAACAGGAGCCCCTGTGCAGCCTGAGGTTCCGAGGGCACCCGAGACCTTAAGAATCTTGGGGGCGGCCAGTACTCAAACTCCAGTTTGTACCCGGAGGAGACCACTTCCAAGATCCAATTGTCTGTGACCTCCCGGACCTGGAAGAAGAGCCGCAGCCGTCCCCCCACCCTTGCGGGTGAAGGCGCCCCTTCATTGCTGAGCCGGTTTAACGGCAGGCTTGGACTTGGAACCCCAGGCAGGCGCGGGACGTGCCCGACCTCTGCCTCTGTTCCAAGACGAGCCCCTGACACCCGAGAAGGCCAAACCCCTAGCCTCTCTGGCCCCTCGAAAGGAAGGAGTGAACGAGGCGCTGTTTCCTCCGCTGAGGTAACTTACCTCCTTTAACAACAGCATCCAATTTATCTACAAACAGCCGCGAACCCAAGAAGGGAAGAGCTGTGAGCGACTTCTTGGCCACGACGTCCGCTGTCCACTGGCGGAGCCAGACCAATCTGCGCATAGCCACCAGTAAGGCTGAAGTCCTACTACACACGACAATAGAATCTTCCATCGCAGCCATGACAAAATCCATGAACAATTCGCATTTCTTAAGGATAGCGAACTCAGCGCCAGCTGGATCAAACTGAGCGTTATTCAGCCAGTCCCTGATAAGAGACCTGGTAGCAAGCGACACCAGGGCAGATGCACTAACAGGTCGCAGGGCCGAGCCCACGTTGGCAAATGCGTGGAATGCCATCTGATCAAGGCGCTTACCCTCGCCATCCTTAAGGGAAGTGGCGTTAGGGGTGTTCAGCACAGAAGAGTTGATCAAACCTAAAACTGGCGCGTAGACCTCGGGAGGAGAAGACCAGCGCTTAACCGCCTCCACCGGAAAAGGATACTTCTTATCCCATCCCTGAGGAACACCAGGAAGCCAACTGGGCCTCTCCCATTCTCTAAGGATCAGCGCATCAAAGTCACCCTGGGTAGGGAATTCCAGACAGGGCTTGCAGGCCTCCAAAAATTCCCCCTTCTTGAGAGGGGGCGCCTCAGGCGGTTCAATATCCAACACCTCCAATGTGACAAAACAGTGGCCGTATCTACGGCATCCCCCAGCGCCTGCCCAACATTGGCATTCCCAGACTGAACATAGTCAGCCTCTGTTTCCTGATACAATTCCCCCTCCTCTAACGGGGAATAATCTGACAAATCAGCAGAATCGTCAACATCCCACAAGGGCTGGGCCGACAACAAATGTCTCTTTTTAGCCTGGGCCTTCTTGCCCACCGTGCTAGCAATAATTTTCTCGATGCTGGTGAACCTAGCCCAAACATCAGAAAGCGACTTCCCACTGGTACCAATGTCACTTGGGGTACGGATAAGGTGGGGAGGGGAAGGCGATGAAGCGTGAGGAGCCGACCCAGAAGGCTGGGTACCAGACTGCCGCGTTATGGCCTTTTGTGCGCATGGTATACAGATCAGCACATTCTCCCCCGTAAGGGATACCCCACACCCGGCCCGGATTGTCACAGAGGGAGCCCGAGCCCAGTATCCTGCGGAGCCTCAATATGGTGAATTTTTGTGGTCAGTCGCAAGACCGCAGGGAATTTACGCCTAAGCAACCCGGGATGCCCCTTAAAAGTCCCGGTGGGAGGATTTGAGGTGAACTATTTTACACTAGGGACCCAAGGACCAGGAGGAACCCTTTAATATGCACATATACAAGGCAATCTGTAACACACAAAACAGGCAACATAAGTGCAAACCTAGATAAATATGGCAATAACACATACCTAACAGTATATGCATATAAAAAGTATATATATATAATCTAACTGTATACCAGCCAGACATGTGAAACCAACACACACATGCTCGCGATCAGTGGGGGCCCCCCGCTAGAGAGGAGCCCCCGAACAAGCTAAGGAAGTGGCCATCCGGCCCTTACCACACAGAACGCAGCTCAGCCCTGTTTGAAAATGGCCCCCGAGAAGTGCCTCATGCATGAAGAGGTAGAGCAGGGGGAGGGTGGGCCAGCGCAGAATGCGCACTCGCCAAGGCCACGCCCCCCTTCCAGCAACGCGGATCCCCTAGAAACGAGCCTAGAATCGCGCCAAAGAAGGGGGCGGGGCTACCGCGGCCGCGCCGAGAGCCCGGCACCCTTCCCGAACACAGCATGAGGGGGAGAAGCTCCCCCAGACTAATCACAGCCCCCGACATGGCCCAAGTAAAACACTCCCTGTCTACCACACGCACAGTGAATCACACACCAACACACACAGGGGCATATGTGGACAAAACGAAATAACGGCCAGGACAGGCAACCCCCTCCTGGAGGGGAACAAGGGACCCGGAAGGGGGGGAACCCTGCCAGAATCCGGCCTAAGCATAGAGGGACGGGGCATCCCACACCAGGATCACCAAAAAACCTGGATAACCGCCTACCCCATAGTGAGGTCTCACGGTGGAGCAGTGCTCCTTCTGCACCCATAGGGTGCTCCTAGCTTCACCAGGACCCACAGCCTAAGCTGGGAGGCTCAATATAGGGGCAATTTAGAAAGGGTCCTGGCAGTAATAGGGACAATAGACGGCCGGGCGTGAGCCCGGCTTACCTGTAAGTAAAGAAGTCTTTCTTGTCGCCTTCCCTGCAGAGAAGGAACTGGGGAATTGGTGGGAGGTCCCAGGTATATATATGGACCGGGAGGGGCTTTCTTTTTTTGCATATTCATCTCTGCAGAAGTTCGCCCTCTACTGGAGATTACCCATATGTCATGAAGATCGAAGTGGAGTGTATTGCACACTTAGAATAAACCCAAGTGGTAATTTAGTAACCACCTTAGGTCTCTATGAACACAAGTCTTTCATGTAAAATGTCTAATGCATTTATAGGGAAATGGATAGAAAAAAAGAAAAGCCCATAGACAATGTTGTTTAAAAGTAGCTCATCAAGAATAATAGGAGCCAGCATTGCAAGCCATAAAGTTGGAACAGTTGTGTATATCAGGCTCTAAGACACATTTTACACTTGACTGGCTTGACAGCGGCTAACTGGGCTGCCATTAGGAGAAGCAGCAAGAAACCCTTTTACTACCAGACACATGAAATTTACGGGGCTGCATCTCCAACCATTAACTGCTAGTCATGTGCATTTTAAGTGACTGGAATTTGCCCCCCACCCCCCCCCCCCAAACAAAAAAATACAATTCTGTGATTACTCACCTGTAGAATTGGTATTATGAGTATACAGTACGCCCTGCTCCAGATTAGATTACTTACACTTGGGTATTACTCCGCCAGATGGCGCTGGACTGCAGAGACATCGAAATTGGCTCCTCCCGGCCCCTCAAATACCAGGGACCTCCCACAAATCCCCAGCATTGAAAAGCAGTTAACGAGAAGCCGGGAGAATTAAACAGAACCAAACTGGTTACTATAACAATGATAACAATCACCATACAGGGGATCCAGGATAATGCAAAACCAAGGGTGGGGTGGAGCAGGACGTACTGTATACCCACAATACCAATTCTACAGGTGAGTAATCACAGAATTGTATTATTCTTAGTATACAGTACGTCCTGCTCCAGATTAGATTACTTACACTTGGGACATCCAATAGCAGTGTCCATAAAGTAGGGTGGGATCCCCAAAGTTAACAGCAGACAGGTCATACCACTGCCGCCTGCAGAACCTTATGGCCAAAAGCAGCATCAGCTGAGGCCCTAACATCAACCTTGTAAAACTTTGAAAAGGTATGAACAGAAGACCAAGTGGCGGCCTTGCAAACTTGTTCAACAGAAGCCTGGTGCTGAAAAGCCCAAGAGGCACCAATAGCACGAGTGGAATGAGCAGTAAGGCAGAAGGGAGAATTCTTCCCCTTAGCAGAATAGGCCTGAATCACAGCCTGACAGATACATTTTCTGATAGTAGATTTGGCAGGTGCCAAACCCTTCCTAGGACCAGAAGGGTCCGCAAAAAGAGCATCCGTTTTTCTGAAAGGTGCAGTAACCACAAGATAGTACTTCAGACACCTAATCACATCCAAAGAATGCAAGACCCTCTCCTTAGCATTACTAGGATTAGGGCACAATCCAATCCAATGCCATTCAAATGAAAGGCAGACACCACCTTAGGCAGAAAATCTGGCTTGAAGCGAAATACCACCTTGTCCTGGTGTTTCTCAAAGTAGGGGGGCTGGATGGAAAGCGCCACCAACTCAGACACACGCCTAAAAGAGGTGATAGCCACCAAGAAGACCACCTTGAGAGTAAGAATGGCCAGGGCAGCCTCCTGCACAGGTTCAAAGGGAGCACCCTGCAAGGCAGACAAGACCAAGTTCAAATCCCAAACAGGCAACATGGGCTTACGTGGGGGACGCACATGAGTAACCCCCTGGAAAAAAGTCCTGATCAGAGAATGCTGGGCAAAGGACCTCTGGAAGAAAACAGCCAGGGCAGAGACATGACCCTTCAGAGTACTGAGTTGGAGCCCCAGCTCCAACCCATGCTGCAGGAACTCCAGGATCCTGGGAATAGAGAACACACGACAGGGAAGAGACTTAGACTCACACCAGTCAATGTATGCCCCTGCTCAGAGAGTCTGCCTGCAGATTCTCCACCACCGGGATGTACACAGCTGATATACAGGGAACATTCTCCTCCGCCCAGGCCAGGATCAGAGACACTTCCCGGAGGGCCCTCTTGCTCCGGGTCCCTCCTTGATGATTGATGTAGGCAACCGCCGTCTGGTTGTCCGAACGCACCTGAACAGGCAGGCCCCGAAGGTGATGAGTCAAATGAGTCAGAACCAACCTGATCGCCCGCAGTTCCAGAATGTTGATAGGTGTGTGGGCCTCCTGAGGGCCCCACCTCCCTTGGAACTGCAGGGACTTCCAGAAACCCCCCCAACCTCTCAGACTGGCATCCGTGATGACCATCTCCCAGGAGGGGGCCAGAAAGGATCTGCCCACCAACAGGTTCCTGGAGTCCAGCCACCACGAGAGGGACTGCCTGACTAGGGGGGAAAGCACAAGGACCTGGTCCAGGGACGCAGGATCCTTGTCCCATACTGACAAGAGGTGGAGTTGCAGAGGCCTCATGTGGAACTGAGCATAAGGGACCGCCTCTAAGCACGCCACCATCAGGCCCACCAGCTGCATTCCCTGCCTGATGGAGAGATGAGGGCAAAATAGCAGGAACTGAACCTGCACTAGCAGACTGTCCACCTTCTGCTGAGGAAGAAAAATCCTTGCCTGAACTGTATCCAGATTCATTCCCAGAAAGGGAGTCACCAAGGAGGGAGCCAGAGAAGACTTGGGATGGTTGATCACCCAGCCAAATGACTCCAGAGTGGACACTACCAGCTGAGTATCCAACTATGCCTGTTGTAGGGACTGGGAAGTGATGAGAATGTCATCCAGGTAGGGCAGCACGCGGATGCCCTGAGACCTGAGCAGAGACATCACTCCTGCCAGCACCTTGGTGAACACTGGGAGCTGAAGTGAGACCGAAGGGCAATGCCACAAATTGGTAGTGCTGATCCTCCAGAGCAAACCTGAGGAACCTTTGATGACCTGGAAACACAGGAATATGAAGGTAAGCATCTTTGATGTGCACAGACATCATGAATTCCCCTGGACACAGGGAACTGATGGCAGAGCGCAGAGTTTCCATGCGAAAGCGCCTGACAAATTTTTTGAGGATCTTCAAGTCCAGGATGGGCCTGACTGACCCATCTCTTTTGGGTACGGTGAAAAGGTTGGAATAGAACCTCTAAGGGGACCTGACAGATGACCCTCGGCTCCAGAAGGCTTTGCACCGCCAGAACTAGAGCCTGAGGAATCCGGGATCTGATGAATCTTGGAGGGGGATCGGCAGCAAACTCCAACTTGTAGCCGGAGGACACGGATGGGTGAGGGCGCCCCTTCATGCCTGAGGGGGCTTGGGAGAAGACAAGCTTAGAGCCCCAGGAGGAGCCAGGGTGACCACGTCCTCTGCCCCTACCCCAGAAATCTGGGCCCCTGTAAGGGACACCCCCCTCCCCTGTCTGGCACCACGGTAGGGGGAAGAAAAGGAGCCCTGTCCCCGAAAGGGCAGAGATTGCCGCCTGCGCTGGGGTAACCTGCCTCCCTTAGCAAAAAGGTCCAGGCGTTCCCCAAACAGGCGTAGTCCTTTGAAGGGAAAACCAGTGAGAGCCTTCTTGGAGGCGTTGTCAGCAGCCCACTGGCGCAGCCAAACCGAGCGGCGTATAGCCACCACAAGGGCAGAGGTTCTGCCACACATTCTAATGGTATCATCCAAGGCAGAGAGGACATAAGTCACAAAAACCTCACAACGAGAGAGTGCATTAAACTCCTCACTAGACACATCATCAGGGGCACCATCAAGGATACTTCTAAGCAGGGTCCTAATAGCCACAGCTGTAATGGTCGAGGCACAGACCGGGCGCAGCGCCACCCACACACATGCAAAGGCATGGGACTCCAGATGATCAATGCGTCGGTCCTCAGCATCCTGCAGCGTAGTAGAGTCATGGGAGTGCATGACAGAGGTGTTAGATAACCCTAGGACCGGGGCATCCACTTCAGGAGGGGATGACCAACACTTCACCAGATCAGCAGGAAAGTGATGCCTCTTATCCCAACTCTTGGGTACACCGGGAAGCCTGCTGGGACGCTCCCATTCCCTGAGTACAAGATTATTAAAATGGGCTTGCTCAGGAAATTCTAAGCGTGGCTTAGCAGTATGAAACAATTCCACCTGTTGCCTGGGTGCCGCAACCGGGGGAGAAATAGACAGTAGCTCAAAAATCTGAGTCAACAGATTATCAGTGTCATCTGGGGCCCAGGGGTCAGAGCCGGAATCATCATGACCCCTGGGCCTCTCATCAGATGACTCCGAGTCAGAGAATAACTCCCCATCTTCCAAAGGGGTATAGCCAAACAGATCCAAAAACTCATCAGCTTCCATAGGGAAAAGAGTGACATCAGGCGTTAAGTGCCGCTTTTTTGCAGAGGCCTTACGCGCCAAGGTATTAGCAAGCAATTTCTCAACACTAGCCAGTCTAGTAGACACATCAGGCTGAGAATCCCCACTTGTATGCAACTCAATGGGAGTCAAATTTAAGCTTGGGGGAGTAGGTGAAGACATACGAGGCGCAGGCCCAGCTACAGGTAGACCAGGCTGCAGCGCAAGCACCTGCTGGGCACAAGGTACACAGACCCGCACATTGTCAGCACTAGTAGGGGACACCCCACAAGCTACACACAGCCGGGCTTGTCCCGAAGGAACCCCGAGCACATTATCCTGAGACGTCTCCATATGGCGATTATAGCGGCACAATAGGCCGATAGGGATTCACGCTATAAAAGCAACTCGGGATGCCCCAATAGCCCGCTAGGGAAGTGGGAGTAAATTACACACTAGGCCTCACAAGTTAAATAACTAAATAGAGGGAGCAGGGCCGGGAGAAACCAATAGAGGTCGGCCCGTCTGAAAGACATAAGCAAAGGGGAACCATAAGTGACATGTGAAATGACAAATGGTAAATAAAGCCGCCCGCGAGGGCACTCATGGACCGCGGTAGGTAGATGCCAGTCACGCAGCAGCCGGATCCAGAGAAAATGGCGCCGGGTATACCTCGAGGCAGGGCTGTGGAGTCGGTAAGCCAATGTTCCGTCTAACATGGGTCTTAGATTGATAGAATATATCTATAAATAACATTATACGCTTCTTATGAAAGCTTCATTAATTATACAATACTAATTAGAGATCGTCTCTCTTATGCTGGAGTTGACACATTTCTACCGACTCCACAGCCCTGCCTCGAGGGGCGGGCCGCGGGGACAGTGACGCGGAACACGCCCCCCCCCCCCCCCGAAGAGTGCGAAGCCGCACACGTGACAAGCAGCCAATAACGGCGCACCAGCGCCTGAGGTAACGCCGCCGCCAAGCGCGGAACACAGTGGAAGCGCGCACAGCGGCAAATTTAAAAAAGCAACCAGTGCAACCAAGTCAGCGCGGCGACTGACAGCAACCAGAAGCACATAATACAGTGAAGCACCAAGGCAAATTCACACCCCCCCCCCCCCACCCGAGAGCTACAAGGGAGAGCGAGGGAGGACAGCGGCCACCTTAACATAGGACCCACCGATAGACAGGGGCAAGGGGCATCCCATAGAGGATCACCATATGCCTATACCACCTACCCTTGGTGGGGGATTGGGGTGGAGCAGCGCTCCTAAGCACCTGACAGCGGTGCTGCCTACCATCACCCAACCAGCGCAGCCAAGGCTGGGAGGCACATTAATAATGGAACGGGTGGGAATAGTCCTACAGGGCCGCAGGCTAATAGCCCCGCTTACCTGCGAGAAGAGAGAGATCTTCTTGTCCTTCGCAGTCCAGACTGCAGAGAAGATCTGGGGATTTGTGGGAGGTCCCTGGTATTTGAGGGGCCGGGAGGAGCCAATTTCGATGTCTCTGCAGTCCAGCACCATCTGGCTTAGTAGTACCCAAGTGTAAGTAATCTAATCTGGAGCAGGACGTACTGTATACTAAGAATAATAAAACTCGCCTCTGTCCAGGTTCCAGCACTGGGGGGACTCCAATCCCCCACCGGTGTCTTCAGCGGGACAGAGAACACCGATTCTCTACCACATGCTGGGCAATTTATACTGGCAAGTTTGCTGACGTCAGCTCACTCTGCCGGCATAAAGAGGCCCCTCCCTGCAGCGGGAGTGAGAAACAGAAGTCGGGAGTGAGGTAGAGGTATGATCCGTCCTGTAACCTATACACATGTGGTACTATTGTAATGGGGAGGAACGGGGCCTTTCCAAATTGATTTTCTTGAAAAGCTTACATATAAAAAAAAAAAAAACTAAATTTTTTTAAAAAATAGGACCTTTTTTCCCCACATATTTGTCCCAAAAAGCACTGAAAAAATTACAAACAAGACATTTCATGTGAAAGACCCAAACTTTGGTGATTTATAATTTTCCTGGAAATTCCTACAATAATCACAGTTAAACACACATAGTGCAAGATGCAAATATTGCTTGGCAACCTGGGGTGACAACATCTCTAGGTAGTCTGGCAGTGTAAAGGTTGAAGTTCTCCTCCAATCGGCATTCATTGCCATGTATATTAATGCCAGACAATGAATAATTCGCCCGCGCACCCCTGCTGGCTCCCTCCAGATGCTCATACCCACTGCTAGCCATTCATCTATCTGTCTAGCGCAGGTGTGCGCAGAGGATGAGAGAGTGCTAGTTATGCTGCTGGAGACCCACACATGCATTGTCAGATTAGGGAATTAGGTAAATCTCCTAAGTAACCCAAATCGACAGACAAAAATACCATTTTGTGAGTACTCACCTTTAAAATGGGTATTATGAGTGTGTCATACACCCCGCTTCCACCATTCATGACATCTGGGTAGTCTCCAGTAGAGGGCGAACTTCTGCAGAGATGAATGCAAAAAAGAAGCTCCTCACGGTCCATAAATACCTGGGACCTCCCACTAATCCCCCAGTGTATGATAGCAGTAAGAGGACCAGGAAGAACCAATATAACAACAAAAATAAAAAAGGTTCACCATATAAAGGATCCGGAATACAACAAGGGTGGGGTGAAGCGGGGTGTATGACACACTCATAATACCCATTTTAAAGGCGAGTACTCACAAAATGGTATTATTCTAAGTGTGTCATACACCCTGCTTCCACCATTCATGACATCTGGGATATCCAATAGCAGTGTCCGTCATGGGTGGGAACTGACAAAAAACAGGAAAAAAAATGCACTAACTTAAACCACTGCAGCTTGCAGAACCTTGCAGCCAAAAACAGCATCCGCTGAGGCCCGCACATCAACCTCGTAAAACTTGGAAAAAGTATGAACAGAAGACCAAGTAGCAGCCTTACGAACTTGTTCAACAGAAGCCTGGTGCTGAAAAGCCCAGGACGCACCAACAGCACGAGTAGAATGCGCAGTGATCTTAGTCCTCCCCTTAGCAGAATAGGCCCAAACAATGGCCTGACGAATCCATTTACTAATGGTAGACTTGGCGGGCGCCAAACCCTTTCTGGGCCCGCAAGGCACCACAAAAAAAAAAGTGTCCGTCTTGCGGAAGGGAGAAGTAGCCACCAAATAGTACTTCACACAACGAACCACATCCAAAGAATGCAATCCTTGTCATTGCTAGGTTTAGGACACAAGGAAGGGAGAACAACATCCTGATTGAGGTGAAAAGAAGAAACCACCTTTGGAAGAAAATCTGGTTTAAAACGGAAAACCACCTTGTCCTGGTGTCTCTCAAAGTAAGGCGCCTGAATAGACAAGGCCGCCAACTCCGAAACACGCCGTACAGAGGTAATGGCCACCAAAAAGGCAACCTTTTGAGTGAAAACAGAAAGAGCAATATCCTGAAGCAGCTCAAAAGGAGGCCCCTGGAGAGCCGAAAGAACCAGATTCAAATCCCAAACAGGAACCAGAGCCTTCCTAGGAGGCCGAACATGAGTAACCCCCTGGAAAAAAGTCTTAACCAAAGGGTGCAAAGCAAAAGACCTTTGGAAGAAAACAGCCAGGGCAGAGACCTGCCCTTTCAAGGTACTAAGCTGGAACCCCAGATCCAGACAGTGTTGAAGAAACTCCAAAATCCTAGGGATAGAAAACACCCTACAAGGTAAGGCCCTAGCCTCACACCAGTCAATATAGGACCGCCAAGTCCTATAGTAAATACCAGCTCTAATCAAAGTCTGAACGACAGCCACAGACAAACCTTCCTCCTTCAGAATGAAGGTTTCAGCAGCCAAGCCGTCAGAGCCAGCGTTTGTAAATTGGGGTAAAGTAGTTGACCCTGAGATATCAGGTCCGGAACCAGGGGCAGCCTGTTCTGCTCTACCGCCAGTTTTACAACGTCTGCGTACCAAAACCTGTCTTGGCCACATTGGGGCCACCAGAATTGCTGGCGCCCCTTCCAGATCCAGCTTGCGAACTACCTTGTCCACCATGGAGAAGGGGGGAAACAGATACAGGAACCCCAGATCCCTCCAGGCAAGAGACAAGGCATCCACCGCCAGAGCCAGAGGATCCTGAGATAGAGACACAAAGGATGGAAGCTTGTGATTGTGCCGTGAGGCAAAGAGATCCACATCCGGAGTCCCCCACTTGTGACACAGGGACCGAAAAATCCTGAGATTGAGATCTGATCGAACCTGAACCGGCAAGCCCTGTAAGTGAGGTGTCAGCCTTGACAGAACAAGCCGGATGGCTCTGAGCTCTAGGAAATTGATGGGGGTGTGAGCCTCCTGAGGACCCCACAACCCCCTGAACTGATGACTGGGCACCCTAGACCTTAAGAATCTTGGAGGGGGCCAGTACTCGAACTCCAGTTTGTACCCGGACAAGACCACTTCCAGAATCCATCTGTATGTAACCTCCTGGGCCCAGAACTGGAAGAAGAGCGGCAGCCGTCCCCCCACCTGTACGGGTGAGGGCACCCCCTCATTGCTGAGTTGGTTTGGCAGAGGGCTTAGGTTTGGAGCCCCAGGCAGATGCTGGACGGGCCCGTCCTCTGCCTCTGCCCCAAGAGGAACCTTGACGCCTGAGTAGGCGAAACCTCTGACGGCTCTGGCACCTCGAAAGGAAGGGTTGAAGGAGCTCGCCCTCCGAAAGGAGCGACGCTGCTTCTTACGCTGGGGTAGCTCACCACCCTTAGCCACCGCATCCAACTTATCTCCAAACAGCCACGTACCCAGGAAAGGAAGAGCGGTGAGCGATTTCTTGGCTGCAAAGTCCGCCGCCCACTGGCGAAGCCAGACCGATCGGCGCATGGCCACCAATAAGGCCGAAGTTCTACTACACATAATAGTGTCTTCCATAGCAGCCAAGACAAAATCCATAAACAATTCACATCTTTTAAAGGGCAGCGAACTCAGCGCTGGCCGGATCAAAATGGGCACCATTTAAAAACTCCCTGACAAGGGATCTATTAGCCACAACCGCTAGCGCAGATGCACACACAGGCCGTAAGGCTGAACCCACACTGGCAAAGGCATGGCAAGCCAACTGATCAATGCGCTTATCCTCACCATCTTTGAGGGTAGTGGCATCAGGGGTGCGGATCACAGAGGTGTTGGACAACCCCAAAACAGGCGCGTCGACCTCGGGAGGGGAAGACCAGCGCTTTACCGCATCAACCGGGAAGGGATACTTCCTATCCCATCCCTGAGGAACGCCAGGAAGCCGACTCGGTTTCTCCCATTCCCTAAGAATCAATGCATCAAAATGACTTTGCGTAGGAAACTCCAAGCGGGGCTTAGAGGACCCGAAAAATTCCCCTTTTTTGAGAGGGGCCGCCTCCGGTGGGGCAATGTCCAAAACCTCCAGGAGATAGGCCAGAACTTTAGAAGTGTCAACACCATCCCCCAGCGCCTGCCCAACACCATTATCACACAACTGCACATCGTCAGATTCTGATTCCTCAAACAACTCCCCCTCCTCTAACGGGGAATAATCTGACCACTCATCCTCATCAAAATCCAAAGCCGGCCATACCGCAGATAAATGTCTCTTCTTGGCATGGGCCTTTTTGCCCACTGCGTCAGAAAGAAATCTCTCAATGCTGGCCAGGCGAGCACAAACAGAGTGCGACTCCCCACTTGTGACGATGTCACTTGGGGTACGGATAAGACGGGGAGGGGTAGGCGATGAAGCGGGCGGTACTGACCCAGAAGCCTGGGAAGCAGACTGCCGCAATATGGCCTTTTGTGCACATGGAATACAAATTAGCACATTCTCCCCCATAGAGGATACCCCACAACCCACACACGGCCGGGATTGTCCTGAAGGAAGCCCAAGCCCAGTATCCTGCGGAGCCTCCATATGGTGATATTTTGGGGTAGTCGCAATGACCCTAGGGAATTAAGCGCAACCCTGGGATGCCCCTTTAAAGTCCCAGTGGGAGGATTTGGAAAAGGTGTAATTTAAAGCTAGGGACCCTAGGATCGGGAGAGAACCCCCTAACATGCAAAACACGGGGAGTCCTCCTGAAAGATACAAATGAAAGGGGTCCCATCAGCCAACACTCATACATTACCTAATACTATAATATATATATCTATATAGATACATCTATATACACAATATGTACAATAAGGACAGCACAGCCCCCTGCGGAGAGGGGTGTTGCCATAACAGGAAGAGAGGTGGCCCGCAGGGCACTCACAAAACAGCGGAGTCCGCAGCAGCAACAGGAACAAGATGGCCACCGGAGCCCAGCACAGCCTTGCCTGGAGGGAGTGAAGAGAAGAAGAGGGGCGGGTCAGCGCAGAACGCACGCTCATTAGGCCACGCCCCCCTCTCGCAAGTCCAGCAACGCGGATCCAGGCCGTGGGCTGAGCCTCAGCAAGGCGCCAAAACGAGGGGGAGGGGCGGGCCGCGGCCGCGCCGAGGGCCCGGCCCCGCCCCCCCCCCCCCCAACACGCAGGGAGAAGCTCCATCTGCTAAACACTGCACAGCATGGTGCAGACCCACGGCAAAGTGACAGTACACCGCAACATGCGCACACACACACACACACACACACACACACACACTGTAAGCTCCCACACAATAAAGAAATGTGAGGGACAAGCCTGCCCCCCCCCAGCTGGAGGGTTAAGGAAGGGACCCGGAAGGTGGGGGATTCGGAACCAGAGTCTGGTGGAAGGATACGGCAGAAGGAACAGGGCATCCCAAACCGGGGTCACCAACCCGGACACCGCCTACCCCTTGCAATGGGGTCTCACGGAGGAGCAATGCTCCTTAAACACCTATAAAGGTGCTGCCTACCCTCACCAGGACCTACAGCCAAGGCTGGGAGGCTCATACGGGACAATGGAATAAGGTCCAGGCAGAAATAGGGGCAAGAATGGCTGGGCGTGAGCCCGGCTTACCTGCAAGGAATAGAAGCCTTCATCTTCTGACTTGCTCGTCGCTCTTGCAGAGAAGGAACTGGGGGATTAGTGGGAGGTCCCAGGTATTTATGGACCGGGAGGAGCTTCTTTTTTGCATTTTTTGTTGCGTTCGCCCTCTACTGGAGACTACCCAGATGTCATGAATGGTGGAAGCGGGGTGTATGACACACTTAGAACAGAGGACTTTCACCCAATCCTAGAAAACCAGTCCTAAAGGAATTTAACCTGTCAATTCAAATGTAGCCCTTCGTCAAGCCTGCAGTGACACTCTCCGACCTCTAGAGCCACTTCTGTATTTGTATTGGCTAAGTGTGAATTTATGAGGCTAAACATGGCATTTAGGCATGGGGGGGGGGGCGCGTAATGGTAAATTAAATAAAGATTTTCACAAAACCACCTTAATTTCCGAAACCACCTTAAATACATTACTTCCTCCTAACAAACAATATTCTGTTATACACATTAATGTAACTTTCATGAGAATAATGGAGTAGAACTGTAATAAATTTATGGGTTACTCAGCTCCAATCCACAGAAAGGCAGATGAAGCAGCTTTGTGTCTGGGCTCATGGTTAGCACTAATGTCAAGCTACATTAACAACTTGTTTATGACTGTACACTAACCGTAAATCAATTAATCCAGACAAGTCTGCTAAAAGCTTCAAGGCTGTCTGCCAGATCTCTGACCTGATGCAACCTCGCCACTTACTCCAGACTGAAAACAAGGCAGCTTTGCTCAACAGCTTCTCTCAGAAAGCAAACAGCTCTTGATATCAGCCCCCGGGTCATTAGCAATGGACCGTGTTTCAAGTTCAAACCCATCAATGTGCTCACAAGGAGCATTTGGCAGTATGAATGTGAGTGTCATTTACAGACAATGGGATTTTACCTGAATTCTTTGCAGTTTGGTATGATGAGATGTTGCAGGGCGCTGCACCAGATGGATAATGCTAATGGTACCCATTACTTGTAACAAACAAGAATTCCGGTCCATTCAAGATTTTAAAGAGCGAAGCGAAGGAAATGAACAAGTATCCAAGTGCTACTTCAATGTCTTATCTACTCACCGATAGAATCTATAGAGATACATCAACAAATGCTGTAGACCTCAAGATTCATTATGTCTGAAATTGTTGTACTTAAGCAGCACATGGAAGACAGCTGTACAGGCTGAGCTTTGGAGAGAGATGGTTCTGATAAATGTAAGCACACCAAGCAATGTACTTTCCAGTAGCCCTACAAGCTTGGTATTAAAGTGGACCAACACCCAGGATTTTGACTATCCTGGGTTTTGGTCCACTTCTGTTTAAAACCCCCCAGAAACCCCCAAACTCACCTCACCACGCTCCCACGGACAAGCGGCGGACAAGGCAGCGCGTCCGCCGCCGCCTCCCGCGCGCCCCTCTGACAGTGCGCGCGCCCGCACCGGCCATTCACAAACGGCCGGCGCGGGCGCGCGCACGGCTAGAGGAGCGCGCGGGAGGCGGCGGCGGCCGCTGCCGATCAGGTGAGTTCTTTTGGGGTTTTGGGGGGGGTCCCTCACTGCGGGACATCTCGATCTCGGATGTCCCGCGGTGAGGGGGGTGATCGGCCCGGGAATCTTATAGATTCCCGGGCCGATCACCCATGGGTGACGGTCCACTTTAAAGAGATATGGCAGGAAAAGGCAATAGTTACACCATTGTGTCGGGCTATGTTTGGCAATGTCCTAAGCTGTTTTGCAGATGGGTGGTCAGGTGAGTATGTCAAGCAGGGTGGGGAAACAGCAATAGCCAAAAAGCATGGGGGTGGGTGTTGTACGCTGCTTCGATCCGGGCTGCCTGGATTGGAGCAGTGGAGGTGAGGGAACCCCCCCCCCCCCTCCAGATGCCGGAGCCTAAACACTATCCGTGCATCAATCAAGCTATCTATTGGGGGCACAAGCTGGACTAGCTCCTCGCTCTTGTATTTTTGGTGCACATCGGCAAGCAGGGGCTAGAGAAGCTGAGGATGAAGTGGATTACCTCATTCCCTGCGCCGCGCCTTCATGGCCAAGCCCGAGTATAAGAGATGATTTCCTCTGGTTAGGAATGCTAAGAAAGTCATTTATTTCAGTTTAACCTTTAGTCTAAGGTGGCTCACTTTTCCCCCTACTTTTAGTTTTGGCCTTTCTAGTCCCTTTTAGCCTCCTACAATTGTTTGCTTTTTTGTTTCTTCTTGTTTGGCCACTGCAGAAAAATGAGGCTGGGTTACAGACAGCAAAAAAGCAGCCCGAGTTTCACTTACCGGTAACAATGTTTCCAGGACTCCTCCATGACGGCCAGGTTCTGCTATGAGTCCTGGAAACTTTGTTAAGGGTAACTAATCACCGTTTTCCAGGCCCTCCATGATATGCTAACAGAACCAACCCATCATGGAAACATCAACTTGGAAATAAAATATTAACCCCCTTTGGAAAAGACATGTGGGGACATCAGAGATAGAGACAGTGCCTACATAGCAGAATATGAAATCACCTCATTGACATAATGTGTACATTTCAGGGATAAACTATGCAGAGGTATTGTATAACACAGCTTTAAAAAGGAAAGTCCAGGATTATGCATTTTCCTCAGCAGGCCAGAATAACCAACTGGCACAGCTTACCTGCAGATGCTCTTGCAGCACCAATCTCTGTCCCCAGGACCCAGAATCTCTGTGAGTTCTGGTCAGGTGTTTATGTAACCAAGGTTAAGACTCATATATGGACTTGGTCTGTGCATGTACAACACACACATCAAACTAGAGCAAGAGTTCCCTACCAGGGGGTATGCATATTACTGGTGGTCCACAAGATCCTAAAGGGTGTTACTTTGCAAGGACCAACTGATCTGCTGCCTTCTATACTTAAAAATGCAAATAAATGGCTTTCAGCACTTGTAAAGCATACCAAAAGCCATTTTCCACTGTGTGTTGGTGCAATTAACAGGGGCCTCCTGATTGGGTGATGCTGCTGTGTGAAATCCCAGGGATTGCCTTAAACTGTACCCACATTGCATGTGCAGGATTCCAGCCAGTCAAAAAGTATTTTGTTACCTATTTCTGAATAAATGGAGTGCTAGGCACCTACACTGAGGACTATCCTCCAGCTGGGCACTTAGATAGGCAGGAAGCATTGGAAGGATGTCGCTGGGGCTCGCACATGTACCTTTTGCCCACTGTAAATTTAAGTTTTACAACAATCCCAGGGGCGGGGGGGGGCACACAGCAAGCAAAAGCAAATTGGGATGCCCCAAGGAATGGAAATCAACCGAATCAAGTTTTGTTTACCCACTGCACATATACAAAGAATTTTAAAAAAGTGATGTAGGGGCACAGGAAGATGCCACGGTGTACATGTCGCTCCACCTCGAGGATGTGAAGAACAGGAACAGACGCAACAACGTGTGGACCTGGGGCCTGCCAGAAGCTACTGCCCCCAGCTACCTCATACCAACCCTGAACGGAGCACTACTGAAATTCTACTTTCACCTCTTTAGAACAACATTGGCAAGAAGGAGAATACTGCGACCATTGTTGGATGTATTAAAGAATAAAGGAATATAATATATGGATAGGGTTACCCCGTCACTAACAGCACATAAAGGAGGCAAGTTAGACACAATAAGGTACCAAGAGGATCTTCCCTTACTCTCAAAGACCTTTGATATACAGCCTAGTTCTACCAAATTGCCTAGCCAATCCTGATGACATCCCTCCCTCTTCAGGTAGAAGGAGCTCTTAGATTTTCTTTCACTGCTCAACTGTGGAAGTCTGTTCCACTTCCCCATTGGAGCCTTTTGCCCTATTGAACCGGAGCATGGGTAAGCTTAATTCTTCATCTGTTATTCGAACTAACCTTGGTTTTAGCTATCTTCTAAAGCTTTTCCCTAATGATATACTAGCAATGCTCTGGGCTCTAAATCAAAAGTGAGGATGGCTCTGAATGCCCTTCTACTCCGAAAGGCTGCCTATGTGATCAAGCACTGCAAGAGACTACTATGAATAGGGCAACAAGAACAGCTCTCTTCTATCTAGAGATCTTACAAACAGCTATAAATGTCATTGATTCTATCATAGATGTCCAACAGGTTAAACACCATCAAACCGCTGACATAGCAAAGACTTTTCAGGACTTTTATCATAAATGATATAACATCAAGTCAGAAACATCTACCTCAACCTCCAGCTGGCTATAAAACAATATCTAGCAGAGTCTGGTATACCCTCTTTGAAGAATGCAGACATGACATGACAAGACATGAGACTTTGGAGTGGCCAATTACAGACGAGGAGCTCTGCGCAGCAGTTTCAAGACACCCCGATGTGGAAATCCCCAGGGCCTAATGGCTATAGCATATCCTACTACAAAAAGTTCCTTGACCTGCTCCCCCCCCCCCCCCCATTTTCTTTTCAATTCACTGTCCTCGGAAGAAGCCAAAAATACAATTCTGTGAGTACTCACCTGTAGAATTGATTTTGTAGTATACAGCACGTCCTGTTTCACAAGTATTCTTTACGTTTGGGATATCCGCCACAAGGTGGTGCAGTGGGCTGCAGAAGAGACTTGTGGCGTCTCCCGGCCCCATAAAAGGACAGGAACCTCCCACAAATTCCCAGTGTTACAAGCAGTAGACAAGAAGCCGGGAGAATAAAAATGAAGGAAACCCAACCAAACATTTGAACAAATCACCATACAGAGGTAACCAAGAAAAATGATAACAAGGGAGGGGTGAAACAGGACGTGCTGTATACTACAAAAATCAATTCTACAGGTGAGTACTCACAGAATTGTATTTTTCCAAGTATACAGCACGTCCTGTTCCAATAATTCCTTACACTTGGGACATCCAAAAGCAGTGTCCGTAATGTAGGGTGGGATCCCCAAGAACAACAGCGGGCAGTTTAAACCACTGCCGCCTGAAGAACTTTGCGGCCAAAAGCAGCATCAGCTGAGGCCCTAACATTAACCTTGCAAAACTTGGAAAAAGTATGAACAGAAGACCAATTGGCGGCCTTACAAACTTGTTCAACAGAAGCCTGCTGCTGAAAGTTCCAAGAGGCATCAATAGCACGAGTGGAATGAGCAGTAAGGCGGAAGGGAGGGTCCTTCCCCTTAGCAGAATAGGCTTGCACCACCGCCTGACAAATCCACTTGCTGATAGTGGACTTAGCCGGAGGCAAAGCCTTCCTAGGACCAGAAGGAAGAACAAAAATAGCATCAGTCTTCCTGAAAGATTCAGTAGCTACCAAGTAAAATTTCAGAACCCTGACCACATCCAAAGAAAGAGTCCTCTCCTTGGAATTAGCAGGATTAGGACACAAGGAAGGCAATACAATGTCCTGATTGAGATGAAAAGCAGACACAACCTTAGGCAAGAAATCTGTTTTAAACCGAACCACCACCTTGTCCTGGTGTCGCTCAAAATAAGGAGGTTTAATGGAGAGCACCGCCAACTCAGAAACATGCCTGACAGAAGTAAGAGCCACCAAAAAGGCTACCTTGAGAGTCAAAATGGCCAAAGCAGCCTCACGGAGAGGCTCAAAAAGACGACCCTGCAGAGCAGATAACACCAGATTCAAATCCCAAACTGGTAACATAGGTTTACGTGGCGGACGCACATGAGAAACCCCCTGGAAAAAAGTCTTAACCAAACGGTGACTGGCAAAAGATCTGAAACATGACCTTTGAGGGTACTAAGTTGAAGGCCCAAATCCAAACCATGTTGCAAGAATTCCAGAATCCTGGGAACAGAAAACACCCGACAGGAAAGAGATTTGGACTCACACCAGGCAATGTAAGCATGCCAGACCCTGTAGTAGATAAAGGACGAGGACTTCGTCCTAGCCCTAATCATGGTAACAACAGAGGCAGGCAAACCCTTTTCCATCAAGATGGAGGTTCCAGCAGCCAAGCCGTCAAAGCCAGCGTTTGTAAATTGGGATGGCACAGCTGCCCCTGAGTGAGCAGATCTGGATCCTTGGGCAGGACGTACTGATCTACTGCCAACTGCACGATGTCTGCGAACCACACCCTTCTTGGCCAACAGGGGGCCACCAGAATGGTTGGCACCCCTTCCTGGGCTACCTTGCGCAGAACCCTGCCCAACAGAGGAAACAAAGGGAACACAGAGGAGCCGAAACCCCTTCCAAGGCATTGCCAGCGCATCCGTGGCAAAGGCCAGAGGATCCCGAGACAGAGAGACAAAGAATGGAAGTTTGTGATTGTGACATGAAGCAAACAGGTTCACATCCGGCAGACCCCAGCGGTGGCACAGAGAGGGACCACTCCCCCAGCCGAGACATCCCCCTGCTCAGGGAGTCTGCCTCCAGGTTCTCCACTCCCGGGATGTAAACTGCCGATATGCAGGGGACATTCTCCTCCGCCCAGGACAGTATCAGGGACACCTCCTTGAGGGCTGACTTGCTCCGAGTCCCCCCTGATGATTGATGTAGGCAACTGCCGTCCGGTTGTCTGAGCGGATCTGAACAGCCCGACCCCGAAGGTGCGGAGTCAACTGGAAAAGAACCAACCTTATCACCCGCAGTTCCAGAATGTTGATGGGAACATGGGCCTCCTGAGGGCCCCACTGGCTCTGGAACTTCAGAGACTTCCAAAAGCCCCCCAACCTGTCAGACTGGCATCTGTGGTGACAGTCTCCCAGCAAGGAGGCAGAAAGGTCCTGCCCACTAGTAGATTCCTTGAGTCCAGCCACCACGAGAGGGACTGACTGACCAGAGGGGACAGAAAAAAGGTCTGATCCAGGGACACAGGGTCCCAATCCCAAACTGACAAGAGGTGCAACTGAAGAGGTCTCATGTGAAACTGAGCATAGGGAACCGCCTCGAAGCATGACACCATCAGGCCCACCAGCTGCATCCCCTGCCGAATGGAGGGATGAGGGTAAGAAATCAGAGACCGTGCCTGCATCTGCAGGCCCTCCACCTTCTGCTGAGGCAGAAAAACTTGACCTGAGATGTAGTCAGAGTCATGCCTAGAAAGGACGTCACCAAGGACGGAGACAGAGAAGACTTGGGGTAGTTGATCACCCAACCGAAGGACTGGAGCGTGGAGACCACGATCTGGGTATCCAGCTCGGCTTGATGGAAGGACTGAGACTGTCGTCCAGATAAGGAAGGATGCGAATGACCTGAGATCTCAACAGAGCCATCACCCCCGCCAGCACCTTAGTGAAGACCCGACGGGCTGAGGTAAGACCGAAAGGTAAGGCCACAAATTGGTAGTGCTGATCCTCCAGAGCGAACCTGAGAAATCTCTGATGACCAGGAAAGATAGGAACATGAAAGTAAGCATCTTTGATGTCCACAGAAGTCATGAAGTCGCCCGGGGGCAAGGCACTGACCACCGAGTCTCCATGCGAAAATGCTTGAACCTGACAAATTTGTTGAGGCGCTTCAAATCCAGTATGGGCCTCAGGGACCCATCCTTTTTGGGAACAGTGAACCGATTGAAATAGAAACCTCTGCCCCTTTCCTGGAAGGGCACCAGGCAAATGAATCCCAAATCCAAAAGGCTTTGGACCGCAAGCCCTGAGCTGACAAGGGATTTTGAACCATCCGGGATCTGATGAATCTTGGGGGCGGCCAGGCTGCAAACTCTTTTGTACCCGGAGGACACCACCTACTGAATCCACCGGTCTGAGACGCACGTCTCCAAACGTGAGCAAAGAGCCGAAACCGTCCCCCCACTCGGATGGGTGAGGGCGCCTCATCATGCCTGACAGGGCTTGGGGGAAGATTTGGAATTGGGACCCCATGAGAGACCAGGGCGACCACGGCCTCTACCCCAGCCCCAGGGGTCTCTACGTGCCCCCGCAAATGGTGCACCCCGACCGGACCTGGGGAGCACGGAAAGAGGGGAGGCACCAGAAGAACCAGCCCCCCGAAAGGGCCGCGGCTGCCTCCTGCGTTGAGGCAGCCTACCATGCTTGGCAAACCGATCCAGACGCTCCCCAAAGAGGCGTAGTCCAGTAAAGGGGAAGCCAGTGAGAGCCTTCTTAGCAGCATTATCAGCCGCCCACTGATGCAGCCAAACAGAGCGGCGTATAGCCACCAAAAGGGCAGAAGTCCTACCACACATCCTGAGCGCATCATCCTTAGCAGAAAGAATAAATGCCACAAATTCATAGTAAAGCAGGAGGGATCTATACTCCTCCCCCCTATTGGCATCCGAGGCACTATCCAGAAGGCATTTGAGTAACCCTTTAAGAGCAAGAGCCGTGATGGCAGAAGCGCACACAGGGCGCAGCGCAGTCCCTGCACAAGCAAACGCGTGACAGGCCAGCAGATCAACACACCGGTCCTCACCATGCCTCAGAGTAGAAGTGTCAGGGGAATGCATGACCGAGGTATTGGACAACCCGAGCACGGGAGCATCCACCTCGGGGGGACACGACCAGCGCTTAACCACATCAGCAGGAAATGGATACAGTCAGGGCCAGAAATATTTGGACAGTGACACAAGTTTTGTTATTTTAGCTGTTTACAAAAACATGTTCAGAAATACAATTATATATATAATATGGGCTGAAAGTGCACACTCCCAGCTGCAATATGAGAGTTTCCACATCCAAATCGGAGAAAGGGTTTAGGAATCATAGCTCTGTAATGCATAGCCTCCTCTTTTTCAAGGGACCAAAAGTAATTGGACAATGGACTCTAAGGGCTGCAATTAACTCTGAAGGCATCTCCCTCGTTAACCTGTAATCAATGAAGTAGTTAAAAGGTCTGGGGTTGATTCCAGGTGTGTGGTTTTGCATTTGGAAGCTGTTGCTGTGACCAGACAACATGCGGTCAAAGGAACTCTCAATTGAGGTGAAGCAGAACATCCTGAGGCTGAAAAAAAAGAAAAAATCCATCAGAGAGATAGCAGACATGCTTGGATTAGCAAAATCAACAGTCGGGTACATTCTGAGAAAAAAGGAATTGACTGGTGAGCTTGGGAACTCAAAAAGGGCTGGGCGTCCACGGAAGACAACAGTGGTGGATGATCGCCGCATACTTTCTTTGGTGAAGAAGAACCCGTTCACAACATTAACTGAAGTCCAGAACACTCTCAGGGAAGTAGGTGTATCTGTCTCTAAGTCAACAGTAAAGAGAAGACTCCATGAAAGTAAATACAAAGGGTTCACATCTAGATGCAAACCATTCATCAATTCCAAAAATAGACAGGCCAGAGTTAAATTTGCCCAAAAACACCTCAACAAGCCAGCTCAGTTCTGGAAAAGTATTTTATGGACAGATGAGACAAAGATCAACCTGTACCAGAATGATGGGAAGAAAAAAGTTTGGAGAAGAAAGGGAACGGCACATGATCCAAGGCACACCACATCCTCTGTAAAACATGGTGGAGGCAACGTGATGGCATGGGCATGCATGGCTTTCAATGGCACTGGGTCACTTGTGTTTATTGATGACATAACAGCAGACAAGAGTAGCCGGATGAATTCTGAAGTGTACCGGGATATACTTTCAGCCCAGATTCAGCCAAATGCTGCAAAGTTGATCGGACGGCGCTTCATAGTACAGATGGACAATGACCCCAAGCATACAGCCAAAGCTACCCAGGAGTTCATGAGTGCAAAAAAGTGGAACATTCTGCAATGGCCAAGTCAATCACCAGATCTTAACCCAATTGAGCATGCATTTCACTTGCTCAAATCCAGACTTAAGACGGAAAGACCCACAAACAAGCAAGACCTGAAGGCTGCGGCTGGAAAGGCCTGGCAAAGCATTAAGAAGGAGGAAACCCAGCGTTTGGTGATGTCCATGGGTTCCAGACTTAAGGCAGTGATTGCCTCCAAAGGATTTGCAACAAAATATTGAGAAAATAAATATTTTGTTTGGGTTATGTTTATTTGTCCAATTACTTTTGAGCTCCTAAAATGTGGAGTGTTTGTAAAGAAATGTGTACAATTCCTACATTTTCTATCAGGTATTTTTGTTCAACCCTTCAAATTAAACGTTACAATCTGCACTTGAATTCTGTTGTAGAGGTTTCATTTCAAATCCAATGCGGTGGCATGCAGAGCCCAACTTGCGAAAATTGTGTCACTGTCCAAATATTTCTGGCCCTGACTGTACCTCCTGTCCCAACTCTTAGGCACCGCGGGCAATCTGCTAGGACGTTCCCACTCCTTGAGCACCAAATAATTGAAGTGGATCTGCTCAGGGAACTCCAAGCTTTGTTTAACAGAGTGAAAAAGCTCACCAATCAGAGAAAAGTTCTCCCTCTTCTAGGGGGTACAGGCCAGGTAAAGAAGACTATCCCTCATCCTCCTCAGGAAATAGGGAAACAGCGGGAGCTAAATGTTGCTTCTTGCCGGAAGCCTTACGGGGGACCGGCCCAGCCATATGCCTTTCCAGGCTGGCCACCCGCAAGGCCAAGTCATAGTTTGATTCCACACTAGCATGCCCCTCACTAGGAGTCAAATGCAGGCGCGGAGGGTTAGGCGATGTAGAAGGGGGCGCAGAGCTGGGCAGTGTAGCAGGCAACCCAGACTGCAGCGCAAGTACCTTCTGGGCGCAGGGCACACATACCCTGACACCATCACTCACAGGGGATACCCCACACGCGGCACACAGCTGGGCTTGTCCCGAAGGAACCCCAAGCACATTATCCCCGGAAGCCTCTTAAGGCTAACAAGAGCCACCCAGGATGCCCCAAAACCCGCTAGGGAAGGTGGGAGATGCAAAGGGCAAGAGGGCCGGGAGAAACCACAGTCATGTTAATCCCGCCTGAAAGGCATAAGAAAACCACACATAACATCCCCATAATGTGGTGACAAGAGCACAACACAACCCCGAAGGGGTTGAGAAGCCGATCGCACAGTCAGGCAGGCCAGCAGCGCGCAGCAGTACCGCAGGTCAGGAGAAAACAAACTCCAACCAGAATGGCGTCCGCAAGGACCTTGAGGGGCGGGCCGAGGAGGTATGACATAAAAAGCGTAATCCGCGTGACCCCCCCCCCCGAAGAGTGCGAATCGTGCTCCACGTGACCTCCCAGTGCCAATGACATTGCAGCAACACATGAAGCGAATGTCGCCGCCAGCTGTGGAGCGCCATACAACGGCGCAGCGGCAAGCGCGGACAATACAGTAAAAAATAGACAAAATACAATGTGCAACCACACCGCCTACAGCAGCCCCCCCCCCCCCCCCGGCGAGCCAGGGAGAGAGAGAGCCAGGGAAAGAGCAGCGGTAGGACAGTGGAGGGGGGGGCAGGGAAAAGCCCCCAATAAGGCAGGAAGGGGCATCCCACAAGGCTCACCATAAGCCTGAACCGCCTACCCTTGTAGGTACAGGGATTGCGGTTGGAGCAGCGCTCCTTTAGCACCTGACCCTGGTGCTGTCCTACCTTCACCCGAACCAGGCAGCCGGGGCTGGGAGTCAGTGGGTCCTGAATGGGTGGGAATAGTCCTGCAGGGCCGCAGGCTGGTATGCCCCGCTCGCCTGCGTAATATAGAGAGCCATCTTCTAGCTTCGCAGTCCAGACTGCAGAAGGAAACTGGGAATTTGTGGGAGGTTCCTGTCCTTTTATGGGGCCGGGAGACGCCACAAGTCTCTCCTGCAGTCCAGTGCGCCACCTTGTGGCGGATATCCCAAGCGTAAAGAATACTTGTGAAACAGGACGTGCTGTATACTTGGAAAAACTACCATTTCCAGTAACTAACAGCCCATGTCACCATAGGCCAGGAAAGGAACCCTTCTCTTGTAGCAGTTATAGATCTATCTCACATTTAAATGTTGACTAAAAACTTTTCTCCAAGACATTAGCAAACAGGTTGCACACCTGCTGCCAGCATTGGTGGACAGCGATCAGTCGTGCTTCATCTTCATCCCATCTGGAGAAGCAAGGGATGACAAAAGAGTTCTTAGCCTTATCCACAGGGTTAATAACTCCCTGGCGGTCCTGTTGCCCACTGACACCGGGAACACCTTTCTAATGGGCAGATCCAGCTATAACCCATCTACGAACTAAAATAACTAGTAATGTGAAAAGCTACTACTCCCTCTACTCAACAAAAATACAATTCTGTGATTACTCACCTGTAGAATTGGTATTATACGTATACAGCACGTCCTGCTCCAGAGATAATTCCTTACGTTTGGGTTATACATCCACAAGATGGCGCTGGACTGCAGAGACAGCAAAAAAGTGGCTCCTCCTGGCCCCTTATATTCCAGAGACCTCCCACAAATTCCCCAGTATTGACAAGCAGTTAGCAAGAGGCCGGGAGAATAACAACCATAATCAAACAATTTTAACCATGATAACGACCACCATACAGAGGCACTAAGAATAATGATAACAAGGGCAGGGTGGAGCAGGACGTGCTGTATACGTATAATACCAATTCTACGGGTGGGTACTCACAGAATTGTATTATTCTAAGTATACAGCACGTCCTGCTCCAGAGATAATTCCTTACGTTTGGCACATCCAATAGCAGTGTCCGTAAGGTAGGGTGGGATCCCCAAAAGCAACAACATGCAGATTAAACCACTGCCGCCTGCAGAACTTTGCGGCCAAAAGCAGCATCAGCTGAGGCCCTAACATCAACCTTGTAAAAATTAGAAAAAGTATGAACAGAAGACCAAGTAGCGGCCTTGCAAACTTGTTCAACAGAAGCCTGGTGCTGAAAAGCCCAAGAGGCACCAATAGCACGAGTGGAATGAGCAGTAAGGCGGAAGGGAGGATCCTTCTCTTTAGCAGGGTAGGCCTCAATCACAGCCTGACAGATCCACTTGTTGATGGTAGACTTAGCTGGAGCCAGACCCTTCTTAGGACCAGAAGGGACCACAAAAAGAGCATCAGTCTTCCTGAAGGGCTCAGTAGCCACCAAATAGAACTTCAGGTTCATGACCACATCCAAGGAATGTAGAGCCCTACTCCTTAGAACAATGTACTGATTGAGATGAAAAGCAGACACAACTTTAGGCAGAAAATCTGGTTTAAAGCGAAACACCACCCTGTCCTGGTGTCTCTCAAAATAAGGGGGCTTGATGGAAAGCGCCGCCAACTCAGAAACAGGCCTAACAGAAGTGATAGCCACCAAAAAGACTACCTAAAGCGTAAGAATGGACAAAGCAACCTCATGCACAGGCTCAAAAGGAGACCCCTGCAAGGCAGATAGGACCAAGTTCAAGTCCCAGACTGGTAACATAGGGTTACGTGGGGGACGCACATGAGTAACCCCCTGGAAAAAAGTCTTGACCAGATGATGCTGAGCAAAAGATCTCAGAAAGAAAACAGCCAAGGCAGACACGACCTTTCAGAGTGCCAAGTTGAAGCCCCAGATCCAAACCATGTTGGAGAAATTCCAGAATCCTAGGAATAGAAAACACACAGCAGGGAAGAGATTTAGCCTCACACCAGTCAATGTAGGCACCCCAAACCCTATAGTAGATGGAAGAAGAGGACCTTTTCCTAGCCCTGATCATGGTGTTCACAACAGAGGCAGGCAGCCCCTTTTCCATTAAAGTGGACCGTCACTCAGGGGTGATCGGCCCGGGAATCTATAAGATTCCCGGGCCGATCACCTCCCTCCCCGCGGGACATCCGAGATCGGCCGTCTGTGAATGGCCGGCGTGGGCGCGTCAAGAGTGACGCGCGGGAGGCGGCGGCGGAGGAGCCGCTTGTCCGTCAACGCTGGGAGAGGTGAGTTTTTCGGGGGGTTCGGGGGGGTTTCACACAGCGGGGCACCCCGATCGGGGGTGCCCCACCGAAGTGGACCAAGACCCAGGATAGTCAAAATCCTGGGTGTTGGTCCACTTTAAGATGAAGGTTTCAGCAGCCAGGCCGTTAAAGCCAGCGTTTGTAAGTTGAGGTAGCGTAGCCGGTCTGGAACATTGGGCAGGGCGTACTGATCTACCGCCAGCTGCACGATGTCTGCGAACCGCACTCTTCTTGGCCAACGGGGGGCGACCAGGATTGCTGGCACCCCTTCCTGAGCTATCTTTCGCAGAACCCTGCCCAGAACCCATGCCCACTGCCAGGGCATTGTCAGAGCATCCATGGCTAAGGCCAGAGGGTCCCGGGACAGAGACACAAAGACTGGAAGCTTGTGATTGTGACGGGACGCAAACAGATCCACATCTGGCTGACCCCAAGGGTGACAGAGAGAGCGAAACACCCTGTTGCTGAGGGACTATTCCCCCAGGCGAGAAGTCCCCCTGCTCAGAGAGTCTGCCTCCAGATTCTCCACCCCCGGGATGTACACAGCTGAGATGCAGGGAACATTGTCCTTTGCCCAGGACAGGATCAGAGACACTTCCCTGTGGGCCCCCTTGCTCCGGGTCCTTCCCTGATGACTGATGTAGGCAAGCGCTGTCTGGTTGTCCAAAGCATACCTGAACCCGAAGGTGCGGGGTCAAGCGGGCTAGAACCAACCTGATCACCCTCAGTTCCAGAATGTTGATAGGAGTGTGGGCCTCCTGAGGGCCCCACTGCCCCTGGAATGTTAGGGATCTCCAGAAGCCCCCCCAACCTGTCAGACTGGCATCCGTGGTGACTGTCTCCCAGCAAGGATCTGCTCACCAACAGGTTCCTTGAGTCCAGCCACCACGAGAGGGACCACCTGGCTAGGGGGGACAGAACCAAAACCTGATCCAGGGACACAGGGTCCCTGTCCCATACAGACAAGAGGTGGAGTTGAAGAGGTCTCATGTGAAACTGAGCATAACGAACCGCCTAGCAACGGGACACCATCAGGCCCACCAGCTGCATTCCCTGCCTGGTGGAAGGATGAGGGCAGGACAGAAGGAGCTGAGCTTGCAGACTGTCCACCTTCTGCTGAGGAAGAAAGATCCTGGCCCGAGCTGTATCCAGATTCATGCCCAGAAATGGCTTCACCAAAGAGGGAGACAGGGAAGATTTGGAATGGCTTATCACCCAACCGAATGACTCCAGTGTGGTCACCACACGCTGAGTATCCAGCTCTGCCTGTTGGAAATAGGGAAGAATGTGAATGCCCTGAGCTCTCAGCAGAGCCATAATGCCCGCCAGCACCTTGGTGAATACCCTGGGAGCCGAAGTGAGACCGAAGGGCAATGCCACGAACTGGTAATGCTGATCCTCCAGAGCGAACCTGAAGAATCTCTGATAACCTGGAAAGACTGGAATATGGAGGTAAGCATCCTTGATGTCCACAGAGGTCATGAAGTTCCCTGGGTGTAGCGAACTTACAGCCGAGTCTCCATGCGAAAACGCCTGGAGCTGACAAACTTGTTGAGAAGCTTTAAGTCCATGATGGGTCTGACAGACCCATCTATTTTGGGAATGGTGAAAAGGTTGGAATAATAGCCCTTGCCCCTTTCCCTTAAGAGCACTTGGCAGATGACCCCCAGCTCCAGTAGATTCTGCACAGCAAGCAACAGGCCCTGAGCTGACAGGGGGTCTTGAGGCATCTGGGATCTGATGAATCTTGGGGGCGGCCAGGCTGCAAACTCTATCTTGTAACCGGAGGACACTACCTCCTGAATCCACCGTTCTGAGACATGACGCCTCCAGACGTGAGCAAAGAGCCGAAGCCGCCCCCCCATCCAGATGGGTGAGGGCGCCCCTTCATGCCTGAGGGGGCTTGGGGGAAGACTTAAAACTTGGAACCCCAGGAGGGGCCAGGGCGGCAAAGCCCTCTGCCCCTGCCCCAGAAATCTCCCCGGGCCCCTGCGAATGACGCTCCCCTTCCCATTCTTGACCCACGGTAGGAGGGAAGAAAGGAGCCAGAACCCCGAAAGGGCCGAGACTGTCTCTTGCGCAGCCAAACTGAGCGGCGTATAGCCACCGCCAAGGCAGAAGCCCTGCCACACATTCTAATGGTATCATCCAAGGCAGAGAGGACATATGCAACAAATTCCTCACAACACAGAAGGGCTCTATAATCTTCACTAGCTGCATCATCAGGAGCCCCATCTAAAATACTCTTGAGCAGAGTCCTAATAGCCACAGCTGTAATGGCAGAGGCACAAACCGGACGCAGAGCGGACCCCACACAGGCAAAGGCATGGGAAGCCAGCTGATCAATGCGCCGGTCCTCACCATCCCTCAGTGTAGTAGAGTCAGGGGAATGCATGACAGAAGTGTTGGACAACCCCAGAATTGGTGCATCCACTTCAGGAGGGGACGACCAACGCTTAACCACTTCAGCAGGAAAGGGATACCTCTTATCCCAACTCTTTGAGACCCCAGGGAGCCTGCTCGGTCGCTGCCACTCTTTGAGCACAAGATTATTAAAGTGAGTTTGCTCAGGAAACTCCAAACGTGGCTTAGCAGTGTGAAACAACTCCCCCTGCTGCCGAGGAGCCGCGGCAGGAGGCGCCCGCAGATACCTCGAGGGGCGGGCCGCGGAGACAGTGATGCGGAACGCGCCATCCTCAAGGCCTGCCCCCCCCAAGAGCGCGAAGGCGCCCACGTGACCATGTCAGCCAATGATGGCGCAGCAGCGCCTGAGGTAAAGTCGCCGCCAACCGTGGAGCATCGTACAAGCATTTTTAAAAGAGCAACCAGTGCAACCAACACACGCGGCAACACAAAGCCAAAGCATACCACGGAATACAATCCCAAGGAGTGAACAATACACATACACCCCCCCCCCGGAGAAATACCAGGGAGAGCGAGGGAGGGCAGCGGCCACCTAACGGGAGCCCACCGATGGACAGGGGGCGAGGGGCGATATCGCAGGAGGGGCATCCCATAATGCTCACCATGGGCCTATACCGCCTACCCTTTGGTGCGGGGATTGCGGTCGGAGCAGCGCTCCTTATGCACCTGACAGCGGTGCTGCCTACCGTCACCCGACCAGTGCAGCCAAAGCTGGGAGGCAGAAAAAAAATACCATTTTGAGAATACTCACCTGTAAAATGGGTATTATAAGTATGTCACACACCCCGCTTCAAGACATTCATTACATGTGGGTATACTGACCTATAGATGGCGATCTTGCAGAGATGTCAATAAAAAAAGGTAAGACCCTCCCGGCCCATAAATACCTGGGACCTCCCACTCATTCCCCAGTATAAAGATAGCAGTAAGATAAAGGGACCAGGAAAGCCAATTAAAACTAACAAAGGGTTCACCATATAAAGGATCCAGAATACAAAAGGGCAGGGTGAAGCGGGGTGTGTGACATATAATAATAACTTATAATACCCATTTTACAGGTGAGTATTCACAAAATGGTATTATTCTAAGTATGTCACACACCCCGCTTCAAGACATTCATTACATGTGGGACATCCAATAGCAGTGTCCATAAAGGGCGGGGATCCAAAAAAACAAGGCACAAACTTAAACCACTGCAGCTTGCAGAACTTTGCGGCCAAAAACAGCATCCGCTGAGGCCCGCACATGAACCTTGTAAAACTTGGAAAAGGTGTGAACCGAAGACCAAGTAGCAGCCTTACAAACCTGCTCAACAGAAGCCTGGTGCTGGAAGGCCCAGGACGCCCCAACAGCACGAGTAGAATGAGCAGTAACACGAAAAGGGGGAATCTTCCCCTTAGCCGAATAGGCCCCAACAATGGCCTGGCGAATCCATTTACTAATGGAAGACTTGGCGGGAGCCAAACCCTTCCTAGGCCCAGAGGGCACCACAAAAAGAGCGTCAGTCCTACGAAAAGGGGAAGTAGCCACCAAATAGTACTTCACACAGCGAACCACAGCCAAAGAATGCAAAACCCTCTCCTTGTCATTGCTAGGCTTAGGACACAAGGAGGGTAGAACAATATCCTGATTAAGATGAAAAGCAGAGACCACCTTAGGAAGGAAATCTGGCTTGAAGCGGAAAACAACCTTGTCCTGATGCCTCTCAAAGTAAGGGGCCTTAATGGACAAGGCCGCCAACTCCGAAACACGCCGAACAGAAGTGATGGCAACCAGAAAAACAACCTGAGTAAGCGCAGAAAGCGCAATATCCTGCAAAGGTTCAAAAGGAGGACCCTGCAAGGCAGAAAGAACCAAGTTCAAATCCTAGGAGGCCGCACATGCGTAACCCCCTGGAAAAAGGTCTTAACCAGAGGATGAAGAGCAAAAGACCTTTGAAAGAGAACCGCCAGGGCAGAAACATGCCCTTTTAGCGTACTAAGCTGCAAACCTAGGTCCAGACCATGTTGCAGAAATTCCAAGACCCTAGGGATAGAAAACGCAAGGCAAAGCCCTGACCTCACACCAATCAATATAAGACCTCCAAATCCTATAGTAGATGGCAGAGGAAGGTTTCTTTCTAGCCCTAGCCAGAGTCTGAATGACAGCATCAGAAAGACCTTCCTCCTTCAAGATGGAGGTTTCAGCAGCCACGCCGTCAAAACCAGCGTTGGTAAACTGGGGTAGAGCAGTGGACCCTGAGTGAGTAGATCTGGCAGAAGGGGCAGAACTAACTGATCCTCTGCCAACCTTACCACGTCTGCGAACCAAACCTGTCTTGGCCACCTTGGAGCCACCAGGATTGCTGACGCGCCCTCTAGGGCCAGCTTGCGCACCACTTTGCCCACCATGGGAAACGGAGGGAACAGGTATAGAAACCCTAGATCCCTCCAGTTCAGAGACATGGCATCCGCTGCCAGAGCCAGCGAATCCCGCAAGAGAGACACAAATGCCGGAAGCTTGTGATTGTGACGAGAGGCAAAGAGGTCCCCCTCCGGAGTCCCCCACCGGTGGCAAAGCAACCGAAACACCTTGGGGCAGAGCGACCATTCCCCCTGGCGAGATGACCCCCTGCTCAGGGAGCCCGCCTCCGTGTTTTCCACTCCCGGAATGTACACTGCCGAGATGCATGGGACATTGCCCTCTGCCCAATCCAGGATCAAAGACACTTCCCTGAGGGCACGCCTGCTGCGAGTCCCTCCCTGGTGATTGATGTAGGCGACCGACCGAACTTGAACCGGTAGTCCCTGTAACTGATGAGTCAAGTGAGCCAGAACCAACCTGATGGCTCTCAGCTCCAGAACATTGATGGGATCGTGAACCTCCTGAGGCCCCCACAGTCCCTGAAACTGAAGATCCTTCCAAAATCTCCCCCAACCTGACAGGCTGGCATCCGTGGTGACTGTCTCCCAACGAGGGGTCAGAAAAGACCTGCCCCTCGTCAGATTGCTTGGCTTCAGCCACCACCAAAGGGAACGCCGCACCCGAGGGGACATCAGAAAGGACTGATCCAATGACAGCGGGGACCCGTCCCAGGCCGCCAAGAGATGGAGCTGGAGCGTCTTCGTGTGAAACTGGGCAAAGGGAACCGCCTCGAACGATGCCACCATCAATCCCACCAGTCGCATCCCTAGCCGGATGGACGGGCAGGGGATGGATAGGAGACGCTGAGTCAATTCCTGAATCAGAAGAACCTTGGGTCGGGGGAGGAACACGCTGGCCCGAGAAGTATCCAGAGACATTCCCAGGAACTCCACCACCCTGGAGGGAGTGAGGCAGGACTTGGGATAGTTGATCACCCAACCGAAACTCTCCAGAGTGGACACCACAGTCCTGGTATCCAGCTGCGCCTGACTGAGGGAAGACGCCATGATGAGAAGATCGTCCAGATAGGGCACGATGCGGATACCCCTGGCTGAGGATGGCCATTACTCCTGCCAACACCTTGGTAAAAACCCTTGGAGCCGAGGTAAGGCCAAATGGAAGTGCCACAAACTGAAAATGTTGATTTCCCACGACAAACCTGAGGAATCTCTGGTGTGCCGGAAATATTGGAATAAGCAGGTAAGCATCCTTGATGTCTATGGATGTCATGAAGTCCCCCTGACGAAGTGAATGGATGGCTGAGCGCAGAGTTTCCATACGGAACTTCCGGGGACGGACGAACCTGTTGAGCAACTTCAGATCCAGAATAGGACGAACGGATCCGTCCTTCTTGGGCACCATGAACAAATCGGAATAGAAGCCCAGGCCCCGGTCTGAGGGGGGCACCGGACAGATGACAGCCATGTCCAAGAGACTTGCTACTGCCGCCCGAAGCCCCTGGGCGGCCAGAGGATCTGGCAGCACCCGAGACCTGAAGAATCTGGGAGGGGGCCGGAATTCGAACTCCAGCTTGTAACCGGAAGACACCACTTCCTGAATCCACCTGTCCGAGACCTCTTGGACCCAGACCCGGGAGAAGAGTTTCAGCCGTCCCCCCACCCGCAGGGGTGAGGGCGCCCCCTCATTGCTGAGCCGTCTTGGCTGCGGCTCTAGGTTTGGAGCCCCAACTGTGTCCTGGACGGGCCCGACCCCTGCTCCTAGGCCAGGAATCACCTCTGGACGAAGGGAAGGCTGAACCCCTGCCAACTCTAGCCCCACGAAAGGACTGAGAGAAGGAAGCCGCCCCCCGAAAGGGGCGACGCTGCTTCTTACGCTGAGGTAACTTACCTCCCTTTGCCACCGAATCCAATTTTTCTCCAAAGAGCCGCAACCCCACAAAGGGAAGGGCTGTAAGCAACTTTTTGGACACAAAATCCGCCGCCCACTGGCGTAACCAAACCGACCGCCGGATAGCCACAAGCAAGGCCGAAGCTCTGCTACACATCACCAATGTGTCATCCAAGGCGGACAGCACAAAGGACAAAAATAACTCACAGCGCTTAAGGTCGGCAAACTCCTCACTAGCCGGGTCAAGCCCGGAAGAGGTCAACAGTCCTCTAACAACCAACCTGGCAGCTACCAATAAAAGCGCTGAAGCACAAACCGGCCGCAAGGCCGACCCAACACTGGCAAAACCATGACAAGCCATCTGGTCAATGCGTTTATCCTCACCATCCTTGAGAGGTGCACTCTGGAGAATGCAGGATTGAGGAACTGGACAACCCCAAAACAGGAGCATCCACCTCGGGGGGGGGGGGGGGGGATGGGGCTTATGACCAGTGCTTCACAGCGTCCGCCGGAAAGGGATATTTTTTGTCCCAACCCGGAGGGACACCCGGAAGCCGAGTCGGTCTCTCCCATTCCTTGAGAATGATACCATCAAAATGCTTTTGATAAGGAAATTCCAAGCGCGGCTTGTTCGCCTCAAAGAACTCCCCCTTCAGCGGAGGAGCTGCCTCGGGGGGAGAAATAGCCAGGACCTCAAACATATGAGCCAGGACCCTAGAGGAATCCAAGGAATCCCCCTGGCCCTGCTCGGTATCAGCGCCCACAAACTGCTGGTCATCTGAGCCATCAGACTCCTCATACAGCTCCCCTTCCTCACGCGGGGAACAATCAGACCAATCCAGGGAGTCAAACTCCTCCATATCAAGGGCCTGCGTGGCTGTATACAAATGTTTTCGCTTTTAGCAACGGCACTGGAAAACAATTTTTCAATATTGGCCAATCTGGCACACACCTCAGATTGCGACTCCCCGCCATTGACCACATCACATGGGGTACGTGTCAAGCGAGGGGGAGACGGAGAGGAGACTGGCGGAGCAGAACCAGACGCCTGAGATCCGGTCTGCCGCGTAATAGACCGTTGCGCACAGGGTACACAAAGAAATACATCATCCCCCAAAAGGGATACCCCACACCCCAAACACAGCCTGGATTGCCCCCAGGGGGGCACAAGCCCAGTATCCGGGGAGGCCTCCATATGGTGATTTTTTTTTTAATATATATCTGTGTACAGTGCTCCGAGGGAATTACGCAGTAATGCAACCCGGGATGCCTCTTTAAGTCCCGAGTGGGAGGAATTTTAAGCCAACTAAATTTTACCAGAGACCCCAGGACCGGGAGAACCCCCTTTAATAGAATCAATGGTCCACCTGGAACACACAAACAAAACACACAATCAGACCATGCTATCAAATGTCCTTAAAGAGTTAATAACAGAGCATCTGATGGGCCACAGGCCACTCACCTGACCTTCACCACACCGGAGTCCCGCACGCCAGGCAGAAGGGGAAGTGGAAGACGCGTAGGGTGCAGTAGGAAGAGGGAGGGAGGGCGGGCCGGCCCCGCCTCTCCCAGCCAGAAGCCGGGACCTGAAAACGCGAGCGCCCGCCCCCGCCCTGAGGAGAAGAAGCACCTCATGGGCGTCTACAGCCGCCATTGCCACACGCCGGAGGCCGGCGCCTCGGGACCGCCGGCGCCAGTCTGTGAAGTCAAACATGCTCAGTAAAGCACCTCACACACACACAAAAATAGATGAATCCATAAAGGACCCCCCCCCCCCCCAAGGGTATCCGGGAGAGGGGGAATCCATGCTAGGGTAGGGCCAAGGGACGGGGCATCCCAAACCGGGGTCACCAACCCGGTTAGCCGCCTACCCCTTGTTATGGGGTCTCACGGCTCCTTAGCACCTAGGGTGCCATCTACCCTTGCCCAGACCAGCAGCCTAGGCTGGGAGGCAAGTAACGTAAATAAAGGGATCCGGGCAGGAATAGAAAAATAGAGGGCCGGGAGTCATCCCGGCTACCTGCAAGGAGGAGACATCCATCTTTTGACTTGCTCGCCTCTGCAGAGATGAAAGACTGGGGAATGAGTGGGAGGTCCCAGGTATTTATGGGCCGGGAGGGTCTTACCTTTTTTTATTGACATCTCTGCAAGATCGCCATCTACAGGTCAGTATACCCACATGTAATGAATGTCTTGAAGGGGGGTGTGTGACATACTTAGAATAAGAGGAACGGGTGGGAATAGTCCTACAGGGCTGCAGGCTAATAGCCCCGCTAACCTGCGAGTAGAGAGAGCCATCTTCTTGCCTTCGCAGCGCCGACTGCAGAGAAGAACTGGGGAATTTGTGGGAGGTCCCTGGAATATAAGGGGCCGGGAGGAGCCACTTTTTTGCTGTCTCTGCAGTCCAGCGCCATCTTGTGGATGTATAACCCAAACGTAAGGAATTATCTCTGGAGCAGGAAGTGCAGTATACGAAGAACCTTGTGAACTGGGACCTCCCTAACTTTTCTTGGCTACGGAGAGTTAGCATTATTAAAAGTCTATCCCGCCTAAGCTTCTTTCTCTCTTTCAGACCTTGCCCATTAATGTACCCCAAGCATGTCGCTTGTCCTAATTTGCTTCTGTACTGGCGAGCTGCTCACCTACAGCGTATAATTGACTGGCAGCACAGCGCCAATAGGAAAAATTAGGCTGCTCTCAAAGATAGCTTTTCCCATACTCCCTTGAAAGAAATATCCTGGGCACTAAAATCTTCTCTGCCCACTCTTAAAAACAAACAAGACAAACTCACACTGGCCTTCCCCTTTGATACCTCTAATAGGCAACCTGAACCTACCTGCTAAAATGCACCCGAGGGCTGTGAGAACTTGGGGTTGAGATGTACAAAAATGCAGGGACAGGCTTAGCCATCAGAAATGGGTGAAGCTGAGACGTATGGGTGGATAAACACATTGATTCCTGGCAATTCCTCACCTTCCAAGACTTTTAATTAAAAAAAATGGGTCTAGACAAGCATACGCTATTCTATCAGAGGCTGATCAGGGTAAACCATCTTACTGTCATAACTGGGAATCCGATCTAGGGATAACTTTCACTTCTAAGTAATGGGAACAGATATTCAAAATCAACCATAAGATCTCAATCTTGTCTAAGATACAAGAAACTAATTACTCACTAGGTGGTATTATACACCCCCCTGCCCCCCCCCCCCACATGTTGAAGATGTTGGGCCAATGAGGAGACTTTTTCCTTCACATATTCTTGAACTACCTCAAAATCATTCACTTCTGGGTATCCTTCTTTGAAATCATAATGACAATTACTCATTCTACAGTAGACTTGGGCCTAGCCCTCTTCCTACTACATTTTTGTAAGAGTAACATCCATAAATAAAGCAAATCACTCCCGGGCAATCTAATTAATGCAGCAAAACTTCTGATACCCCGTAATTGGAAATCAGAAATGAAACAGGAATTTAAAAAAAAACTCAGATATTGATGTGTTTTGGGTCCCATCACCTTATTCAATTTGTTCCATGGAACCTATAAATAAAGAATTAAAAAAAGGAATGGAATGAAGACAGCAAATTAACTTTTGCTTGTGCATGCAGGTCAGCTTTGAAATGGCACTTACCATTATTTGTATTTTCCAATTTGCAATTGAATAGGTGCCAAATGTAAAGGCTGAACTGCACTGGCGTCAAGAAAATGTTAAAGTGGACCAAAACCCACCGCAATCAGCCCGGGCATCTCTAAGATTCCTGAGCCAATCAATTCCCTCCTCCCGCTGTGTGAAACCCCCCAGGTCCCCCCATACACTTACCTTGTTTCCCGGGTGGCCAGAGCACGTGCGAGCTGCGGCAGCATCCCCACTGTCCCCCTAGCAGGGCGCGTGCCCGCGCCAGCCATTTGTGAATTTCCGGTGCAGGCACGCTCCCTGCTAGACGGTAGCAGGGGATGCGGCCGTCAGCGTGCTCAGAGCCGCTGTCCTTAGACGAAGGCTTAGACAACGTGATGACAGCGGCTCAGAGCGCTGATCGGACGAGTGGCCGCTCATGAGCCGTAGGCCTGGGGAGATCTGGGGTGTTTCACACAGTGGGGCACCCCAGATCGGGGGACCCCGGGGAAAAGGACCAAAACCCCAAATCCTGGGTTTTGGTCCACTTTAACGCAAAAGTACTAAGTCAAGCAGCATGTCTCCTTAGTTTACCTTACTGACCTACCTAATAATGACAGCAGTATGCCCACAACCCCCGTCCCAGCTCCAAGCTCAATGATCTTCTTCCCCTTGAAATCCAGCTGCTGTGCTTCAAAGTAAGAACACAAATACAGAGCCTGCAAAGAAAAAACAGGACGTTGGTATTGGACTGATCAATACAATTGTTGCTCCTTGACCCCAACATCCAGATTTGGAATGGCTGTCCACTTCACAACCCCCGCCCCCCATCATCATGCTCCTGTTCCCCACACACGCATGTGGAGGGTGAGTTTGCTGGCTATTTTCTGGGCATTTCTGGGGAAATGTATACAACCAGGCATCCCAAATCAAGATACTGGGGGTGGGGAATGTAACTGTTTAAAGCTTGATTTAATAGAGAATTCCCTTTAAATGTCTATAATACATATAATTGAGTGTAATTCAGTAATTGGCAGCGTCTTCCCTTTCCTGGGAAGGACCAGTCTGAGCAAAAATAAATTGATGATGGCACCCTGTACAGATCTTCTACACTCTTGTGTTCTGAAGATCTAGCTCCACACCCCAAGTGGTATCCTCTACCTTGGTAGTTACTGCCCTGCCGTGCTCCCACTATGAGATGGCAGGGCAATGACCGTGTGCTTTAGGACATTAATTTTCTGAATAAAATACTTAGCAAAATCTATGAGACACATTTTTGTGTCTACACATGGCCTTTAACAAGCCACTTTATCATTTTGTCCACAGTTGTGTCAGCTGGAAAAAACATTACTAGCAGGGAGTGGGCAGCTTAAATGGTGGCACAGGCCCTGTTTGCCCCTGTCTTTTGCCTTTCCTGTTCATAAATGCAGCAGGGCTGATGGAGTGATCACTGGTCATTAGTATTCACAGTGGGTGGGTGAGATGTAGAAGGCAAAAAATAGTTTAGGTCCCAGATGGCCTTGGCTCAAGCGGTTATAGTACCTGCATCTTCCTATCAATAATGGTAAAAGTATTCTAAGAGCCCTCTGCCAGTTTCCTGCAACAGTGGGGTGCCTAAAATGGCTGATAGCAAATTGACCTCTGGAAGACAGCGAGATCTGCAAGTAGCTGCCCTACCTACAGGAATGACCGCGTGCTGTGGGCACCAGGATAACCATGCAGAGGTTGTGAGTGTCTTTCCTGTTCCGCCTGTAAACAAGACTTCTGTCTCGGAGGAACCCGCTCCCTGGGAGATTGGGGATCTCCCAGCAGTCTAGAAGGGTCTCCAGAGACTGCACTCAAAGGGAGACTTTGTCCAGACACCAGTGGAGAGAGAGAAGGTATGCAGAGTCTTCACTGAACTACTGGGGGGTAGAAGGAAGGTGTGGGGGACAGAGTCTATGGGACACCGACGCTGTCAGACAAGCTTACTTACAATACAGATACTTACTTGAAAGATACCTACCATCCAGCACATGTGATCGTGTGCTGCTGGAACTATAAAAAGTCTGGAAAAAAAACAGGAGTGCGAAATTAAAAACCTTAAACCGGACCTTCACCCTGAATAAGAGCCTTTGTTTCTGCCACCCTGTACATACAGTTTGCCCACATTAAAAATCATCCTACCTACACCTATCGCATATTCTGAGCCTTTAAACATCCAAGATGGCGACTCATGGAGCATCAGGCAGCCTGCAGACAGGAAGTGTCTTCTGACTATGCCGCTCTGCATTCTGGGATTACTGTCCATCTCCTGACGCCAGCTCTGCTCTGTCCCCCAGCTCTGCACAGCTATAACCGCCCCCTGGACCCCTCTCCTCTCCTTAAAATATATTAATTTTAGATGCTGGGGAATAGTTTTTAAGGGTTTGGACTTTGCATTAAATGATGCTGAAGGGCCGGTTTAAGTAATCCTCAGCCTTGTGCACGTGGTTTACATCCAGCAGCAAAATACAAACAAAGCTGAGGGCCAGGGGGTGGGACTCCAGGTGCACAGGGCAGAAGGATGACTTGGGTCACATCTTCTCTAGGGAGGATTGGCCTCTGTCACTCCTTTCTTCAGCACCATTTCATACCTAACTAAATAAATACTTTGTGGCTCTTTTGCACACACCTCCCTAACCTATCTGTACTGTAATCTAAAAACACCCCCCAAGTCCAACCAATCTGTACCACAGTATCCAATCCATGTGATCTGTACTGCACCCTCAATCCAGCTCATCTGTACCACTCTTACCCCCCACTCCAATCTGAACCCATCTGCACCACACTCTGACACCCCCCATCCAACCTATATATACACCACACTCTGCACCCCTCACCATCTAGCTAATTTGTATGGCATCCTTATCCCCCAATCGAACCCACCTGGGCCATAACCTAAGCCAGTGCATTTAGCACGTCTGATTATTTTTCTTAATCTTCTTGAATGTTTCTAATTAGAGCTCTTTTTCACCTGATTATCTGAGCTCAGGGGGTGTTCAAGAAAATGGTCGGTGCCAAAAGCAGGGCCAGATAAAAGTCACCCTAGTGGAATAGGTCCGGCTGACATCATTGCATCTGTATCGTAATCTGCCCCCCGCTCAATATCTAACCCAGATGGAGTACCATAACCCCATTCTAGCTCATCTGTTTTGTAACTGACCCCCATCTAACTAACCCATCTTGCACCCTAATGAGACCCAACAAATCTGTGTATCTGTACCTAAAACAGCCCCCAACCCAGCCCATCTGTCCCCTAACTGGACCCTGTAATCTAGGCATTTAGCACTGTAACCTGCCCCCAATCCAACCAATCTGTACTGTAACCAGCACCCCCAGGTGCTGTCTGATGGCGGGTGTGACCCCCCTGCAATGGGCAGGCTGGCAGCTCAATGTTTCTCTCCTGGGTGATGGCAGGTGTGACCCCGGTGTTGGGCAGCCTGGCAGCTCAGTGATGCTCTCCCGGGTGATGGTGGGTGTGACCCTGGGGCTGGGCATCTCAGGGTTGTTCCCCCGAGTGATGTCGGGTGTGACCCTGGTGCTGGGCAGCCTGGAAGCTCAGTGTTGTTCCCCCGGGTGATGTTGGGTGTGACCCTGGTGCTGGGGAGCCTGGCAGCTCAGTGTTGTTCCCCCAGATGATGGTGGGTGTGACCTCGGTGCTGGGCAGCTCAGTGTTGCCCCCTCAGGTGATGGCGGGTGTGACCCTGGTGCTGGGCAGCTCAGGGTTGTTCCCCCAGGTGATGGTGGGTGTGACCCTGGTGCTGGGCAGCCTGGCAGCTCAGGGTTGTTCCCCCAGGTGATGGTGGGTGTGACCCTGGTGCTGGGCAGCCTGGCAGCTCAGTGTTGCTCTCACAGGTGATGCCGGGTGTGACCCTGGTGCTGGGCAGCTCAGGGTTGTTCCCCCAGGTGATGCCGGGTGTGACCCTGGTGCTGGGCAGCTCAGTGTTGCCCCCCAGGTGATGGCGGGTGTGACCCTGGTGCTGGGCAGCTCAGGGTTGTTACCTCAGGTGATGGCGGGTGTGACCCTGGTGCTGGGCAGCTCAGTGTTGCCCCTCAGGTGATGGCGGGTGTGACCCTGGTGCTGGGCAGCTCAGGGTTGTTACCTCAGGTGATGGCGGGTGTGACCCCGGTGCTGGGCAGCTCAGGGTCGTCCCCTCAGGTGATGGCGGGTGTGACCCTGGTGCTGGGCAGCTCAGTGCTGTTACCTCAGGTGATGGCGGGTGTGACCTCGGTGCTGGGCAGCTCAGTGTTTCTCCCCCAGGTGATGGCGGGTGTGACCCTGGTGCTGGGCCGCTCAGTGTTGCCCCCCCCCCCAGGTGATGGCGGGTGTGACCCTGGTGCTGGGCAGCTCAGTGCTGTTACCTCAGGTGATGGCGGCTGTGACCTCGGTGCTGGGCAGCTCAGTGTTTCTCCCCCAGGTGATGGCGGGTGTGACCCTGGCAGCTCACTGTTGCCCCCCCAGGTGATGGCGGGTGTGACCCTGGCAGCTCGGAGTTGCCCCCCCCAGGTGATGGCAGGTGTGACCCTGGCAGCTCGGTGTTGCCCCACCAGGTGCACGTGGCAGGATGCGGGAGGGAGAAGCCAGGGGGCGGGATGTGTGACAGGCTGATGACAGGCTGATAACAGCTGTGCTGTGCCCACTCACCGCGTCCCACACCGGAGCGGCCACCCCCAGGTTGGCACCGTAGTGGTGGGTGATGCGCATGCGCTGTCCGCAGTACGTGTACTGGCTCTCCTCGGTGTACGTGTCGGAGAAAAGTTCCGCCGCTTCCCGAGGCAGCACGTCGCTCTGCTCGCTCTCCTCCATTGCGTGGCACTGGAGCTATAGACGCCCCCTAGAGGCGGAGCGCTGCAATAACTCGCTCTGGCGGGAGGGAAACCTGGCACTGCATCTAGGCAGCCTGACTAGAACTAACGCCCGTCTCTATTGGCTGATCAGGCTACTCCTCGCCTAACTACACCCTGAGGTCAATGCTTATTGGGAAAAACACGCAGCTTGGTCTGAGGTGATTGGGGAACAGAAGGCGCCATAGGGCTCCATCTGTGGAACCACTACCAGGCCCGTGCAAAGCAGCTGCAGGGGAGAACAGCCCCAACATTACCTTGTTATCAATCAAGCCTGGGGAAGGCCAGTTTGGAAAGGCCTTCCAGCTAAAGTGGACCAAAACCTGGGACTTTCACTATCCCAGGTTTGGGTCCTCCCCTGCCTTTCCAAGCGCTAACTCACCTCTCCATACCTCCCAAGTGTCCCTGATTTGGAGGGACTGTCCCTCTTTTGAGTCCATGGCCCGCTGTCCCTCATTGTTCTCATTTGTCCCTTCCTGAGTTGTAACATGCATATCTGCATCAATAAATGAATTATTTGCCTATTTAAAGTAGACCAAAACCGACTCCAGGGCAGACATACTCCCCCCCCCCGGGCATCCAGATTCAGGATGCCCCGCTGTAAGAAACCCCCTAGGTTGCCAAGAAACTCACCTTCCATCCTGGTCCAACAGCACATGTGCGAGCAGCGGTCGCATCCTCGTTATCCCTTTAGCAGAGCGCGTGCCAGGCATTTGTGAATGGCTGGTGTGGGCATGCTCTCTGTTAGAGGGTAGCGGGGGATGCGCGCTGACTGGACCAGAGGCTTGCGCATGCGCTGTAGGACCGAGGAAGGGTGAGTGAGATCAGGCAACCTCAGCGGTTTCGCACAGCTCGATCGGGGTGCCCTAGGGGTAAGGACCAAAACCCAGGATAGTCAAAAGCCTGGGTTTTGGTCCACTTGAAGTGTTTTTCTATTGTTGAAACTTGCTAAATTTACAATTGTTGCTATTTCCTGCCCTGAAAAGTTGGTATGCAGCTGAAGGGGATCCTAGCAAGCGGTGCACGCCATCAGTTGTCTCCCTGACGCTGTGCAGGACCAGGCACAGCCATTCAGTTGCAGCAGGTGGGGCTGTGCACAGCCGAGAAGGGAGGCGACTGATTCCGGACTCAAATACACTGTGGGCTTGGGGGAAAGGTAAGATTTGCAGACGACTCGGGGGGTTTCACAGAGCAGGGCATCCCAGTTTGACAGAAGGGAGTAAGCCTGTACTGGAGTCTCATAGACTCTTGGTTGGATTTTGGTCTAATGATCTTTTAATGATGGATATCTGTATGACAGGAGACCAGGAAACTGCTACACTTCAGGTCTTTTTTACTTGCTTGATCAGCAGAGGTGTGTAAGGGCCCCTAGTGGGTCCATTGTAAGACATATTTTGCGATCCTGATGTGAAACTCATGGCGAAACAGCTGAAATATCAGGACTTTCTGCGTCGGTCATGCTGGAACCCCCCCAAACATAACTCCCCCCCCAGAACGCTTGATATCCATACCTTCACCTCGAGCATGCCGGCAAAGGTGTACCGCCATTGCCCGCTGGGCAGTCACGTGGGCCATGGTCGCGTCCTCGGTGCTGGCCACTGGACGCCTTGCCCCATTCTTTCTCGCTATGTTAGGAGCTTTGCCATTTTGAAATGGCTGCTGGGTGGTTTATGAACAGACCTAAACTATTCCTGGCTACTTTATGTCAGGGAGGATTCTGGTTTACAGGGACACTAAACTAACCTAATCCACCCCATGACATCAGTGATAGTGAGCCTAAACTGCCACCCAATGGGGGAGAGAAAATGTGTGGCAGCTGCAACGTATATAATTGGTGAACTAGAAATCTGATCAGATAACTTTAGAGGAGGACTTTAGGTTGGTTTGCCCAATGGTTTGCACTTACACTTGTCTTACTCTTTATTTTATTATTGTGGCATAATGTGATTTTGATAAAGTGTTTGTAACAGTTGGATTAAGTGTAAACAGACAACGCCCCAGCCTCCCTTGTGCCAAATCATGACACAGCTAAACATTTTACTATTAGAATATTAACTGGATATATTACATTTTAATTAATGCCAATGTGCAGAAAGTGTGCTCCAATCTGTCTGCATCATTTGCTTTAAAGTGGACCAAAACCCAGGATTTAGACTATCCTGGGTTTTGGTCCTTGCCCCCGGGGCACCCCAATGCTGTGTGAAACCCCTCAGATCGCTCCAACAAACCCACCTCTTCCCGGTCTTACGACGCATGTGTCAGCGAGCTCGGATCCGCTCGAGCACCTTCATCCAGGAGCTCGTCTAATACGAGCTGATCCGAGCGCTCTGACCTCCGCATACCCTCTAACATGGAGTGTGTCTGCGCCGGCCACTCACAATTGCCTGGTGGGCACACGTCCTGCTAGAGGCATAGCGGGGATGCTGCCGCTGCTTGTGCATGCGCCGTTGGACTGCGAAAGAAGGTAAGTTTATGGGCGACCTGGGGGTTTCACACAGCAGGGCATTCTGAATCAGATTCAGGATGCCCCCGGGGATGGAATCAATCGGCCCAGAAATCATAGATTCCTGGGCTGATCTCATGGGTTTTGGTCCACTTTAAACGAAAGCATTACAGATACAAATCAGAGCTAGCTAAAAGTGTTTTGTTTGCTGTATCTTTACCCAGAGTAGCCATTCAAGCATAACACTCATGTCAACCTTGAGGACCAGTTTACAGGGCGATGGACTGTGGGTTTGGGGAGTGTTTCATTCATAGGCTTTTGTGATACAAGTATTTTCTAGCACCCCACATAAAAATGAAAACAAAACACAAATCTCCATCATCCATGAGTGGATAATTCATGCTCCTCTGCTGCATTATTCCCTGCTCCCATCACTGCTTATATGATGAAAATAGAAGAAATTGGATGGCAAGAATGAGAAAAAAGAAGATGAAAAAAGAGAATCTTATGAAGGAGAAAAAGAGAGACAATGGTAAAAAGCAAAGGTACAGGCAAAAGGGCAGAAAAACAGAATTAAAGCAAAACAAAACCCACCAGCTGCCGTCCTGGGATAAAAAAGATTCCAGGGCAGACCCCTGGCTTTCCCCAAATTGGGATGCCGGGTTGTGTGTAACCCCCCACCTTTCCATGGTCCAACGCCGCATGTACAGTCTCTTGACCAATCAGAGCCACTCGCTGAATTGACGTAATTTGGCAAGGCGGCTCTGATTGTGTACTACCTAGCCATTCAGATAGGCTGGGACATAAGCATGGGGATGCAGTCACTCTCGCTCCCCATTCACTTTAATCAAAGCCGCTTACATCACTTCAGCAGGTGCCTCTGATTGTACAGGAGCTCGCGCAGGTGCCGTTGGCCCGGGAAGAGGTGAGTCTGAATGCTGTGATAGGGGTTTCATACAGTGGGGCATCCCAATGCGTGGTGCCCGGGGGGCATGAAATAAAACCCGGGGAAGTGAAAATCCTGGGTTTTGTTCCACTTTAAAGTGGACCAACAACCTTGTAAATCGGCCTGGGAATATAAAGAACTCTAGTGCCGGCCGTTCAACTCTCCCCTTGGGGTGTCCCACTATGTGAAACCCTTGATTTCCATAGGAAGCACTCACCTTTCCGGGCCACCCACAATGGGTTAGCATGCTGTGGCGCATGCCCGGCCTGCCTGCAACTGAAGGGCGGCCCCACGCAGGCCGCAGGGAAACTGGGGATGCGACCACTCCTGGTTCCTTATGTCTGGCTCTGTGTCTAAACAGGGCCGTATGCCGTATGCTTCCCGGGCCGATCCATTACCTCCCCGTGGGGCATCCAAAATCGGGATGCCCCGCTGTGTTAAACCCCCAGGACGCCCGCTACACTTACCTTAATCCCGGTCCAACGGCGCGGGCGCGCTCCCTGTTAGAGGAAAGCGTGAGATGCGGCTGCCAGTGCGCTCGTAGCCGTTGAACTAAGACGTGCATATCTCAGCCGCGCATGGGCCATAGGACCACAGTGAGGTGAGTTGATCCGGGCGATCTGGGAGGTTTCACATAGCAGGGCACTTACCTGTACGCTGACTTGCCATCGCTCCGGTCTAGTGGTGGGGGGTTTGAAGCGGGCACTGACAGTGCAGCCAGCCTCTCCCCTGCTGCTGTATAGCATAGAAAGAGGGGAGCAGGTGCAGTGGCTGGTGGCGGGTGCTTTCTCAGTAGTGCTGTGGCTTTGCTCCCCCACTCCCCTCCTGCAGTGCAATACCCACAGCAGCAGGGGAGTGAGGAGAAGCCGGTTGCACAGTCAATGCCCACCCCAGATCGGAGCAATGGGGAAGCCGGCATGCAGATCGTCATGGGACACTCACCACACTCAGGATCGCAGGGGAGTAGGTGGAACTATCAGTGACAGTGCTATACACACAGCAGAAGGGGAGTGGCTCGAAGCCATCTGTGCTGTCAGTGCCCACCACTGGAATGAAAACATTGCCCCGCACTGGGCAGAGGTGAGCTTTTTTTATTCTTCAACAGGGATTTGTTAAAAGTTCTTTTCGGATGTACCCAACTTTCTTGGGGAAATTCAGTGACACATCCAAACTGAACTTTCATAAGATTTGCTCACTAATCAATCTCTAATCTTCAGCTCTGTTTGAATGGTACTGAATTAATAAAGAACTGCCAGCCAGCTCATTACTATTAGCATATTCACCCCATTCTCATGAATTATTCAGTATCGGCACAGTCCGATTACTTAACTGTTCAGAAACAGGCAGAAGAATTCTAAAAAGTTTTACAACCTCTCTGTGCTCTGCTCCAACTTTTGCCTGGTATTTTTTCACTCCCAGATCTGAACCATTATTCTCCCCTAACTCAACTAACTTTGCCCATTAAGGCACTCCCCCCTTACCATCTTGTTATACCTGCTGTCATTTCCCCCCTTCTGTACCCAATGTACTGAGCCCCCCTGCCAAAAAAAACATGTGCATGTACTGAATGTGTAATGCATATGAAACTTGTATATGTATATAATTATTAATATATATATATATATATATATATATATATATATATATATATTATGACAGAGTGTCTGGACAAGTCATAGAGGGTGTGTATATCTGCCCAAGATTTCTTGTATCTGTCAGGTAAAAGCAACCAGGAAGTTAGAAACTAGAGATCTAGGATCTCTAGTTTACAGGGCCTGTGTTGCTGGAGTGGGGAAGAGAGGGTGGGCCCCACTCCATCCGGACAGTCCGGGTCTTGGGCTGTCTGATTAGTCCAAGCTGTGCTTGCCTGATAGAAGGAGGGAGTTCACACACTCTGGCTCTCTCATCCTGGGAGCAGGACATCTGCTAGGAGCCTGTGGGAGCATTGCCAGTGGTATGTCATGATCTGATATGTTGTGGTGCCCAGTACTAGGCCAGCACTGGGTTAGTCAGGAGCACCTAATGTTTAGTTAGAGCCGGACAGGCATAGGATTTATTTTGTTTAGTTATGTTTTACTTTATACCACAATCTGGCAAAACTGGCTGAGGTCAGTTAAATGATTCTTCCTTGTTCTGTGGACTTTGTGCTTGCTGAAAGTGTGCCCGTCTACCCAGGAGACAACTAACTCGCTACCTAACCCCTATAATATGTGCCAGCACAGGGATATGGCACAGAGGAATGCACTGGACACAACAAACAAGCAATTAAGAACTGGTTTATGCCATGCCATGCCATACCTTGTGGAACTAAAATGGTCATTGTCAATCTAAATCCAAAATGGACTTTCTTGAGATGCTATATATCCAGCTTTGCTGATTAATGTTAATAAATATACTCAGGGGTTTCCCAGAAACAGATGTTAGACTAAAATGGACAGCTCATCTTTCATAAATCAGTCAAATGTATAGAAGTCCATGTCACCGGTAGTTTTGCGTTTACTGAACCGAAGCAGGTCATAAAGCTAAACAGCTGGCCAGCTTACCTCGAAAGGTGGTAATGCTGGGGATCCTTTCAGATAATAATCAGCCCATGGAAAACTTGGGACTTTGCCTTTTGTGGGCTAATGACTTTGGACAGATTCCAGGTTGGAACCTTGCATAAGCTTTTTGTCCGCATCCACCCACATCCCCCTGTACCATGTTAAACATTTACAATAACCACGCGCTCAGAGTTGTACTATACATTTGGATCATTATTAACCCATCAATTAGCTGCACATAGCTGACATTAAATGGCACTAAATAAAAAATTGAAATATGATATTGTGAAAGAAAAGTCTCGCCCAGACACACGCTAACTTCCTCCCGCTTTATCCCCCTTGGAAACTGTAAAATGAGCCATTTTAAAGCTTCGTAAAATCTCTTTTTATATGTAAATAGCTTGTGTTTTCTCAGCAAACCCAATTTATTTACCTCAATATCTGTGCTGTGTGTGCGCTGGGAATGGCATGTCATAGAGCAGCTTTAGGAGTCATAAGTATATTCTGCTGTGGTTAGGGACAAGAGTGGCTTTTTGCGTTGTCCTGGAAGAAGTCTACACTGTGCAACAGGAAATGGAGGAGAGGCATCAGGTAAAGTACTTGCTGCCCTATATCAGCTGTTGGGTTCAGTCCCTTTAAAGTGGATCAAAACCCAGGATTTTCACTATCCTGGGTTTTGGTCCTTTCTCCCGGGGCACCCTGATCGGGGGTGCCTCGCTACGTGAAACCCTCAAGATTGCCCAAGAAAACTCACCTCATCCCAGTCCTACGGCGCATTTGCGGGCGCTCGTCCAATCAGCACGCTCTGAGCCGATGAGCTATGCACGTCTGAGCGACGTTTTAGCAGAGCGGCTCCGAGCACGCTGGTGGCCGCAATCCCCGCTTCCCTCTAACAGGACGCGTGCCTGCGCCGTCCATTCACAAATGGCTGGCATGGGCACGTGCCCTGCTAGAGGGATAGCCGGGATGCGTCCCGCGCATGCGCCGTTGGACCGGGAAGTAAGGTAAGTGTAGCGGGCAACCTGGGGGGTTTCACACAGCGAGGCATCCTGATTTTGGATGCCACAGGGGGAGGGAATTGATCTTTCATGAGAATCTTATAGATTCCTGGGCCGATCCTGCTGGGTTTTGGTCCACTTTAACGCAAAATGTGTTTGGAGCCTCCTAAGGCAAGGCAAAATAGCTGAGTGTTGTAGAGAGTGTTTTAGTGCAGTACCATATATTCCATATGCTTCAGAGAGAGGTGCAGAAGAAATGTAAAAAAACCTTTTTTGTTTAAAGATATTGATTGACTTCTTTTTACATAGAATAAGCATGGAAAATAGGCCAGATAGCATGCTCAGTGCAAAAATAAAGGAATACAATAAAGAATGAATAACAGATATACAATTCAGTATATTAATAAAATTCACCCCAACGAGGTGGCCGTATGAATCAAAAAATAATGATGTTATAGAACCAGGACTGTTCCTCTTGTTTCCCAGCAGAGGGCGCCAAGGTTTCCCGTGCGCTCGCATTTTGGCACTAGACGTGGTGGCTGATTCATTACTAGCCCCAGGTATCGACCGCTAGTAGATGCTCGTGTGCATGTATCGGGTGCTGTAACAGAGCGCCTCAGTCGCTCTAATAACCTGGCCGGCATTGATGAATGAGATGTATGTTGGGCGCTCTAACACCAGTACAGCAGTGCAGCGAGCAAAAGGTAGAGCCAGCTCAGTGCGACAGACTCTCAGCGACTCCATATTCAGCAAAAAAAACAGACTCACACAGTGTAGGTGCTCTGGGCGCTGTAGCATAGAGCGCCAGACGCTGTGTGATTTAAAGTCTGTTTTTGAACACATACCCACCGGTAACAAAATGAAAACACATGGAATGCCAGACCTGTAATGACAATTCTGCATAAAAATGACTCTTTTTCCAAGTATACAGCACATCCTGTTCCAATAATTCCTTACACTTGGGTTATTCCGCTACAATGTGGCGCAGTGGACTGCAGAAAGACTTGTGGCCACTCCCGGACCCATAAATAGCCAGGAACCTCCCACCAATTTCCAGTGTTTCTCTGCAGTCTGGACTGCGAAGATAGAAGATGGTTCTCTATTGCGCAGGGAGCGGGGCTTTCAAGCCTAGGGCCCTGCAGGCTAATTTCCACCTGTTCTGGACCCACTGCCTCCCAGCCTCGGCTGACGGTTTGGGTGAAGGTAGGACAGCACTAGGGTCAAGTGCTGAAGAAGCGCAGCTCCGGGCCGCAAGACCCTGTACCAAAGGGTAGCCGGCGACAGGCTTTCTATGGTGAGCCTCATTGGGATGCCCCAGCCTCGAATCTTGGGTCCTTGTTCCCTCTCCCTGTCTCCCCTCCCCTCTAGAAGGTTGTGCGCGACCCCTCTGTTGTGGCTGCTCAGCTGGCAGGGGGCGCCCGGGGGGGGGGTCAGTGATTTGTGTGTGTTATTTTTTATTATTGGTGTGTCTGCGGCACCATCGCGGTGGTTAGCACTATGTATTTTTGGGTTCTGTCTTGGCGCCTCACCTGATCACAGTTTCGCGCACTTTGGGGGGGCGGGTACCGCGGTTTGATGCGTTCTGCGTCATGCGCTCGCGGTCCGCTCCTCTAGCTGCTGCTGCCGGCGCCATTTTGTGGCCTCGTCCTTGCAGGGCTGCGACGCGGTCTGGCTGTGCTTTACCTCTCTGGATGATCTGTCCGCCTGGTCCATGAGTCCCTTACGGGTTTTTTTATATTGCTTTACTCTGTATGCGCTGGGGATGTTTATTTTGTACTTATTGTGTCTTGCAGGCGGGTCACCTTTGACTGTGGTTCTCCTGGCCATGCCCCTTACCAATCTCCTGCCTTTCCCTAGCGGGCTTTGGGGGGCATCCCAAAAAGGGTGGCTATTGCTAGTTGTGTCCCTGTCCTGGCCGTTGCGCCTGTATCAAAAATCACCATATGGAGGCTTCCGGGGACAATGTGCTTGGGGTTCCTTCGGGACAAGCCCAGCTGTGTGTTGTGTTAGTGACGGTGTCAGGGTATGTTTGCCATGCGCCCAGCATGTACTTGCGCTGCAGCCTGGGTCGTCTGCTACGGGTCCCGGTGCTGCGCCCCTTTCTGCTTCGCCTACCCCCCCACGCTTGCATCTGACTCCCAGTGAGGGGCACACTAGCGGGGAGTCTCAGTATGACTTGGCTTCACGGGTGGCCAGCATTGAAAAGCATATTGCTGGGTCAGCCCCGCGTAAGGCTTCTGCAAAGAAGCGGCATTTATCTCCCGCTGCTTCCCTATTTCATGTGGAGGATGAGGGACTTTACTCTTTTTCTGGCCTTTACCCCCTCGAGGAGGGGGAATTATTCTCTGATTCAGAATCTACTGAGGAACAATCTAAGTTATATGGTGTTACCGGGTCTCCCTTTGGAGAAGACCCATGGTCTTCAGATGACACTGACAGGTTACTGACTCACATTTTCGAAGTGCTTTGTATTTCCCCTCCTGCCATGGCTCCACAGCAGCAGGGTGAGCTTTTCCATACTGTTAAACCACGCTTGGAGTTCCCTGAGCAGAATCACTTTAATAATCTGGTGCTCAAAGAGTGGGAACGGCCTAGTAAGCTACCTGGGGTGCCCAGGAGGTATCCCTTTCCTGCTGATGTGGTTAAGCGTTGGTCCTGTCCTCCTGAGGTGGACACGCCCATCCTAGGGTTGTCTAATACATCAGTCATGCACTCACCTGACACTACTACACTGCGGGATGGTGAGGACCAGCACATGGATCAGCTGTCCTGTCATGCCGTTGCCTGTGTGGGGACTGCACTGCGCCCGGTTTGTGCTTCTGCCATAATGGCTATTGCTATTAAAGGGCTGCTTAAGTGTCTCATAGATGGGGCCTCTGATGACGCGGGAGGGGAGGAGTATAGATCTCTCCTACTTTGTTATGAATTTGTTGCATATGTTCTTTCTGCCATGGACGATGCCATTAGAATGTGTGGTAGGACTTCTGCCCTTTTGGTGGCTATACGACGCTCTGTCTGGCTACGTCAGTGGGTAGCAGATAATGCTGCTAAGAAGGCTCTCACTGTTTTTCCTTTTAAGGGGCTACGACTCTTTGGTGAACGCTTGGACCTGTTTGCCAGGGGCGGTAGGCTGCCTCAACGTAGAAGGCCATCTCGGCCCTTTCGGGGGACTGGTGCCTCTCTCCCTTCCTTCCGCGCTTCCAGGGCTGGTCGAGGGGTGTCCTTTGTTGGGGCACATGGAGACTATTGGGGCAGGGGTAGAGGATGTGGACGTCCCGGTCTCTCAAGGGGTCCCAAACCCAAATCCTCCCCCAAGGCCCCTCAGGCATGAGGAGGCACCCTCACCCATCTGGGTGGGGGGACGGCTTCGGCTCTTTGCTCACGTCTGGAGGCTACGCATATCAGACAGGTGGATTCAAGAGGTGGTTTCCTCCGGTTGCAAGATAGAGTTTGCAGCCTGGCCGCCCCCAAGATTTGTCAGATCCCGGATGGCTCAAAACCCCCTGTCAGCTCAGGGCTTGCGCCTTGTGGTCCATAACCTTCTGGAGTTGGGGGTCATCTGCCCTGTGCCTCTCAGGGAAAGGGGCAGAGGCTTCTACTCCAACCTATTCATGGTTCCCAAAAAGGATGGGTCCCTCAGGCCCATCCTGGATTTAAAGAGCCTCAACAAGTTTGTCAGATTCAAGCATTTTCGTATGGAGACCCTATGCTCAGCAGTCAATACACTGCGCCCGGGCGACTTCATGACCTCTGTAGACATCAAGGACGCTTACCTTCATGTACCAATCTTCCTAGGTCATCAGAAATTTCTCAGGTTCGGAGGATCAGCACTACCAATTTGTGGCCTTGCCTTTTGGTATCACCTCGGCTCCCAGGGTATTCACCAAGGTGCTGGCGGGCGTGATGGCTCTATTGAGATTTCAGGGCATTCGCATCCTTCCTTATTTGGACGACATTCTGATCGCGTCTCAGTCCTTCCAGTCCTTCGGCTGGGTGATCAACCATCCAAAGTCTTTTCTGTCCCCGTCACTGGTGAGGTCCTTTCTGGGCATGACTCTGGGTACATCTCAGGTCAAGGTTTTTCTCCCTCAACAGAAGGTGGAGAGTATTCAAGCTCATGCCCAGTTTCTTCTTTCTTGTCCTCATCCCTCCATCCGGCAGGGGATGCAACTGGTGGGCCTAATGGTGTCTTGCTTTGAGGTGGTACCCTATGCTCAGTTTCAAATGAGACCTCTTCAGCTACGCCTTATCAGTGTGGGATCGGGACCCTGTGTCCCTGGATCAGGTATTTGTTCTGTCCCCCCTGGCCAGATGGTCCCTCTCGTGGTGGCTGGGCTCAGGGAACCTCTTGGTGGGCAGGACCTTTCTGTCCCCTTGCTGGGAGACTGTCACCACAGATGCCAGTCTGACAGGTTGGGGGGGCTTCTGGAAGCCCTTGAAATTCCAGGGTCAGTGGGGCCCCCAGGAGGCCCATACTCCTATCAACATTCTGGAACTGAGGGCGGTAAGGTTGGTTCTCACCCAATTGACCCCGCACCTTCGGGGTCAGGCTGTTCAGACAACCAGACGGCGGTTGCCTACATCAATCATCAGGGAGGGACTCGGAGAAAGCGAGCCCTCAAGGAAGTGTCCCTGATACTTTCCTGGGCGGAAGATAATGTCCCCTGTATATCGGCAGTTTACATCCCAGGAGTGGAAAACCTGGAGGCAGACTCCTTGAGCAGGGGGATGTCTCGGCTGGGGGAGTGGTCCCTCAGCAACAGGGTGTTTCGCTCCCTGTGCCGTCGCTGGGGTCTGACGGATGTGGACCTGTTTGCGTCCTGGCACAATCACAAGCTTCCATTCTTTGTCTCAGGACCCTCTGGCCTTCGCCACGGATGCGCTAGCAATGCCTTGGAAGAGGTTTCGGCTCCTCTATGTGTTCCCTCCGTTTCCTCTGTTGGGCAGGGTGCTGCGCAAGGTAGCCCAGGAAGGGGTGCCAACCATTCTGGTGGCCCCCTGTTGGTCAAGAAGGGTGTGGTTCGCAGACATTTGGCAGCAATTGGCAGTAGATCAGTACGTCCTGCCCAAGGATCCAGACCTGCTCACACAGGGGCAGCTGCGCCATCCCAATTTACAAACGCTGGCTTTGGCGGCTTGGCTGTTGAAACCTCCATCTTGATGGAGAAGGGGTTGCCTGCCTCTGTTGTTGATACCATGATAGGGCTAGGAAGAAATCCTCGTCCTTTATCTATTACAGGGTCTGGCATGCTTACATTGCTTGGGTCCAAATCTCCTCCCTGTTGGGTGTTTTCTATTCCTAGGATTCTGGAATTTTTGCAACATGGTTTGGATTTGGGCCTTCAACTTAGTACCCTCAAAGGTCATGTTTCAGCTCTGGCAATTTTTTTCCAAAGATCTTTTGCCAATCACAGTTTGGTTAAGACATTTTTCCAGGGGGGTTTTCACGTGCGTCCGCCACGTAAGCCTATGTTACCAGTTTGGGATCTGAATCTGGTATTATCTGCTCTGCAGGGTCGTCCTTTTGAGCCTCTCTGTGAGGCCGCTTTGCCCATTTTGACTCTTAAGGTAGCCTTTTTGGTGGCTATCACTTCTGTCAGGCGTGTTTCTGAGTTGTCGGCGCTTTCCATCAAACCTCCTTATTTTGAGCGACACTAGGACAAGGTGGTGTTTCAGTTCAAGCCAGATTTCTTGCCTAAGGTTGTGTCTGCTTTTCATCTCAATCAGGACATTAGGCTCGATTCAGAGAGACAAAAAAAGACTTTAGTTTTTGGGCCGATTTCGTATTATTTTCAAATTTCCCCACTCTCGTATGAGTGTGCGAGCGATTCTATGCATGCATTGATAACCTTCTGTAAAATTTCCATCCGTTCGTAGTTCTTCTTCTATTTTAGGCCCCTAAAACTTACCCAAACCACTTCGCGGTTAGGTTCTTCTTCCATTTTAGGCCCCTAAAACTTACCCAAACCACTTCGCGGTTAGGTTCTTCTTCCATTTTAGGACCCTAAAACTTACCAAAACCACTTCGCGGTTAGGTGGTTCTTCCATTTTAGAACCCTAAAACTTACCAAAACCACTTCGCGGTTAGGTTCTTCTTCCATTTTTGGCCCATAAAACTTGCCCAAACCACTTCGCGGTTAGGTTCTTCTTCCATTTTTGGCCCCTAAAACTTACCCAAACCACTTCCTGGTCATCTGAATCTTCATCTCTAAATATTTATTTGACCCTTCGTTTGGTGTTAATGTATTTGTGTTAAAAAATGACACTGAAACGTTGATTTTGGTTTCATTTTTTTTTTAGTTGAAGGCCATTTTTTTGGGCCATTTGTATTTTTTTTTTTTTTTTATCAAAATTTAAAACTATTAAAAAACCCAATAAAATTTAAAATGTGTAAAAATGACAAATCTTTAAAACTATTTACATAAATAAAAACAGTGACAGGACCCAGAGCACTATTCTTCTTCTGTTGTCCCCAACGAGTCAACCAGCTGCTGCATATCGGCCACCAACTCAAGGACCCTTCGATTCATTTCTTCAACTCTTGCCCGTGTGGTCCCTGTATAAAATTGAGACAAAAACATTATTTGGTGACAAATAAATGTTTCTCACCTGTGGATGGAATGTTTGTTAGTTGCCAACCTAAATAATCACGACATATGTCAGTCTGCTAAGACATTACTCTAAGCAAGTGGTCAGAGGTCATTCTGGTAAGTAATTACTCCAAGCAAGTGGGCACAGGTCAGTCTGGTAATTACTCAAAGCAAGTGGGCACAGGTCATTCTGCTAATGCCATTGACTCTGGCTTTATGTATCTGGGTGATCATGTCACTTAACACATACTGCAAAGAATGACATTACAACTTACTTGGTTGGTGGCCGACGGATGCCTCATTGGGGACAACCCTACATCCTGGGCCCTGCCACTGTTGTGAAGTAGAGCCTGTTGAGACATGGCAAATAGGGTCAGTTATAATGTCTTATTCAACAGTAATCAAATGTCATTTTCAATGTGTGTGTGTCACATCACTCACCTTCTCCCTGTGCCTCCTGGGCAAGATCTGCTGCAGCCTGCGCATCTTCACCCGCTCCAGAAGCATCTACAAAAACAGATTAAGGGAATCGGCTTGGGTGGAAATTGCATGTATATGTGTGTGCGGTTACATGAAGAGTCACATACCAGAGGCTCCCGCATGCGTCGCTGGGTACGACTCCCTGCCCACGCCGTGCTGCCCCTCCTCTGTGGAATGGTCCAGGGGCTAGTCGGAGGACCCAACAGAGGAGGGGTAGGACCGTCGCCCTGGAGATCCACCACCTTCACTTCCAGCTGCAGATTCATGCAGCACTGGTCGGCCTGTGCGCCTCTGGGTCACGGCAAATGCGGTAATCCATTTCCAACACTACCAAAGAAAAGGCATTATAACTAAAGGCCTACCTTCTGTCTTAGTTACATCTTGCATGCAATCGCTATGTACTTACTAGGGAAATGGATTCCGAAAAACCTCCGCACCTGGGGCATGTGCAGTCATTTCAGGTCCGACTAATGCTGCATGATCTGCATGTGGGTGACGGTGGTGTCCGTTTGATGTTGGATTTTGCCAATGATCTCCAGGGCGACGGTGCGCTTCTCAAAAGAGTTGGGCAGGTAGTCGTACCTGCGCTCCAGCATGGTCTACAAAGCACAAAAAAAAGGTTTTAGTTAAAACAGCATACAAATATCTGTCAACAATCGAACATTTGCCTAAATGACATTAACAGACACATTTGTAGCCTAATCCAATCCTTGAAGCTGGCCTCAGTGTTGGTTCGCACGTGTGGGCCCTCACTTCGGTTTGGCACGGAGTTTGATACACTTTTTAAAACAACCGTTTCTTCATGCGCTTCCTTAAGGGCTAGGCATGCATTTAGATGGCAAAGCAAAGCCATTAAAAGACACTTACAAGCATGATGATCTCTTCTTGGTGGCGGGTGAAGATTGTGGGCGCCATCTTGCCTCTTGTCTGCAGCAGATAAGTAATGCCCCTGCGGTTTCCGGGTTCCACACGGCCGGACAAACTGCCGCACGCACGCGGACGCGGACGCGTAAACGTCAGACCCCGGCATTAGTATTTAAAGGGGCCTGGAGCCACAGCTCATTCTCTTTCAGAGTCTCATCATTATGCGGAGGCTTCAGCAGGCCCCTTTAAGCATTATGAGGAGGCTTCAGCAGGCCCCACCACTCGCACAAAAATGCCAAAGGCGAAGCAGCCGGGAACCCGCAGTGGCCAGGCGAAGGCGACCACAAAGGCACCTACAAGGCCAAAAACCAAGGAGCCAGCTGCAAAGAAGAAGGCCCAGCAAGCACACAGGTACGGCCCCTAAAAAGCACACCAAGAGGGTGAGAAGCCCCAGCTACGTGGGAAAAGCTCTCATGCAAAGAGCCCAAGCCACCGGGCCCGAAGCCCCAGCAGCCAGAGCTCAGCATCACCCCAGCCACGTGGGAAAAGCTCTCATGCTAAGAGACCAAGACACCGGGCCCAAAGCCCCAGCAGCCCAAGCTCAACATCACCCCACCCACGTGGGAAAAGCTCACAGGCCAAGAGGCCAAGACATCGGGCCCAAAGCCCCAGCAGCCAGAGCTCAGCATCACCCCAGCCAGGTGGGAAAAGCTCTCATGCTAAGAGGCCAAGACACCGGGCCAGCAGCCACAGTTCACCATCACCCCACCCACATGCATCAACCTCCCAGGGCCATGAAAGTGTGAAGGGGCCACAGAGGCACAGGCCAAGGAGCCCAACATCATCCACCACACCCTCTCCTCCTCGCCCACATTTGGCACAGGTGGAAAGGCAGGCTGAATATGGCACAGCTACGCCTGCTAGTTCAGTGGCCACCCAGCCAAGAACCCCAAGTCCATATCCAAGTCCAGTCCAATCAGAAGCCAGCCACCTGTCCTACATTTCTCCCCAACACAGCCAGCCCAGAATGTCCCCCCATTTGCCGCCAACCACTGATGAGCCGGAACGTCAAGCAACAGTGCGCACATTGCCGAGGCCACTTGAGTGGCAGATTTGGTGAGGCCCAAACTCTGGCATTGGCTAGTGGCCTCACCTTGTATTATGATGAGCTATATGGGCGCAGATACAAAGCTACAAGCAAGCAGCGCAAAGCCGAGATTTTGGAGGAGCTCACCAGACAGGTCAATGCAGCGGGGGAAGAGCTCAAAGATGTGGAGCAGATACAAAGGAAAATATCGGACCTATAGTATGCAGCACGGAAAAAAGAAACTAAACGGCGCAATTACAGGCACATATATACTTTGTGGATTTGGCTTCGTCTTGTATTGGAAACATTTATCTAAATGTGTGCAACTCTCTTTTTCAGCTTACAAACTGGCGGCGGATTCCCCACCAAACTGCAATTTACCCGAGCTGAGGAGATGGTGCTGGGCCTGCTACATCCTGTGGCCTTAGAGGGACACTCGGCCCGACAAGACACGGACATCCCTAATATTCCTGCCGGTTAGTAATGTTACTGTGTATGTGAAATGTGATCTACGTGTAAAATTACGCACAAACCCATATATTAATACATGCCCCTAGGGTGTGCCTTGTAGTGGAGGTAACAATTTAAACAGGGTGTGTTATGTGTGGCGACCCATTATTTGCTTGTTTACTTCCTCATAGATTATTTTGGAGAGTCTTGAGGAACACTATTGAGATTAGCAAAGGACTGGCTGTTATGTATTTAGAGTCAATTACATACAACACTTCCAGGTTTATCTGTAGCCTATTTGGGTTTGAGCTGTGCTTTGCTCAGAAAGACTTGATCTGGGGTGCATGAACATTTGACCTAGAAAGAATGTCAAACAGCCTAATCTAATGGCAAATGCTATTTGCAAGCTGAGTGTGGTCCCATAATGGCCTTTAAGTGATGTGTGAAGCCTCAGAACAGCCAGTACATGCATGTTTATTTTGGTTAAGGAGACCAATGTGTATGTACTTGTTGACTAATACATCTAACAGATAATGACATTCATAGTCAAGTTTAACTTGGTCCTTTGGGGGAGTTGCCATTCATGCATGGGCCCGTGTTTTAGGGAACCATATGTGTTAATACACATCACCAATGCCTAGTTGTGTGTTAACATGCCTTCTTTTCCCCAATGCAGCCCAGCATCATCCCTCAGCTAGTGGGGAATCCTCTGCCAGTTTTACCATGCCGTCTACTTCCGTGCTGCCTCGGACCCAGGATCCGATATATACGGTAAGTGTCTTTTTATGATGTTGCTTATGCATGTGCCTTGGCATGTTTCTTTTTATGGAATTACATATGTATTCCCTTAAATGAACCATTTTTTTTACATGTCCCAACAGACCCACACACTGATGGAGGAAATCCAGGAGCTGGAGGAAGATGGAGCCTTCAGTGAACCTTCAGAACAGCTCCGCCTGGGACAGAATTTGCAACTGTCCCAACATGTTTCTACACCAAATGCTCAGCAGCAGAGTGAAGCTGGCTGAATGCTGCCAGCCCACCGTGGGCAGCATGCAGAGACTGAGCCGACAGTCCCCAGTGTTAGCTCTGCTGCTGAGGATTTGCCAAGCAGACCTGTGGCTGTTGGTGGCCCTAGAGGCACATCATCTGCACGCCCCCCAACACGGGGAATTGGGAGGCATAGTCGACTACGTCGCCCAGTTGCCCAGGGGAGGGGCGCACCGATGATGGAGTCAGCATGGCACCATGAGAGGCGGCTATTTCGCCTCCAAAATCAAAGAAACCACGAACATCTTCATGGCCAATTAGAAACCTTAAACAACACATTAAACTCCACGCTGACTGAATTTAGGTCCAACAACAGCCACATGGCCACCTTATCCAATTATTACAGTGGCATGCTTGAGGAAGTTCGAAATAGCAACAGCCACATGGCCACCTTAACTAACAATCTCAGTGCCATGATGGCTGAATTTCGAACTTCTAATAGAAACATGTTGGAACAGTTGCAGATTCTGAATGCCACACAGGCCCAGGTGAGGGCCCACCTCCAAGGGCCCCAACCTGGGTTTTATGGGCATCTCCCATTTTAAGGCCTATTTGACCTGTATCTGCTCCACATCTTTGATCTATATCCCCACTGTATTGACCTGTCTGGACCCTTTTGGTATGGCTTTGCTTGTTTGCTTTGGATTTGCGCCCATATAGCTCATTAGAGTGCTGAGGTAGCCCACTAGCCAATGCCAGAGGTGAAGCCTCAATGAACCTGCCACTCGAGCTGTTGCGTGCTTGTGGCGAATGACATTGGTTCTGGCTCCTCCTGTTTGTAGGCATGATTGAGGGACATTCTGGGCTGGCAAACTACTACCTTGACCCCTGGCTGAGATTGAACTGGACTTGGATTGGGACTGGGGGTTCTTGTTTGGGTGTCACACTGAGTAACAGGTGTAGATGTGGCATAGGTTTGGCTGCTTTACACCTGTGGCAAATGTGGCCAAGCAGGAGAGGGTGTGTCTGTGGGCCTATTTGTTTGCTGCACAATGTGGACATGGCAATGCTTGTCACCTATGTTTGTAAAATTTTCATTTGTACGAAAATTTGCACAGGAGTGCCTCACTTTAAAACTCCTGCCTCTGGGCAATTGCCATGTGGCCTGATTTGGGTTTCACACACCGGGGCACCCCTGATCTGGGTGCCTCGGGGGAAAGGACCAATGCTGGGTGCTGGGTTTTTGTCCTCTGGGTTCTGGCCCAATATAACCCTGTTAACAGACTGGGGCTGTGTCAAACTAGAGCTGGTGGCATTCCTATGGGGCTGGCAGGGCTCTGTTCACTGTTGGTAGTGAATGGGCCCACAGCCTGGCAGGGTATTAAACAGCATATACCACGGCCCCATACCGTGTGATCTCAGTGTTGCGTCACCTGTAGCCACCAGGTACAATTCTTCACACCAAGGCTTCCATATTCTCAGAAATCACGGTTACAATTTTAGTCAACTCTTCATTCACCAGAAACCCATTCACTCTACTGCATACTGCGTTTCATTGGTCTTTCTTTTACGCATTCGCCATGGTTTGTTTGGCTGCCACGAAAAAAAACATTATCAATTTATGTTGATTTCTAGTAATGCTGTCAGTTTTTTTATGAAGATGTTAAAATGGGACTGTCCCCACCAGCAGAGAGCTCTCCTTGACCATCTAAGACAAACACATGGATATATGATGCACACGATTTTAGAACCATGGACCCTGTTGATCCATCTGCATTCATTCAGTTGGACTATGCTCAACCCAAAGCTTTGCTAAAGGTAAAACTTTGCTAAAACCTGGGTATTGCTCAGCCCAGCCACTCTAGTCCAGAACCCTTTGATACTAGGACAGTCCTATCAAATATGTATGACTGTCCCTTCCTAATACATCATTGTCATTTGTTGTTTAAACATTCATGTTCTAACCAAATATGGGGTCCAAATTTGTGGGAGCGTTTTCGCGCTCTTCGGGGGGGCAGGCCTTGCGGCTGATGCGTTCTGCATCACTGTCTCCGCGGCCCGCCCCTCGAGGTATATGCGGCTGCCATTTTAGTACTCTGCTGCGTGTGTCTGGTGTCTCCCTATAGCAGTCCGTAAATGCCCCTACGGGTTGATTTATTTAGTATTTCTCTGTATTGCATATTGCTTATGGGATCTTTTTGTTTATGTCTTGCAGGCGGGTCAAACTTTTGGGGTTTCTCCCGGTCCTATCCCCTCTATTTAGTGTTAACTCTTATTGGAGGGCTATTGTATTCCCTTACCTCCCACTTCCCTAGCGGGTTATTGGGGCATCCCGGGTTGGAATTATTAGCGTCAATCCCTATTGGCCTGTTGTGCCGTGATAATCACCATATGGAGGCTTCTCAGGATAATGTGCTTGGGGTTCCTTCGGGACAAGCCCGGCTGTGTATTGCGTGTGGGGTATCCCCTGTCAGTAATGACGTCAGGGTTTGTGTACCCTGCGCCCAGCAGGTACTTGCGCTGCAGTCTGGGTTACCTGCGGCTGGCCCTAGTGCTGCGCCCCCTCTGGCTTTGCCTACCCCCCCATGCTTACACCTGACTCCCAGTGAGGTGCATACCAGTGGGGAGTCTCAACCTGATTTGGCTGCCCGGGTGGCCAGCATTGAAAGGCATATTGCTGGGTCTGGTCCACGTAAGGCTCCTGCTAAGCGGCGGCATCTGGCACCCGGTGTTACTCTCTTTCCTGTGGAAGGAGTTTTTTGATATTACTGGATATACCCCCCTGGAAGAGGGGGAATTATTTTCTGATTCAGAATCATCTGAGGATCAGCCTAGGGGTTATGCTGAGTCTGGGTCTGACCCATGGGCTTCAGATGATACTGACAGACTTCTGGCTCACATCTTTGAAGTGCTCTGTATCTCTCCTCCTGCCATGGCCCGCGGCAGCAGGGGGAGCTGTTTCATACTGTTAAACCACTCTTGGAGTTTCCTCATTTTAATAATCTGGTGCTCAAAGAGTGGGAACGGCCTAGCACGCTTCCTAGGGTACCAAAGAGTTGGGATAAGAGGTATCCCTTTCCCGCTGAGATGGTTAAACGTTGGTCATGTCCTCCCGAAGTGGATGCACCGGTTTTGGGGTTGTCCAATACATCCGTCATGCATTCCCCTGACTCTACTACCCTACGGGATGGGGAAGACAGCCGCATAGATCAGCTGTCTTGCCATGCTTTTGCCTGTGTGGGGACCGCGCTGTGTCCGGTGTGCCTCTGCTATTACAGTTGTTGCTATCAAGAGCCTGCTCAGGGGTGTCTTAGATGGGGCCCCTGATGATGCAGGTAGTGAAGAGTATAGAGCTCTTCTGCGTTGTGAGGAATTTTTTGCATATGTTGTCTCTGCCCTGGATGATACCATTAGGATGTATGGCAGGGCATCTGCCTTATTGGTGGCTATACGCCGCTCGGTCTGGCTGTGCCAGTGGGCAGCTGACAACGCTGCTAAGAAGGCTCTCACTGGTTTTCCCTTCAAGGGGCTGCACCTCTTTGGTGAACGCCTGGATTTTTTTGCTAAGGGAGGCAAGTTAGCGTAAAAGGCAGCCCCGGCCCTTTCGGGGTTCAGGTCTTCCTTCCGTGGTTCCAGAGTTGGACGAGGGGCTTCCTTTGCTGGGGCCCGCAGAGATTTTTGGGGCAGGGGCAGAGGACATGGCCGCCCTGGTCCCTCCTGGGGTCCCAAGCCTAAGTCCTCTCCCAAGCCCCCTCAGGCATGAAGGGGCGCCCTCACCCATCCATATGGGGGTCGGCTTCGGCTCTTTGCTCACATCTGGAGGCGTCATGTCTCAGACCGGTGAATTCAGGAGGTAGTGTCCTCCGGTTACAAGATAGAGTTTGTAGCCTGGCCGCCCCCAAGATTCATCAGATCCCGGGTAGCTCAAAACCCCTTGTCAGCTCAGGGTCTGTCCTTTACTGTCCAGAACCTTCTGGAGTTGAAGGTCATCTGCCAAGTGCCGTTAAGGGAAAGGGGCAAGGGCTATTATTCCAATCTTTTCACTGTTCCCAAAAAAGACAGGTCCTTCAGACCCATCCTGGATTTAAAATGCCTCAACAAATTTGTCAGATTCATACACTTTCGCATGGAGACTCTGCGCTCAGCTGTGACTTCTCTGTGTCCAGGGGACTTCTTGACCTCTGTAGACATCAAGGATGCTTACTTTCACATACCTATCTTTCCAGGTCATCAGAGATTCCTCAGGTTCGCTCTGGAGGATCAGCACTACCAATTTGTGGCCCTACCCTTTGGTCTCACCTCGGCTCCCAGGGTATTCCCCAAGGTGTTGGCAGGTGTAATGGCTCTGCTGAGATCTCAGGGCATTCGCATTCTTCCCTACTTGGACAACATTCTCATCGCTTCTCAGTCCGTCCAGCAGGCAGAGCGGGATACCCAGTTGGTGGTGTCCACACTGGAGTCGTTCGGCTGGGTGATCAACCACCCCAAATCTTCCCTGTCTCCTTCCATGGTGAAGTCCTTTCTTGGCATGACTCTGGATACATCTCAAGATTTTTCTTCCTCAGCAGAAGGTGGAGGGTCTTCAAGCGCAGGCTTAGCTCCTTCTGTCTTGTCCTCGTCCGTCCATCAGGCAGGGAATGCAGCTGGTGGGCCTGATGGTGGCCTGCTTCGAGGCGGTTCCACATGCTCAGTTTCACATGAGACCTCTTCAGCTTCATCTCTTGTCAGTTTGGGATCGGGACCCTGCATCCCTGGATCAGGTGTTTGTTCTGTCCCCTCTGGCCAGGCGGTCCCTGTCGTGGTGGCTGGACTCAGGGAACCTGCTGGGGGGGCAGATCCTTTCTGGTCCCTTGCTGGGAGACTGTCACCACGGATGCCAGTCTGACCGGATAGGGGGGCTTCAGGAAGTCCCTGCAATTCCAGGGTCAGTGGGGCCTTTAGGGGGCCCACACCCCTATCAACATTCTGGAGTTGAGGGCGATCAGGTTGGTTCTCGCCAACCTAACCCCACACCTTCGGGGTCGGGCTGTTCAGGTCGGCTCGGACAACCTGACGGCGGTTGCCTACATCAATCATCAGGGAGGGTCCCGGAGCAGAAGGGCCCTCAGGGAAGTGTCTCTGATTCTGTCTTGGGCGGAGGACAATGTTCCTTGCATCTCAGCAGTGTACATTCCGGGGATGGAGAATCTGGAGGCGGACTCTCTGAGCAGGGGGACCTCTCGCCTGGGAGAATGGTCCCTCAGCAACAGGGTGTTTCGCTCCCTGTGTCACCGTTGGGGTCACCCAGATGTGGATCTGTTTGCGTCCCGTCACAATCACAAGCTTCCAGTATTTGTCTCTCTGTCCAAGGACCTTCTTGCCTTAGCCATGGATGCCTTGGCAATGTCTTGGCAGAGCTTTCAGCTCCTGTATGTGTTTCCCCCGTTTCTTCTGCTGGGCAGGGTGCTGCGCAAGATAGCTCAGGAAGGGGTGCCAGCCATTCTGGTAGCCCCCTGTTGGCCAAGAAGAGTGTGGTTCGCAGACATTGTGCAGCTGTCAGTAGATCAGTACGTGCTGCCCAGGGTTCCAGAGATGCTCACTCAGGGGTAGCTACGCCACCCCAATTTACAAACGCTGGCTTTGACGGTGTGGCTGCTGAAACCTCCATGTTGATGGAGAAAGGGCTGCCTGCCTCGGTTGTTAACACCATGATCAGAGCTAGGAAAAGGTCCTCTTCTTCAATCTACTATAGGGTTTGGCGTACCTACATTGACTGGTGCGAGTCTAAGTCACTCCCCTGTCGTGTGTTTTCTATTCCTAGGATTCTGGAATTTCTGCACCATGGTTTGGATCTGGATCTTCAATTCAGTACTCTTAAAGGTCATGTTTCTGCCTTGGCCATTTTCTTCCAAAAATCCTTTCCCAGGGGGTTACTCACGTGCGTCCCCCAAGTAAGCCAATGCTACCTGTCTGGTCTTATCTGCCTTGCAGGGGTCCCCTTTTGAACCGTTGCAGGAGGCCCCTTTGTCTATTCTTCTGCTTAAGGTAGTCTTTTTGGTGGCTATTACCTCTGTTAGGCATGTCTCTGAGCTGGCGGCGTTTCCATCAAGCCCCCTTACTTTGAGAGACACCAGGACAAGGTGGTGTTTCGATTTAAGCCGGACTTTCTATCTAAGGTTGTGTCTGCCTTTCATCTCAATCAGGACATTGTTTTGCCTTCTGTGTCCTAATCCTAGTAACTCTAAGGAGAGGCTCTTACATTCTCTGGATGTGGTCAGGAACTTGAAGTTCTATTTGGTGGCTACTGATTCCTTGAGGACTGATGCTCTTTTTGTTCTTCCTTCTGGACCTAAGAAGGGTCTGGCTCCAGCTAAATCTACTATCAGCAAGTGGATTCGTCAGGCTGTGTTTCAGGCCTATTCTGCTAAGGGGAAGAATCCTCCCTTCCACCTTACTGCTCATTCCACTCATGCTATTGGTGCCTCTTAGGCTTTTCAGCACCAGGATTCTGTTGAACAAGTTTGCAAGGCCGCTACTTGGTCTTCTGTTCATACTTTTTCCAAGTTTTACAAAGTTGATGTTAGGGACGCTGCTTTTGGCCGCAAAGTTCTGCAGGCGGCAGTGGTTTAAACTGCCCGCTGTTACTTTTTGGGGATCCCACGCTACCTTACGGACACTGCTATTGGATGTCCCAAGTGTAAGGAATCTTCTGGAGCAGGACGTGCTGTATACTTAGAATAATACAATTCTGTGATGACTCACCTGTAGAATTGGTATTATGAGTATACAGCACATCCTGCTCCACCCCACCCTTGTTATCATTATTCTCAGTTACCTCTTTATGGTGATTGGTCAGATGTTCATTGAATTTTGATTGTTATAGTTCTCCCGGCTTCATTTTAACTGCTTATCAATATTGCGGAATTTGTGGGAGGTCCCTGGTATATATGTCGGGAGGAGCCACTTTTTTGCTGTCTCTGCAGTCCAGCGCCATCTTGTGGATGTATAACCCAAGTGTAAGGAATCTTCTGGAGAAGGACGTGCTGTATACTCATAATACTAATTCTACAGGTGAGTAATCACAGAATTGTATTTTTCTGTCTGTCGCGTAGAAGTATAAGACTATTTTTTTTTGTTTCAATATTTTTATTTGGACAAAAAAGGAGAGCGATACAGACACGGCCGTCAGCGGCCCAACAACAGTGCAAAAGCCATCCCGCGCAGGGGAGGCCAGTATAACGAAGCGTATAAGATGACAGCAATAAGTTGAAGTAGAAACAGATTCTTTTTAACAGAACTGTAGTATATATATATATGTAGCAGAATTGCCGCATCAGAATTTAATGCCGTTAAACTATCAACTGGACAGCGTCCGTTTACATTGATTCCTTTATTCTCGCCGCCTCCCAGGTCTGGGAAGCCATATTTAGCAGACGCATTCACTCTCCCGCCGCGACCCACCCCCCCCCCGCCCCCCGGGCCGGGCCGCCCAGCGTTCGCCAGGCGCTCCCACCCCGGAGCCCAGGAAGGCGGCGCAGGGCAGGCCGCCGCGCAAGCAGCGAAGAAGTCATGTACAAAAGAAGATAGGAACAAGGGGAAGGGAGAGAAGAATAAGAAAAAACAGAACGCAACAACAGTAAAAAAGACAAAAAGGGTAGGTAGGTCGGGAGGGGAAGACAAAGGGAAGGGATGGGGAAGAAAAGGGAAAAAAAAAAAAAAAAAAAAAAAGGGGGGGGGGGGACCTCGCAGACCAACCCGCCTCGCCTAGTTCAGTACACCCGCCGGCGCGTCAGGCCAGGCATGTTGTATCCATGGTTCCCAAGTGGAAAGGAACTTGTCCTGAGTATCGGCCAGTACGCTTGAGAGCCTCTCGTTAACTAGAAATCCATTCATCCTGGCCGACACCTCCGACAATGGTATAGTCTGCTTTTTCCACCCTCTAGCAATGGTTTGTTTAGCCGCCAGAAGCAGGTATACAAATAGCTTATGTTGCTTGCGGGAAAGCTCAGGGGGTTTGCAATGGAGGAGGGCCACCCAAGGGTCTCTTCTTATGGACGTTCGAAATAGTTTGCCAGCTATCCTGTGAACTTGTGCCCAAAAACGAGTCAGCATGGGACAAGTCCACCAAGTATGGAGGAAAGTGCCCTCAGTGTTGCACCCTCTAAAGCAAGTATTAGCTTGTCCTGGGAACATTCTACCGAGGCGGCTCGGTACCAAGTACCACCTATATAGAACTTTGTAGGCCGTCTCGGTCGTCAGGACATTTATAGAACATGAGGAGGCGGTTTTCCAAATATCCGACCACCCCCCTCCCAGGGTACACGGGCCCAAGTCGTGTTCCCACCTATTAACGTGTACATGTGTGTTCTCCCTCATGGCATTTAATGCAGAGTATATCGTGGATATTGTCCCTTTGCAAAATGGTTCCTCTCCGCAGACTCTCTCGAAAGGGGTACATCTCTGAAAGGGTAAACCCAGTCTAAGCAGGGGGGACAGCCAGTGTTTTAACTGCATGTACTGAAACAGGGCCCCCTGGGGAGCGGCATATTTATCCTTCAAAGTGCTAAAGGGTATAAGGCCATCCTCCGAGAGGAGATCCCACACCCTAAGCAGGCCGTGATCCTCCCACCACCTGAAGGACAGTCTATTGTCCAGGCCCGGGGGGAACGCCGGATTACCCCAAAGATGCGCCAGGGGGGCGTGCGGGGACATCAGGGAGGCCGAATATTTTACTGAGTCCCACACCAGGAGGGAGTGCCTCATCAGGGGGCTAAGCGTCTTAGGTCTAGCTGCCGGGTCCATCCAAAGGAGACCATCCACAGGGGCCGGGGAAGCGTTAGGGAGCTCCAGAAAGGTCCAAAGGGGGGGCTTCGATGGGGAGTGCATGGGAATCAATTGGGCTATCTGGGCCGCCTTATAATAAAGGCCGATGTTAGGGACTCCAAGCCCTCCTGTCGATCTATGGGCCAGCAGCGTACGCCTGGGTACTCGCGGGCGCCTTCCAGCCCAGATGAAAGCTAATATCTTTTTTTGCATTGCACGCAGTCTATATGAGGGGATCGAGACCGGAAGCACTCTGAAGAAATACAGGAGTTTAGGGAGAATGGACATCTTTACTGCATTGACCCGACCCAGCCAGGAAATCGGATACGGCATCCAGGTATCGAGGAGCTGCGCCACGGACCTAAACAAGGATGGATAGTTAGCCCCATAGAGGTCATCATACCTCCCCGGGATCCGGACCCCCAGGTACGGGAGCGGCTCCGTTGACCATTGAAAGGGAAAGTTCAATTTAATATGGGCCACCAATTCAGGTGCCAGGGACACGTTTAATGCCTTAGATTTGTCGCTATTTATTGCCAAGCCAGAAATGCGGGCAAAGTGGTCTAGCATTTGAAATATGTTTGGAAGAGAAGTATTTGGTTGTGTGACCATCAGCATGGCATCGTCAGCAAAGAAGAGGGCCTTGTGCTGAACTCCCGCGACCTCTAGCCCCTTAACGTTCTGATTCTGCCTAAGCGCAATTCCCAGAGGCTCTAGAGCCATTATAAAGAGGATCGGGGAAAGGGGGCACCCCTGCCTAGTACCTCTATAAATGTGAAAGGACTCCGAGCTACAACCCAAATAGCGCACACGGGCCGACGGGGCTTTATAAAGGGCTTTTATCCAGTCTAAGAAGCGCTGCCCAAACCCCCACCTCTGCAAGACCCAGTGCAGGTAGTCCCAGGAAATGGTGTCAAAGGCCTTCTGGATGTCTAGGGACAACAAAAAAGCCGGGATATTCCTTGTCCGAGCGTGGTGAACCAGGTGGACCACCCTTCTGATATTGTCTCCAGCCTGCCGAGTCGGAACAAAGCCCACTTGGTCCCTGTGTATGATGCCTTCCAGGAACGTGTTCAACCTGCCCGCCAGTACCTTGGCCAACAACTTCACGTCAGTGTTGATTAAAGAGATCGGCCTGTAGTTTGAAATTATCAGGCTGTCCCTATCTGGTTTGGGTATCATACAAATGTCCGCCAGCAAGGCGTTCGGACCCATGGATGACTCCGCGCACATAGCGTTAAAGAGGTTGGCCAAGTGGGGGGCTAGGAGGGGTGCAAATTTCTTGTAGTAGAGACCTCCAAACCCGTCCGGTCCTGGGGTTTTAGAAGTCTTAGTAGCCTTAATGGCCAGGAGAATCTCTTGGGGAGTAATGGGAGAATCCATCAGGTCTAAGTGATCTTGGGCAATAGGCGGCAGCTCAACGCGCTCAAAGAATTTCTCGAGATCGGCATTTCCGGCCCTCGGGGGGGCCGAGTACAAGTTTGAGAGAAAATCGCGAAAAGCCCCCACGACCTTGTCTGGGTTGGCCGTGATTGTGCCCTGTGGAAGTTTAAGCTTAATCGGCTGCCGGCGATCCAGTTCGGCTACACGCAGCTTCCGGGCCATCATAGTGTCAGGCTTATTGCCCCTCGCATAGAATTTTTGCTTGGCCCAGCGGAGCCTTTTCTCAGCCTGATCATCCAAAAGCACGTTGAGCTCCAGCCTAAGTCTATCCATGGCCTTCCTGTTCCTAGCGGTTGGGGTTGCCTTCCAGAGCAGTTCTGCTCGTTCGTAGCGCGCCGTTAATTCCTTCTGACGCTGTTGCCGCTCTTGTTTCTTACGGGAAGCTATACCAATGATATTGCCACGTATAACCACCTTTTGAGCCTCCCAAAGAGTAATCGGAGAACGGACAGATCCTAAATTTAATGCAAAGTAATCTTTAAGGGCCTCATGGATCTTCGAGCAGGTATCTGGAGAACTCAGGAGGGAGTCATTGAGTCTCCAAGTAACGGATCTCCTGGTGGAAACCAGGAGGTCCGCCACCGCCATCACCGGGCTATGGTCCGACCAGGTCGAACTGTAAATTCTGGAGTTGACCATAGCCGGGAGGAGAGATTGGGGGACAAAAATGTGATCGATCCTGCAAAAGGAGCCATGGGGGTTAGAGTAGAACGTAAAATCCCTGGTGGTGGGGTTTCTCTCCCTCCAAACATCGCACAGGCCAGAGGTGTCTAAAAGGTCCCTAAACGTAGCGGAGTGGGGGTCCAGTTCCTCTCTCGCCCTCGCCCTTTGGCCCGTCCGGTGTCTGTCCGCCTTGGGGTCCAGCACCATGTTCGAGTCTCCTCCCATTAGCAAGATACCTTTAGTGTTGTTACGGATGACCGTCAATAGGTGTTTAAAAAAGCGTGTTTGGAAGGAATTAGGAGCATAGTATGTCACAAGGGTCATATCGACATCGTAGAGAGACCCCTGCAGCAAGACATACCTACCGGTCGGGTCAATAACTTCTTTAGAGCAGATAAAGGGAAGATTTTTCCTAAAGGCCACCAGGACCCCCCTTTTCTTTTCTCTAGCGCAGGCCATGTGGGACACTGGAAAGTGGTTGCTTAGGTACTTGGGTCTAGAGTGGGTCGAGAACCTGGTTTCCTGGAGGAACAATATATCTGCCTTACATGATTTATAGTAATGGAAGGCCTTGCTCCTTTTAACAGGGCTGTTAAATCCCTGGACATTATGGGAAATTAATTTAACTGTCAGTCCCACCATTGGGTCTGGTTCTCACGAGAGAAGACAGAGGAGGCAGGCTGGTCGCGAGGGGGGAAGGGAGGGGGGAGGGAAATGAGGGGAAGGTAACAACATACAAAAGGAAGCATAACATTGCAAACCATATACACGTAACAAAAAAACAATAAGGACCGTAGTCCAAAAAGACCCTCTGGGTCGAAGAGGACCCAAAGGATTCCTGCCTGGGCAGGAAGTTGTCCAGGCACCGGGGGCAAAGGCATCCCAGTCCGGGACAACTCGTACAGTATGGGGGGTGGTACTCAGAGGCACAGGCCCCACCCCTATTTAAAACCCGACAGTAATCAGCACAGTAAACATTATTAATTCAACCCGGCGAGGGGGAGGGAAGAGGTCTGCCTCCCCCATCCATCCGTCTAGCCCATGCCAAAAGGGGAACAGCCCTGCCACTCGGTGAGCCACTGTACTTTGCATCATTGCTGGCCGTCCCGGGTCCAGGGCCCCAAAGCCGCTGTACCCCGAGGGCCCCAGGCAGGCACTCATTCCCCCTCGAGCGGGCAGAAGGGTCCCCAGCTTACGCCACCATGAATAGCCGGTCTGGAGTAGAAAAAACATTGTTAAACCTATTGGCATAAACGTATAACATAACCTTAGTAAACATAAGTAACTGTCAAGTAACTCGGAGGGGGGAGGGGAAGGCAGGACCCAGGGAACCGAGCATATAGACCCCGCGCTCGTTCAGCAGAGCCTATTCAAAAGTGGAAACAAAGCGCAGTTCGCCAACTCTGACCCGTCCCGACGCCAGAAAACCTCAACCCGGGTCCGAGTCAGAGTGCGGCACACGGCCGGCCCCCCGGTCCCGTCTCCTCCGCGGGCGAACCCTCTCCCAAATGGGCCGCAGCGGCTGACGTTGGGACCCCCGCTGGGCCGCCCGATCCGGCGCGGCCACAAGCGGGTCCCTCGAGGGTATCCCAAGTTCCCGGATGAGGCCCTGAAGCTCACCAAGGGAGCCCGCCGCGCACTGACGACCCGCGTGGGAGAACATCAGCCTAAAAGGGAACCCCCAGCGGTACCTGATACCGTTCAACTTCAAAACCTCCAGTCCTGGCTTCATCTCCCGTCGTCGCTGGAGCGTCTGGGGGGCAACATCTGGGAATATCTGATAGGCGTGATTCCGAAAAGAGAGGTTAGTTGCCGCTCTAGAGGCCTCTAGGATAGCCTCCTTTGTACGATAAAACGTGGGTCTGATAACAATGTCCCTGGGGCGACCGTCCGATCTTTTGGGACCCAAGGCCCTATGGGCCCTATCCAATTCCAAGCGCTCGACTGGCGTAGAAGGGAGCAGTTCCTGGAGTAATGCTGTGACCGTAGCGGGAACGTCCTCCATGGACTCCGGGAGGCCCCGGATCCGGATGTTTTCTCTTCTGGATCTGTTTTCCAAATCTTCCAGCTTTTGTTGAAGTAAAGACACCTCTTCTCGCACAGCCGCGGTGGCCGACCCACCGGAGTCCAGGGCCGTCACTATTTCATCCACTCTCTCCTCCAACGTATTGGTCCGGTCACCCAGGTCTCTGATGTCGCTGGCGAAGCTAGTGGAAAGCTGGGACACTGCCGCGGCCAATTCTTGTTGCAATAACTGCTTACATTTAGCCAGCAACTGTTCGTCGCGTACAATCGGATTAGCTGGGTATGGGGATCCCTGGGCACTCCATGGGTTCTCCCCCCGGGCATCTTCAACCAGGGGCTGGGAAAAGACGCTGCTGCCCGGCCTGGAGGTCTCTTCGAAAATTAGTGGAACGTCCCTGCTGCCAGTAAGGGACAGAGGTAGGCCGCCGTCCATATCGCGGGCGGGGTCCGCTGGGCTCAGATGTGGGGGCCCAAATCCTCCAGGGCTCCCCCCCGGCTGTGCATCTTGTGGCGGAGATGGGGGATCAGCTGCAGGTGGCGGATGTCGCTGGCCGCGCTGTGGCCGTGAAAGAGGGGGGGAAGGCTGTGTGGGTGTAATCAGGTGTGGGGACCCCACACCTCCAGGGCTCTCCCTCAACTGTGCTCCTCGTGGCGGAGATGGGGGATCAGTCGCAGGCCGCAGGCCATGCCGCGGTCGCGAGGGAGGGGAGGAGGGCTGCATTGGCGTGGTCAGGTGTGGGGGTTCGACACCTCCAGGGCTCCCCCTCGGCTGTGCGCCCTGTGATGGGGATAAGAGGTCTGTCCCGTGCTGCGAGTGTCGCAGGCCATGCTGCGGCCATGAAGGGGGGGGGGAGGGCTGCATGGATCCGGGCTGAAGTGCAGCTTGAGGGTGCAGTGGCGGGAAGTCCGTGTCTCCCCCCCAGTCCCCCCTCGCCCCTGGGTCAGAGGGGTGCTCCATTGGACCCGGTGGCTGGGTCAGGCCAGACTTCTCCCCCTGTGGTTGGGGCAGATGCTGCGGCGGTGGGGACTGCCGCCCCCCGCTCACGTGGTCGGGGCCAGCGCCCGCTCCTACCTCCTCCTCCGGCGGTTCCCGGGTTGCGTCCCGCTGGGCCGGCGGCGCCCTATCCGGTGAGTGCGACCGGCCGCTGCGCTGTGTGTCCCGGCTGGCGCTGGAGTGGTGGGCGGCCTGGGATTGGCGCCGGAGCTCCGCCATGATGTCCGGCTGGCGGAGGCCCGCGGCGCTCTTCCTCTCGCCGCCGGTCTTTCTCTCCTTCCCCCTGGCCCCGCTTCTCCCCATATGCAGGCTGGGGCAGGTGGTGGGGATGAGCTGCTGCCAAGCTGTCGGCTAATCTCGCTGAAAAGAAGCTGCTGTGGGGTGGGTTCTGTGCTCCGAGGCGCCGAGCACTAGCAAGAAGCAGCCATCTTCTTCAGCGTCCGGCCACGCCCATAAGACTATTTGTTTGTGTGGCAAATACAGACTCGGAGGTGAGCGTGATCTGTTGTCACAGATTATAGAAGTATAAGAACTTTGCAATGGGCCAGTCAGAGAGTAAGACTCCTCAAAAAGGAGAAGATTGCATGCATTATGTAGAAAGGTTGACAGGTGGAATGGGATTATACTTTGCCATTTGTTAATAACTTAGCGGGATGGACAAAAGGTATAGAAGCAGTTCACCCTTTTCCACAAGAGGGGGCAAATGATTCATATCATATGGATATGATCAAAGGTTTCTGTCTCAGGGATAAGAAGGCCTGGCCCTATTATACAGGAGACCCTGATGTGGATATGTCTTACATGAGAAAATGTGGTATAAAATGGTTAGAAGTTACCCCGGGATGGTATGACAGAGTAGGATTGTTGAAGACAGGTAAGAAAAGTTTAAATAAGAAACAATGTAAGGAAGCCCATGAGAAGGAAAGGATGGTTCATGCCTCTAATTCCTCTTCATACACGGGACAAAAGGTGGCCACAGCACCACCACCCCCTTTACACCAAGGTCAATACCACATATGTAACTCATAAACTAACCACTTCTGACAGCTGAGGGAGATAGCAAGCCTGTATCCTATCATAAAAAATGAAAACAAAAAGAAACAAGACCAAATTACAGAGGCAGACAATGGCAGGGGACCCATAAATGGGACCCCTATAAAAAAAATCAATGGTCTAGTGCCGATGATTTAGAGGAAATGGGGGCGGGGACATCAAAAGTAACCTCTTATAGTTCTGCCCCATTATCGTACGAATAAAGAGTGAAACAAGCAAATGAGACCCTGGCTACATTACCTAGGCCAGTGACCAGAAAAAAATTAGATGCCTTGACAGATTGCTTTAATGTAAAATTACAGGATTTGGATGTAACTAAACCTGTGACCATGCCCTTTATTACGGCAGGGGACACCCTTATAATAACCCCTATAGATATCAAAGACTTAGACCATATTGTAAAAAATTGTCCGTCCCCAAGGAAAACCCCAACTGGTGCTATTAGTTACCTAAGAAGGGCAACACAGGGAAGACATTTCACTGATTCAGATTACAAATTGTTAATAACTAGAATTATAGGAGAAGAGACGCCATGGGATTGGGGAGCCATAAAAGTTCTAGGAGCCCCTGATAATGGGTATGACCCAGCCTGGATGACAGAGAAGGGGATAGAAATGTGGAATAAGATACAAAAACAGTTGGTAGAGATTTTCAAAACTAAAAGAAATTTGTCTGCCGCTTTGGTGTGTAAACAGAAACAGATTAGACAACAAATCTCTGACTATGGAAGTAAGACCACAGAAGGGTTCGCTGCAGAACTAATGGCTAAAGATGCAGCTGACTGTTTTGAAATAATTAAGTCTACATGTGTCACTCAGGTACATTACCAACAGACCCCAACCGACCCCGGAGTCATAGTCCTACAGCATCCCTCACCTCCTAGAAGTCAGAACTTCAGGGGCAGAGGTAGAGGACGAGGAGGAAGGAGTTTTTAATGGACCCCGACCCCGGCAGAACAACGCTCAGAGTTCCCCTAACCACTGGAAAAACAGATGTCCTGGAACTTAGTTTCCCTGTGAGCAACAACACAGGCAGACAGCAACAACAACAACAACCACAATACTACCCAACTCCTCAACAGAATTATATCCAACCACCACAGCCGACTCCCCAAGGGCCAATCCAGGCCCAAAATGCTCCTAAAATACCTGTCATATGGACCAACACAGGGCCCCAATAGGGGTGCCCTGGGAGTGGCGTTCCCACATTTCCCATAGTGTCCCACACATTTGAGCAGCAACCTTTCGTAAGCCTTGTAATTGAAGGAAAGCCTATGGCTTTCTTAGTGGATTCTGGAGCCACATGTAGTGTTATCAAGGCATGGTTGTATGAGGGACCAAGGGAAGCGTCTTCCCCCTCTATGGGAATTAATGGGATACTTACCAAGACCTGAAGTCTTAAAGGGGCCACAGCACTCAAACCCCTCCTTTGTTACTTACCAAGACCTACAAGACGGAACCACTGATAGTGACAGATCTAGTCAATAGACAAGAAATAAGACATTGTTTTAGAATTATGGAACAGTGTCCAGTTAACCTGTTGGGAAGAGACTTAATGGGGAAATTAGGACTGTCTTTATAAACAAACAAAGAGGGAGGAAAAGTGTTGGTAGTAACATTTTAGAGACATTTCTTTCCCTCCCCCTAGAAGAAAACCCAGAATTACAACTGGTTGACCCCAAGGTCTGGGCTAAAGATTCCTATGACATAGGAATTATTGACTGCACCCCTTATGAAGCAGTACTTAAACCAAATGTGAGGCCCCCATACCCTTTGTCAAGAGAAAAAGAGGAAGGCATTCTTCCTCTTATACAGAGCTTTCTGTTAAGAAAACTGTTAAGAAAACCATGTTAAGAAAACTGATGGTACTTACAGGTTTGTGCAAGACTTAAGGGCAGTGAATGCTGTAGTAGTACCTTTAGCCCCAGTGGTACCAGATGTGGTTTCCCTACTTACTTTGATACCACATGATGCTGGGACGTTTAGCGTCCTGGGCTTGAAAAATTCATATTTTGGGATAACCGTACATCCAAACACAATGCCCCTCTTTGCATTTAGCTACACAGGTCAACAATTGACATTTAAAAGATTACCCCAAGAGTTCGTCAATTTGCCCGTAGTTTTTGCCATTGTCCTGAGAGAAGTGCTCAAAAGCTATACACCTTTGCATGGGTCAATGGTCTTGGTCTATGCAGACGACGTTCTGCTGGCCAGCCCAACACAGGAGGCCGCTCAGGCAGATGGTATAGAACTGTTAAATGTTCTTTGTGCAAGTGGTTTTAAAGTGTCTAAAGAAAAGTTGCAATGGTGTCAGGAGAAAGTTGAATACCTTGGTTTTGTACTCTCTGAAGGATTAAGAGATGTTAGTCCGAAGAGAATTGCTGCCATTGTGGGTCTGCCCCGCCCACACACCAAGAAGGAAATGCTAACCTTCTTGGGAATGACTGGTTACTGCCACCAGGGGATACCTGATTGCTCTTATTATGATAACATTCTGAGAGCCTGCACCCTCTTTGACAAGTCTGACACCATAGAATGGTCACAAGAAATGGTTAATGCTTTTGTGCAGCCCACAACGTGTCATACTTGTTGAAGAATGTTTTCACTCAGCATATGACCGCTCACAGACTAAGTGGTTATGAAGTGATACTGTTGTCCAACCCCAACCTGCACATTGTTTACTCTCCAAACACTGCAGGCCCAAGCCCAGTACTGAATGGAATACTGGGGATCAAAGGGAAGGAGGATGAGGTCCCCCCCCGCCCATGATTGCACACAGCAAATTAAGCAGGACACAGCTCCAAGACCTGACTTACTCTCCACTCCCATCCCAGACGCAGAAAATGTCTATGTAGATGGTTCTTGCTCAAGACCTAAAGATGACACCTACCTTACAGGTTATGCAGTTGTCCAACTACCTGACATCATCCTAGAAGCTAAAAAGGTTCCTTTCAAATCTGCACAGGCAGCTGAACTAACAGCCCTAACTAGAGCCTGTGAACTCTTCAAAAATCAGACTGTAAACATTTTCACTGACAGCCGTTACGCTCATGGGACAATCCATGACTTTGCAAAAATCTGGGAAAATAGAGGATTTATCTCGGCCGATGGTAAACCTATTTCCCACAGTACCCTTATTAAGGCCTTGTTGAAAGCGGTACAGCTACCCACCAAAGTAGCAATCATACATTGTATGGCACACACAGGAGCCCAGATAGACGTAGCAAAAGGGAATGCATTTGCTGACATCACAGATAAACAAGCTGCACAGTCAGGCTATGCCTCAATCACGAGATCCCTGCTGCTAGCTACCCCTGTTGACACAGTAATGACTTTAGAAAGCTTAGACCAGCTTCTAGGTTCCCTTCAAGAACAACTACATTGGAAGAAATAGAACAATGGGTGAGTAAAGGTGCAACAAAGGTTTCAAACCTTTGGTGCAAAGAGGCCTTGTGTTCCCCAAGCATGTGCCCCAATCTTTGTTGCACAGGCACATGGAATAGGACATAAGAGTGCAAGAACAACCCTAGAAGGAATACTACAACATTTTTACATTTTAGACTGCAGGTCAATAGTACAAGACTTTGTAAATAAATGCATAATCTGCCAAAGAAATAACCCTAATAATCCAAACAAAGCGGGTCATGATAATCTCACATACCCCACAGAACTATTTACTGACTTACAAATGGATTTTACACACATTACAGCCAAACCAGGTGGGAAAGTAGACTACGTGTTAGTGATTGTGGACATGTTCTCTAGGTGGGTATAAGCATTCCCCACCCAGAAGGAGGATGCTAAGACGGTAGCCAAAATCTTGACCAAAGAAATCATCCCACATTGGGGCTGTCCATTAAAAACTAGGATGGACAATGGCCCCGCCTTCACCTCGAAAGTATGCAGGGAACTAGCAGAAATATTAGAAATAACGTGGAAATATCATATACCTTATCACCGAGAAACTTAGGAAAGCAACTAATGCCACATTTGCTGGGTGGAAAGACCACTTACCTGCAGTACTCGCAGAAATCAGAACGACCCCTCACAAGACCACTAAATTGTCGCCATATGAGGTTTTATTGGTAAACCTTTTCCTCTACCTTGGAAGAGGGGAGACCAGCCCCTCCAGGGGGAAACGAGTCTGAAAGTTGGGCAGGAAAGATACATTGAAAATTTGATTGTCTCGCTAAAAAAGAATGAACAAAAGGTCTGTGAGAACTTTCCTTCTCTTTCAGAGACACCATACCACAGCCTGAGGATTGGAGATCGAGTACTGATGAGACAACTCAATCCAACTCATAAACTTGACTTCCCATACGGTCCGGAGACTCGAGTGATCGCCGTCGCTCGCACAGCGGTGTTCGAAGAAAACTGGATTCCCTCCTATTGTCTGAATTCCCCTCAATCATGCATGATAATGATTTTAGCTCTTTTGACCACACTACTACTCATGTTGTCCCTAGCATGCGGGGCCCTGAGTAATCTCTCTCTGTGTCCTATCCCTATTGCATAGGGAGAGAGGCCCACAACGTCCCCAGGAGAGTTTCCTCAGCTAAATCCCATTATCGAGGAAAGAGGTCCTTTGCAACTAACCCCTATGTCAGCAAAAACAAGGATGGAGTCACCTTTTCATTTAATACCTCTACCCACGTTATGTCCTATCAGTTTGACTTATGCGATATTATATATTGTATGAAGGGATTTTGGCATTACTTTATGGGCGACGGGCCTACCATACATTATATATGCGTCACGGACGACTATTGAGGACAGGAATGTGCATACTGGGGAGCCGTAGGGTGGAAAACAGGTTCCTCAGACTGGGGATATTGGCCCCAATCCGCCCCAGAATAAAAAGGACAAGAATGGGAAATCTCTCATCAGCCGTATGAGCCTCCTAAGAAAAAAGGGGGAACACTGTGTTCAGCGAAGTAGTTATGACGGTAGTCAGTGTGGAATTACCCTCACCATCACAATTGAAAACCCATCGCCTGGGGATAAAGGTACATACTGGATAGGAGCCCACCCAAAAGGGGGTTGTGCGAAGGCCTCTCAAAGGTGTCTGGGAAAATTTCACCTAAGAAACATAGACGGTAAGACAAAATTCGGACCAACCCCCCCTTCCCCCCTAGATCGAGAAGGAATTCAGAAATTGCTGTATGAGACTATGAAAATCTCAATAAATAAGTATTCATATTACTGCTAATGCTAGTCACCTGAGAGAAACATGGTCAGACACTCCCCAATGAATCACCTGGATAGCAGGCACCTACCTCTGCTTCCGTATTAGCCCGCCACTAAAACCATTCTTCCGCTCGATCCTACTGACTGTGTCCAAAAAACCCACCGCATATTCAGTATCGCGGGAGGTTTACTTCCGCAATACTACGTAAGAGAGATGAAATTCCTCCAATCACTGAGCACTATACATGTATGCAATTGCTATAGGCCGGCTGTACGTCGGCATCAATGTACTGGCAGGGACCTGGTTACATAGTAGACGCCATTAAGGGCAAGAGATATATCAGCTACGAAATCATGGCCTAAGAATGCAAAAGAGGCAACAATTGATGGGAACCCACAACAAAGTGAGATAGGTGGGGGGGGGCTAAGGTATATCTAAATACCTAAACAGCGTGGGAAAACACACATATAGATTATAGCAAAAACCATGACACAGATAAATCTACTGTGTATAACATACCATTGCTATTACATCAGTACAAATCCCACGGATATGGAAAGTGGTACTGAAAACCTAAACCCATTCCCCTAATAATCCCAGGGCCAGGAAACGGAAGACTGGGAAGGTTGAATGTAAGGGGTGCATCAACTCATGTTGCCCCCAGGTGACAAACAATTTCACTTATTTCCATGGACATAGTTATAAACGTAAAACTCATGCAAGATCAAAAGTTACACTATAACAGATCTCCAACATTGTAACATAACAATTCCTTAAAGAGAGACTTAATTCATTAATGCATATGGCAATACAGATCTTTCAAATGAAAAGTTCCTCTTACCAACATCCAGCATATCAACACATATTTCCATTAGCCCTACAATCTCACCACGCCAGCAAGGGGGAAATTATAGGCAAGCTGAAGACAATAGCCTGCCATTTTGATTGTCAGAATAATTAATCCGGGGGTCCCCAGATGCTATTCTCAAATAGCTCAGCAGAGGGAGAATGTGTAAATTGGAGAGAAAGATACCCCCTGATTCACCAACCTGTAAAACTAGGAACTGGGATACAGATATATCCTGGGAACTACAATTGTTACACTAGAACCAAAGGCAATTTAGATCTTAAAAATGTTACAGATGGGTTCTGGGCCACACAAGGAAATCCAAATGTAACAGATTCACTCCTTCACAATCACACCATGAGTGTAGGTGATGTTGCATGGCTCTGCGGGGATATGAAGCTAAGACCCATATTACCCCCAAACTGGAAAGGGCAATGTGCACTCACTAAATTTATTATGCCTTTCCTCATTACCCCACAAGTAGACTGGGATGAACATGTGTTTGAGGGCCAGTTTCAAGGCACCCCCAAGAGAAGTAAAAGAGAAACCGCACATCCCAAAGGTAACTTTGATCCGCATGTTTATATTGATGCAATAGGGGTCCCAGGAGGGGTCCCAGATGAATTTAAGGCCCGAGACCCTGTTAAAACTGGGTTTGAATCACTCTTTCCTATTGTCACAATAAATAAGAATGCTGACTGGATCAATTATCTCTATTACAATCAACAGCGCTTTGTTAACGATACCCGAGATGCACTGAAGGGTATTGCAGAACAGCTAGGCCCCACATCCACTATGGTCTTCCAGAACAGGATGGCTCTGGATATGATATTAGCGGCCCAAGGGGGCGTATGCAAAATGATAGGCTCCACCTGTTGCACTTATATCCCGACAATACTGGACCAAATGGGAAAACTACTAGAGCTATTGCTAAGCTTGACAGTCTAGCTGATGAGCTAAAAGCTAATTCGGGAATAGATGACCCATGGGATAAATACTTCCTAAGATTTTTTCAGGTTGGAAGGGGATCCTGACCCAGATAGGGATTATATGTTTGTTCATCTTGGTTGGATTTGTTATTTTTAAATTTATAATGTGCCTGCTTGCCCATAGGGCTGCCAAAGCTCAAGGTACGTATGCGGCATATCTGTTACAACACCAGTCCCCTGACTATGATGATGCAAGAACCACCTCTACTGTTTGATGTGGGCCCAGGCAAGGCCAGGGCCCAAAGAGGGGGTTGAAGGGAAAGCTTAGCTTTATAGCAGCCATTTTATGTTCATCCTCCATTTTGTATTTCTATATATGATGTTTGAAATAAGAAGTATATTCTGCATTAGCTTGTGTTACTGAGCAGCGCCCACATCTCAGGATATAGCTTAACCGCAGTTACGCAAGTGTTCTAAAGAAGTGAACAATTTAGAGAAATGGCTTAACCGCAATGTCGCCTATACTGTTCTCTGTAAAATTCCACCCAACTGCCATTATGTGTAAATTAATCTAGTGACAACTCTGTACTTTCCTGTAAGAAGGATGTCCCCGAACTGTTCCCCAAAAAGGGGAAGCAGGGCACGCCTTGTTACAAACTGTATTTAAAGCTCTACATGACGCTAAATAAATTAGAGAATTATTGAGACTGCTTGTCTTGTCTTATGCACTTGATGATTCTCTCCTGATATCAGCTCTAACACTTTGTTCACATTAAGGAAGGTTCCTCAGAGGCTCTGGTGGGTCCGGGCTAACTGCTTACCCCTACAAGGATGACTAGGAGAGGACACATTTGTGGGGTTATCACCATTGACCCTACATGTATGTCTGTGAGGGTGAAATGAAGGTGAAACCGAGGTGTAGGGGGACAAGAAAGGTTTACACCAAGCAGGCAGGTCAGCCTCTTGTCTGTTTTTAGTTGCGCCTCCTTTGTCTGTTCTTAGTCATGCTTCTCTCGCCTGTTCTTAGTCCCACCTCTCTCACCTGTTGTTAGCCCTACCTCTCTCGCCTGTTCTTAGCCCTACCTCTCTCGCCTGTTCTTAGCCCTACCTCTCTCGCCTGTTCTTAGCCCTACTTCTCTTGTCTGTTCCTAGACATGCATCTCTCATCTGTTCTTAGTCATGCCTCTCTTGCCCATTCCTAGTCCCACCTCTCTCGTCTGTTATTAGTCCTACTTCTCTCCTCTGTTCTTATACGTGTCTCTCTCGTCTGTTTTTAGTCATGCCTCTCTCGTCTGTTTTTAGTTGTGCCTCTCTTGTCTGTTCTTGGTCATGCGTCTCGCGTCTGTTCTTAGTCCTACCTCTCTCGCCTGTTCTTAGTCCTACATCTCTCCTCTGTTCTTAGACATGCCTCTCTCACATGTTCTTAGTCATGGGTCTCTCATCTGTTTTAAGTTGTGCATCTCTCACCTGTTCTTCTTTGTGCTCTTTTTGTCTGTTCTTAGTCCTGCCTCTCATGTCTGTTCTTAGTCCTACCTCTCTCGTCTGTTATTAGTCGTACTTCTCTCCTCTGTTCTTAGACGTGCCTCTCTTGCCTGTTCTTGTTCCTCCTTCTCTTCTCTGTTCTTACACGTCCCTCTCTTGCCTGTTTTTAGTCATGCCTCTCTCTCCTGTTTTTAGTTGTGCCTCTCTCACCCATTCTTAGTCATGCCTTTCTCATCTGTTCTTAGTCGTGCCTCTCTTTGTTTCTCATCATGCCTCTCTTGCTTGTTTGTGCCTCGGTCGCCTGTAACTGGCCTGTGCTTCTTTCACCTCAGTCCACTTTCTCAGTCCATGCCTCTCACTCCTGTTCCCACTCTGTGCTTCGGCTACTCATTCCTTGTCTGTGCCCCCAGATTATAGGCCCGTTTTTTCTTGAGTGTACGAGCGATTCTATGCATGCATTGCTAATCTTCAGTTAATTGTCCGTCCGTTCGTATGCCAGACTACGAGTACGAGGATGTCATTTTTCAGCGTGATTTTCTGTTTCATTTTCTCAGGTTACAACGTCGGCTTTCGATTTTGCCCTTTTTCCATCGTCTCCTTCCTACATATTTGCCACCCTCACTTCTACTACAATGTTTAGCTAAATCACTTAGCGCTATCCTCCATCTTCCATTTTCGACCCTTAAAGCTCACCCCAACCACTTAGCGCTATCCTCCATCTTCCCATTTTGACCCCTAAAACTTACCCAAACCACTTCCCGGTTAGGTTCTTCCATTTCATGACCCTAAAACTTACCCAAACCACTTCCCGGTTAGGTTCTTCTTCCATTTCATGACCCTAAAACTTACCCAAACCACTTCCCGGTTAGGTTCTTCTTCCATTTCATGACCCTAAAACGTACCCAAACCACTTCCCGGTCATCGGAATCTTCATCTATAAATATGTCTTTGACCCTTCGTTTTGTTTAAATGTATTTGTGCAAATAAATGACAATGAATCTTTATATATATATATATAAAAGCGCCATTTTGTTTGAGCTTTTTTTTAAATGTTTTGTTTTTACAAAAATTTAAATTTTTTTTTTAATAAAAAATAAATAAAAACATAAAATATTACAATTTTTGTCCAAAAATACAAGTCCAAAAAACAGGGACAGGACCCAGGACACTACTCTTCTTCTGTTGTTCCCAATGAGTCACGCATCGCCTGCATATCGGCCACCAACGCAAGGACCCTTCTATTCATTTCTTCAACTCTTTGCCGTGTGGTCCCTGTATCAAATTTCGAAAAAAACATTAGTTTGAGACCAATACATGTTTCTCACCTGTGGATGGAATGTTTGTTAGTTAGCAAATTAAATAAATAATGATGACGTATGTCATTCTGCTAAGTAATTAATCTAAGGAAGTGGGCAGAGGTCATTCTGCAAAGTCATTAATCTAAGGAAGTGGGCAGAGGTCATTCTACAAAGTCATTAAGCTAAGGAAGTGGGCAGAGGTCATTCTGCAAAGTCATTAATCTAAGGAAGTGGGCAGAGGTCATTCTGCAAAGTCATTAAGCTAAGGAAGTGGGCAGAGGTCATTCTGCAAAGTCATTAAGCTAAGGAAGTGGGCAGAGGTCATTCTGCAAAGTCATTAAGCTAAGGAAGTGTACAGAGGTCATTCTGCAAAGTCATTAAGCTAAGGAAGTGGGCAGAGGTCATTCTGCTAATGCCATTGACTATGGCTTGATATATCTGTGTGTTCATGTCAATGACCACATACTGCTAATAATGACATTAATACTTACTTGGTTGGTGGCCGGCGGAGGCCTCGTTGGGGACAACCCGACATCCTAGGCCCTGCCACTGCTGTGAAGAAGTGCCTGAAGAGACATGGCAAATACGGTCAGTTTTAATGTCTTAGTCAACAGTAATCAAATGTCTATTTCAATGTGTGTGTCATCACTCACCTTCTCCATGTTCCTCCTGGGCGAGATCAGCTGCTACCTCCAAATCTTCATCCGCTCCAGAAGCATCTAGAAAAACAGATGAAGGGAATCAGCTTTGGTGGAAATAGCATGTATATGTGTGTGGGGTTACATGAAGAGTCACATACCAGAGGATCCTGCATACGTCGCTGGGTACGACTGCCTGCCCACGCCGTCCCTCCTCTGTGGAAAGGTCCAGGGGCTGGTCGGAGGACCCAACAGAGGAGGGGTAGGACCGTCGCCCTGGAGATCCACCACCTTCACTTCCAGCTGCAGATTCATGCAGCACTGGTCGGCCTGTGCGCCTCCGGGTGCGGCGGATTCGGTAATCCATTTCCAACACTAGAAAAGAAAAGCAATTATAAATAAATGCCTACCTTCTGGATTAGTTACATCTGGCATGCAATCGCTATGTACTTACTAGGGAAATGGAGGCCGAAAAACCGCCGCACCCGGGGCATGTGCAGCCATTTCAGGTCTGACCAATGCTGCATGATCTGAGTGTGGGTGAAGGTGGTGTCCATCTGATGTTGGATTTTCCCAATGATCTCCAGGGCGACGGTGCGCTTCTCAAAAGAGTTGGTCAGGTAGTCATACCTGCGCTCCAGCATGGTCTACAAAACAGAAAAGAAACATAGGATTTAGTTCAAACTGCATACAAATATCTGTCACCAATCGATCATTTGACTAAATGACATTAACAGACACATTTCTAGCCTAATCCAATCCTTGAAGCTGGCCTCAGTGTTGGTTCGCACGTGTGGGCCCTCACTTCGGTTTTGCACTGAGTTTTAGACACTTTAAAAACAAACCGTTTCTTCCTGCACTTCCTTAAGGGCTAGGCATGCATTTAGATGGCAAATCAAAGGCATTAAAACACACTTACAAACATGATGATCTCTAAGCTGCGGGCAACCCACATTGCTCAGCCAAAGGCACCCACCACAGCCACCAAAAAAAAGGAGCCAGCGGGAAAGAGGAAGCCACAGGCCAGCAAGCCAACCCCAACGGAGGGGAAAAAAGGTACAAAGAGGGTGCGAAGCCCCAGCCCCCCCGGGTCCCCATCCCCCCCCCCCACGTGGCTCCAAATCAAAGGTGAAGAGCAGAACCCACTGGGAAAGAAGCCACAGCAGGCAAAGAAGCCACAGCAGGCAAAGAAGCCACAGCAGGCAAAGAAGGCCAAGAAGCCACAGCAGGCAAAGAAGGCCAAGAAGCCACAGCAGGACAAGAAGGCCAAGACGCCAAAGGTCGCCATCCCCACCTGCACGGGTCTACAAAACCTCTGGCAAGAGTGCAAGGCACCGGGCAAGAAGCCAAAGCTCTGCATCACCCCAGGACCGGCCTACAACATCCAAGGGGCATGCCACTTCTAAGGGCCCACAGAGGCACAGGGCTCCAAGCCGTAATTCATCCAGCACACCCTCTCCTCCTACAAAGAGGGTGCGAAGCTCCAGCCCCCCCGGGTCCCCATCACCCCCCACGTGGCTCCAAATCAAAGGCGAAGAGCAGAACCCACCAGGAAAGAAGCCACAGCAGGCAAGGAAGCCACAGCAGGCAAAGAAGGCACAGCAGGCAAATAAGCCACAGCAGGCAAAGAAGCCACAGCAGGCAAAGAAGGCCAAGAAGCCACAGCAGGCAAAGAAGGCCAAGAAGCCACAGCAGGGCAAGAAGGCCAAGAAGCCAAAGGTCGCCATCCCCACCCGCACGGGTCTACAAAACCTCTGGCAAGAGTGCAAGGCACCGGGCAAGAAGCCAAAGCTCTGCATCAACCCAGGATCGGTCTACAACATCCAAGGGGCATGCCACTTCTAAGGGCCCACAGAGACACAGGGCCCCAAGCCGTAATTCATCCAGCACACCCTTTCCTCCTCAGCAACATTCTCCACCGGCACAGGTGGCAAGGCAATCACCAGATGTCACATCTACACCTGCTACTTCAGTGGCTACCCAGCCACGAACACCCAGTCCCTTTCCAAGTCCTGTTCAATCTCCAGCCAGCCAGCAGTCCGTAATTTCACCCCAACACAGCCAGGCCAGAATGCCCCCAGATTTTCCTCCAAACACTGAGGAGCCAGAACCGCAAGCAACAGGGTGCACATTGCGCAGAGGCCAGTTGAGTGGCAGGTTTGGGGAGGCCCAAACTCTGGCATTGGCTAGTGGGCTCACCTTGTATTATGATGATATGGGCACAGATCCAAAGCTACCAGCAAACAGCGCAAAGCCGAAATTTTGGAGGAGCTCACCAGACAGGTCAATGCAGCGGGGGAAGAGCTAAAATATGTTGAGCAGATTCAAAGGAAAATATCGGACCTCAAGTATGCAGCACGGAAGAAAGAAAATAAACGGCGTCATTACAGGTACATATATACTTTGTGAATTTGTTTTCTTCTTATATTGGCACCATTTTGCTAAATGTGTTAAACTATCTTTTTCAGCTTACAAACTGGCGGAGGATTCCCCACTAAACTTCAATTTACCCGAGCTGAGGAGATGGTGCTGGGCCTGCTACATCCTGTGGCCTTAGAGGGACACTCGGCCCAACAGGACACGGACATTCCGACTATTCCTACAGGTTAGTAATATTAGTGTGTATGTGAAATGTGAGCTACGTGTAAAATGAGGCTCAAAGCCATATATTAACACATGCCCCTAGGGTGTGCCTTGTAGTGGAGGTAACAATTTTAACAGGGTGTGTTATGTCTGTGGACTCATTTGCTAATTTGCTTGCCCATACATGACCTTTGAGAGTCTTTAGGAACACTATTGAGATTAGCAAAGGACTGCCTGTTATGTATTTAGAGTCAATTACACCCAACACTTCCATCTTTATCTGTAGGCCACTTGGGTTGGAGCTGTGCTTTGGTCTGAAAGACTTGATCTGGGGTGATTGAAAGGTTGACCTAGAAAGAATGCATAATCTGAGGCCAAATGCTATTTGCAAGCTGAGTGTGGTCCCCGAATGGGCTTTTAGGGATGCGTGAAGCCTCAGAACAGCCAGTACAAGCATGTTTAGTTGGGTTAAGGTGACCAATGTGTATGTACTTGTTGACTAATACATCTAACAGATAATGGCATTCATAGTGAAGGTCAATTTGGTCCGTTGGTGGAGTTGCCATTCATGCTTGGCCATGTGTTTTAGTGAAGCATATGTTTTATTACACATCAGCAATGCATAGTTGTGTGTTTACATGCCTTTTTTTCAACAATGCAGCCCAGCATCATCCCTCAGCTAGTGGGGAAGCTTCAGCCAGTTTGTCCATGCCGTCAACTTCCGTGCTGCCTCGGACCCAGGATCCGATATATACGGTAAGTGTCTTTTTCTGATTTTGCTTATGCATGTGACTTGACATGTTACTTTTTGCGGAATTATATATGTATTGCCCAAACTGAACCTTTTTTTTTAACATGTCCCAACAGACCCACACACTGATGGAGGAAATCCAGGAGCTGGAGAAGGATGGAAACTTCATGGGACCTTCTGTACAGCCCCCCCGGGACAGAATCTGCAACTGTCCCAACATGTTTCTCCAACAAATCCTCAGCAGCAGAGTGAAGCTGGCAGCATGCTGCCAGCCCATCGTGGGCAGCATGCAGAGTCTGAGCCTACAGTCCCTAGTGTTAGCTCGGCTGCTGAGGATTTGCCAAGCAGACCTGTGGCTGTTGGTGGACCTAGAGGCCCATCATCTGCACGCCCCACAACCTGGGGAATTGGGAGGCGTAGTCAGCTACGTCGGCCAGTTTCCCAGGGGAGGGGTGCGCTGATGATGGAGTTAGCATGGCACCATGAGAGGCGGTTATTTCGCCTACAAAATCAAAGAAACCATGAGCATCTTCATGGCCAATTAGAGACATTAAATAACACCTTAAACTCCATACTGACTGAATTTAGGTCCAACAACAGCCACATGGCCACCTTATCGAATTATTACAGTGCCATGCTCGAGGAAGTTAGAAATAGCAACAGCCACATGGCCACCTTAACTAACAATCTCAGTGCCATGATGGCTGATTTTCGAACTACCAATAGAAACATGTTGGAACAGTTGCAGATTCTGAATGCCACACAGGCCCAGGTGAGGGCCCACCTCCAAGGGCCCCAACCTGGGTTTTATGGGCATCCCCCATTTTAAGGCCAATTTGGCCTGTAACAGCTCAACATCTTTGCTCTACATCCCCACTGTATTGACCTGTCTGGTGAGCCCTACCAATATACCCTTTTGGTATGGCTTTGCTTGTATGCTTTGGATTTGCACCCATATAGCTCATTAGAGTGCTGAGGTAGCCCACTAGCCAATGCCGGAGGTCAAGCCTCACTGAACCTGCCACTCAAGCTGTTGCGCTGGAGGCTTGTGCCTAATTACATTGGTTCTGGCTCCTCCTGTTTGTAGGCATGATTGGGGGACATTCTGGGCTGGAAAACCACTACCTTAACCCCTGGCTGAGATTGAACAGGACTTGGATTGGGACTGGGGCTTCTTGTTTGGGTGGGCCACTGAGTAACAGGTGTAGATGTGGCATAGGTATGGCTGCTTTACACCTGTGCCTCTGGCAAATGTGGCCAAGCAGGAGAGGGTGTGTCTGTGGCCCTATTTGTTTGTTAAAAAAATCTGAACATGCCAATGCTTGTCACATATGTGTTTGTATTGAAATTTTGTATGAAACTTTGGCCTGGAGTGCATTACTTTGAAACTCCTGCCTGTGGCCAATTGCTATGTGGCATGATTTGCCAAAAATAACATTTGTTGTTTGACCATGTATTTACATGAACTATGGGAGTGCCCATCAACTCCAATGTTTGCTTTTCAAATAAACCCTCAAAATTTTTACTTAACCTGTTGTTGACTAAGTTGATGCCTTTAGGTTTTTTGGGAATAAAGATTACTTAAAGTTTGCACTAACAAATTGGGCAAAAACAAATCAGGTGTGATGTTTTTAGTAATGAATTCCTTACTCTTTTGTACATAAAAAAAATAAACAAACCAACACAAAGGGCAAAAAACAAAATTCACAATCAATAAAGTGACAAAACAAACAAAGGGACAACAAATTAGGAAAAATGTGTGGCTATCAAATTTGACCGCACGGCTTGGCCAGACGCACTAGGTGGCCCACGGTAGTCCTCCTCTGGGTCATCAGTAGCTGGAGAGGGGGGCAAATCCACATACTGGGGGACACAATATGGCAAAATTATGCAACACTGCACACGCTTTGATAATATCTATGATCTTTTTCGGGTCATACTGAAGGGCTTACCCGGTATGGTCCAAGCATCTGAAGCGGGTCTTTAATAGGAGGCCAAACACCCTCTCCATCACGGCCCTGGTCTTCCGGTGTGCCCTATTATATGCATCCTGGCCGGCATTCTGGGGCCGGAGGACGGGCGTCAGCAGACACAGAAGGAGTGGATAGCCGGAATCACCTGCAAATATTGTAATCAAAACACATAAATTACACAATACTCCCTAAACTGAATACCAAAAACGGCCCATCAACAAGACTAAGAGGCTAGGTCACATTAGGTAAACAGCATGAGCATACATATTGCACAGGCAAAAAATAAGCCTAAAAACATCTTATAGATGTGGGAACAATTTAAACATCAAAGATGGCGGATTATGGCCAATCAGCCAGACTGCTAACAGGTATTGGTTTAGGTGTGTGCTGCTCAGCATTCTTGGATGTCTTAACTTTTCAGGACCCCGTATCTGCTTTGTCTGAGGCAAAAACATCTCTAACCCGGCCCCTGCACTTTATCCCACTCTCCTCTACACAGTAAGTGTAATGCATCTAAGCAAAAATGGCGCAGACCCTAAAAAAAGTCAAGAACATAATTACAGCCGAGTGTGGGGAAGACTAATGATTAATTTACTAAAAATTCAAATTTTAAATTTTGCAAATGCAGGACAAACATTTGGCAAGGCTTTGTTGTTTGATAAATCTAATGGTTAAGGTCGTGTTTCACATGTAAACAAGGTGTTCAAATAGGCATAGTTTCATACATGGGACACAAACTAAATTCATAGGCATACAGGAACTGCACGTCCGGGGCCACCACTGCTTGGACATTCATTGAGTGGCCCATTTTGCGGTTCCTGGGAAAAAAGAAAAAAAAAAACATTAGCAAGGCAAGGAAAACTAGCGAAACACTAACTAATCACACCCTAAGCAAAACCTGTGGGCCAATACAAATAACACTAACCAAGTACATAAGTATTTTGTACACCAAAAAAAGGATTGAAAAAATAAAGATTAACTTTGAAGTGTCTAGTTCAGGTCCGCATTAAAATGTTTCCCCTTTGAACACATGTGAAATTTTAGAGAAACTAAATACGGTCCATTGTTTCACAGGGACTATTTACAAGGAGGGAATAATTACAAGGAGGGAATAATTACAAGGAGGGACTTTTTACAAGGTGGACATTTTTACAAGTTGGTTTTTTTTTTAATTAAAAAAAAAAATAAGGTAAAGTAATTGTAAAAATGACAGATTGTACTTGCCTGTAGATATACATTGTCGGCTGCCGGAGGCACCAGGGCAACGTGGGTGCAGTCGATGGCACCCATGATGTTGGGCATGTCGGCAATGTTATAAAATGCCAGTTTAATCGCGTTTCTGGCTACCATATCGTCAGGAAAACAAATATATTTCCGAGTTAGGGTAGCCATGCCTTCCAAAAACTGGGATAGCGCGCGGCTCAGCGTAGGCTGGGAGATCCCCACGGAGAGGGCACCCAGCCTCTGGAACGAGCCGTTCGCCAAAAATTGCAGGCAGCCAAGCATCTTGGTCATACCTGAAATTGCTTGCTTCTTCCTTGTGGTGTGGGTTAACCATGGCCGCAGCTCACTATACAACTTATGAAGGGAAGCGTGATTAAGTCTGATGAGCTCGAACATCTCAACGCCATGCATGCCATCGATGTGCATGCGTCGCCGGTGCAATCTGGTCTCAGCCCTCCAGACAATTTCAATGCCCATGAGCTGCAGATCCTCATGCTCCTCAAATATACTAGAGTCATCCATAGCTGCTAGTCTCAAGGTCAAAATGGTCCCGTAAGGGGATCGCAAAGGAAACGGGTTTATAGGGTGGTGGTCTGTCGGCAATCAGCTCTCTGAATGAGACGCAAGCCCATACCAATAACGTAAGTTATCTGAACGAATAAAAAATATCAGATTTTGATGGGAAAATGATCCGAACTAACGCAAATGATCCGATTTGCTTTCGTTCATCGAAAGCGCATATACGCATTTGCCCGAACGTTCGTACGAATGAAAAATGAACGAAAAAAACCCAAAAAATGACAAACACAAACAAAAACTTTCACAGACAGCTACGGAAGTCCAGACGAATGTGCCTCTGAATCGAACCTTATGTCTCAGAATAATCGCACATTACAGATGCTGGATTGTCATACAGTATTCTGGCTCTCTGAATCTCCACTATGCTTATGTATGAACTCCTCAGTTAGCCCCTGTCATTTTAATTTCAATTGCATTTTAAAAACCTAGACAAAATTACATTTGTGTACTAAAATAATTTTATTCTAGTTATTCTATAATATTATTACTGTTTTTATTAAGGTTGCCAATTGTTGTCTAAGCTGGCACTTGAATGTGTTTGTTCTAAGTTACCCAGGGAATCCTGTCAGGACAAGGTTACCAGAAATTACTCTTTAAACACACTTGGCTCTATTCCTATGTAGCTGTAAGAACATTGTTTACTGAGGAAAGATCACAAAATGTTATAGTATCTCCGGGTGATATTCCAAGAGTACAAAAGCCACCAGTGGACCTGAAGGGTGAAGACAGGCGCTACAAGCTGCCAGATAATTCTGTAAATGATCCTTGTAATCTGCATGCATGCAATCCTTTCAGGCATTTGTAGGCTACAATAAAAAAAATCATCAAGTGATAGGTGAACATGAACTGCAAAGTTCGAGTTCGTACAGAACTTTGCGAGTTCGGGTCCCCAAACCTGAATACAAACTTCAGCCAGAAGTCCGTGTTTGAGTTTGGCGTCTGGCCCCTACACGGAAAAGCTGATTGATGGGCTGCTACAGTTGCAGCAGCAGGAAGCTGCTGTGACTTAGTCCTGTGATCATCCACCTCGCGTTTGAAATGGTCCATGACTGGAGCCACAGAAAAATGGCTGCCGCTCCCCATGAGTGGGAACACTCCTAGTGCCAGCACTGCCAGAGTGTCCTCACTCATGGGGTGCCGGGCCAAGAAGCGGATTGTAGGGTTTAGGGGTGTTTTTACTGCAGCGTGATTCCTGCTGCATACCCTGCACCCCCCCCCCACCACAACCATCCCCCAAAGTTCAGCTAATCCGTGCAAGAGGTCCCCACAGCATCCCCGTGGCACCATGAGGCAACCAACCACCTCCATCCAGAATGAGCGCTGCCAGCATAAGAACCGAGGATGTGCGTTCCTATCCAAGGTAAGCTACTTTTGCTCTAACCTTCTAGACCTAATGAACCCTCTGTTCCCTCCCTACTAACCTTTCCCTGTCATGGGGCTCCCCTGGAAGACCCAGGCTCTTCATGCTCCCCTCTAACAAATGGCTGACCTAAAGGTATATTGGATTGCAGCTAGGAGAGTCTTACTTAGCAATATCTAGGGTTTCACACAGCGGACCATACCAAATCAAACCAGGGTATTGGCCGTCCACGCTCACGTCAGGACCATAGGCCCCTCCCTGTGCCCTAGGAATGCCGAAATTGTAAATCTGAAGCTAGATGGAGTGGGCAAGATCATAATATATTATTTTACTGAAAGAGTAGTAGATGTTTGGAACAAACTCCTAGCACAAGTAGGTGAAAAATCAACAGTAAGTAAGTGAATTTAGTTTTGTCCAGGCATTAACATAAAAAAGCATATACACACCTTTTGTTTTCCACAGCTTCTCCATGCAGTTCCAGTTTTCCCATGCAGCTTCTCTGCGCGATGCTGGCATCATACTTCCCAATGGCATGGAGGAGCTGCAGGGGGACAAATGGAGAGTTTAGGGTTTTTTCTGTAGATTTCTGGACAGGGATTTTAATCGTGCCTTGGATACACATACATCTATCCTATGAAAAAGATAACTTAAGGTCAGTGTTGGAAAAGCAGTGTCTCAAAGCATAAGTAATAAATCCAGAGCAGAGGCAGCATTACAGACACATGATTTCTCTAAAAATAAGAGCTGTCTAAAATAAACTTGTGAATGTTTTGTGTGTAAAAAGCCAGGGCACCTAAAGAACATCTGCAGCGTTTGAAAATCTAGAATGAGTCATCTTCAAAAGAAGAAAGTTCAGCAAAGAGTTAAGTCTGCTGTAGAAGAACCAGATGCTCCTGAATGTATTGAGACTAATGAATGTATCAAAGCTAAGCTTAATGTAAACACAGGCACAGCTGCAAGGAATATTTGGTCAAAGGTGCAACCAGGCATGTAACAAACAACAAAAACAATTTCTCTAACCTCAATGAAAGCAAGTCAGAAAGAGTTTTCTTAGCTAATGATCACTATATGGTTGGTCAGAATGATTATATCCACTGTCCCGTTTCCCCACTGTAAACCAGAAAGATCCCAGTAAAGGATGTGTTATATGTTCCCTGTATGGTCTTGAAAGCAATCTTTTGTCTGAGAAAAGGCTTACTAAACAGGGGAATGTAGTTACTTTTAAAAATAAGAAGCAGTAAGGTAGTTAGCTCAACAACTAAAAAAGCAGCACTAGATCTGCACAGCTGCTGGATTTAATACACACAGATGTATGTGGTCCAATGAGGTCCAATGTTCAAACCCCCAGCAAGAAGAGATATTTTCTCACATTCATTGATGCACTATTAATACACAATTGTCTATCTGCTGCAATGATGTAGTATCACATACATTTGAAGAATATCTTATTGGAGAATATCTGTATTGTTTAACAAATTTGTATGAATGCCAAAAGCCCTGCATGCAGACAATGGAACTGAATATAAAAGTGGCAAGGTGCAAACCATTTTGAAAAAGAAAGGAATCGTGGTCCAGACTACCGTTCCATAGAATCCATAAAAAAACAGTGCTGCAAGTACTGCTCGCCCTGTGAAAGTGCAAAAAGTATGCCATTTTACGCAAATTTACCTACAACTATTAGGGGAGAAGCCACTATGACAGCATGCTTCAGAACAGACTGCCAGGCAGAGCTACAACCAGAATTCCATATGAGCTATGGATCTGCAAGAAGCCTGGCCTGAAGCAGCTCAGGAAATTTGGAAGCAAAACATTTGTGCATGAGACCAACACAATAACAATCAGGAGAGATATAGTGATTGATGAGAACTCTGTAAAACAAAACTAGCAAGATTTAAGCAGAACATGTGATTATATTGAGTGTTTAAAGTGGAACTTCAGGCTAAAATTGACCCCCCAGCCCTGCCATCCTACCCTGGCGCTTAGGCAGGACGGGGGTTACAAAGAAAAAATCCCCGTTAGACATACTGGTAACATTTTTTCTACAAGTTCTTTAGGACAACCCATGGAGAGAACCCACCCCTACCCCCAAACACAAACTGAACAGAGGTTTAAACCCCACCCCTTCCTGTCCCCCCAGTCAAGTAACATAAAGTATACCGTAGGACAATGGGAAGGAACTAAAAAGATGTCCTGAAGGACTGTAGAAAAAATGTTACCGGTAAGTCTAACAGAGATTTTTATACCTTAGGGGTGGAAAGCTGCTAGTAAGACCCTTCTACCAAGGGACTGATGTTTTGCAGAAAGGAGATCTAGTCTATAGTGCTTAAGGGAGGTGTGGGGTGAAGACCACACTGCTGTTTTATACAGATCTCTTCTAGAGAGGCACCTGTCCTCTTAGCCCGGGAGGCCCACCTGGCTCCTGTTAAATGTGAACCTGTGGAGGAGAAACTCCTCTGGATGTGTAAGCCTGCACAAAAGTCTGTTTTATCCATCCGGAAATGGTGGATTTAGAGGCAGCTAGGCCTCTTCTCTTGCCATTGAAAATTATCAAAAGCTGTTCCGCTATTTGCCACTCTTTGGATCTTTCTAAATAAACGATTGGAGCTCTTCTCACATCTAATAGTAAGAGATCTTCTGTTCCTGGCATAGCAGGTAAGGTCGGGAGCACGATGTCTTGGGACCAATTGAGAGACGTAGCAATCTTAGGCAAAAATAAATGTCAGAGTCTCAATATGCCTTATCTGGAAGAATTGTGCAATAGGGTTCCACATTGATAGAGATATTAGCTCACTTACCCACCTGATGTGATGGCCAACAGAAAACAAAATTTGGAGTTCACCGTCACTCTCCGACGCTACCTCTGATCCTGTTTCCAATAGAACAGTGTCTGCAGAAGGGATAGAAGCAGTAAGGGATACTATTGGTCAAGGATCCTGGGTTGACGGATGAGTGTGCCAGCAGTGGATACCCCTGGGTGTGACCCAAAGGATTTATAGACCTCAAACATGGAGCCATTTAATTCGTCATGGCTAACATCTCCCTGTATACAGCCGAAGTCTCCTCTCCCATTCTTAGCTGTAGCCATGTCTGACAGACAGTGTCTTATGGGTTTAAGATCCTTGGGGTTTTTACATTACCAGCTCTCCCTCAGGCATTTTGTACAAGGTGTTAAGGCTGGGTGACACACTGCCTGCACCTGGATTCCTTTGCCAGAGATCACTGACCTTGTGGGCTGAGAACAGAGGCTTCATGCTGCTGTGGGCTGACGATGAGTTGCTACTGCGCTGCTGTGCCACTGCCTCTGCCTTGCTCCGTTCGGAATCCCTTCCAGCTTGTGTAGTGGCTATAGAACCAATGCTGCCTACACTTCCGGGTCATCCCACGTGTAGACGCCATTCCCGGAAGTGATGTCAGAGCACTGCCGGGTCAGCAACAGTGAGTCTCCTCCCCCCTTCCTGCCCTGCGTCCCCGGGGTAAAAGAAATGAAAAGGACCCAGGCTGCCACCGACCGGAGGCTCTGGTAGGCCAGCCCATGTTCCCCTGGGCAAATGCAGTTCCCCCCCGCCCCTACCGGTCAGGATTTAAAGGGGAACAGGCACAACTCGTGCCTTGTCTGACTATGAGGGACTACCCTGGCCACCTCCAGACCTCAGGTGAACTACAGCCAAATATAAAGTGTTCTGGGGCTCAACGGTCTTCTCCAGGGGCTCCTGGAGCTGAAAATGAAAAATTAATACAAAAAAATTGTCTGCAGCTCATCTGTCAAATGGTTTCCTTAGGGAGGAAACACAAAGAACTAAGGGGAAGGGTTTTAAAGTGTCTCGCGCTTCCCTCTAACAGGGAGCGTACCATTCACAAACGGCCGGCGCGGGTGCTCGCCCTGCTAGAGGGAAGCGCGAGATGCGGCCCGCGCATGCGCCGTTGGAACGGGGTTAAGGTAAGGTTTCTGGGCTTCCTGGGGGGTTTCACCCCGCGGGACATCCCGATTTCGGATGCCCCGCGGGGAGGGATCTGATCGGCCCAGGAATCTTATAGATTCCCGGGCCGATCCCCCCTGGGTGTTGGTCCACTTTAACCTCTGTTCCGTTTGTGTTTCCTCCCAGGGGGTGAGACCACTCTCCTTCCGTGGCTCATCCTGAAGGATGAAGGGAGAAAAAACCCTTACCTTATCCCCAGGCCAGTGGCTCACCTCGGGTCTCTGTGCGGCCACTCTAAAAATGACACAGTGCTGCATCACTGCGCACGCACCTGCCGGGAGTCGGGGGATGCGGCTATGTGTCATTCTGGCAAGATGGTGAACCCAGGATCCGGAGCCCTGGAACAGTGGTGGGCTTAGGGTTTTTTTTCTTTGTAACCGCAACGTCCTGCCTCAACATCAGGGTAGGTTAGGGTGGCAGGGGGGGGGGGTCATTATAGACTGATGTTCCTCTTTAACTTGCAAACAGAAAGGGGCTGTGTCCTTTGCTCCATGATGAGATGTGTTGCTGATGTATCCTGTTCATGTTTATGTTCCTGATTGTTGCTGAATACAATGTTGCTGAATGTGTTGTGCACAATCCGCTGCGCCAACAGACTAGATGGACCATGTGATCTCTTGCTGTCAATCTTATTGGCTTTAGATCCAGTGCAGGGCTGGATTCTCAACTCACCTCCTTCATTTGCCCTGCTCACTGGGGTTCCAGAGTGCTCCACTAACTGGCTCCAACACATTCTGCTTCCCTCACTACTGAGCAGGTTCCATCACTTTACTAAACTAACTGTCCTGGCCAAAAAGTGTGCATTTTCATTTTAAAGCTTACTGTAACCCCTTAAAGTGGACAAAACCCACTGTGGACAGCCCTGGCCCTCCACGGCCGGCCGTTGGCCTTCCCCAGTGGCATCCCAAGTCGGCATGGCCAACTGTGTAAACCCTCCAGGCACCGCAGAACTCACCGGCTTCCTGGCGCTCTCAGCAATGTAAACATTCCATGTCCACATCCCCACACTGCTGGGGATGCAGCTGCTGTCCTCCCGATTGATCGGCTCTGATTGGACAAGAGCCCAAGCATGTGCTGTAGGACCAGGGAAAGGTAAGTTTTTATAGACACTCTGGGGGGGTTTGCACAGCAGGGCATCCCAGGGATGTCCCTGGGGCACAGAACAAAACCCGGGACAGTCAAAATTCCAGGTTTGGTCAGCTTAAAGGGAAAGTCTACTCTCAATGGAACTTTTGAAAGTGTACATTTTTTTGGGTACCAAGATGATATCCTCAAGGTGCTGGGCCTATCTAGTATTATGTAGTAATTTACAACTCTACACCAAGATTTAACAGCAGAGAGAAGTGAGTCCTGTACACACAGAACACTGCTGCTGGGCATATGTAAGAGTAAGCTCCCTCCCTCACCTCAGCAGCAGCCAAAGCGGCAGTGTTCTGTGTGTGCAGGGATCACTTCTGTTCTTGGGGTACAGACTTGGTGTATCAGCGCGTTCATCTAAGCCTTCGCTGATGTCACGTCATCTAAGCCTTCATCGAAGACCAGCGGCTCCAAGCACGCTAATGGCCGCATACCCCACTACCCTCTAACAGGTAGCGTGCTCGCGACGGCCATTAGCCACACCCTGCTAGAGGGATAGCAGTGATGCGGCCGCGGCTCGCACATGCGTCGGTGGACCGGGAAAGAAGGTAAATGTATGGGGCGACCTGGAGGGATTCACACAGAGGGGCATCGCGAATTTGGATACCCCAGGGGAGGGAAACGATCGATTCCTGGGCCGATCGCGGTGGGTTTTGATCCACTTTAATGCAGATTATTGCCTGGGCCAATCAGATGATTAGCAAGAATACCACTTTGGTGTACGTTGCTAAGGTAAACACATTGTTGCTTTTATAACATGGAGTTGCAAACAAATGGAAACAAAATAAAAGAACATATAAGCACCTTGAGCTCCAACATTCTAATAATAGAAACTTTTAAACATGCCATTGAAAAAAAAGCCAAGTGTCAGACTGATGTGATTGGGGCCCACCAGAAAAAACTGACTCTGGAGGCCACCCAAGTAGTACTATATATATATATACAGGCTTATATTAAAGTGGTCCAAAACCCACAATGGTTGGTTCACCTCAAAGTGGACCAAAACCCACAGACGATAGATTCCAGGGCTGCCTGATTCCCTCCCCCCAGGCATCCAGAAATGGGATGCCGCGCTCTGTGAAACCCCCGAGTCTCCTAAAAAAACCTACCTTCTCCCTGATTGGCACATGCGTGAGCTGCCCTCAGCTATACCTTTCACACGGCATGCACTCTGTATGAGGGTAGTGGGGATGCGGCCACCCGCGCTCTGATTGGACAAGAGCCTGCACATGCGCCGTAGGCCCCACGGGATGACCCTGTGGGCAGGTCTAGCAGGGCTTGGCTTTGAATTGGAGATTGGGGATAGATTTGATTTTGATTTAATGTGGTCCTACTGCATTTAAAGCGGACCTTCACCCTGAATAAGAGCATATCTTATATGTTTCCCCCACCCTGTACATACAGATTGCCAGCATTAAAAATCATCCTACCTGCATCTACAGCCTGTTATGAGCCTTTAAACATCCAAGATGGCGGCTCATGGAGCATCAAGCACCATGCAAACAGGAAGTGTCTTCTGAATGTGTCGCTCTGCATTCTGGGAATGCTGACTTTTTCCTGACCCCAGCTCTGCTCTGTCTGTGCAAAGCACAGTTATAACCCGCCCCCCTGTACTTTATCCTGCTCTCCTCAGTATGTGAGGCTTCTGAGTCAAGATGGCAGCGCCCATATCCTAGAGTCCTGAACAGAGTTGCAGCCCAGTGGGGGAAAGAATAATAAGTAAGTGACTAAAAACTTAAAATATATTAATGTTAGATGCTGGAGAATAGTTTTTTATGGGTTTGGGCTTTTCATTAAATCACACTGAAGGTCCGGTTTAAGGGTGGTCAGAAGTTTCTCTTTTAAACTCAAGCTGCAGAGCAAATCGCATACCTCCCAACTGTCCCTGACTTGGAGGGACTGTCCCTATTTTGAGTCCAAGTCCTCCTGTCCCTCGTTCTTCTCTGTCCTCTGCTGAGGTTTAACATGCAAATCTGCATCTATAAATGATTCATTTTCCTATTTAAAGTGTTTATATTGTTGTGTTACATCCTGTCTCCTATCTACATACCTCCCAAGTGTCCCTAGTTTGGAGGGACTGTCCCTCTTTTGAGTCCAAGTCCCCCTGTCCCTGATTGTTCTAATTTGTCCCTGTTTGAAGTGTAACATCAACATCACGAGGGGGCGTGGCCTAATTTAACAATAGTCCCTCTTTCCCGCCCTAAAATGTTGGTAGGTATGTGTCTATCAATCAATGATGGGGCGTGGCTTAACAATTGTCCCTCTTTCCCACACTGAAAGGTATGGCAAATGTACTGCCCTCACTACTGCAGCCAGAACACACCATTCTGAAAACCTTTCCCTGCATTTTCTCTCAGAACATGAAGTTCAGGTCAAAGCTGAATAATGGGCATTTGTCGCAGATAAATATAATCATGCGAGGCGGGCAAGGCAGGCCGCGTTCCAGTATACAAAATGGCCGCCTCCGGTTCTACACAGTGGAGGTGACGTGGTGCGCGTGACGCGTTGTGTGCGCCAAGCCGGGAAGTGTCCACACGTGCCTGTGTGTTGGAGCTGCGGTGATGGCTGAGTGCCCGGCTGTGCCTGGCGCGATGGCGGTGCCTCTGCCTCAGAAGCGCTATTACCGCCAGAGAGCTCATTCCAACCCGATGGCGGATCACACGTTTCAGTAGTGAGTGCTGGTCGCCCCCTCCTCCTTCATTACCCGCCACCATAGTATTTAGGGCTGACTGCAATGAATGGAGACCTGCTAGTTCGTGTATATACCTACTAGGCGGGGGGAGCCTGTCCTTAGCTATGGCTGTGCTGATGGTTTAGGTCTGCTTTATGCATGTGTGGCTTTGACACATGTCAGAAATCTCTCAGGATGATCATGTCCATCTTCATGGTACAGATATATTATTATAGTGGATATTGTGGCAGGTCTCACCCTCCCTGTGTAGGTGACATCTGATTAAAGAGGACCAAAACCCACCCTGCTGTCTATAAGACTCTATGGCAGGCATACCCACGATTGGGGTTTCCCCGCTGTGTGAAACCCCCCAGGTTCGTTCCCGGTCCAATGGCACGTGTGTGAGCAGCGGCCGCATCACTACTATCCCTTTAGCGGGGGTGTGTGCTCCTGTCAGGCATTTGTGAGTGGCCGGTGCGGCCATGCTTCTGTTAGAGGGTAGCGGGGGATGCGTCTGCCAACGTGCTCGGATCCGTTCGTGTTAGACGAGCTCCTGAAGGGCAGCTCGAGTGGATACAAGCACACTGGGTGAGTGGCCGCGCATGCGCTGTAGGACCAGGAAGAGGTGAGTTTGTTCAGGTGACCTGGGGGGTTTCACACAGCAGGGTGCCCCGGGGAAAGGTCCAACACCCAGGATAGTAAAAATCCTGGGTTTTGGTCCACTTTAATGCTGGGAGCCCTCATTGCAGCAGAGGGAGCCATTAGATTAGTGACTGTCAGGCTGTTTATAAATCAACTTGCACAGACCTCTCGGCCACAGGTCCTAAATTCTTTGAAGTGAACCTCCGGTCAAAAATGTCTGCAGGTCACCCTGGCAGTTCAGGTGGCGGGGGGTATGCTGATTTCGGATGAATGCTGGCATCTATGTGACCATGGCGTCCAATCACAGCGCTGAATTTCTCCATAAGAACAAGGAGAGGGATTGCTCGTATGTTGCTGTTAATGCGCAGGGAGCAACCGCATTTGGGATGCCCCCTGCAACCAGAGCAACACTCATTTTGTATAAAAGTTTAAAGTGGACCAAAACACAGAGCGATCACATTCCCGGGCCAATCGATTCCCTCAGGGCATCCAAAATCGGAATGCCCCACTGTTACCTGTTCACTTATTCGCACAAGTGCTGTAGGACCGGGAAGAGGTGAGTTGCGCTTGGTTATCCGGGGGGGGGGGCCGAGGGAAAGGGCCGAAACACAGAATAGTCGAAATCCTGGGTTTTGGTCCACTTTAAGAGATGGCAGGTGAATTTGGCTACCAGTGGTCCTGTGGAATGGCATATTCAGATGCCCCATGCTATAGGGTTGAGAGGACCTTCCAGTGGACCAAAGGTTCACCCTAATTTTTGGTTGCTCCGCAATGAGAATTGCTCTGCTGCAAAGCCCCATACCATGCAGCATATTTGGCTTCTTGCAGTATGGTGAGTTAAAGCAGACCAAAACCCTATGGTGCCATCCCAGGAGTCTAACCAATTGCCTCTATGGGATTCCCCCGCTGCGTGAACCCCCGGAATCACCTAAGGATATTCGCCTTTCCAGCCGCCCTGGCTGCATTACTAGCATGATCTCTGGGCTAAAAGGAAGCATCCATCCAGGTGCGGAGGGGTACCCTAAAAATCTCAAATGAAAGATCCACCTAAATATTTTTTTTTTTTACTGGAAGGAAGAAGAATCAGGGGTGACACGCTTAATTTATACCAACGAACCGTTCTACATTTCCAGGGGAACTGCCTGAATGTGTCCAGTTCCCTGAGCCAGCCTGTGCTTATTTATTATTGTTCTTCTGGTGTTTGTAAATGCTTTTATCCATCATGCAATGCTTTGAACAGATGTTAAAGTGGTATATTCTACAGCCTGTAAGTGATTATGTATGATTGCTGCAGCCCTGTGAACCCCGAGCAGATGGATTGGTCAGAATATTACCCAGAATATTTCAAGCTGTTATCGTCTGACAACACACATGATGACCCGAAGGACTTAATGGAGAAGACACCAGAGCATCAGGTGGAGTTTGCTGACATTGGCTGTGGATATGGCGGTTTGCTAGGTATAGTAATTTCAAGCAAACACTACACAGCCAGTCTTTCCAAATATCTTTTTAAGTTGTGAGCATTGGTAAAGGACTGACAGTATGGGGTCGATTCAGAGCTAGGTGAGAGTTCATTCTTTTTTAGAAGAGAACTGCCATTGACTTTCATTTCCTACCTTGGCTGCTTCAGAGCCAGATGAAAATTTACACCCAGTAAACAATGAAAATCAATGGCAGTTTTCTCTGCTCTGAACCAACCCCTAAACCCCCTATGCGTTACATAAAAGAATAAACCTTCATTTACTTCTTTGGATAACCTTCACAAGTGGTGTGAACATCACTATCTTTACTCTTCTCTACGATGGCAAGTCAAAACCTTTACCCGATGTTTAACCTTGTTTTTTTTAATATTGAGAACAGGATCACTTTTTTTTTTTTTTTTCAATCCTATAAAGCGGACAAAAACCCTTCTAACCTAGTGTAGAAAGCTTGCCCTGGGGTATCCCGATTTGGGATTCTCCACATTGTATATGCCTTCAGGATCACTAATAACTTGCTTTGATTCCACAGCACATGTACCTTTTTTTGGCACATGCTCACTTGCTGTGCCAGGCAGATCTGAAAGGCTGCTGCCAGGTGCACATGGGGCTGAGGGAGTGGAGATGCTGAGCGCTCTTGTCTTTGTCCCAGCACCCTGCAGCATACCTGCTGTGCACGGCCATTGGCAGCCATTCAAGTCAGCCTAACATGGTGATTGCACAAAGCAGGGATCCTGGACGAGGGCTGCAAATACGCATAGGGATCAATAAAAGAGGTAAGTGGTGAACCAGCAGGGTTTCATACTGCAGTGCATTCCTAACCGTGGTATTACTTGGCAGAGGTATTCCAAACAGGGTGGTGGTGTCAGGGTTTCTTCTTTAAAATGTTTATTATGTACATTGGGTATTAATTCAATTTCCCCATGTTGGGATTGTCTGGGTTTTTTTCTTCTCTGATACTAAACTTATACAGATTTAGGCCTTGATTCACTAAGAATTGAATAATAAATTCATGGTAGTAAAAAATTAAATTCACGAGAAAAGCCTGAGAATGTCACTGTTAGTGAATCACCAGATAAAAAGACAATGAAAATCAATGGCACTTTTTTACTCCTGGAAAAAGTATTGAACTTTTTACCTGAAGTAAAAATTGCCATTGACTTTCATTGTCTTCCTATCTGGTGATTCACTAACAGTGACATTCTCAGGCTTTTTTCTCATGAATTGAATTTTTTACTACCATGAGTTTTTTCGACTCTTAGTGAATCAAGGCCCTAGACTGAATTTTTATACCAGATATTTCTACAGTGTTTCCTGTGTTGCAGTAGGCCCCCCCCCCCCCAAGTTTGGTTATACAAATGCTCTGTGGCGTCCCTTTGCTACACGTAAATGCCATAGATCATAATAAACAATTTGGGGAGCGATTCGCTGTCTGTCCTTGGACCGGTTTGAAAATGCCATATGAAGTGAAAAGCTGTATTAATGGATGCAGCACTAGATAATAAGGCAGTTAGAAGAACCCAGCATGAAGTCTAAGGTGAAGCAATAAAATCACCTTAGAATTATCCTTAAAATTTACAGCTATCAAGCAGGGGAGACAAGGAACTCCATTGGGATGTGTCAATTTTGTTTCTTTTTAAACTTTTTGTGAAAAAATATAAATTCCACACATCAGGGACAAGCAGGGACTCGTTATTTAGGAAATAAGCAAATGCATTAAACTGCTATATTATATATATATATATATAATATTTTTTTTTTTTTTTTTTTTTTTTCTCATTACAAGTTGACAAGTACATGACTGAAAATAGGCAATTGCAATAAAGTGACAATGTACATGACAAGTGTCTCAGTACTGCATATAAGGCAGCAGTAGAACTGAAAATAATGTTATGTGAAGTTTATAGTCCTGCATGCAGTAATAAATTATGTTTCACTTACAGTGGCCCTGTCTCCATTGTTTCCAAATACACTGATGCTTGGATTAGAGATACGTGTGAAGGTGTCGGACTATGTGCAAGACAGGATTAAGTCTCTGCGAGCAAGCCACTCGGGCCAGTACCAGAATATTGCCTGCATCCGCAGCAATGCAATGAAATACTTACCCAACTTCTTCAGGAAAGGACAGGTATCTTGTATATAAGAACACCCTTGTTTAAAGGAGACCCTTCTTTTACAGAATGTTCCCTCTTAACACTAAAACTCCCTTATTGGGTATGCACCACCTAGACAATCATACACTGAGCAGGTGCCAACTACAGGGACCTAATGACCACAACCCTCTGTATCTGGTGGAACCCCAGGGCTGGCCCACCAATCGGTCCACAAAAATGCTAGTTGCACACTGCTAAATCTAATATCCAATTTATTAGAGCATAGAGTATAAATACATAGTACTACATACACACAACAACATATATACAAACAATTAAAAAACACATAATAAAACCCAAAAAAGTGGGGAGGAACTTCAGGGCTGTACTAGTGCCAAATAAATAGTCAATTAATAATACATACAATATTCAATATCAATGGCGTACATCACAATGTGCAAAGGCGCTTATAGGAAGTGCTGAGTGCACTCAGCGCCTTTGCACATTGTGATGTACGCCATTGATATTGAATATTGACTATGACTATGACTACGCGAGCGCTCGTCCAATCAGAGTGCTCAGAGCCGCTGTGGTATGTACGGACAAGCGACGGACAACCACAGCGGCTCTGAGCACGCTGGAGGCCGCATCTCGCGCTTCCCTCTAACAGGGAGCGCGCCCGCGCCGGCCATTCACAAACTGGGTGTTGATCCACTTTAACATTTGGATGCACCCCCAGACACGAGCAAAGTTCCCACAACCCCCCCCTCAGGATGTGAGCCTGCTTTATGCCTTTTATGATGTAGATGCACACGTACCCTGGATGAGCTGCGGATTCCGCACCTGTGTAGCAATAAACTGCCCCGACCCCCCCCCCCCCCCCCCCCACAACGGGGACAGTTTATTGCAGTCGTCATGTGAGTAACAATGATGATGTGAGATTATGTTCTCTTGGAAAGAAATGTGAAGCACCTTTAATAATTTAAACCGGACCAACAGCCTGACACAGTTGGGGAAAAAAAACTCCCCCAAACTCGGCCCATCTGAATGCATGATACTGAAACATTGTGAGCACTTAAACTTGCTCCTGCATCCAGCCACCGCAATTTCCCAGCACCTCAGGCTGACAATGCACAGTAACGGGAAACCCAGCAGCACTTCCTGTTTGCAGGCGGCCTGCAGATCCATGAGCCGGTATCGTTTATTTACCACAGCAAGAGTTAGAAAAAGGTAGATTATGTGCAAAAATCTGAACTGCCCTGGGGAGGCATGCATGAGCATTTGTGTTGGTTTAATTGTTTTGATTGTTGGTCTATTATAAGTGGATTTGATGTCTGTTTTTACCTGTTCATACAACCATAACCTATGTAAGTTGTTTTTTTTTTTTTTTTTAGCTGAGCAAGATGTTCTTTCTCTTTCCTGATCCTCACTTTAAGAAAACAAAACATAAATGGCGAATAATTAGTTCAACGCTGCTAGCAGAATATGCCTATGTATTGCGAGTTGGGGTGAGTGAATAATATATAATATTTATTTTTGATTTCCAGAGACTAAAGAGAAATGATTCTTAAAGTGAACAACCCCCCAACACGCCCAGCTACCTGGAGGGATGCTTCCTCTTCGCCGGTGGCTCAGTTATAATAAAAGCCGCTTATATCATGACCATAGCTACACCCACCTGGAAAACTTGAGATCACCGATTTTCTGATCCTAAATTAGCTGGGTGATGTGACCAGCCCACTGGCTGCATCTAGAAAGGCCCCAGGCTCCATCTAGCCATGAGGCATGCTCTCACCATCAACCTATCTGAATGGCAAGGCACCAAATTGCACCACAGCCCAGAGATGATGCGGTTGCAGGCCTGCTGAAAAGCTGAGTTCTCTTACGCCCTCCTAGGGATTTCACACAGCAGGATTCAAAATGGTAGTATTTTTAGTGCACTTGTCCCAGCGCTTGGCTACATTTGAAAATTGTGTTCTGTTGGGCCAGTCCAGTCTAACTCTTATTGTTTACAAGAGCAGCCATGATGGAATTGTTGCATAATGCCGCACTCTTGTGTTCTATTGAGAGGAGAAGGGAGGGGTAGTATTTTGTCTCATACATCTCAATAAGACACAAGCGTGCGGCTTTATGCGGTATTTCCATCATGGCTGCTCCTATGAACAACTGGAGTTAGACTGGACTGGCCCTTTACGCGTATTGAATTCCAACAAGCTCAAGCAATTGCCCTTGCCCAGCCGCCCCCCCACCAACCTCTGGGATCTTCCGCAAAACTTACCTTCTCAACAGTCTCGTGGTGCCCTGCGACCACATTCCAAGCATCTTGTCGCCAAGGCCAGGTAGTCACTAGGCATTCCCCCTCACATTCCCCATAGACATTGTGGCGTCCCCCCCCCCCCCCCCTTCCATTTTCATAGACAAAAAAAATGCAAGCAGGAGCTTATATACAATACAGGCTGGAGGTGTATAGGGGGCGTATATACAGTGCAGGCTGGAGGTGTGTAGGGTCTATATACATGGTATACAATGCAGTCTGGAGGGAGCTTACCGTATTTCTCCCTATAAGACGCACCTGGGTTTTGGAGGAAAATGAGAAAAAAAAAATTGAACCAAATGTGCTCAAACATCCCCCCCCCCTCCCCAAGAACTAAATAATACAAATAGGCAATGTGCGGAATCCCCCACTTACATGCAGAGTGGTATTCCCCATAGTCAGTCTGGCATTCCCACCCCCCTTCCATTTCCCATATAGGCAGTGTGGCATTCCCAGCCCCCTTCCATTTCCCATATAGGCAGTGTGGCATTCCCAGCCCCCTTCCATTTCCCATATAGGCAGTGTGGCATTCCCAGCCCCCTTCCATTTCCCATATAGGCAGTGTGGCATTCCCAGCCCCCCTTCCATTTCCCATATAGGCAGTGTGGCATTCCCAGCCCCCTTCCATTTCCCATATAGGCAGTGTGGCATTCCCAGCCCCCTTCCATTTCCCATATAGGCAGTGTGGCATTCCCAGCCCCCCTTCCATTTCCCATATAGGCAGTGTGGCATTCCCAGCCCCCTTCCATTTCCCATATAGGCAGTGTGGCATTCCCAGCCCCCTTCCATTTCCCATATAGGCAGTGTGGCATTCCCAGCCCCCCTTCCATTTCCCATATAGGCAGTGTGGCATTCCCACCCCCCTTCCATTTCCCATATAGGCAGTGTGGCATTCCCAGCCCCCCTTCCATTTCCCATATAGGCAGTGTGGCATTCCCAGACCCCTTCCATTTCCCATATAGGCAGTGTGGCATTCCCAGCCCCCTTCCATTTCCCATATAGGCAGTGTGGCATTCCCAGCCCCCCTTCCATTTCCCATATAGGCAGTGTGGCATTCCCAGCCCCCCTTCCATTTCCCATATAGGCAGTGTGGCATTCCCAGCCCCCTTTCATTTCCCATATAGGCAGTGGGTTCAGTTAGCCTGTCCGCCTGCCGATTCTCCATCTTCTGGCCTTCCATGGCTGCCCGACCAGCAGCGCGGGAGCGATTTATATATGTCAGTTTACTATTTTTACATTTGCCTGATAAGACGCACTGACATTCCCCCTCTCACACTTTTGGGGAAAAATAAGTGTCTTCTAGGGCGACAAATGCACGTGTAGTATATTTGAGTGGTGGCAGCACGTTACACGTAGACTAATCGGATTAATTGGAATCGTGACCACTGTGGCATGTCGCACTTCCTAATGCTGAGGGGCAGTGTGGGACCATATTTTGAAGTGTGGTCATGTATAGTAAAGGAGAGTAGAATTTGGAAAGCACCTACACCTCGCTGCAGAAAATAGAGAGGCACATGGGACAGGCTTCAGATGAGCTCCTTGCTTGACCTTTCTTTGGCCAGGAGCAATAGTTTTGATTGCTACGGTTTTAGTAAACTGCATGTGTTGTCTAATGAGTGGTGAATGTCTGTTGCAGGGCATGGTGTATACAATTACTGATGTAGAAGAAGTTCATGAGTGGATGGTGAAACACTTCACAGAGCATCCCCTGTTTGATCGGGTTTCAAAGGAAGACTTGGTAAGATATTAAGGATTAAATACAACAGAAAAGGATACTTATGATTATTCCTGCTGTTTTACTCTCATGACGTCCATATTTTTTTTTCGCCTTTTTAGGCAGATGACATTATCATAGACAAACTGGGTACATCGACAGAAGAAGGGAAAAAAGTTCAGCGCAATAACGGAAAAAACTTTTTGGCTGTTTTTCGCCGGGTTGAAAATAGGACTTTTAGAAGCCAAGAACTGAAGTCCTGAGATAAATCCTAATAGTTCTATCATTTGCCAGCTGATGTTGGGAAAACGTTCGTATGGAGGAGATACCTGGATTGGGCTCTGTGCTTAGCAGACTTTGGCTTAAAGTGGCCGGGGGGGGGGGAGTTATTGGTCCACACTGCAATCTAAAAGATTCCAAGGCTGGCTCTAGACTGCCCCAGAGCTTTCTATACTAGATGCCCTGCTGTGTGAGACCCCCCGGGGCTCCGGTAATCTTACCTGATCCTGGTGGGGCGCATGAGTATGTGCAGCATAAACTGCTGATTGGATGCGTCGTGTGATCAATGGAAAGGTGGGCGATTTGAGGGGTTTCACACAGGGACGTCCGACATTTGGGGCCAATTACCATGATAGTCAAAATCCTGGTCTGCTTAATGATCTGCTGCTACAATTGTCTGAATTTAAGTTCATTTAAAGAAGAATGGTCACATGGCAAGCGTCCGTTATTTCTGCCAGCCCAAAACACTGGTTAAAGGGCCAGTCCAGCCAGACTGCCAATGTAAGCCCTGCCCTGTCACCCTCCACTAGCGGTGATGCAGCGCTGGGGGGTTACATTAATTTTTAATGGAACCCTGCCCTGCTTCGGTGCTAGGATTCTGTATGACCCCTGTGTAATCTTATTATATGAAGCGACAGGCATAGACTGATGCTTCTCTTTAATGAGGACCAAAACCCAGCGATGTGGTTATTGTAATGGCTGGAGCGTGGGAGCCCTGGGAAAGGTGGGTTTTATGGGTTATCAGCAGGGTTTCAGCCAAGTGTCCGGCCCTGGAGTCTTTTAGACAACAAAAAGGCTTTGTGAGGAAAGATATTGAGGTTGGATGATTTTTTAGACCCTGTTCACAAAGAACATGGCTTCCTCTGTCTCCATTTAATACATGATTGTTGTATATAAAATTTTAATGTTAATACTGGCTAAGTCTGTTATATTCTGCTTTTATATTATCTACCTTCATTAATACATTGCAAATATAAGCACGTATTGACAGAAGGCTTGATTTAACATCTGAATTTTGATATGAACTAATACCAGTTATGGTTTTAGACCTTGCCATGTTTCTTTCCCCGATAGAGATTATTTTTGATAACTGGTTATTAAAGTGAATTAAAAACCCCTGCTTACGTGCACTACCCAGGTTAGGTTTAAAGTGGACCAAAACCCAGGATTTTGACTATCCTGGGTTTTGGTCCTTTCCCCCAGGGCACCACAATCGGGAGTGCTCCGCTGTGTGACCCCCAGCCCCCCCCCCCCCCCCCCCCCCCCAGGACGCCCAGACTTGGCTCACATTTTCCAGGTCCCACGACCTGTCTAAGAGCAGCGGCTCTGAGCGCCTAGACAGTTGCATCTTCCACTTCCCTTTAACGGGGAGCGTGCCCGCACTGGCTATTCACAAATTCACTAGAGGGATAGCGGGATGCTGCAGCTGCTCTTAGAAGCGCCGTACAACCGGAAAACGAGGTAGGTGAATGGGGCAACCTCGGGCTTTTACACATCGGGGCATCCCGATTTTGGATGCCGGGGGGGTGGATCGGCCCGGTAATCTTATAGATTCCTGGGCTGATCAAGCTGGGTTTTGATCCAATTTAAATTGGTCTAAGCAACTGCCCCACTCATTCTTTTGATTTTGTGTGAGGGGGTGTATGAGCTTTATGATTTCGACCCCCCCCCCCACACACACAAATATGTGAATGCATTTGAGGTTATAGAACAACCTCAGGTAAACTGCTCCCAATGTGTCCATTGCATTGTATGTCCCTGTGGGGTCTCATAGATCAGAGTTAGCACTGGACCTATACAGAGGCACCTGGGCATTTGGTGGTGCAGCTTTAGCATACTTCTGCAGTTGTGTGCCAACTGATACCTTAAATGTGTGTTTGCTGGGGCATGCGTGCTGGGCGGCCAGAGCATGGGATGCCATGGGTTGTGCCACGCTCAGCTTGGCCATGCAGTCTTCTCACGCATGTGAGGTGGGATTGAGGACTTTACACTACAGGCATGCTTGCACAGTCCCGTGGCAACATTGTGCTTCTGCTCCATCCTATGACACTAGGCATTGTTTGGCGTATGTGTATCCACCAGGCCATGGAAATGCATGCCACAAAGCTCCTGGCTCATTTTTGTCCCACTGTTGATGTCACAGTAGATAGTTGGCAGCACATTGGTGACTTTTATGTGCTATGCCTAGTGTCATAGGATGACAGGTTCAGTTTGATTTTTCTTCTGAAAAAAGTGGCCGTGGCCCTTTTGGATCTGTGATGTTGCATAATAGTCATCTGTCTGTGCTAACAACGTGATGAGTCAGGAAGAGGGAGGAACCAGCAATCCTGCCCCGCTCTGCTGAGCTGATTTAAAGGACGGGATGAAAAAGAGAAGGTCATTGGCTGAACCTGTAAACCTCGATATCTCTGCCATTTCTTTTTCAATTTAAAAACGTAAAACAGTTTAGGACAGTGCCAAATGTAGCCCAACACAATTATGTTACAATTACCTTTGCCTATAATATAACTTTAACTAAGGCAAACAGGCGGCAGTTGAGTAGGTAAAATGTGTCATATGTCATCCCCTTCTAGCCTCAACCCAGTGCCCCAAAACAGCCTGTGTTTCTGTTTTTTTAATAAAGCCTTTGCCCAATATTCATAAAAACTTGAACTGGATGTAAATGCCCATATTGCTCCCTGGCCAAGCAGCCCCAACCCTCAGTGATGTGTACAGTAAAAGTACACAAAGCAATAGGGAGCACTTCAACCTAACTGCTATTTGTGCTGATTCAGCATGTGAGAATTTTTCCTCACTTTTTTGGTGAGGAAAAAAAATACAAAGTAATACATTCAAATAATTTGGAAACTACAGTTTTTTTAAAAAAACAGATTGAAGTTTTGGACAGTGCAGCATGTAGCCTAAGACAATGGGACCACAAGCTGGCTTGCCATTAGTATAACTTTAATTTGCACAGCAAATATAATGCTGAATTGCACGAAGGGAAAAATAATTTAGAAAAGTTCTCTCACAAAACGTGAGAAAAAAATGCAATTTTTTCTTCCAATCCATTCCATACACTCCTTACACTTGGTTTCCTCCTCCTTGCTGATCACGTGACTGCAAGAAAGAAACAAGGCGTGGCCCTCCCGGCCCATAAGTAGTGCAGTGGCAAGATGACTGACTGAAGATTCAGATAGCTCTCAAGGTTTTGGCGGCAAGCGAGGGACTGAACCCTGACGGCTCTCTGCGTAGCCTTATTCCCACGGATCCCTCAAGACCCAAGTTTATGCCTCCGCAGCGTTTGCTGCTCTTGGGGTCCGTGAAGGTAAGGTGGAAGCGCCGGGGTCTTGGGGCACTTACAGAGTATATGCTCTGGGCTGCAGGCTTCTCAGAAAGCAAGCCAGCCGCAGGTTTTTCTCTGGTGTACCTGCTGAGGATATTTTTATTTCCACCCAACCCTTCCTTCTTCCAGTTGGGTAGGTTTTGATATTTTTTTTTCTAAACATCCGTAGGGGCAGCATACGCATGAGACCTCCGGGCTCCTCCCCTCAACTGGAACACATGACCACCAGCATAAAGTCTTGGCTCCTCCCTCCCTTCCCCAGTTGTTGTAGAGATCTGAAAGAGAAAGAGGAGACAAGACCTACGACTCCACACCATAACACAAAAAACAATACCCCTCAAATACATACAGCAGGGAGGGAATCGGCGTATGCTGCCCTTACGGATGTTTAAAAAAAAAAAGTTACCAGGTAACTAACTTGGTTTTTCTCAAAACATCCTTCGGGCAGCATACGCATGAGAGATAGGCGAGAACTACCTCATAGGGTGGGAAGTACAGCGCGAAGAACACTTCTACCAAAGGAAAGATCCTTCTGGGAAAGAAGATCCAAGCGATAATGTCTTGCAAAGGTCTTAGCTGATGTCCAGGTAGCCGCCTTGCAGATCTGATCTATGGAGACCCCAGCCCCCTAAGAATGCCACCAGCTCTGTTTGATAAAACCTTGGTTCGTTAATAGGATTACATCAGGTCAGAAGCCGGCCTGGTAGTGTATAACTGAGAAGCACTGACAAGACAGTCACAGGGGGCGTTTAGAGCCTGCTGGATTCTGCCCCCCCCCCCCCCCCCAGGTAACATATGACCCGAAGAAAGACATGAGGGTCTGAGTTCTTCAGACCTTTATTCACAGGTGAGATACTCTCCACACCCCACGGAGAGTGGCCTCGATCTCTTCCCCCTGGTATCTCCCAACGTATAACTCCTGAAACCTAATATTGGAAATATGCCACATATGTCGGGTTAAATTGGCACATAGTTTAGTTCCGTTCACTTCAGTAGCAGTTCACACCATGTGCTACTGTCCTAAAGAAAATAAAAAGCTCCTGAGAAAAAAAAGTCGGCAATAAACTTATAAGTGGAGCTAAACTGCATTCTCTCCAGAGAATAATTTATTTTGTTTAATCCTTTATATTAACGCGTTAGTAGAATTAAACAAGACCACGGACACCCCAGTGATAAAAGCTGCAGCCTTTAGTAAAGTGTGGATAGCCAAATATCGCCTTGTCTTCAGTTGAGCTACTTTGGTAGCATTGCAGACTGCCTGCTCTTCATACACTAAAAAGGCAAAAAAAACACCCAATCAGTCTAATGAAAGCTACAGAATCATTTGTAATAGTTAGGGATTTACCTATGGTTATCCTCCTTAAAGAGACATACCTACCAAATAAAACAAAAGGGTACTCGCCTTTTTTCCCTCGCAGCTGATCATTACTACTCTGGCAACTTACCTGCTTGCTGGAGTTCCCCGAGTAGGGCCTATCAGCTGCAAGGAGCAAAAGGTGAGTACCCCTTAGTTTTTTTTCAGTAACAGCTCAGCTCCAGTGCAGAAGCCTTGCCTTCCTTATATCCTCCTTTTTGGTTTGTTTTTAATCCAGAAGCCGAGGCTGAGGAAGCTAGTTAGCAGCTGCACGTATGCAGTCATGATGCATTTTACACAATGTTTAGCACTCTTACATCTTGTTTCCTCTTAAATGATGTGTGGTCATGCACATACATGAAGATTTGAAAAATTCCCCATGATGATTACGCAATTAAGTTTTCCCAAAAACAGAAATGTTTCTCCTTTGTCAGGAATAGAGGAAGAATGTTTTATGAGAATCGGGGGTTTGTATCATAGACTGGCTCCTGTTACTCATAGCGCCATAACCACCACCTATATATCGCACAGCCGAGGCCATGTTGATGAGTAATTGGTAAGATGGGACATTTGAAGCTGTTAATATGAAAAGCAGTAAATGTAATGTGACACTTGCCAAGAAAATTACCTTGCCCGAGCCTTTCCTGATCTGCTCGTGTTGGCTCCTTTAGTCAGTACGGATGTCTACATGGAGAAGGGCTTGGGAAATGGGTCTAAGACTATAGTCACGCATTTCGAGCCTCTTTTGCATCATACATTTTACTTTTAATGGCTTGCGGTAGAAGTTTGCATTTTGCAGCTGGGTTTGACATACTTTTCATGTACCTTATTGGCATCTGCATTTTTTTGTCCTTTTTTAGAAAAAAAAAATTGTGGGATTCCCCTCTCCATGCCTACTGGCATATCAACTAGGGTTCCTATGGTTTGTAGGTAGGGCATACCAGCCCTTATAACCCTCGGCACGGTTCCACTGCTCCCACAGGGGTTAACACCGGGCCTGCGCCGATTGGGACTGGAATATTTTGTACCCCCCCTGGCCATTGGGGATACGAGTAACGTATGGATTGGAGTAATGGTAAGTCACCCTCTGCCATGCTGGCAGGTAACTTGCCGCCCCCTACCCTTTTGAACTAGTATAGGAGCTCTCTAGACCCCTTACTAAATTGAGGTAAAAGTAAACATACTACACAAAAGCATTTTATTTTTAGCTTTATACTTTACTTACCTCCACCATCTTCATCCAGCGCTAAGCGGTGTCCGCTTACTGCTTTGGAGGGACAAGCATCCACCTTCCTTCCAGGCTGGCACTGTGCCAGGCTCTGCTCATCCCTGCCGAAGAGATGGAGGTTTAAACCCCAGGGTGTGGCTTGCCTGGAAATCTCCTCCAGCCCCCTAGCTGTCAAATGACACTAGGGCGGTTCCTGTTAAGCCAGACCCGGAAAAGCTGCTTACTGCCATTAACCCTTTGCCTGAGGCATCTAAAATAATAAATGAAGGTGATTTGACCTGAAGATATTTCATGAGTCATCTAACCCTCAATTAAGAAGGACTGTGTGTGTAAACAATGGGCCATTATGGAATATTAATATTGTTAAAATATTATGTAATGTATATATGTATTTCTGTCTTTCTCACTATAAACAATTAGTTGCATTTGACCAGTCATACATAGGTCATGTCATTCAGGCAGGCTAAGATGTTTCTCCACTTACCTCCAAAAAAAACAAAGAGGGGTGGCAGCCGCTCAGACCATTTTATAACTAACCTGGGAGGTGCACGTTAGCAGGGCAATTTGAATACAAAAGTCTTAAAGGGGCCACAGCACTCAAACCAGTTAGCTTGCTGACCAACCTATAATCTGTCTCTAAACTAGGTTAAAAACAGGGGGCTCGGTCACACACATCTGCAGAAGTATGCTCACAGGGGCACCTTGGCGCTGGTGGTGCAGCTTAAGCATACTTCTGCAGATGTGTGTGACCGAGCCCCCTGTTTTTAACCTAGTTTAGAGACAGATTATAGGTTGGTCAGCAAGCTAACTGGTTTGAGTGCTGTGGCCCCTTTAAGACATTTGTATTCTAATTGCCCTGCTAATGTGCACCTCCCAGGTTAGTTATAAAATGGTCTGAGCGGCTGCCACCCCTCCCTTGTTTCTTTTGAATTTGTGCAAGCACATGGTGTGTGGGGTCTAGGCTGTATTGCAAGGTCTTTGACCCTTCCACCCCATGGCTTGCACTTGAGGTTTAGGGCAACCTCAGGTAAGCCTGCTCCCAATTTATCTATTGCATTGTATGTCCCAAATGGGGCTCTTAGAGACTAGAATTAGTACTAGAGTTAGGACTGCACCTCACAGGGGCACCTTGGCGCTGGTGGTGCAGCTTAAGCATACTTCTGCAGATGTGTGTGACCGAGCCCCCTGTTTTTAACCTAGTTTAGAAACAGATTATAGGTTGGTCAGCATGCTAACTGGTTTGAGTGCTGTGGCCCCTTTAAGACTTTTGTCTCCACTTACCTCCGCCATCTTCATCCAGTGCCAGGTGGTTTTCGCTTACTGCTTTGGAGGGAAAGAGGACAAGGGTCCCCCTTCCTTCCAGGCTGGCACTGTGCCAGTCTCTGCTTGTCCCTGCTGAAGTGAGAGAGATTTAAACCCCAGGGTGTGGCTTGCCTGGAAATCTCCTCCAGCCCCCTAGCTGTCAAATGCTAGGGTGGTTCTTGTGAAGCCAGGCCTGGGAAAGCTGCTTATTGCCATTAACCCTTTGCCTGAGGCATCTATAATAAATGCAGGTGATTTGACCTAAAGATGTTTCATTAGTCATCTAACCCTCAGTTAAGAATGACTATGTGTAAACAATGGGCCATTATGGAATATTAATATTGTTAAAATATTATGTAATGTATATATGTATTTCTGTCTCTCTCGCTATGTACAATTAGTTGCATTTGACCAGTCATACATAGGTCATGTCATTCAGGCAGCCCAAGATATTTCTCACAAGCCCAGAGGCTCTTCAGTCCACATACCTTTCCCAGCCCTAATAAAATCAGGTTTTCAGATCAAGTTTGGGGGCAGATTCTGGGGAATATCCTGGAATGCGAAGTACAGTCAGTGCAGTTTTTAGGCAAGACCTACACAATGCAGAATGTGCAGCAGATAGGAAGGCACTGTACACTTACGGGAGACAGCTGCCGCAGAATTAGTGCGCTAAGCTCCATTCAGTGATGCAAGATGCTGTGACCTGATGCAGAGGAGGCCACTGGTTGCATCCCCGCTCACATCTAGCTGGTTGGCCTGGGTATGCATCTAGCTAAACGTACAGCGAGGCTGTGACCTGCACATGTGCCATTGGAACGAGGTTAGGTGAGTGGGTGTGAGGATTTAATGGGGTCGCACACAGTGGGACATCCTAGTTTGGGATGCCACAGGAAATGGAAATTGGAATTGGAATTTGCCCTTCATTAGGGGCCCCAGATACAACTTTACATGGGGCCCCAGAAATAAGCCTGCTAACAGGCATATTCTGCAACATGTTTCCAGCTATAATGCTATTCCTATTTCAGATCCAGCTCCCTATCTGTACCCAGGAGCCATTGCCAACCCAGTAGGATCTCTTCCCCTGTGCAGCACCCACATGTGACAAGTAGTGACACTTCATGCGTATTTACTGAACTTAGCAGTCAAATTTAAACTGTTTTAGTGGAATCTGCTGTTGAGAATCCCGGGGGCCCCTTTTACTCACCCCCCACCATTATCAATCCCTTCCCATGCAATTTCTGGGGTTGTAAACAAGATTTTATTTTCATAAAATAAGAATATAGTGCTTGTCTCTGTGATCTCTGTGAATGTCTTTGGGGCGCTTATCTGGTACTATAGATTTTTTTTGTGTGTGCATCTATGGCCAAAAATGTGTAAAAAATCTCAAATTTGTTGGAAGATACAGATGATCATAAATTAGTGTCTGATGTGTAATAAATCCTTTAGATTAGACATTCTCAACCAGAAATTGTTCAATCAGATATTTGGCTGACAATTTGAGGAAGATGTGTGAATGGTGGCATGATACTGTGAAATCAGCTAGGACACACAGGACCTCTATTTTAGGGTTGGTCACCATTTGCAAATTAGAATATCCCTATATAAAGTAAGTAACCTTTTGTTAGTTTTTGGCTGCTGAATCAGTTTAATGGCTTTTAGTAACTGCACAACTATATATTTATTATGATGCATGCAGCTGGCAGATAGATACAGTATCAATATGTAAAAAAGTCAGTGGTACAGGATGCACTGAAATGCTTTTGTATGAATACCCAAGAATTGAATGTTTAGGATTGGTATATATATATATATATATATATATATATATATATAGCTCGAGGCAAAACTGCAAACAAGTTCCACACATATAGATAATTTGCACAACTAAAATGGTGCCGAGTTGCACGAAGGAAACAGATCATTATAAACATTTTTTCTCGCAAAAAAAAAAAAATTCTCACAGGGCTGAATCGGACCTATACCATTAGGCCAAAAAGTTCAACTTTTGGACTGATCTGCCCAGAGCATCTTCTTTTACATGCCTGCTATTCCCCCTACATAGCCTGAGTCAAACTGTTGTCTTCTGCAGATATAAAGGATTTGCAGGTCCTTGCTCCCAAGATGCTTTGCTTTTCTCCTTGGGTGGATAAACTAATGAAATGCCATGATTAATTTAATTAACAAGGAGAAAAATTACACAAATGGCCACAAGATGGCACCTGAGAAATATATATACATATTCTCTCTCCCCCCCCTTCTCCTTTAAATAAATAAATATATATATATCACATGGTCATGTCACATTGCCTCTAAAAAGGGCAAAATTGTTTTCCTTTTTTGAATTTGGGTGGATCAAATATTATTGTAAAGAGGTATTATTGCAAGTAAAACACCTCGGGCAGGCTGATTCATTACGAACGCCAGGTAACGGCAGATGAGCTCCTGTACAGCGGCGCTAAGAGCAACCGCTAGTGGTCGCTCTGGTCGGCCGTGAGTAGCTATTACAGAGCGCATCAGTCGCTGTAGTAACATTGCCAGCATTGATGAATTTGATGTGTGAGTCGCTATAACACCAGTACAGCGCTATATGGGAGCGAACGGTATGAACTGGTCAGTGTAAGCAATTCAAACCATATTCATTAAAAAAAACAGCCTCACACAGCGCCGGCACTCAAAATTGTGTCGCTGTAGCCCAGAGCGCCAGAAGCAGTCCGTTTTTGAACACATATCCACCAGTAACAAAGCGAAAACATATGGAATTACATTGTTATTACATTGTGACATTAACACTTTAATATCAGACCTATGACAATTCTGCATAAAAATATAAATATATCAGTTTCCAAAAATGACTTTTAATAGGCCAGGAGAGGTCACACAATGATTTGATTAAAAAAAAAAAAAAACCTGTTTAAAGTGAATAAAAGTAACGTCCATTGAAATGTATGGGAGAGCGACAGGTAACACCAGGCGCTCTGGAAGCCAGAGTGCCGGCACTATACGCTGAGCTGTCTGTGGTAGACACTACATGGATCAGTGAATGAATCATGAATCAGACGCTACATGGCGCTGTTAGAGTCACCGGAATTGCTTTGATAAATGTGGTATTGCGTACAGCGCCCAGCGTTCACCGTTCGCTACCTGCCGCTATGAGGCAATACCTGAGGTCCTCTTTCCCAGACCTCTACTATTGCAAACCATTTTTTAGCCCAGTAACCTGTGTGAGTTGAGAACCATATCTGAAGGAAGGAGAGTCTCACCATCAACCATAAAAAAGAGAAACACTTTACCAAACTATATTTTCTATGGAAACATAGCTTTTCTTAGAGGAAAGGAATTAAAACCGCAGCCCTGCAGCCTTTTACCATGCTGCAAGCACACAACTGGGCAGCCCCAAGCTTATACTTCCCTTTAGAATGGCAGCCATTCAGTGACTGCTGTTAACTAATTCAATTCAATTTGCCAGGTGTGGGGTGCACCCTGATTACCATGGCTGGCGGTGAACCCGATATATCATGTGACTGACAACCTGCTTTGATGCAATACAGAACAAGTAAGTATGGAACTGCCTGGGCATGGGTTTGAGGCAGGGGGGCAATCATGTTTCAGGATGCCCCCATGCAGTAGGGTGGAAGAAGTAAAGTATTTTGTGACTTTACTTCCTCTATAACACATTGGTTTTGACACACAATTTTGCGGCAATTTTCCTGCTTCAGTATCTAATAATACTAATATTTAAAAAGATCATTACTGACACCGACAACGAGAATCAGGTTAATTATTTGGTGACGCAAGTTTGAATTTGGGTGGGCTTATTGGTGTGAATGACAATGTCAGAACATGTTTTGTTTCATTTGATGCATCTGATGCCTATGGAAGAGGATGTGGCAGCACTACTACAACTGATGGCGGTTGGCACCCCATCAATGCTGACCCCATGTTCGGGCGCAAGAGGATCCAGCAATCGGATGAGTTTCTGATCGCCGGACTAGCACAGATCAGCTGTGCAGGACAAAACGCAAGTACCCTTTTTTTTTTTTTCTTTGGTCGCTGAATCACTTTAACTGCACTGAAAGGCAGGTTGCAGTTAACACCAAAAAGCACACCCAGATGCAAATGTGAGTCCTATTTTGCTTATAGTATGGTAATAATATATAGTCTAGTACAGTAATAAAACATATTTACTTTTCATTACCCATTTATTTTGCTGTGTGCTGGCAATCTGCTTGTACTGCATTGCGCAGTGCTAGCACAGGCCAATAGAAGTCTTTGGCAATGCAAACATAACACAGGTACTGTATATTGCAGTGTATCTGGTACAACACAGCTCTGGCATACTGCAGCTCAGCAGTGCTCCACTTTGTTTATGAATGATCACGTTCGCCCATCTCGTTTGTGAAAGGGCCCATCATTTTCTATAGGCAGGGCTTGCCTTACCTCTCCCAATCTTTGGGTCCTGTATTTCATCTGTCCCACATCTGTATTTCCAACATTCAACCCATTAATTATATAAAAATTATTACTGAATTATTGTGCCAGTGATTTGACCTTGAAATGGCCTTGTACAATAAATGCCACTGTGCTCCTCCAAGCCACCACCATCACTATTTGCCAAGGTGCCCCTCTTTATATTACTCTCCCTGCCACCTCCCATTCTTACTGTGTACCTACAGTATTTCATGGGAAAGTACACTTTCAATGGCACTTTTTTGTTGTGGCATAAGGATGTCCTCAAGGTGCTGAGCTGATCTAGTATTTATTCTAAGTATGTCACACACCCCACTTCAAACATTAATAATTACAATAGGGGTTAACTCACCGCTAGGTGGCAGCATTGCAGAGAATCTCCAAAAAATTCAACAGGCCCCTCCCGGTCTATACATACCTGGTACCTCCCCAGAATCACCCAGTGTTGTTCTCTGCAAGGTGGCGACAAGACAGAAGAAAGAAGTCTCCTGCTTGCAGGTAGCCGGGGTATCCCCCCGGCCCCCCCCCCCGTGGTCTATTTCTGCCCGGCTCTTGTTTTGTAATATATTTGTTAACTGGCAGCCTCCCAGTAGGGATGAGCGAATCGATCCGGACGAACCCGGATTCGATCCGAATTTCAGGAAAAATTCGATTCGGATCGAATCCGAATTTCCCCGCGATTCGATCGCTCGAAGTTTTCCTTTAACATCCATTCATTTACATTACAGGCATTCTAAGATGGCGGACGGGACATGTCCAGACATCAACCCCGCGCCAGTGCAAGCTGGGACAGTCACATGCAGCCTATCAGCAGCCAGCAAGCCCGGTGACGTCACAGCGCTATTTAAGGCCGGCCATCTTGCTTTCCTGCCTCATTTCTCTATTGCATTCGTGAGAGACAGAACGTTGTGTAGCTGAGGGAGTGAGGCAGTTAGACAGGCAGGGACAGACAGGGACAGGCTGGAGACAGGCAGGAGACAGACAGGAGACAGACAGAAAGTCAGCGAAAAACAGGGAAAGGTAGAAAAATCGGAGGCTGTCAGCCTGTCACAGGGAGTTTTTTTTTTTTTTTTTTTCATCCAGCCTGACAGGCTTTGTTAGCGTTTTCAGGCTGCTTATACTAACTAACTGTGCATATATACTGAACTGATCTTAAGTCTGCTGTGAGGCATCCCATTCTGTGACTACAGCAGCCTCTGCTTAAGACCATATAACCATTTGCTCTTATTATATTTGAAATTAGCCTGATAAAGACACTTTTGCTGGGCATAGTACTTCTGGACCCTGCCAGGGCATCCCATTCTGTGACTACAGCAGCCTCTGTTTAAGACCATATAACCATTTGCTCTTATTATATTTGAAATTAGCCTGATAAAGACACTTTTGCTGGGCATAGTACTTCTGGACCCTGCCAGGGCATCCCATTCTGTGACTACAGCAGCCTCTGTTTAAGACCATATAACCATTTGCTCTTATTATATTTGAAATTAGCCTGATAAAGACACTTTTGCTGGGCATAGTACTTCTGGACCCTGCCAGGGCATCCCATTCTGTGACTACAGCAGCCTCTGTTTAAGACCATATAACCATTTGCTCTTATTATATTTGAAATGAGCCTGATAAAGACACTTTTGCTGGGCATAGTACTTCTGGACCCTGCCAGGGCATCCCATTCTGTGACTACAGCAGCCTCTGTTTAAGACCATATAACCATTTGCTCTTATTATATTTGAAATTAGCCTGATAAAGACACTTTTGCTGGGCATAGTACTTCTGGACCCTGCCAGGGCATCCCATTCTGTGACTACAGCAGCCTCTGTTTAAGACCATATAACCATTTGCTCTTATTATATTTGAAATGAGCCTGATAAAGACACTTTTGCTGGGCATAGTACTTCTGGACCCTGCCAGGGCATCCCATTCTGTGACTACAGCAGCCTCTGTTTAAGACCATATAACCATTTGCTCTTATTATATTTGAAATTAGCCTGATAAAGACACTTTTGCTGGGCATAGTACTTCTGGACCCTGCCAGGGCATCCCATTCTGTGACTACAGCAGCCTCTGTTTAAGACCATATAACCATTTGCTCTTATTATATTTGAAATTAGCCTGATAAAGACACTTTTGCTGGGCATAGTACTTCTGGACCCTGCCAGGGCATCCCATTCTGTGACTACAGCAGCCTCTGTTTAAGACCATATAACCATTTGCTCTTATTATATTTGAAATTAGCCTGATAAAGACACTTTTGCTGGGCATAGTACTTCTGGACCCTGCCAGGGCATCCCATTCTGTGACTACAGCAGCCTCTGTTTAAGACCATATAACCATTTGCTCTTATTATATTTGAAATGAGCCTGATAAAGACACTTTTGCTGGGCATAGTACTTCTGGACCCTGCCAGGGCATCCCATTCTGTGACTACAGCAGCCTCTGTTTAAGACCATATAACCATTTGCTCTTATTATATTTGAAATTAGCCTGATAAAGACACTTTTGCTGGGCATAGTACTTCTGGACCCTGCCAGGGCATCCCATTCTGTGACTACAGCAGCCTCTGTTTAAGACCATATAACCATTTGCTCTTATTATATTTGAAATTAGCCTGATAAAGACACTTTTGCTGGGCATAGTACTTCTGGACCCTGCCAGGGCATCCCATTCTGTGACTACAGCAGCCTCTGTTTAAGACCATATAACCATTTGCTCTTATTATATTTGAAATTAGCCTGATAAAGACACTTTTGCTGGGCATAGTACTTCTGGACCCTGCCAGGGCATCCCATTCTGTGACTACAGCAGCCTCTGTTTAAGACCATATAACCATTTGCTCTTATTATATTTGAAATTAGCCTGATAAAGACACTTTTGCTGGGCATAGTACTTCTGGACCCTGCCAGGGCATCCCATTCTGTGACTACAGCAGCCTCTGTTTAAGACCATATAACCATTTGCTCTTATTATATTTGAAATTAGCCTGATAAAGACACTTTTGCTGGGCATAGTACTTCTGGACCCTGCCAGGGCATCCCATTCTGTGACTACAGCAGCCTCTGTTTAAGATCATATAACCATTTGCTCTTATTATATTTGAAATTAGCCTGATAAAGACACTTTTGCTGGGCATAGTACTTCTGGACCCTGCCAGGGCATCCCATTCTGTGACTACAGCAGCCTCTGTTTAAGACCATATAACCATTTGCTCTTATTATATTTGAAATTAGCCTGATAAAGACACTTTTGCTGGGCATAGTACTTCTGGACCCTGCCAGGGCATCCCATTCTGTGACTACAGCAGCCTCTGTTTAAGACCATATAACCATTTGCTCTTATTATATTTGAAATTAGCCTGATAAAGACACTTTTGCTGGGCATAGTACTTCTGGACCCTGCCAGGGCATCCCATTCTGTGACTACAGCAGCCTCTGTTTAAGACCATATAACCATTTGCTCTTATTATATTTGAAATTAGCCTGATAAAGACACTTTTGTTCGGCATAGTACTTCTGGACCCTGCCAGGGCATCCCATTCTGTGACTACAGCAGCCTCTGTTTAAGACCATATAACCATTTGCTCTTATTATATTTGAAATTAGCCTGATAAAGACACTTTTGCTGGGCATAGTACTTCTGGACCCTGCCAGGGCATCCCATTCTGTGACTACAGCAGCCTCTGTTTAAGACCATATAACCATTTGCTCTTATTATATTTGAAATTAGCCTGATAAAGACACTTTTGCTCGGCATAGTACTTCTGGACCCTGCCAGGGCATCCCATTCTGTGACTACAGCAGCCTCTGTTTAAGACCATATAACCATTTGCTCTTATTATATTTGAAATTAGCCTGATAAAGACACTTTTGCTGGGCATAGTACTTCTGGACCCTGCCAGGGCATCCCATTCTGTGACTACAGCAGCCTCTGTTTAAGACCATATAACCATTTGCTCTTATTATATTTGAAATTAGCCTGATAAAGACACTTTTGCTCGGCATAGTACTTCTGGACCCTGCCAGGTGTACTTACTGCTGGTTTTTAGGGCATCCCATTCTGTGACTACAGCAGCCTCTGTTTAAGACCATATAACCATTTGCACTTATTATAATTGAAATTAGGCCTGATAAAGACACTTTTGCTGGGCATAGCACTACTGGATCTTTTTTTGGGGCATCCCATTCTGTGACTACAGCAGCCTCTGTTTAAGACCATATAACCATTTGCACTTATTATAATTGAAATTAGCCCTGATAAAGACACTTTTGCTGGGCATAGGCTTACTGCTGCCTGCCAGGTGCACTTCTGTTGAGGCATCCCATTCTGTAACATAGCATACCCCTCTTTATTTACACTAAGCAGCTCTCTTATTTACACTAAGCAGGCCTGTTGGAGGCTGAGTGTTACTGCTCACTTTTGGTGTGCATTATATTCTGTTTCATATAGACCCACCGCTGCCCGGGGGATCTTAAAATATCACCTACTACCACGCCAGTTAGACTATGTCGGGCAGACAAGTGCCTGGAAGTGAAAAGAGGAGTGGCAGAGGCCAAGATTCCGCAGGCAGAGCTCGCATCAGACTGGGGGCCAGTAGCAGCAGGAGTCACGCTGAGAGACCTAATCTGCCAGTATCTGCTAGCGGTCAGGTCTCCACCAGTAACGCATCTGCCGTGGTAGATTGGTTGACGCGCTCATCAACAACATCATCACAACTTACGTCTGAGACCCCCAGTCTAGGGTCGGTAGGTTCCTCTGACACAACCCTGAGTTGGCATGCCCCGAGAGCAGTCCCTGTCCTCCCATTGCCTCTGTCCTACGCCGTTCCCTCCCCCTGCGACGTATCCTATGCTTTGGGTTCAGCTCCACTCTTTAGTGAGGAGGACGATCAGATACAGGAGGACAGTCAGCAGCTACTGCCCAGCCAAGAAATGGAGGTGGCTTCTTTAGCTAGGCAGACAAATAGTGATGTGGACAGTGTCGTGGGTGCTGCGAGCGTTCCAGCTCCTGCGCCAGACACTGTTGACGAATCCACGAACATCAGTGACGTACAGCCACAACTCGGTGATGATGATGATGACGATGAAGCCGATCGCACTTGGGAGCCGGGTGAGGAAGGGGCTTCATCGTCATCATCAGGAGAAGAGGGGCGCAGGTTGCCCCGGAGTCAGCAGCTGAGGCAGCAAGGTGGTAGCAGTCAGCATGGGGGCACAATTCCAAAGGCTGGAGCCGGCCGGGGCCGGGGTAGAGCACCTGCTGTGCGGCAGTCTACCTTATCAGGAGGTAGTGGAGCAGGGGTTCCTGGAGTTGGCAACAGCAGCAGTGAATCAGTGAGGCCAGGGGGTGGGAAAAGTAGCTACTCGGCAGTGTGGCAGTTTTTCCTGAGGCATCCGCAGGAGGGTAACATGGCCACATGCAAGATATGTAGGCAAAAGGTGAAGCGTGGCCAGGGTCCAAATGTTGGCACCACGGCCCTGCGTCAACATATGATGCGTCACCATAAAGCGACCTGGGAGAACCGAGGCTCCCAAGGGGTGGTCCAGTCTGCTTCCTCACCAAGTGAGCTCCCAATTTCTGCCAGCCAAGGCTCCAGCACCTCAGCCGAAGGCAGCTGTGCGTCATACCCATCCTCTGTCGCTCCTGCTCCTCCTCCTCCAAGTCATGCATCCCGCCAGCAATCCATCAGCGAAGCCATGTCCAAGAGACAGCAGTATGCGCCCACTCATCCTACGGCGCAGAAGCTGAATGTGCTCCTGTCCAAGTTGCTGGTGCTGCAGTCGCTCCCTTTTCAGGTGGTGGAATCTGCACCTTTCAGAGAACTGATGGCTTGTGCCGAGCCGAGGTGGAGAGTCCCAATCCGTCATTTCTTTGCCAAGAAGGCAGTACCAGCGCTGCACACTTTTGTTGAACAGAAGGTGGGCCAGTCCTTGAGCCTGTCGGTGTGTAGCAAAATACATGGCAGCGCCGACATCTGGAGCTGTAACTACGGTCAGGGGCAGTACATGTCGTTTACGGCCCACTGGGTGAATGTGGTCCCTTTGCAGCAGCAACTTGGACAGGTCACGCCGCTTCGGCCTCCGCGCTCTCTGCCCATTGGACCTGTGACACCGTGCGACTCGGCCTCCTCATCCTCCGCCATCTCCTCACCCTCCACTGTAGGCTCAAGTCTCAGTGCCCCTCCAGTCTACCATGTGTGCAGGGCACGGAGGTGTCACGCAGTGCTTCACATGGTTTGTCTTGGCGAACGGAGTCACACAGGGGAGGAACTGCTTAAATGTATTCATCAGGAAATCCAAACATGGCTTACTCCGAGAAAACTTAAAATGGGAATCATGGTTACCGACAATGGGAAGAACATTTTGTCTGCGCTGCGCCAAGGAAGCCTGACCCATGCCCCCTGCATGGCTCACGTCTTCAATCTGGTTGTCAAGCGGTTTCTGAAGTGTTCCCCCCATCTGCAAGACATCCTAACAACTTCAAGGAAACTTTGCATGCACTTCAGCCACTCCTACACCGCCAAACACACCCTTCTTGAGCTACAGTGTCAGAATGGTATCCCCCAACATAGTCTGATTTGCGATGTTTCCACCCGTTGGAATTCCACCCTTCACATGTTGGACCGATTATATGAACAGAGAAAAGCCATCACGGATTTCCTGATGATCCAAGCAGATAGGGGGACTCCCCTGTGTAACTTCAATGTCAACCAGTGGCAGCTCATACGTGACACCTGCCGTTTGCTCAGGCCCTTTGAGGAAGCCACTTTATTTGTCAGTCGGCAGGATTACGGGATGAACGACGTGATTCCACTGCTTCATGTACTACAGCACATGTTGGAAACCATGGCTGGTCAGGGCACTGGAGACATGGCGTTTACATCTTACGGCCACATGAACCCCGTTGGAGCTGAACTGGAGGAGGAGGAGGAAGAGGAGGAGGAGGAGTTGCCCAGCGAAACACAGTTTAGGCTTGGCGAAATGGCTGGTTTATCTAGTCAGCGGACAGGAGAGGAGGAGCAGGAGCAGCCAGAGGAGCTAGAGGTTTTTGAGGAAGGCGAGACAGAGGACCCGGGCACACCGTGGCAGTATGCAGTGGAGATGGAGACAGGTAGTCCATCCGAGTCACTTGCGCAAATGGCACGAAGCATGCTCACGTGCTTGCGTAGTGACCCCAGAATTGTTTCCATCTGTCGGCGGGATGACTTCTGGCTGTCCACCTTATTGGACCCTCGCTTCCGGCACAAAATGGGGGCATTTTTTAAACCCACCGAGAGGGAGGACAAACTCAACTACTACAAAGACATTCTACGTAGGCAGTTGGCCGATGCCTATCTGCGCCATGGTCCATACTCTCGCAGGTCTGACTCGAGGGGACCTCTGCCCTCACCTTCCACTGCCATGGCCGCTGGGGGGGTTGGCAGGAGCAGCAGCAGCAGCTCCATCAGCAGCAGCAGCCTCAGTCTTCAGTCGCTAATGAGTAGCTTTCTACACCCGCATAGTGAGGCTACTCATGAGCAGCAGGAAGACCTGGAGCAGGACCTCAACCAGCAGGTCATGTCATACTTTGACATGACCATGCCAACACACCTTGAGGATCCGCTGGACTTCTGGGCAGCCAAACTTGATTTGTGGCCGCAACTAGCAGAGTTTGCCCTGGAAAAGCTGTCCTGCCCGGCAAGTAGCGTGCCATCTGAGCGGGTGTTTAGTGCGGCGGGGGCCATAGTTACGGCGAGGAGAACTCGTCTGTCAACTAAAAATGTGGAGAGACTCACCTTTGTCAAAATGAATCAGGGATGGATCAGCCAGGATTTCCACCCACCAATGCCTGATGCATGCGACTAGATTCAGCATGGTGCCACGTTTTACACTTTCCAAATGGTGCAAAACATATTTATGTCTTTAGGCCATTTTTTGGGCTCCTACTGCTGCTGCCAACTTCTGCCAACTCCAGGGTGTGATTCATCCAATTGTTGGGCTCCTGAAGCCAACCCCAGTGTCTCTTTAAAGTAATATTTGGGCTCCTGCTGCTGCTGCTGCTGTCAACTCCTGCCAACTCCAGGGTGTGATTCATCCAATTTTTGGGCCCCTGAAGCCAACCCCAGGGTCTCTTTAAAGTAATATTTGGGCTCCTGCTGCTGCTGCTGTCAACTCCTGCCAACTCCAGGGTGTGATTCATCCAATTTTTGGGCTCCTGAAGCCAACTCCAGTGTATATTTGGGCTCCTGCTGCTGCTGCTGCCAACTTCTGCCAACTCCAGGGTGTGATTCATCCAATTTTTGGGCTCCTGAAGCCAACTCCAGTGTATATTTGGGCTCCTGCTGCTGCTGCTGCCAACTCCAGGGTGTGATTCATCCAATTGTTGGGCTCCTGAAGCCAACCCCAGGGTCTCTTTAAAGTAATATTTGGGCTCCTGCTGCTGCTGCTGCTGTCAACTCCTGCCAACTCCAGGGTGTGATTCATCCAATTTTTGGGCTCCTGAAGCCAACTCCAGTGTATATTTGGGCTCCTGCTGCTGCTGCTGCCAACTTCTGCCAACTCCAGGGTGTGATTCATCCAATTTTTGGGCTCCTGAAGCCAACTCCAGTGTATATTTGGGCTGCTGCTGCTGCTGCCAACTCCAGGGTGTGATTCATCCAATTGTTGGGCTCCTGAAGCCAACTCCAGTGTCTCTTTAAAGTAATGTTTGGGCTCCTGCTGCTGCTGCTGCCAACTTCTGCCAACTCCAGGGTGTGATTCATCCAATTTTTGGGCTCCTGAAGCCAACTCCAGTGTATATTTGGGCTCCTGCTGCTGCTGCTGCCAACTCCAGGGTGTGATTCATCCAATTGTTGGGCTCCTGAAGCCAACCCCAGTGTCTCTTTAAAGTAATATTTGGGCTCCTGCTGCTGCTGCTGCCAACTCCAGGGTGTGATTCATCCAATTGTTGGGCTCCTGAAGCCAACCCCAGTGTCTCTTTAAAGTAATATTTGGGCTCCTGCTGCTGCTGCTGCCAACTCCAGGGTGTGTTTCATCCAATTTTTGGGCTCCTGAAGCCAACTCCAGTGTATATTTGGGCTCCTGCTGCTGCCAACTCCAGGGTGTGATTCATCCAATTTTTGGGCTCCTGAGGCCAACCCCAGGGTCTCTTTAAAGTAATATTTGGGCTCCTGCTGCTGCTGCTGCCAACTTCTGCCAACTCCAGGGTGTGATTCATCCAATTTTTGGGCTCCTGAAGCCAACTCCAGTGTATATTTGGGCTCCTGCTGCTGCCAACTCCAGGGTGTGATTCATCCAATTTTTGGGCTCCTGAGGCCAACCCCAGGGTCTCTTTAAAGTAATATTTGGGCTCCTGCTGCTGCCAACTTCTGCCAACTCCAGGGTGTGATTCATCCAATTTTTGGGCTCCTGAAGCCAACTCCAGTGTATATTTGGGCTCCTGCTGCTGCTGCTGCTGCCAACTCCAGGGTGTGATTCATCCAATTGTTGGGCTCCTGAAGCCAACCCCAGTGTCTCTTTAAAGTAATATTTGGGCTCCTACTGCTGCTGCTGCCAACTCCAGGGTGTGATTCATCCAATTTTTGGGCTCCTGAAGCCAACTCCAGTGTATATTTGGGCTCCTTCTGCTGCTGCTGCCAACTCCAGGGTGTGATTCATCCAATTTTTGGGCTCCTGAGGCCAACCCCAGGGTCTCTTTAAAGTAATATTTGGGCTCCTGCTGCTGCTGCTGCTGCTGCCAACTTCTGCCAACTCCAGGGTGTGATTCATCCAATTTTTGGGCTCCTGAAGCCAACCCCAGTGTCTCTTTAAAGTAATGTTTGGGCTCCTGCTGCTGCTGCCAACTCCAGGGTGTGATTCATCCAATTTTTGGGCTCCTGAGGCCAACCCCAGGGTCTCTTTAAAGTAATATTTGGGCTCCTGCTGCTGCTGCTGCTGCCAACTTCTGCCAACTCCAGGGTGTGATTCATCCAATTTTTGGGCTCCTGAAGCCAACTCCTGTGTATATTTGGGCTCCTGCTGCTGCCAACTCCAGTGTGTGATTCATCCAATTTTTGGGCTCCTGAAGGCAACTCCAGTGTATATTTGGGCTCCTGCTGCTGCTGCTGCCAACTCCAGGGTGTGATTCATCCAATTTTTGGGCTCCTGAGGCCAACCCCAGGGTCTCTTTAAAGTAATATTTGGGCTCCTGCTGCTGCTGTCAACTCCTGCCAACTCCAGGGTGTGATTCATCCAATTTTTGGGCTCCTGAAGCCAACCCCAGTGTCTCTTTTAAGTAATGTTTGGGCTCCTGCTGCTGCTGCCAACTTCTGCCAACTCCAGGGTGTGATTCATCCAATTTTTGGGCTCCTGAAGCCAACCCCAGGGTCTGTTTAAAGTAATGTTTGGGCTCCTGCTGCTGCTTGCAACTCCAGGGTGTGATTCATCCAATTTTTGGGCTCCTGAGGCCAACCCCAGGGTCTCTTTAAAGTAATATTTGGGCTCCTGCTGCTGCCAACTTCTGCCAACTCCAGGGTGTGATTCATCCAATTTATGGGCTCCTGAAGCCAACCCCAGTGTCTCTTTAAAGTAATGTTTGGGCTCCTGCTGCTGCTGCTGCTGCCAACTCCAGGGTGTGATTCATCCAATTTTTGGGCTCCTGAAGCCAACTCCAGTGTATATTTGGGCTCCTGCTGCTGCTGCTGCCAACTCCAGGGTGTGATTCATCCAATTTTTGGGCTCCTGAAGCCAACCCCAGTGTCTCTTTAAAGTAATATTTGGGCACCTGCTGCTGCTGCTGCCAACTCCAGGGTGTGATTCATCCAATTTTTGGGCTCCTGAAGCCAACTCCAGTGTATATTTGGGCTCCTGCTGCTGCTGCTGCCAACTCCAGGGTGTGATTCATCCAATTGTTGGGCTCCTGAAGCCAACCCCAGTGTCTCTTTAAAGTAATATTTGGGCTCCTGCTGCTGCTGCTGCCAACTCCAGGGTGTGATTCATCCAATTGTTGGGCTCCTGAAGCCAACCCCAGTGTCTCTTTAAAGTAATATTTGGGCTCCTACTGCTGCTGCTGCCAACTCCAGGGTGTGATTCATCCAATTTTTGGGCTCCTGAAGCCAACTCCAGTGTATATTTGGGCTCCTGCTGCTGCTGCTGCCAACTCCAGGGTGTGATTCATCCAATTTTTGGGCTCCTGAGGCCAACCCCAGGGTCTCTTTAAAGTAATATTTGGGCTCCTGCTGCTGCTGCCAACTTCTGCCAACTCCAGGGTGTGATTCATCCAATTTTTGGGCTCCTGAAGCCAACCCCAGTGTCTCTTTAAAGTAATGTTTGGGCTCCTGCTGCTGCTGCTGCTGCCAACTCCAGGGTGGGATTCATCCAATTTTTGGGCTCCTGAGGCCAACCCCAGGGTCTCTTTAAAGTAATATTTGGGCTCCTGCTGCTGCTGCTGCCAACTTCTGCCAACTCCAGGGTGTGATTCATCCAATTTTTGGGCTCCTGAAGCCAACTCCAGTGTCTCTTTAAAGTAATGTTTGGGCTCCTGCTGCTGCTGCTGCCAACTCCAGGGTGTGATTCATCCAATTTTTGGGCTCCTGAAGCCAACCCCAGGGTCTGTTTAAAGTAATGTTTGGGCTCCTGCTGCTGCTTGCAACTCCAGGGTGTGATTCATCCAATTTTTGGGCTCCTGAGGCCAACCCAGGGTCTCTTTAAAGTAATATTTGGGCTCCTGCTGCTGCCAACTCCAGGGTGTGATTCATCCAATTTTTGGGCTCCTGAGGCCAACCCCAGGGTCTCTTTAAAGTAATATTTGGGCTCCTGCTGCTGCTGCTGCTGCCAACTTCTGCCAACTCCAGGGTGTGATTCATCCAATTTTTGGGCTCCTGAAGCCAACCCCAGTGTCTCTTTAAAGTAATATTTGGGCTCCTGCTGCTGCCAACTCCAGGGTGTGATTCATCCAATTTTTGGGCTCCTGAGGCCAACCCCAGGGTCTCTTTAAAGTAATATTTGGGCTCCTGCTGCTGCTGCTGCTGCTGCCAACTTCTGCCAACTCCAGGGTGTGATTCATCCAATTTTTGGGCTCCTGAAGCCAACCCCAGTGTCTCTTTAAAGTAATATTTGGGCTGCTGCTGCTGCCAACTCCAGGGTGTGATTCATCCAATTTTTGGGCTCCTGAAGCCAACCCCAGTGTCTCTTTAAAGTAATATTTGGGCTCCTGCTGCTGCTGCTGCCAACTCCAGGGTGTGATTCATCCAATTTTTGGGCTCCTGAAGCCAACCCCAGGGTCTCTTTAAAGTAATATTTGGGCTCCTGCTGCTGCTGCTGCCAACTCCAGGGTGTGATTCATCCAATTTTTGGGCTCCTGAAGCCAACCCCAGGGTCTCTTTAAAGTAATATTTGGGCTCCTGCTGCTGCTGCCAACTCCAGGGTGTGATTCATCCAATTTTTGGGCTCCTGAAGCCAACCCCAGGGTCTCTTTAAAGTAATATTTGGGCTCCTGCTGCTGCTGCTGCCAACTTCTGCCAACTCCAGGGTGTGATTCATCCAATTTTTGGGCTCCTGAAGCCAACCCCAGGGTCTCTTTAAAGTAATATTTGGGCTCCTGCTGCTGCTGCCAACTCCAGGGTGTGATTCATCCAATTTTTGGGCTCCTGAAGCCAACCCCAGGGTCTCTTTAAAGTAATGTTTGGGCTCCTGCTGCTGCTGCAAACTCCAGGGTGTGGTTCATCCAATTTTTGGGCTCCTGAAGCCAACTCCAGTGTCTCTTTAAAGCAATGTTTGGGCTCCTGCCAATCATAGTGATGCCACTTCAACTCTGTTGAATTCAATTGTGCCACTCTGCGATTCTATTAGCGATGCCTCTGATCTGCATGTGATATTTATTCAAAGTATTATTTAACTTACCCAGCACGCATCCTGTGCGTGTTACAGCAAGGCAGAATGGTTTACAACCCTATTGAGGCTCTAGGAGGCTCAGAAATAGCCGTTTTTAATAGCGATTCGTCGCGAATTTATTCGGGTCGAAACGATTTTTGTCGGAAAATTCGGCGAATCAGTCGAATCGAATTTTTCAAAAGTTCGCTCATCTCTACCTCCCAGCTTCGGCTGTAGGCCGGGCAAAAGGTAGCCGGCACCTTTGGTGCCTAGGAGATTAGCTCCTCCGCTCGACCCTTCATTGCGGGGCATAGCGGGATTCCCGGAGTGGTGATCCGGATGTGGGATGCCCCCATTTAATTAGTGGAAGTTAGCGGTTCAGGATGTGCCTAGCCCTGGGACTTTAGTTATTCCTCACTCCGGGGTGTGTGGCGCGCTTTGGGACCGGTGACATGGTTGTTTGAGTGTGGCTGCTGCGCTGGCTGGTTTGTGAGGGCTTCTGCGCTGTTTTCTGTGGCGTTTTTTTTTGTGGATCTGCCTTGTGTGTGTGTGTCTTTACTTTCAGCTGCTGCTGGTGTGAGTTGGCGTCTCTCCCCTCAGGAGCCGGGGCCGCGGTCCCGCCTGTGGCTGAGCGTCGTGCTCGGCGCTTGCAGCCTGGCGTGTCCGGTCTGCACAGGGGTGATAGAGGGAGATGAGCGTGTGTGTGTGTGTGTTGCGCATTTGGGACCGGCAGGTTGCTCCGCCGGTCCCGTCTTGGAGGCTGAGCGCGGTTCGCTGGTCTGCTTGCGCTGACGCCGCAGGGGGGCGGGACCGCGCGCGCGCGGGCCGCGCGCTGATTGGCTGTTCTGGAGGGGCGGGGCTTTCTCGGCTCCCGCGCTCCCGGGGCTCGTCTTCCCCTCCCTCACTGTCACGGAGCGGTGTTCGGGCCGCCATCTTTCTGCGGGTGCCTCTCTGCGCTTGTGCTCTCTCAGGTAGGCGTTTTCTGATATCTTGCGGGGGATGTTTTGGTCACATAAAGGTGGTGGCCTGGCCTCCCGCCTTACGTCCCCTCCTTCTCCCGCCTCCTCGCTCCTGCACGTCTTTTTATAGTGCTGGTTGTGTTTCTTAACCATCTCCTTTTGTCTATGGTTAATGAGGGGGGGGGGGGGTTGTATGTTATTCTTGTATGTTTGTATAGGTATTATTGTGCCTGGATTGACTGTTGTCCCTCTTCTTTTGTGTCTTTCAGATCCTGGGATCCCGTCTGGCAGGGCTCTCCTGGTCTTATATACCTGGCTTGTGGGGGGTGTTTTCATAAAACTATATATATATAAGGGTTTTATGCTATTCCCCTGGGTCAGGATTTTTTGACAATCTTTAGACAATTTTTAGGTAATTAGGGGGCATCCCGGGTCGCGTACTGCATAAATCCCTGGGTTCTGCGAATACCATAAATTTCACCACATGGAGGCTGCCACAGATACCGGGAATGGTTCTTCGGGACAATCCAAGGTGTGCGGGGGTTGTGGGACTCCGCTCCAGGGAGATTATGTCATTTTGTGTATCCCATGTGCACAGCAGAACATTGCACGGCAGTCCAGTACTCCGGTGCCTAGCACTTCGTCAGCCGCGCCATCTCCCTCTCCCCCTCGCTTATTCCGGACCCCGTGTGACGTTGTCCTGGGCGGGGATTCGCAGTCTGAGGTATGTGCCCGTTTGACCAGCCTTGAGAAACGGTTTTCTGCAATGGCCGCTCAGAAGGCTCCAGCTAAGCGGAAGCATCTGTCTCCGCCTCCGCCGGATTCAGATGAGGAAGTTGTTGGAGATCTGGATTGGTCGGATCGTCCCCTTGAAGATGGTGAGCTCATTGAGGAAGAAGATTCTGATGTTCAGCAGTTGCTGGGTACTGAGGGGGATCAGGCTGACGGCCTTCCTCTCGATTCCTCTACCATTCTGACCCAGATGTTTGAGGTTTTGGATTTGGATCCTCCGGTGGTTGCTCCTAGGCCTAAGGGTCAGCTTTTTGGGGTGTCCAAGCAGCGCTTGGAGTTTCCCAGCCAACAGCATTTTGAAGAAATAGTTTTCAAGCAATGGGAGCAACCTACACGTCTCGTTGGTGTGCCGTCTAGCTGGGATAGGAAGTATCCTTTTCCGGCGGAATTGATGAAGCGTTGGTCTGTCCCCCCTGAGGTAGATACTCCGGTCTTGGGACTGTCCAACACGGCGGTCGTGCATTCCCCTGACACGACTTCGCTCAGGGACGGCGAGGATCGCCGGATTGATCAGCTAGCCCGTCATGGTTTTGTATGTGCGGGTTCGGTGTTAAGGCCTGTCTGTGCTTCGGCTCTTTTGACTTTTGCGGTCAGGTCTATTGTCAGGGACTTGGGTGTGGATCTCGAGCCTACCAGTGATGAGTCCCTTGCGCTTAAGCGCTGTGATTCTTTCTTGTCCTTTATCCTGGCCGCTCAAGAGGATGCCATGTTGATGTGTGGCAGGGCTACTGCCTTGCTGGTGGCTATCCGGCGCTGTGTGTGGTTGAGACAGTGGACGGCTGATTTTAATTCTAAAAGATCGCTCACAGCTCTGCCCTTTTTGGGTTTGAGGCTTTTTGGTGAGAGGCTGGATTCTGTTACCAAGGGAGGTAAGTTACCTCAGCGCAAGAAATTTCGCCGTTCCTTTCGGGGGACGGTCTCCTTCAATCCGTCCTTTCGGGGAGCCGGAGCCGGAAGGGGTGCGGGCTCCTCGGCCTCCAGGGGCGCCAGTTGGAATAGGGGTAGAGGCCGTGGCCGTCCCGCTCGCGTCTGGGGTGCCAAGCCCAAGCCGGTTGCCAAGCCCACCCAGCAATGAGGGGGCGCCCTCACCCGTTCGGGTGGGGGGACGGTTGCAACTTTTCTCCCGGGTGTGGGACCAGGAGGTCTCGGACAGATGGATCCGGGAGGTGGTTTCGGCCGGTTACAAGTTGGAGTTCGAGTCCCGTCCTCCTCCAAGGTTCTTCAGGTCTCGGGTGTCTTTGGATCCTTTGGCCGCGCAGGGGCTCCTGGCGGCGGTAAGGAATCTTCTAGACTTAGCTGTCGTTTGCCCGGTTCCTTCTTCAGAGGTAGGGCGCGGGTTTTACTCCAATCTCTTCACTGTCCCCAAAAAGGACGGGTCCTTCCGTCCTATTCTGGATTTGAAGTTTCTCAACAGGTTTATTCGTCCCCGGAAGTTCTGCATGGAAACCCTGCGGTCTGCGATCGGTTCGCTTCGGCAGGGGGACTTTATGACGTCCAAAGACATCAAGGATGCGTACCTGCACATTCCGTTCTTTCCAGCTCATCAGCGGTTCCGTCGCTTCGTGGTGGAGGATCGGCACTTTCAGTTCGTGGCTCTTCCATTCGGCCTCACCTCTGCTCCGAGAGTGTTCACCAAGGTGTTGGCGGGGGTGATGGCCCTGCTCAGAGCTCAGGGGATTCGCATTGTGCCTTACCTGGACGATCTTCTCATCATGGCACCTTCCTTCAGTCAAGCAGAGGGGGACACCAGCACGGTGGTGTCTATGTTGGAGAGGTTCGGCTGGGTGATCAATTACCCCAAGTCCTCGCTGGTTCCGGCCAGGGTGGTGACCTTTCTGGGGATGTCATTGGACTCCTGCCAGCACAGAGTGTTTCTCCCTCAGGCCAAGGTTCTGATGATTCAGGAATTGGTTCAGTTGCTCCTCTCCCATCCTCACCCGTCCATTCGTCTGGGGATGAGACTGGTGGGGTTGATGGTGGCCTCGTTCGAGGCAGTTCCTTTTGCTCAGTTTCATACGAGGACTCTTCAACTTCATCTTTTGGCGTCTTGGAACCGGCGTCCGGGGTCGTTGGATCGGTCCTTCCGGTTGTCTCCTCGGGTTCGGCAGTCCCTTCTGTGGTGGTTGGTCTCGGACAACCTTCTGAAGGGCAGGTCGTTTCTGACCCCGCTTTGGGAAACTGTCACCACGGATGCCAGTTTGTCAGGCTGGGGAGGTTTTTGGAAGGATCTTCGGTTTCAGGGGCAGTGGGACCCTCAGGAGGCCCACTTGCCCATCAATGTTCTGGAATTGCGAGCCATCAGGTTGGTTCTGTCTCGCTTGACGCGTCATTTACAAGGTCTGCCGGTTCAGGTTCGCTCAGACAATCAGACGGCGGTTGCTTACATCAATCACCAAGGAGGGACTCGCAGTCTGGGTGCCCACAGGGAGGTGTCTCTGATTTTGGTCTGGGCGGAGACTCATGTCCCTTGCATCTCGGCAGTTTACATTCCGGGAGTGGAAAACACAGAGGCGGATTTTCTGAGCCGGTGTGCGTCCCGTCGGGGGGAGTGGTCTCTCCATCCCCAGGTGTTTCGGTCGCTTTGTCTCCGGTGGGGGACGCCGGAGGTGGATCTGTTTGCCTCTCGTCACAATCACAAGCTTCCGTCCTTTGTGTCCCTGTCCCGGGACCCTCTGGCTCTGGCGGTGGATGCCATGGCCCTGAGCTGGAGGGACCTGGGGTTTCTTTATCTGTTTCCTCCGATTCCCATGCTAGGCAGGGTTCTGCGAAAGTTGGTTCTGGAGGGAGTTCCCGCCATTCTCGTGGCTCCAAGGTGGGTGTGGTTCGCAGACATCGTTCGTCTGGCCGTAGATCAGTTCGATCTGCCTCTTCGGCCGGATCTTCTCACACAGGGTCTACTATGTTACCCCAGTTTACAAACGCTGGCTTTGACGGCTTGGCTGCTGAAACCTCCATCTTAAAGGAGGAGGGTGTTTCGGATGCGGTCATTCGGACTCTTATTAGTGCCAGGAAGAGATCTTCTTCTTCCATCTATTACAGGTATTGGAGATCTTATATTGATTGGTGTGAGGCTAGGTCTTTGCCTTGCCGGGTCTTTTCTTTGTCTAGGATTTTGGAGTTTCTTCAGTCGGGGCTGGACTCCGGTCTTCAGCTGAGTACCTTGAAGGGGCAGGTTTCTGCTTTGTCAATTTTTTTCCAGAAGTCTTTTGCTAGTCATTCCTTGGTCAAGACCTTTTTCCAGGGGGTTTCGCATGTGCGGCCTCCTAGGAAGCCTTTGCTCCCAGTGTTGGATTTGAATTTGGTTCTTTCTGCTCTTAAGGCTCCTCCTTTTGAGCCTTTGCGGGATATTGCTCTGTCCATTCTTACTCAGAAGGTTGCCTTTCTGGTTGCCATCACTTCGGTTCGGCGTGTTTCAGAGTTGGCAGCTTTGTCTTTTCAGGCTCCTTATTTCGAGGATCATCAGGACAAAGTGGTTTTTCGATTTAAGTCAGACTTTCTCCCTAAAGTGGTCTCTGCCTTTCATCTTAACCAGGACATTGTTCTTCCTTCCTTGTGTCCTAAGCCTAAGAATGTCAAGGAGAGTGCTTTGCACTGCTTGGATGTTGTACGTTGTGTTAGGTACTATCTATGTGCTACGTCTTCTTTTCGTAAGACTGATGCCTTTTTCGTTGTGCCCTGTGGGCCTAGGAAGGGTTTGGCTCCGGCCAAGTCTTCCATTAGTAAATGGATTCGTCAGGCCATTGTTGGTGCTTATTCGGCTAAGGGGAAGGATCCTCCTTTTCGCGTTACTGCTCACTCTACTCGTGCGGTTGGTGCGTCCTGGGCTTTTCAGCACCAGGCTTCGGTTGAACAAGTGTGTAAGGCTGCAACTTGGTCTTCTGTTCATACTTTTTCTAAGTTCTATAAGGTTGATGTGCGGGCCTCAGCGGATGCTGATTTTGGCCGCAAGGTTTTGCGGGCTGCAGTGGTTTGAGTTTTTTCTGCGTTATTGCCTGTTCGGATACCCACCCTTTTCTGGACACTGCTGTTGGATGTCCCTATTGTAATTATTAATGTTTGAAGTGGGGTGTGTGACATACTTAGAATAATACCATTTTGTGAATACTCACCTGTAAAATGGGTATTATAAGTATGTCACACACCCCACTTCACCCGCCCTTTTCGGTATCCTGGCTCTTTATATGGTGAAGTTTAGTTCTTTACGTTGAGGGTTACATTGTTTGTTTCTGGTACCTTGTCTTACTGCTGTTCTAATACTGGGTGATTCTGGGGAGGTACCAGGTATGTATAGACCGGGAGGGGCCTGTTGAATTTTTTGGAGATTCTCTGCAATGCTGCCACCTAGCGGTGAGTTAACCCCTATTGTAATTATTAATGTTTGAAGTGGGGTGTGTGACATACTTATAATACCCATTTTACAGGTGAGTATTCACAAAATGGTATTTTTCTTATGTTAACAAATGTTTGTTTTAAGAAAGCAGTTTTCACTAACTGCAATCTGTTGCTACTGGCAACTGTACACCAAGGCCTCGATTCAAAACGAGTTGAAAAAAATTCTCATGGTAGTAAAAAATGTATTTCATGAGAAAAAAGCATAAGAATGTCACTGTTGATGAATCACTAGTTGGATCGGGATCCAGGTAAGGTTTCTGGGGGTTTTTCACACAGCGGGGCATCCTGATTTTGGGTGCCCCGCGGGGAGGGATCGGATCAGCATGGGAATCTTATAGATTCCTGGGCCGATCCGCCTGGGTGTTGGTCCACTTAATAAAAAAAAAAGTAAAGTAGTGAACATTTTACTCCTTTTTATACTGTAGTAAAAAGTCTTAAAGGAGCCACAGCACTCAACCCTGTTAGCTTGCAGGCCAGCCTATAATCTGTCTCTAAACTTGGTTAAAAACAAGTTTAGAGACAGATTTTAGGCTGGCCTGCAAGCTAACAGGGTTGAGTGTTGTGGCTCCTTTAAGACTTTTGTATCCTAATTGCCCTGCTAACGTGCACCTCCCAGGTTAGTTATAAAATGGTCTGAGCGGCTGCCACCCCCCCTTTGTTACTGTAGTAAAAAGTGCCATTGACTTTCATTGACTCCCTATCCGGTGATTCATCAACAGTGAAATTCTCAGGCTTTTTTTCTCATAAAGTTAATTATTTACTACCATGAGAATTTTTTTCAACTCTTATTGAATCCAGGCCCTAGTCTGTACACCAAGAAGAGAGAAGTAAGCTTTGTACACTGCTGCTATGGTCGCTGCTGAGGTGCGAGAGCTAACTCAATCTTACACATGGCAAGCAGCAGTGTTCTGTGTGTAAAGGGCTTACTTCTATCTTCTTGGTGTACAGACTTGGTGTACAGTTGCCAATAGCAACAGATTGCAGGTAGTAAAAACTGCTTTCATAAAACACACATTTGCTAACAGAAGAAAAAAATAAAGAATACTAGACTTGAGGATATAATTTTGGCACAAAAAAATATACACTTCCAAAAATGTCTTGGGTTTTCTACCTTTTTACATGCCTATTTACTCCTCCAACTCTCCCCACAGCAGGTCAGGGGCCACATTATATGGCTCTGGGTATTGGCAGACTGGGGCCAAAAAATCAACCCAGGATTTTACCAGCCCTTATAATATTCCTTGAGCGACCTCCCACCCCCTCACCGCCCCAGTGCTCTCAGTGGACTGTCAATGTGCTCCGATGCTGAGGCTGGAGCATTGGGTAGGACACGTCTGAGGTTCCTTGGCTGGAGGGGGGCAGTTGGGCTAAGTACAAAGGGCTGGGGAGAGACTAGGGAGGCAGAATTGGGTGGGGGTTTAAGAAGCTCCAAAGCAATGCGTCCCACTGGGAATTCTCCTGGGTCTCCCTATGGGGAATTCTGCCCTGGCTCCGAGGATGGAGCCAGGCTTTAGCTAAAATCCATCACAAAATGGTGGCACTTAGAGGCCGATTCAGTAATAGCGCCAGGTAGCGACAGATGAGCGCCAGTAGCGTGATTTTCACAGCGCCAGCTAGTATTCGCTGTGCTTGGCCGTTGTTCGGTTGTTGACAGCGACTCAGTCGGTGTGCGGTAATGTTGAATACGGGGTTAGGAGTCGCTGTTTGACAGGTTCCGCGCTGTATGGGGGCGCCTGACAGCGAATGGTCATAGCGAACGGCTCCCAGCATATTCATTAACAAATCACGCTCAAAAAATTCTCGCGCTGTGAAAAGCTTGTTTAAACCCCAGAGCGCTGGCGGCGATGGCTTGAAAGTAGTTTTTAACCCCCAAACATCCATATTTTTTGATTAAAAAATTAAACAAGTTTTTCTAAATATTTTGTAGTATGAATACATTAATATCAGACCTGTAATATCAATTCTGCACAAATTTTTTTTTTTTTAATTTTTTTACCTTAAAAAAAATATCTAACATTGCCGAAGTGGTCACAGAATTTTTGACATTTAAAAAAAAAAAAAAAAAAAAACATTAATATCAATTAAATATGAATATTTAAAGATTGCTCCATTGAATTGCATTGGAGAGCGCCAGGTAGCGAGAGGTCATACCTGGCGCTGTGATGGGATTAGCAGCGGCGCTGTTCGTTGCAGTCCGCTACATGATGAATCCCGCGCTAGCTGACGCTCTTCCCGGCGCTAGCCTCATTTAGCGTGATAAATGCGTGATTGTGTCCGCCGCCTGGCGTTCTGGAGTCGGTAGCCGCCGATAGCTGGCGATACCTGGCGCTAGTGAGACACTACCTGGCGCTATCCCTTGATAAATAAGGCCCTTAGTATCAATGAACAGATGTGAACATTAGAAGATGCCTGTCAGGGAAATAGATTTCTATATGTGCTATTTAACATTTCTGGTTTTGTAACTTGCGCTTGTGTATTTTAAAATGTTTACAGTAAATGTGTGCGTGCATATATATATCTAATCTAAATACACGCTTTCCCTTTTGGTGACCTAAATATACATTACAAAATAGTTTGTGTTGCAGCTAGATGTTACATCATCAAAAGAAAGTGAAATGGAGTTTTCCATGGGATGGATGGGGCATGCTGGATGTGCATGCACACGGTATGTGGCCTCACACTGTATACTCTATACTGTAACGCCACTGTACTGTTGCATCAGAGCTGGTGTGAACACATGGCGTGCAAAGGAGCAGCATTCCTCATGTCATTTAAACACACAGCTAGTAACTTGCAGGTGCATCAAATGTCCATCTTACATACCACTGAATATCTCTTCTATCATGATAATCCCCATGGCTTGTGCCGTGTGATGCAATGCTCAAAACTGGCCCTGGATGTTTCCAGTCATATATCTGGCTTACTAAAGTCTGTTCCTTCTGGGGGAACCAAGCAGCATTTAGATTGTACAGCACTAGACTGGTCATGCATGACATTATTGCAGGGTTCTATTTCCAGAGATGGATTATTCTCCATGCCAGAGGCTCTTTTGTGTGACTGTTATGGCCTCTTAGCTGTGGCACTAGCCATGGAGAGTAGAGACACAGATATGGCGCAGAGGACTGGTATAAGATGAATTCCGTTACAATATTGTTCAACCTGTCTATTGCTAAAACATATCAGTATATATATATATATATATATATATATATATTTAATTATTTTTTACCAACGTTCCTCAAATTGTGTGGCTCCAGTAGCCATAACAAGCAGCACCCTATATTGGCACTATCCACCCAAATAAATCAATCAAATAATTCAATCATAACATTAAATCAGATTTATTATCTTAAACATGTAACATACATCTAAAAACAAATCCATAGTGGGGGCATCCCATCTGAGCAAATACACAACAAACCCTACTCATTAAAATTAAAGTGCACAATTTACAACAACTATCCCTAAAATTCATTACAGAAATATTTGTGCCAAATATGAATAAAGTGCCGTTCAAAATGTATTACATAGATATTGTGCTAAATGGTAATAAAGTGCCATTCATAGGGCCAATGTGTCAATTAATGAAGCTATTTGATTTGAAAGCTCCCCTGTCCAGACACACGTTTCCTTCCCCAAGCTTATCCCCAGGTGACGCAATGTAATATGCGCCATGTTTTTTAAGCGGCTGGCTTGGCTTCCTTTCCTGGGCTCATAACAAGAGCTGTGAGCTGCTTGATGAGTCATACACACACCCTGCTGCCAGTACAATCGCTTAGGTATTCCAGGCTTGCTTAGAGCAACAAGGGTCTACACACCCCCAAACTACATTCCCACACCTACTAATGTATCTGCGCACACCCCCAAACTACATTCCCACACCTACTAATGTACCTGCGCACACCCCCAAACTACATTCCCACACCTACTAATGTACCTGCGCACAGCCCCAGATGTGCATTCACACCCCCCCAATGTGCCTGCGCACAGCCCCAGATGTGCATTCACACCCCCCAATGTACCTGCGCACAGCCCCAGATGTGCATTCACACCCCCCAATGTGCCTGTCCACAGCCCCAGATGTGCATTCACACCCCCCAATGTGCCTGCACACAGCCCCAGATGTGCATTCACACCCCCCAATGTACCTGCGCACAGCCCCAGATGTGCATTCACACCCCCAATGTACCTGCGCACAGCCCCAGATGTGCATTCACACCCCCCAATGTACCTGTGCACAGCCCCAGATGTGCATTCACACCCCCAATGTGCCTGTGCACAGCCCCAGATGTGCATTCACACCCCCAATGTGCCTGTGCACAGCCCCAGATGTGCATTCACACCCCCCCCAATGTACCTGCGCACACCCCTAAATGTGCATTCACACCCCCCAATGTACCTGCGCACAGCCCCAGATGTGCATTCACACCCCCCAATGTGCCTGCACACAGCCCCAGATGTGCATTCACACCCCCCAATGTACCTGCGCACAGCCCCAGATGTGCATTCACACCCCCCAATGTACCTGCGCACAGCCCCAGATGTGCATTCACACCCCCCAATGTACCTGTGCACAGCCCCAGATGTGCATTCACACCCCCAATGTGCCTGTGCACAGCCCCAGATGTGCATTCACACACCCCCCAATGTACCTGCGCACACCCCTAAATGTGCATTCACACACCCCCAATGTACCTGCGCACAGCCCCAGATGTGCATTCACACCCCCCAATGTGCCTGCGCACAGCCCCAGATGTGCATTCACACCCCCCCAATGTACCTGCGCACAGCCCCAGATGTGCATTCACACCCCCCAATGTGCCTGCGCACAGCCCCAGATGTGCATTCACACCCCCCAATGTGCCTGCGCACAGCCCCAGATGTATATTCACACCCCCCCCAATGTACCTGCGCACAGCCCCAGATGTGCATTCACACACCCCCAATGTACCTGCGCACAGCCCCAGATGTGCATTCACACCCCCCCAATGTACCTGCGCACAGCCCCAGATGTGCATTCACACACCCCCAATGTACCTGCGCACAGCCCCAGATGTGCATTCACACACCCCCAATGTACCTGCACACAGCCCCAGATGTGCATTCACACCCCCCAATGTACCTGCACACAGCCCCAGATGTGCATTCACACCCCCCAATGTACCTGCGCACACCCCTAAATGTGCATTCACACACCTCCAATGTACCTGCGCACAGCCCCAGATGTGCATTCACACCCCCCAATGTACCTGCACACAGCCCCAGATGTGCATTCACACCCCCCAATGTACCTGCACACAGCCCCAGATGTGCATTCACACCCCCAATGTGCCTGTGCACAGCCCCAGATGTGCATTCACACACCCCCCAATGTACCTGCGCACACCCCTAAATGTGCATTCACGTCCCCCAATGTACCTGCGCACAGCCCCAGATGTGCATTCACACCCCCCAATGTACCTGCGCACACCCCTAAATGTGCATTCACACACCTCCAATGTACCTGCGCACAGCCCCAGATGTGCATTCACACACCCCCCAATGTACCTGCGCACACCCCTAAATGTGCATTCACGTCCCCCAATGTACCTGCGCACAGCCCCAGATGTGCATTCACACCCCCCAATGTACCTGCGCACACCCCTAAATGTGCATTCACACACCTCCAATGTACCTGCGCACAGCCCCAGATGTGCATTCACACCCCCCAATGTACTTGCGCACAGCCCCAGATGTGCATTCACACCCCCCAATGTACCTGCGCACAGCCCCAGATGTGCACACACCCCCAATGTACCTGCGCACAGCCCCAGATGTGCATTCACACACCCCCAATGTACCTGCGCACAGCCCCAGATGTGCATTCACACCCCCCCAATGTACCTGCGCACACCCCTAAATGTGCATTCACACACCCCCAATGTACCTGCGCACAGCCCCAGATGTGCATTCACACACCCCCAATGTACCTGCGCACAGCCCCAGATGTGCATTCACACACCCCCAATGTACCTGCGCACAGCCCCAGATGTGCATTCACACCCCAATGTACCTGCGCACAGCCCCAGATGTGCATTCACACACCCCCAATGTACCTGCGCACAGCCCCAGATGTGCATTCACACCCCCAATGTACCTGCGCACAGCTCCAGATGTGCATTCACACACCCCCAATGTACCTGCGCACAGCCCCAGATGTGCATTCACACCCCCCAATGTACCTGCGCACAGCCCCAGATGTGCATTCACACCCCCCAATGTACCTGCGCACAGCCCCAGATGTGCATTCACACCCCCCAATGTACCTGCGCACAGCCCCAGATGTGCATTCACACACCCCAATGTACCTGCGCACAGCCCCAGATGTGCATTCCCCCCCCCAATGTACCTGCGCACAGCCCCAGATGTGCATTCACACACCCCCAATGTACCTGCGCACAGCCCCAGATGTGCATTCACACACCCCAATGTACCTGCGCACAGCTCCAGATGTGCATTCACACACCCCCAATGTACCTGCGCACAGCTCCAGATGTGCATTCACACACCCCCAATGTACCTGCGCACAGCCCCAGATGTGCATTCACACACCCCAATGTACCTGCGCACAGCTCCAGATGTGCATTCACACACCCCAATGTACCTGCGCACAGCTCCAGATGTGCATTCACACACCCCCAATGTACCTGCGCACAGCCCCAGATGTGCATTCACACACCCCAATGTACCTGCGCACAGCTCCAGATGTGCATTCACACACCCCAAGATGCGCATGCAAGAAACCCCCAGCGTACATTCATGTGCAAACCCCTATATACACAATTGCAAGCACTCCCAGATGCTGATACGCATGCCAAAAACATGTGCAACCTTGCACCTGCAGATGCGCGGCCCACATACCCAGGCGAGCATGTGCACAGGCACATAACCAAAGATGGGCATGTGCACACACTTGCAAACATGCATGCACACACCCACAGGCACACGTGTACAAACCCTCAGTCGTAGGTACACACACACCCACAGATGCATCCCCAGGTGCACACATACACATATACAGACAGGGCTGGATTATGAGGGGGGAGCAAGGGGTGCACACCCCAGGGCCTCCACCACTTGCCCTGCAAAGGGGGCCTCCACCAACCTTTGGGTTATGGTTTGGTCTAGAAGGCTTTTCAGTTTTTGGTCTGACGGGCGGCGGGGTCAGAAACAAAAGCTATCAGCGGCAGTAGGGGTGCGCCTGGGCAAGCCTTTTTTGTTTTTGAAAACCTGTAACCAAAGTCACCACAGGGCAGGACGGAGGGTCTAGAGCAGGGGTAATTAGTGCAGCTGGTTCTATAGCTCTGCTGCTTCACTAATTACCTCACCTGTGCATCTGTGTGGCGATCTGCAAAACCTGGCCGATTGGTGGGCCTTGAGGAGGGGGGTTGGGGACCCCTGCTCTACATCACCAAAGCTGCCGTCAGCAACCCTACAGTGATGGGTGCGTGCACAAAAGTAACCAAGCACAGCCGCTGGCAGCTCAATGCAGGGAGCTGTTTTCTGCTGGACCAGCTGGACGACTGCACACACCCCCCACCCCCACCCAGAATGGCAAAGCAGGAGTTCAGGAGCAGTACGCACCCGCACAAGGGGGGCACAAGGGACTCAATCTGACCTTCCAGTAAGTAGATGGGTGCCAGACAACCACCAATCAGTTACAGTAATTTTTTCTCCTTAGTCCAGTCAAGTATCTGGAGCCTCCACCAGAATTTGTGCCCAGGGGCCACACTTAATCCAGCCCTGTATACAAACACACCTGGCCAAGCACAAGGTATTTCGCCCTGCATCTAGTATGATATTTGCATTACAATTAGCATAAGTAACGATTAAAGGTATTGGCTAGGTGTAAAACAAATCATTGCTTGGCTGCTATGCAGAGGATTCATCCTGGTGAGCTGCCGGGCAAACCAGACCCTTATCAGCGGCCCAGCCCTTAAAGGAGCAGTATCGCAAATTTTTCTTGGTGACATATTTAAATGGTACTTTGAATGTAGGTAAGTGTTGGAGTAAGAATTACAAATTTAGAAAAAAATGATATCTGTGTCGAGCAGCTGGAGACTAATAGCTCATGTTTATGTCTTCTGAGTGTCGGGACCCGACACTCTGGCCTGTTCCACGCTGAGGAGAGGGGTGAAACAATGTATCAAAGTATCAGCTGTTCAGTGCTGGCAGCCGTCCAGCATAAGATAACATTGCAACATTGCCTGGCCAGAACTTATATATCTAAAACAGAGAGAAAAGCTCTAGAAGTCATTTAGCTGATTTTGACAGTTTTCCCTTCATGTTGGCTCTGCTGCAGAATCTTTCAGTTTACCATTTTCTCTTTCATATTCTTATTTTTCATTTTTCCATATGATCTTTCTTTCAGCTTTGTTTGTTTTGAGCAAAGCCCAACCCAGGATTTTCACTATCTGGAGTTTTGTTTTGTGCCCCTAGGGGCATCCCGACTTGGGATGCCCTGATATGTGAAATCCCCAAGTTCGCCTGTGAAAACGTACCTTTCCCTGTCCCACAGCGCTGTCCAAACATAACATTCTAAAGAACCAGCACCTTGATATTATAACAAAAGTGGCGATTATCATCGCTTTTAATGTGTTTTTGCTTGAAGGTATATTCACATAATAGTTTGTTATTCTTTTCAATGGAAAACACTTCCAGTCCTAAATTGGTGGTCCAGCTACTTACAAAACACTCGCCCCTTTTCGGTAGAACCGGTTCCCAACTGCTTTTCTGAGATTGAGTGATTGCTTAGTCACCCAATCAATACAGCAGTGGCTTTGCCGGGGTCAACCACAACAAATGCCCGGGTTTAATATTTGACCTGCTGCTTTAAATAACTGCCCCCCCCCCCCCACTAGCCTAGAGTCCCCGGAGGGCCAACCAATTTTCCCCTTTACAGTAACCACAAGTCATCTACTGGAATAAGTCACACACTTGCCTGTTTTTCCGATTATGCAACCCTGGCCTGTGCCTAGGGGGTCACCAACAGGAGGATGCAATGGGGCCACCAAAAATCCTGCAAAACTTCGCTGATCGTCACGGGAATTCTAACAGACTTCTAACAGACGTCTAAGCTGACGTGGGGGTCAGCAACAGTGCCCTGAAGCAGCCGGACATCCAAAAGGTAAGTAGAGCCCGATGGGGGGAGGGGAATCGGGCACCTTTTTATTTCCAGTCCGATGTTCCTCTTTAAAGATCTTTGCTACTTTTCTTTTATAGCATATAATAGTGGTTTGCAGATTATTTAAATTGGGCCTCCTGCCAAAGGAACTGCAGCAACCATGAAAAAAATAGAAAAAAATACCTGCTCACTGCCAAAAGTCCAATCCTACAGTGGAGGCCAAGCTCTCTTCAGTGACCGCTGCTGCTGAAGACCAGGAATGATAGTCTTGTCACCTATTAACAGAGGCATCCACCATGCTGCCACTACAATTGGATGATGAAACTGTCACTCAGGCTGCAGTGGCTCAGCAGGCCAAAAGCTGAGTGCAGCATGTTAGTAGGCCAAAGCCTTGACCAGGCAAGTTTTTTTTTTTAATTTTTAAAACTTGCAGCCAATTGTAGGGGATCGGAGCAGGGTGGAGGGTCTGCCCCAGTCTTCACATACTCTTTAATGCAAACAAGGCCTTAATTCAGTGTATTGGCCTTGATAAATAGAAAGGATGAGTTGGGAAACTGGGCACATATTCAGCAGTTTCAGAATTTGAATAAATTTCTTGTTCCTGGTTGCATGTCTGGGAATAGTCTGCTGTAAATGAATCGGGGGGGATTCCAGGTCTGACATTCAGCTGTTACTCACCACATATTTCTGACAACAATGAAACAACTTCCTTTAACAATGACCTCAGAAACAACAAAGGCGGTTACGTTTTCTTTAGAATGTGAAATGTATAGTATTTGAGATCAGGTGATGCTTTACTATTCTATGCACAGGATATGGAGCATTTTACACAAACTATTGACTAATGTTAGTAGTTTGCATGCTAGGCTTGACCACACAGTCAATAAACTACGCAGGAGTGGTTACTGTACAATGACACAGCATTGTAGTACATTACGTAATGCACAATTACACACTGCCCTTAGGGAAAAATATTACTGTATGTAGCTGTGGTCATGTGGGTGGCGGATGTGCTCATGGTGGACATTTTCTGATACATTTATACAGATCTTTTGTGATCTTCACTGCCATACATTCTACATGTGTTAGGGGATGCCAGCATTGTCTGGTCCATCATCACAACCTGATGGGAAAGCATGTATTGCCATTGGTATTGGTAGGTCAAACCAATCAATATCCACTTCCCTCTTCCTGCAAGGCCAAGGGAAATGACAAAGAAGAGAAAGGGAAGGGCAGAGTCTCGATAACGAAATGCCTGGAAAAGGTCAGGACACCTGCTGTTCTTAGATGGGGGGGCATCCGATTTAGGGATGCCTTGCACCGAATATATTGTCCAGGGGGAGTGTTATCCCTGGACCTTCCTGTTAACTTCTGGATTGCAACCCCATGTGACCACCTTTGAACAGTGGGGGTTTGCCGGGTGGACGCACACAGAAGCACAGTACAAGTCTGCCCAGTGAAAATCACTGGTTGCAGCTGGGAAAGTGGAATTAGGTAAGTAACAGGACATCCTCTGCTGTGGTTAAAGCGGGTCCAAACCTATTTGCCGTCATGGGGGTCGTCTTTCTTGGCGGCAGGTCAAGGCCGGCACATGTGAGCTCCGGCGGCCAATTGGAGGAATGCATTTCAGCCGAAGATCGAGGTTCAGGTAAGGGTTTCAGGGGGGCTTCAGCAATCTGTATCCCCTCGAGCCTGTCACGATGCGACGCCACACCCGCTAGCTTGGAAACGGTTATGGAACGACTTAAAGGTCCACTGTGCAACCATTGTGGTTTGCCTGGCTCGCTTGTGTTGGGAGTGCCAGGGGGAAAGAATTGGATGTGCGACCATAATTGTGGTCATAGGATGTAAAGGACAGGTAAACCTTGAAGACCTGCTACAGGTGCTGCAGGACATGGAGGAAAGGCCCAGGGGATCAAGGGAGCTGTTTGATGCCTTATTATTGCTGTTGCCTGAACTGCCTTTAATATATGCGTATCTGCTAGTATATTCACTCATTTCTTTCCCATGGTAAACTGGCCAATAAGAGTTTTTTCTACATCATGAGGTTGATTCAGCACCAGGTACAAAAGTGCACTTTGAAGTAAAAAGTGCACTTTAGATGAAAAATTAAATAGAACTCTATGTAGATAGAAGAATAATAAAATTGCATTGCACTTATTGCACCTTTGCTGAATCACCCCTTCAATTTAGCACCAGGGACAAAAAATGCTATACTTTTTTTGTGATTAAAAAGTTTAGTTTACTTTCATTGTCTACCTAGTGGTTAATTCAGCACCAGGTGTAAGAAAACCACGTTCATTTCATTTTTCACTGCATTCTTTTCACCTGGTGATGAATCAATCCCAATGTGATCAAAGTAACAGAGATACAAAGAAACAGTAGCTAGATAATCCAATAAGCCAATTTTACATGCCTTTTCAAAGATCCATGTATATGTATATAATCTGTATGCATCATTAATTCCAGCCATCACAGCAGGGCAAAGACCTTACTAATAACTATACTTCACCAGTAACAGATCTCTAATAGGTTGCCATGTATCACATCATCCAGGTTCCAAAAAGAGTATTTCCACTCTTTAGTACATGATGTCTTTGTTTCCATTCTGCACACAGCACATATCTTTAAGCCCTGCCCATACCAGCCCTGCTTAATTCTCCCAGATGGAAGTAAGGACTAAATAGGCCAACAAACCAAAATCAGGAAGCACTGTTTAGGTAACTACTAGCAACAGCATGATACATATATAGGGAAGCTATCCATACCTTGGAGATGTCCTTAGAGAAATGGTACACAGTGGTTCCATTCACTGGACTTGATAGTTTCAAACTCTGAATGGTTAGGAACACAAGCATACTCAAGGGGCAAAACAAGTATACCTGTATCTACTCTTATAATCAGGTTGCCCTTGCTCTATATGTAAATAATGTCTCATTTTCCTTTAGAATGTCGTGGGATCAAAAAGCTCTAGAGTTCTAGATCCATTCATCATCAACAGTTTCCATGCATCACTAGTCCCAGTCATGAAAGCACTGTAAAGAGCTGTAACCCAGCAATTATCTAAATTCCACCACTAACCGATGCCTAACTGACATCTCCTAACTGGTTGCCATATATCACAGTATCTTGAGGGGTATTTCTGATCATGCACGCATAAGGTTGGGCATACACTGTCTTAATTTCCAACACACATTAAGAATATATTTTTTGTTACAGGCATTAGGACGAATATTGTGCTAAAAGGAAGATGGATACTAAACTATGGGCATAAAGGTTTTAAAGCAGAAGAAAACCCTGGATTTTGACTTTCCAGAATTAGGATGCCTCATTGTGTGAACCCCCCCCCCAGATCGTCCAGTGCATGCTCTCCATCAATTAGAGCCATTTGTGCAACTATGTAATTCGGCAAACAATGGGTTTAAATAGGGAGCAACAGCAGGTACAACCCATCTGAATCTGAATGCCTGGGGCGGGAGTACACGCATAGCCTGGGGATGCAGAGGATGGGGCCGCTCTTGTTCCCTATTGTAAACAATCAGAGACGTTTGCTGAATTACATAGGCATAGCAACAGCTCTGATTGGACAAGATCCCGTACATGCGCCAATGTACCTGGGAAAGGTGAGGTGCCTATGTAATTCGGCAAATGGTGACCTAGGGGGTTTCACGCAGTGGGCATTCCAATTTGGGATGCCCCAGGGGATGTCTCTGGGTTTGGTCCTACTTTAAAGCACAGGGGAGCAGTGAATGAGTGTTCTGTTATGAAATGACCACAGGCCATATTTTTAATGAAACTAATATCTGTTCTCATAGAACAATCACAACAATACCAGAAGAATGCTTACATTGACAAGGGGTTGGTTTCCAAGAATTTGGCTCTTGAGGAATGGACATGTCATGCTCCGCATAACAATGCACTTTGCCAAGGGCTTAACTATTAATCTTAGCGCCTCCTGGAATGTTAGCTTATCTGACCAGTGCTCATTAGTGATACAGTAACTAAGATGTTCACCTTTCCCCATCATTAGTAGGGAGATTCCTTTACAACTGCAATGTTGGCCATAAAAAGATCAAGGTTGTCCTATAGGGAATAAACTGAATAGAGTGAATAGAAACGTAGTGGCTGTCCTAATTTCTTGGCCTTGACCTAGAAATTAGATCAATTTATCAGGCATTAGTTGAAAGACAAAGCATCAACGCTGCCGGTAAATTGCATTTATTTCTAGTTCCTACATTTGTTTTGCTTATAGTTGTTTTACTTATATATATCAGCCTGACTCTTTACCTTTCGTCAGCATCATTGATTGTCTATTAAATGTTTGTTTTATATCAGGGGTATTCAGCTACTTGCAGCGGAGGTCTGATTACCGGGTCTTTTGTCAGATGAAGGTCCGAGCTGAACACCAACAGTAAAGCACCCTACTCCCCAGATCTGAATGGCTAGGGCAGGAGCATGGGAACGCCACCGGGGATGTGGCAATACACACTTGCCATTTTAAGATTAGATTAGATTAGACAAGAGTCCCCTAAGGCCAGAATTAGTTATGAACAACCCCAGCAACACCCCCACCCCAGACTTTTAACTTGTAAACACTTGGTATGCAGGGGAAGCATCCATTGCTGATGTGGTTGTGCCTTTATTTGAAGATGGCTCTACTTGGACTATCTGTCCCGCTCTGGCCATCACACCATTCCTGGGCCTGCACCGACAACCGTGCCTGTGCCACCTAATGTCATTCAAAGACACTTCCGGGTTCCTGCCAAAAAGAGCATCCTGGCCGCTACCCATCATGGGAGCTCCCAGGCCCCACACAAACAATTCCAAGGCCGGTCCGCCCTGAATCACACCTGCTCCCCCTCCCCACATAAAGAAGTGTAGCCTGCCCGCAGGACTACAGCCAATCGGGCATGCTCCCGGCGCTACATCATCAACCAAGGCTGAGCCTGGTCCCGCCAATCTTGGGCACTTTGGTGACCCCCTCCAACAAGCAGACGGTGTCAGCAGGGACCCAAAGGCCGAGGTCCGGACAACTGGTGTCCGCGGTCCGAATCCAGTTGAGTACATCTGTTTTATAGAATGTTTGACCAGCATGAGTAATAATTTGGAAACAGAACAGGTTGATGGTCGTGGCACTTGTTTTCTCCACTGGTAATGGTGCTGCAAAAGACCCTTTTGAAGGCCTATGTTCCTGTATGTATAAAAAGAAAAAAAAAAAAAAAAAAAAAAAAAATATATATATATATATATATATATATATATATATATAATGCTGTATTGCATTCAAATGGTATCTATAAGAAACATACATCAGGGAACAGTGGAACAACATTCCTCTCCCAAACCCCCAGCTATTGGTCTCCTCACTTCCCTCACATTCCCAGACTTTTGTAAAATGAAGAGTAGAAACATAGAAACATAGAAGGTTGACGGCAGAAGGAGACCATACGGTCCATCTAGTCTGCCCTTATGTGTATACTGTATGTACTCTTTATCTGAGGATAGATGTGTGCTTATCCCAGGCATGTTTAAATTCAGTGACTGTTGATTTTTCAACTACCTCTGCTGGAAGTTTGTTCCAAGCATCTACTACTCTTTCTGTAAAATAATATTTTCTAACATTGCTCCTGATCTTCCCCCTGACTAGCTTCAGGTTGTGCCCCCTTGTTCTATCATTAAGTTTCTTTTTAAAAACACTTCCCTCCTGAACCTTATTCAATCCTTTCACATATTTAAAGGTCTCAGTCATGTCCCCCCTCTCCCTTCTTTCCTCCAGACTGTACAAATTAAGTTCTTTAAGTCTCTCCTGATAAATTTTAAGTTTAAGTCCTTCCACCATTTTCGTTGCCCGCCTTTGGACACGTTCTATTTGAATAATGTCTTTTTGCAGGTAAGGTCTCCAGAACTGCACACAGTATTCTAGCTGTGGCCTCGCCAGGGCTCTATACAGCGGCATCACAACCTCCCTCTTCCTACTGGTGATGCCTCGAGCTATGCAGCCGAGCATCCTGCGTGCTTTTCCCACTGCCTGGCTACACTGTCCACTCATCTTGCAGCTATCAGTAATCAGTATCCCTAAATCTCTCTCCTCCGAGGTCCTGGCTAACACAGTGCTGCCCATACGGTACTCAGAGCAGGGATTCCTTCTACCCAAGTGCATGATTTTACATTTAGAGACATTAAACTCTAGTTTCCACAGTTTTGACCATCTATCCAGTAAAGCTAAATCATTTTCCATGTTGCAGACACCTCCAGGAATATCCACCCTATTACTAACCTTTGTATCATCAGCAAACAGACAAACTTTTCCTACCAAGCCTTCTCCTATGTCACTTACAAATATATTAAAAAGAATAGGGCCCAGGACAGAGCCTTGCGGCACACCACTTGTAACTCACCTTTGTTCAGATTGCACACCATTTACAACAACGCTCTGATACCGATCCCTCAGCCAACTGGAAATCCACTGAACTATCCAGGGATTGAGTCCTACCTTCAATAACTTATCTATGAGCTCCTTATGTGGTACAGTGTCAAAGGCTTTGCTAAAATCCAGATAGGCGATATCCACAGCACCACCTTCATCTAACACTTTAGTGACATTGTCAAAGAAATCAATAAGATTGGTCTGACATGATCTGCCCTCAGTAAAGCCGTGCTGTTTTCGGTCCAATAGGTCATTAATTTTTAGATGGGAAATTATCTGTTTTTGACCACTATAGATGTTAAACTAACTGGCCTGTAATTACTGGCTTCTTCTCTACTCCCCTTTTTATGGATTGGTACGACATTGGCCATTCTCCAATCATCTGGAACCTCACCAGTTGAAAGGGAATGGTTAAGTAAATCAGTCAGAGGGGCTGCAATCACAAACCTAAGTTCCCTTAGAACTCTGGGGTGGATTCCATCTGGACCCATCGCCTTACTTACCTTTAGATGTGCCAGCTCGGCTAAGACATCAGCCTCCAGAAACTCCGGAGCCCTCCCAGCTGGATGCTGTGCTATGGCCATGCCTGCTACTATCTGAAAATACCGAACAAAAGTAACTATTCAGATGGTCAGCCACAGCCTTATCTCCGTCAATATATTTATTTTCCCTATTTCTAATTTTTGAGACTGCATTGTTTTTCTTCTTTCTGTCACCTATATATCGGAAAAAGGTTTTATCTCCCCTCTTCATAGATTTGGCCATTTCTTCCTCCTTTTGCCCTTTAGCAGTCCTTATAATTCGTTTTGCTTCCCTCTGTTTAATTTTATATGCCTCTCTGTCAGCTACACTTCCACTTACTTTATACTTCTTATAGGCAGTATAAAGTAAGTGGAAGCATTCCTCTCCCAAAACCCCAGCTATTGGTCTCCTCACTTCCCTCACATTCCCAGACTTTTGTAGATGCTACACAATGACAGACATAATAGACATGGCTCTGTCTCAACTTTTTGAGATATATTGCTGCCATAAATTGATTTTTTTTCCTTAAACATCTTACTTTCATCTTTTTATATGTGTTGTAATATAATTTTGTAATGAGACAGTTGTACAGGTAAAGTGTAGAGTTTTGACGAATCAGGTAGTCTTTTTTGTTACAAACAGACCCTTTTTAGGTCTAGAAATCTGCATTCTCCGGTGTAATCACTCTTCCTGTGTGTTGCAGTGATGCTGTGCTACTGTTAGCTCGGTGCTGCCTCAAGGGAGGTTGAGGGTTAAAGTGTTTGTCAAGTCAAAATGCTTCCTCTTCTGTCTGTCTCCTTAGTAGGGAAAATCACTACTTCATTCAGCTTTCACTGCCCACTCCGCTTACCTGGTCCATCAATCAGCCTTCAGGGGACCAAGAATGGAAACACCCCCACTCCCTGCCCAGACAACCTGATTGGCTGCCTCTCTTTGCCTCTGCTACCCCACCCTCCCCTCTCCTCCCACAGTGTGCTTACATCACATCGCTGTTGCCACACCCACTGTTTCTCTTCATTTTTCTTTGAATCTCCAATGCTCTAATACTTGTAAAGATAATGTAGGAACTACAGGGTCCTTTTGAAAACGTATTGAAGTTTAAGACAGTGCAACATGTAGCCCAAGAAAATGGGGCAATAATCAGGCTTGTCTTTAGTATAACTTGAATGTTTTAATTCTTAAGCTACCTCTCTCTGGTTAATGAGATTTATATACCACAGCTGTCCAGTGACCATGATGGTCAGTATCTACATAAAAACTGACTTTATCACAAGCTCCCTTGCCTGCAATTAGCTTCTAGGGTGTTTAGTTTTTTCTGACCAAATTCGTTTTCACCTGCTGTTTGATAACAGCCTGGGTTTCCAGACCCTAATTGGTGCTGAGGGGGTTTACACATGTAAAAAAAATGTTTAAACCGGATCCATGATTTGTTGAAAAGCCCAAACCCTTGTGAGATGATTCCCCAGCATCTAAAATTAATATATTTAAAGTTTTTAGTCACTTACTTATTATTCTTTCCCCACTGGGCTGCAACTCTGTCCAGGACTTTAGGATACGAGCGCCGATAAAGTACAGGGGGGCGGGCTATAGCTGAGCTTTGCTCAGACAGAGCAGAGCTGGGGTCAGAAATAGGTCGGCAATCCTAGAATGCAGAGCAGCACAGTCAGAAGGCACTTCCTGTTTGCAGGCTGCCTGATGTCCCATGAGCTGCCACCATGTTTAAAGGCTCATAACATGCAGTAGATGCAGGTAGGATGATTTTTAATGTGAGCAATCTGTATGTACAGGGTGTGGCAAACATATAAGATAGACTCTTATTCAGAGTGAAGGACCGCTTTAACTAATAAAATAAAAAAAATTGAAGCATGCATTTTTTTAAGGAAAGAAGCATGCCAGTTCATGAAGCTGACTGTTCTCACTTGCTCTGAGCAGGAGAAAAATTCTGGCGCCAAAAAACAATCTCGTCTAAATGTCCCAGGTAAAAAGACTCCCTAAATCACATAAGGGAGAATGTGATTTCTCACAAGCAATAACAGTTTTTTCATACCTGAAACCATGCAAGAATGTAAGCCTTAAAGCGGTCCTTCACCCTGAATAAGAGTCTATCTTATATGTTTCCCACATCCTGTACATACAGATTGTCCACATTAAAAATCATCCTATCTGCATCTACTGCATGTTATGAGCCTTTAAACATCCAAGATGGCGGCTCATGGAACATCAGGTAGCCTGCAAACAGGAAGTGCCTTCTGACTGTGTCTCTCTGCATTCTGGGATTGTTGTCCTTTCCCTGACCCCAGCTCTGCTCTGCCTGTGCAAAGCACAGCTATAACCCCGCCACCTGCACTTTATCCCGCTCTCCTCAGTATGTGATGCTTCTGAGTCAAGATGGCGGCGCCCGTATCCTAGAATCTCGAACAGATTTGCAGCCCAGTGGGGGAAAGAATAATAACTAAGTGACTAAAAACTTAAAATATATTAATTTTAGATGCTGGGGAATAGTTTTTTAAGGGTTTGGGCTTTTCATTAAATCATGGTGAAGGTCCGGTTTGCAATACATATTTGCACTTTCCCTTTGTCATGTTAGTCAAGAGGGGCGAGTGAATCTGTCCCTACCCATTAAGGTAGAATTCAAGCTATATGACTTTTTGGGGGGGTCTTTGACCCAGTTGGTCACCAGAGACATGGCATTCATTTGATAGAAAATATATAGATCTTTATGACCAGCACAAAGTATGAAGAGTATATTTTTAAATTACAGAATAATAAATTGATGGAAAAAATGGGACATTTCTATGAATTCAGGTCAACGCTGTTGGGACTCCAACTCCAAATTTGGACCAGTAGTGATTTGTATGAATCACAGATCCCATGGTGATAATATATATATATATATATATATATATATATATATTTACTGTATATAAATGTATACTAGTTTTCATTTTACAAATACATTTTATGTGACAGCAAACAATAAATTGTTCTATCATTCGTATTTTGTATCTGAAGTTTTCTTATTTACTGTATACTGTGCATACAGAGATATATGTATATGTATATATATATATATATATATATATATATATATATAGGTCTTAAAAACTAATACTTAAACCGGACCAACAGTCTGGCACAGTTGGAAAAAAAAGGTAGCAACCATTTTGGAGCTTCCTCTCCCAAGCCCAGATGACTTCCTGTTTGCAGGTGGCCTGCAAGCCCATGAGCGGCCATCTTGTTTTTAAAATTGACCTCAGCAGGCGTTAGAAAACGGTAAGTTATTTTTTATGTGCAGCAATCTAAATTGCCTGGAAAGAGATGCATTTGAGCACTGTTTGTTGTGTTGGTCTGATTTTTCGTTTTTGACTGCTGGTCCGCTTTAAGTGTCTTAAATGTACTAGAAACCCAGTTAATTCCCACGTGTCATTGAACTTCAGGGTTGTTACTGAGTGCTCTAATGATTGTGAAGAATCATGTTCTGCTTCAAACTTGTGGTTAAAGGTTGTGATCTTTTACCCGTATAGGTTAATCTCTAATCTCTATTTGTATACATTACTTGTGGTCATGTTCAAAGCACTTCTAAATCAGGTGACCACAAGGAGGCCCTACAGAATGAAACCTCATATAGTGTCACAAATCCGTCAGGTCCTTTCTTTCACCTAAAATGCACTGAAGCAGCAGCGATTATATTGTAGCATTTTATAAGGCATCACAAGTGTTTTGAATTAGTTATTTATGAACAATTATAAGTGACAATATAAGCCATAGGGTGAATGTCAAACTCTAACACATGTTGGTTTCACAGTTTGTGTCCTCAACTATCAGCATGTCACTGGCAAATATGATAACGTATAATGCTTAAAGCAGAGGGAAACCCATTTCCGGGTCATCCAGAAAAAATAGGATTTTCCACCGTCAAAGCCACGCCCTGCAGAACCATTGAGATCACCGATTGGCTTATCTCAATGGTGCCGCATGATGTACTCCAGTAAGCTTGTTGCATCCCCAGTTCACTGTTTGGGTGTGCGCGCTTTCCTGTACCTAGCCATTCAGATAGGCTGGGAGCTGGGAAGTACACAGCTTCAGGGAAGCCGGGGATGTTGCCGGCATCGCCCGGGGGTGTTTCACACAGCCATTAGTCTGCCCAGTGAAACCCCAGCGGCCTGGCACTGGAATCTAAAATATTATGCATCCGGCATACGATCCCTGGGGGCAGACTAACAGCCGGGCCTGGAATCTTTTAGATTCCAAGATACAGCTGCTGGGGTTTCCCTCAGTTAAAGGAGCAGTATCGCGAATTTTTCTTGGTGACTTATATTTAAATGGTACTTTGAATGTAGGTAAGTGTTGGAGTAAGAATTACAAATTTAGAAAAAAATGATGTGTGTGTTGAGCAGCTGGAGACTAATAGCTCATGTTTATGTCTTCTGAGTGTCGGAGCCCGACACACTGGCCTGTTCCATGCTGAGGAGAGGGGTGGAACAATGTATCAAAGTATCAGCTGTCTAGTGCAGGCAGCCGTCCAGCATAATATAACAACAATGCAACATTGCCTGGCCAGAACTTATATATCTAAAACAGAGAGAAAAGCTCTAGAAGTCATTTAGCTGATTTTGACAGTTTTCCCTACATGTTGGCTCTGCTGCAGAATCTTTCAGTTTACCATTTTCTCTTTCATACTCTTATTTTTCATTTTTCCATATGATCTTTCTTTCAGCTTTGTGTGTTTTGAGCAAAGCCCAACCCAGGATTTTCACTATCTGGAGTTTTGTTTTGTGCCCCTAAAGATCTCATGCAGATACAAGTATATGTATATCTGAGCAAATTAATAATGATTAATACAAACTAAAAGAACTAAATTGATCACACCAATGTAAATACTGAGACAGCACCAACGTCAGGCCCGCCTCTATAGGACATTGTGATAGTGTAATACACGGAGCAATACAATGAGCAAGCAGAGTGTATGGCAGGATACTGCTGTAGAAAATAAGTTTATACATATAATTATTATATACCATATATGTTCTTGTATTTGTACTTATATATTAATCTTGCTGTTTGATGATCATAATAGGGCACTGAGGAAGCCATATACTGGCGAAACATGTCTGCCCCGATTGGTTCTTTGACCATCAGATTCGTAAGATCAAGAAACATAAAATGCAAATGTTATTAAGTCTGTACTTTATCAATTATATATTATGGACATCAATATATCATGCACAAAAGAAACTTTGGTGGATCCCTTTACTGTATTAATGATATAAATGTTTGAATGCTTTGCAAGCCATATAAATTAAGTGTATCACATGTATATAGATGAACTGTTTGTTGCTGCTTCTTTTAAAGGAATATGAAATAAACATGAATTTGTATTTTAAACTAATCCAACTCTGAGGTGTGGTGGGAATGCTAGGTCTGTTTAAGATTTGAGGGTTGGACCTAACCCCAGCAATTTTGCAACAGTAGAAATTATATTAGTCAGCTCAGTACCTGGCCGCTGCATCTTTTATGCAGCCAATCAATTCATTGCATGCATAAACATTGGCAGGTTATAAAGAAGAAACCAATCTGGTTCACTAGGGAAGTCAGCACTATAGTAAAAGCAAAAAACTCTGCCTATAAGAGGTATAAAGAAGGTGGACTTGTAGCTCACAGAGAAGTGTATAAAATTGAGAAGTTTTACAGAGAACTGTATAAAAACTGAAAGACACAAAGCTTAATCAAAATGCTAATAAAGGGAAGACGACATTTTTTTGGGTGGGGGGGGGGGGGGGGGTTGACACAAAACATTTTTCTGATATAATGGTAAAAGAAAGAAAGAAAGAAAACCGTGCCATTTCAAAAACTTGGAATAGGGAGAATAATTATATTGACAGGGCTATGTTATTGGCTGACCATTTGAATAGCTACTTTTGCTTTAATATTTTCAGATGGTGGCTTTCAAACCTATAGTAGGTATGGCCATAGCATTGCATCCAGCTGGGATGCTGAGTTTTTGGAGGCTGATGCTATAGCTGAGCTGGCAAGTCTAGAGGTAAATAAGGCAATGGGTCCAGATGGCATCACCTAAGGCTACCTAGGGTTCTTAGAAAGTTCAGATTTGTGATTGCTGCACCTCTAACTGATTTACTTAACCATTCCCTATTAACAGGTGAGGTTCCAGATGATTGGAGACTGGCCGATATTGTCCAAAATCATGAAGTGTCAGCCGTAAAGCGTAATCGTTAAAATCATCCATCCTTTATTGTAATTGATTAAAAAAGCCATCACAGCATGCAGAGCAATCAAAAGCATAGCAGGAGCAGACCCCGCGTCAACGCGTTTCGAGCCGTGGCTCTTAATCATGACAGTGAGGTAGCTACAGGGTTCACAATTTAAACATATGCCACTTAAAACTAATTAATTCAACCTGAGGCAAAATCAGTCGATTAATGCCATCTTGATTACTATTGTGACAGTGAGGTAGCTACAGGGTTCACAATTTAAACATATGCCACTTAAAACTAATTAATTCAACCTGAGGCAAAATCAGTCGATTAATACCATCTTGATTACTATTGTTAATAGATACACCTACCTCTACAATCAAATTGGCCCGTGCCTATCATGATCCCGGCCATCGTCCCTCCTGCAATGTATACCCGGGGCCAGCATGCCATGTACCGCAGCGGGAGATTAACTTCCGTATTACATACCGCGCGGAGAGCGATCCTCCAATCACAGTGTACAGGACACGTGTCAGTTCTCTATAGGCTCGCTGTTCACTGACGTTACTGTACTGCTACTATCCTGGCCACATAATACGCGCCATTAAGGGCAAACTGTATTAGCCTTGAAAATACTAGCGATAAAGAGCGGGTGTAAGAAAATAAACTAAAAGGTGTACTTAATGTAATCTCTGATAGGCTATCGGACAGAGGATATCCCCCAGATCTGTTGATACGAGCTAGAAGTATTGCCAGCTCGAGGGATAGAGGGGCGATGCTCAGAAAGGCAGCCTACAATAATGTAAATGGCCAACAGGGTAGTAAGTAGTCTGCTCTGGCTATGCTTTTTATTGCTCTGCATGCTGTGATGGCTTTTTAAATCAATTACAATAAAGGATGGATGATTTTAACGCTTACGCTTTACGGCTGGCACTTCATGATTTTGGACAGTTACTCCGTCAGAGGTGAGCGCTCTGTGCCTTGTGCCTTTTGCTTGAGCCTTTACATATGTTCATGGGATCTGAGGCTGGCAACTTGTGTATGAACACTGGCCAATATTGTACCTATCCATATGAATGGGAGCAGAGAAGAAACCAGTAACTACATGTCCACATCTGTAGTAGTGAAGCTAATGGAAAAACAGAAGAGGCAGTGGGTAAAGCAAGGATGAGGGGTAGTTTGGGGGCTATGGTCTGCTTTAATGCCCAAAATCAAGCTAACTTCTTAACTCCTAATGACTGCCAACAAACATTGCACCGTGCACATCTGCCTTGCAGGCCCGGTTGGGGGCTACAGCGGATAAAGAAACATAGAAAAGTGAGTATAATGCCTGATATTTGTATTTTGCATCGGGAATACAGTGTATGGGATCAGTGTATGGGATCACTAGAATAAACTCTGTGTTTAGTGTGGTCCCTACTCTTAATTCTGAGTCCCCAAAGTTGGGACATGCAATGCAGACAAATAACTGTGAAGTGTTGTAAAGGGAGGCTGACAGCTTCCCAGGTGAGTAGCTCCCAGATATTTGTCTGCATTGCATGTCCCAACTTTGGGGACTCAGAATTAAGAGTAGGGACCACACTAAACACAGAGTGCCTTGCCGGGGCAGTGTGGCTTCCACATGTATCTGCAGATATATGCAACCAAATCTCTGTCTTTCCACATAGCTAGACATGTTTGTTGCTTGATATTTAGTTGATGAGAGGGTTAAACTGGGCGGTAAATTAGTTCCCAGGCCCTGAATAATAATAATAATTTTTTATAAATAATAGTGATTGAGCTGCTCCCACCCCCCTTTATTCATATGGGATCACTAGAGGCGGGAAATAGAACATCCCTATGGAACTGAACCTGCTTGAATGACCTAAAACTAGTTTCTGCTAGCGGTCATTTATAAAGAACTCTTTGGAAAATCATGCAACTATTCTTTGTTTTTCTTATTCAGTTTTCCATACAGAATGGAACCACAATCACTGTGCAGGTCAGTATCATGCTGAAATAGCTGCTGCCGTGTGCTTGTTTCCATGTGGGGCAACTCTAATCTACATGTTCAGCTACAAGTGGCCACCTTATAAAAGCAATGCTGTATTAAACAAACCCTAGATCTGCTGTGTATTGTCTAAAATAAATGTTTTTTTTGTTATCTACTGGGAGTTTAGCTACTGCATAAATATTACGGTATATTGCTGTTCCTGACCCCAGCTCTGCTCTGTCTGAGCAAAGCACAGCTATAACCCCCCATCCCCCTGTACTTTTGCCCTTCTACCCTCCTCGGTATGTGATGCTTCTGAGGCAAGATGGCGGCGCCCGTATCCTAGAGCCCTGAACAGAGTTGCAGCCCAGTGGGGGAAAGAATAAAAAGTAAATGACTAAAAATGTAAAATATATTAATTTTAGATGCTGGTGAATAGTTTTTTAAAGGTTTGGGCTGTTCATTAAATGATGCTGAAGGTCCGTTTTAAATGCAGCAACCAGCAAGCTGCCATGTCTACAATTTCATCTCAGCCTTCCAGTGTTTGTCCCACATTTTAACTACTCCCCCTTGACCGCAGATAGGCTAAACATTGTCTTCTACAGAGGACTGGCTAACACAGTGATAGGGTGATGAAATGGTTGCCTATGATCCCCTGCAAAGCCAAAGTGCACAAGCTAAGCATATGGTGCAGAAGGCCACACATTGAAGGGAAGGAATGATTCCTAGGCCCTTATTTAACAAGGGATAGCGCCAGGTAGCGAATGGTGAGCGAACGGTAATGACGGTCACCGCCACGAGAACGCCGGCTCCCCTCCGCAATCACACATTTATCAAGCCGATCCTGCTTAGCGACTGACAGAGCGCCAGATAGCGAATCATTCATCATTATTCCAGCCTCACCCCACAGCGCCAGCGAGCGACCTTGAACAGCGACAGGTATGACCTCTCGCTACCTGGCAATCTTTAAATATTAATAATTAATTGCTATTAATGTTTTTTTTTTTTTTTTTTTTTTCTTTAAATGTCAAAAATTCTGTGACCACTTCTGCAATGTTAGATCTTTTTTTTAAGGTAAAAAAAAAAAAAAAAAAAAAAAAAGAATTTGTGCAGAATTGATATTACAGGTCTGATATTAATGTATTCATATTACAAAATGTTTGTAAAAACTTGTTTTTTTTTTTTTCAAAAATATGGTGGTTTGGGGGTTAAAAAACTACTTTTAACCCATCGCCACCAGCACTCTGGGGTTTAAACAAGCATTTCACAGCGCGAGAATTTTTTGAGCGTGATTTGTTAATGAATATGCTGGGAGCCGTCCGCTATGGCCATTCGCTGTCATGCGCTCCCATATAGCGCGGAACCTGTCAAACAGCGACTCCTAACCCCGTATTCAACATTACCGCACACCGACTGAGTCGCTGTCAACAACCGAACAACGCGCAAGCACAGCGAATACTAGCGGGCGCTGTGAAAATACCGCTACTGTAGCTACCTGACGCTATTAATGAATCGTCCTCCTAGTTTCATAATGATGGTCTATTTCTGCAGCTAGTGGTCTCACTTGTGTGTACATATGCCACATGTCTTCTAGTAAGTTCCATACAGTCTTGTGGCAGTCATGATCTAGTAGGAAGGAATCGGTCTTGTGACTGGCTGGTGACAGGTTCGATTCCCCGCCAGGATTTCTCTTCTCTTGAGCAATGGTAGGTAGGGCTTTTAATATCAGTTACCGCATCTCGCTAAAAATTCTCTGCAGGTTAGTAGATGCTTCAGTCAAATCCTGGCTGCAACCCTCCAGTCACAATTCCTTCCCGCTAGACCATGAATGGAACTCACTAGAAGACATGTGGCATATGTACACACAAGTGAGACCACACACTTGCACCACCCTTTAGGGAGTGCTGCGTCAGGTCGTGGTGTTACCTCACAACCTAGTGGTAGCATGCTCCAAAAGAAAGCAATACTCAGCTTCCTCTAGGTCCGGCAATGTTCTGTGACACACCCACACTCATAGGCGCAGCTATGCTTTCTGGCACAAGGAGCAAAGATTTGAAATTGCGCCCCCCACCTGTGCCCAGGCCCCCCTTTGAGGCCCCCCCTGACCTGATGCACTAGGGGCACTTGCCCCCCCAGCTACGCCCCTGTCCACACTCACCACCTTGTAGAGAGGGAGCATGGCATGGTGGGGCCATTTGTTTGCAAATGGTGCACGGCATGATTGGCCGTGCTCTTGGAAATGGGTACGTTTTACACCACCATACCTAAAGCAGCTGCTGGGAAGAAAGGGTAATTATTTGTTTTTGGCAGGCCTTTAAAATGATGAACCTTCTCTTTCGTCCTTTAAGAACAAGAATGTCCTACTGTCTCAATGACACCTAGAGGTTTATGTATGAGGTGGCTAAAAATAAATTTAGGCTAGAACTCACAGGCAGCTAAATGATCATTAGATACATTAGAATTCTTCTCTACTTTATCCAGGACTAAAACCAACATTTTGGCATGCAAAATAAATGCACAATGTCTCCTTACCAAAAATAGACTAAAGAAGACATATGGGGACCCTCTTAAAATCAAGCAGTCTTTGTAAATGTAGGAGCCATCTCCAAACAATGTATTGTATTAAAACTTGCGATTGCAACCTCATGCACAAAGAAGTCAGAGAGAAAACATATAACTTTCATAATGTTGTATGATTATACATCTCTGCATCTCACTCTGCATCAGGCTGAAGCAATGTAAAATCTCTTAAAGGACTGACCCGGCCGGTCTCCTATACAGTCTTTACATTGCATCATCATTTTCATGTTGCATCATGTCTGCCTTTTCAGCTCTTGATAAAGGGATCATACTGTCACTCATTCATTGGGTTGCAGCATGTAAAATAACCATAATGTTTACTTTGTACGATTGCTGGAATTCCCTGATCTCAATCTCTTAGGCGGCAGCACAAAAGAACATTGGATTTCAACATCTAAATAAAAAGGGGGCAAAGTACTTTCTTTTTTTAACTACTATGAACATATAGACACTTATATGTATGTTGGCTAAATAAATTTTTTATGCTTGACCTTACTGCAAATTAAATCAAATTGAAGGATTTGTTCTAGGCTACTGCTGAAACCAGACAATTTGTCTACATAGAATGGGCGTTGGTCTTCTCCGTGGGGAGGGGGTTATATTTATTGCTGGTTTCCCCCCTTGAATGGCCCCCTGAAAACCCAGTAAAACATACTTTAAACAGTGCTCACCCAGAAAAACGCAATTTAAGGGTCTGCAGGGGGCTAACCCTTTTCCTGACATTTGACCTACTGTTACGTCATGTTCAAGTGGAGCTTCCTGAAATGTGCTCATGCTCATGTGAAGGATCTAAAGGTTTAATAAACTCCCTGAATGTGGTTTTGCATATGTTGAAGGGTTCCATTTTTTAAATAGGCCCTTGTTTGGGGGTTTTCTGACATATGGTCTCCTTAGAGTCATTCAAACAAACATAATGGCAAATCTTACTGAGGTGGGAAAGGGTTTAATCAAGGGGGTACCCCACTAAGTGGGACGTCCCCCCCCCCCCCCAGAGCAGAGCAACACCCATTTTATGTGAAATTGAATGTAACTTGTTTTAATTGGTTTGTTTAGCAATGCCTTCAAATTACCATGTACTGTATAGACAAGCTGATATATGCAGGTTCATTTCAGACATTTCCACCAAATGTGTTTGTAAGATCTGAGGTCAAAGAGGTTTGGATGGTAGCTGGGTAAAGATATGTATAGGTCATTAGGCATTGTGCATTCATTTTGTATTTTTATAATGGATAATGTCTGGATCACCCACACACAAATGAATGTGTAATGTGGGTGGAAATGCATTGGGAATAGTTAGAGTCTAAGGGGGTTATTTAAGAAAGGATAGCGCCAGGTAGTGCCTTGTAGCGGCAGGCAGCGTCTGGTGAACGCTGGGCGCTGTACGCAATACCACATTTATGAAAGTGAATCCGGTGAGTGACTCTAACAGCGCCATGTAGCGTCCGATGTATTATTACAGGCGGCTCAGTGTATAGCGCTGGGTTTCTAGCTTCCAGAGCGCCAGGTATTACCTTTCGCTCTCCCATACATTTCAATGGGCGTTCATTTGCTTGTGTTTAAACAGTGTGTTTGACTATTTTTTTATTTTGCTCAAATCATTGTGTGACCTCTCCTGGCTGCAAACACTTTCAGAAACTTGTCACAGTGTTAAAACAATGTCATTCCATGTTTTCGATATGTGTTCAAAAACAGACTTTAATCACACAGCGCCTGGCGCTCGATGCTATAGCGACCAGATTTAGAGCGCCGATGCTGTGTGTGTGTCCTTTTTTTGATAAGTATGGTGTGGAGCGCAGAGTGCCGGACACACATTGAGCTGTCGCTACCTTTCGCTCCCTGCAGCCCTGTACTGGTGTTAGAGTACCCAACATACATCACATTCATTAATGCCGGCCAGGTTTCTACAGCGACTGAGGCATTATGTTACGGCGCCCGATACATGTTTACAGCGTCTACTAGTGGTTGCTCTAAGCGCCGCTATACAGACACTCATCTGCCGATACCTGGCATTAGTAATGAATCAGCCTCCACGATATATAAGAAGCCAGGTTGCTCAGCAGACCACTATGCTTTGCCTCATAACCAATGAGTAGAGCTACTAGAAAGCTAGAAAACACAATACGACTATATCTATGAAGTAGATTTTTAAATTCAACCCTTTTCAATTACTACACATGCAGACTTATTTAACACGCTGACATAAATTTAATGATTATATCCTTTATACTGTGCTTCCAACAAATCCAATTTTCTTCAATTTTTCTGTTTTTGTGTAATAAATTTGTTTGGAAATAAGAAGGCGTATACAGCCTCAGAATGCAGGTACTAAACAAAGAAAAAAGCGCCATGCTCGAGACAAGTTCCCCCAGGAGCACACAGTTTTGATAACGGAGCATCGGTTTATTTTACAGCTAATTTCAAGAGTGCAGGTTCTTATTTCCGAAAGATAAACACTATATAAACAGAAGAAGAAATGTGTTACAGCCAACGTTTGTACCAAGAAATTGAATGTGAAAAGACTCAGGGAATATGCAGTTTAGCAGTAATTACAAATCTTGTTATATCATCCCTTTGGTGTTACTTTGAACAATTGTGCGATTTCTAATGGAATATGTTAATCTCCGTATACACATAACATCCATGAAAACAGAGTTAATTTGGCTTTATTGGGAAACAAACTGCTGGCTGATAAATCCAGTTTTATTTAATTGAAAACATGATCTGCCTTATAACCTATACAGTAAAGATTGATGATAAGCAAAGACGCAAACCGGGAACAAGCTTCCCCAGCTAGAGTGAAACTATGCCAGGCAAGTTGTGCTTGCACCACCCCCCCCCCGAGGACCCAGGAAATGGATATGGTATAAGGGTTGTAGAATATGGCACCACCGTCTATTTTACTGGATATATTTAAGATATTAAAACATCCTATACCTAGGTATTCTCCTCCAGAGTAGCTCCCTCTGTGTCCCGATGCATCGGTCAAGTTCATGTGCAACACTGTCACCACATACAGCAGGAGTGCACCAAGGCATTACCTGGTACACCCCCTATTACAGTGATTAGCTCTGTGTCCTCCATGCACAGTGATCTCAGTAAAGGTAACATTGCATCCACCACCTTGCTCTTGAAAACGGTGAATGGCTTCCAACTACTGGGTTGCACTTTTACTCCCTTTCCCCCATACTACCCCCTAACTTGGCACTGTGAGGTGTAGGATGACAACATGGAAGGTGCCAAGAAGACTAGAGAGCTTTGATGGGGTACAGCAGTTGTGTGAGCCTGCTGCATAAGTGCCTTGGCAGGAGACAACTGGAAGGAGAGGCTATAAGTAGGTTCCGGGCAGTGGCAGTTAGCAGAAGCTTGCGGCCATAGAAGGAGCTCTGTGGAGTCAAGTTAGAAGCAAGGCTTTGGTTCTAGCTGCTTAGAGGCTGTCCCAAAGTAGTCCACAGCTGTAAAGTGCATTTAGTTGTGTGGTGGTAGAACCAGGTAAATTGATTGGTGGATACTTGGTGACTGGAGTGGCTTCAGGAAAGAGGTCCCAGACATGGTGAATTGGTGAGTTTTTCAAAGAGGCAATGGAAGAGTAAACTGATCATGAGGACTGCAATAATGGTAAAGGGTGATTGTCCTGGCTTTCGTGTGCCACTATGTAGTCACGATCACCACCCCTTCATGTAACATCCCCCTACAAAGTTCTCTCTCTCCCTCCATGCAGCGTCTTTTATGCAACCACGCTCACCTCTTACCCCTTGATGTAGCCACCATGACCCTATCATGTTGCCATCCTCCCACGCCATGCATCTCTCTAGGGACTCCTATCCCTGGCTCCCCACCCCGCCTCCAATCCCTGCAGTGAGAAAAATCTCAATCAAATCTCAGTTACATGCATAGGGGGTGAGCTGTTAGCTAGTGAGTGGTATTTATGAGGCTAATTCCCCTAGCCTTGCTCTGGCCTCTGAAGTCATCTCCCACACACTTGATTAATTTATGATGGAAGAGGGTAGGAGGTAGGCTAGAGAACTATGGCTAGGCATCTCAGTCTCATGGTGCTGGGATGTCCTGATGTCATGATGGTAAGCTGCAAAATTTAGCAAATGGAGTGGGCATGCTAGCATCCACTAATGATGATGGATGGCTGCTCATTAAACCGGACCTTCACCATGATTTAATGAAAAGCCCAAACTCTTAAAAAACAATTCCTCAGCATCTAAAATTAATATATTTTACATGTTTAGTCACTAATTTATTATACTTTCCCCCACTGGGCTGCAACTCTGTTCGGGAATTTAGGATACGGGCGCCGCCATCTTAACTCAGAAGCATCACACTTACTGAGGAGAGGAGAGTGGGATAAGGTACAGGGGGCGGGTTATAGCTGTGCTTTGCTCAGACAGAGCAGAGCTGGGGTCAGGGAAAGGTCAGCAGTCCCAGAATGCAGAGCAGCACAGTCACTTCCTGTTTGCAGGCACTTCCTGTTTGCAGGCTGCCTGCAAAAATGGCAGCTTCCATAAGCCGCCATCTTGGATGTTTAAAGGCTTATAAAATGCAGTAGATGCAGGTAGGATAATTTTTAATGTGAGCAATCTGTATGTACAGGGTGTGGGAAACATATAAGATAGACTCTTATTTAGAGTGAAGGTCCGCTTTAACAGCTGGGCTTGGATGGTACAAGACTATCCTCTAAGTTCCTGAGGGCTGGAGTGGGAGCGATCAGCTGCGGGGGACAAAAGGTGAGTATCGCTTTAAAGATTTGGTAATGTACTTTACTATGTTTTGCAATCTGCCTTTCATTACACTGTATATTACCCTATAATACCCTATATTACCCATTATAGGTTGCTCCTTTATCAGTGATAATTATTATGAAATGATAAGGATGTGAGGTTGTTGCATTAGCCTTATATTCCCAAAATCTGTTTCCTTATCATATAAGCCTGGTGAACAGCAAAGGCTTAGTTTAGGTCTCTCCAAAATGATATTGAAGTCTCTCTCAATCTAGGTCTCTCAGTAGAGGGGAGCTGGCCATCTTAAAGTGGAATTATCACCAGGATTTTCACTATCCTGATGGTAGCTCCTTGCTCCTGGGGCACCCTAATTTGGGATGCCCACTGCGTGAAACCCCCAGATTGCTATTACAACTCACCCTTCAGCCATTCTCATGGTCCACGCTTGGGCTCTTGTCCAATCAGCCCTTTATGCGGTGTATATTAATGCTCGCCATTAACCATTGTTTGGAATAGAGTGTCAGCATAGGGATCGAGAGCATCACCGCTGTAGGGATGCTGGGGATACGGTGCTTTCTCAATATTTGGTATCACAATGGTATCATATATGTATTAGTAGGCACACATTTTCACTGCTTTCTCAATGGTTTTGGGTGCCACAATGGTACCACATATGTATTGACACCCGTTCCTGCCCAGGAGACACCCCAAACTGAAAAGGTTTTCAAATAAAGTACAACTAATATGCACACAAGTAATGGTTAATCCGTTACAAAACTAATAATGGCCCCCTATCCAGCAAAATCAGCCCTGGCACCAGCTAGACCAGAGCCTGAGCAACTGGCCTGCCTAGCCCAAATGGCCTGCAGTCTTTGGGGATGCAGTTAATGGCATGGGGCATTTGGGGGTTTGGAGGATGTGGCCGTCAGAGCCGCTGCTCTTAGATGCGTCGTGGGACCCGGAAGAGGTGAGCTGGGCTCGGCATCCAGGGTGGTTTTACACAGCGGGATCGCGGTGCCCCCGGGGAAAGGACCAAAACCCAAGATAGTCAAAACTATTGATGGCGGCTCATGCATTTGCAGGCCTCCTGCAAACAGGAAGTGCTGCTGGGCTTCCTGTTACTGTGCATTGTCAGTTATGTCAGTTGAATCCAGGCAGCAGCATGGCTGAGATGCTGGGAGAGGAAGCTCCAAAATGGCCGCTACCTTACTTTTCCAACTGTGCCAGGCTGTTGGTCCAGATGGTGGCGTTTGTCCACACCCTGCCATCCACAAATTTGTTTATGTAGGCATCCCAGGACTTGGTGGCAGTGACAGGCTGTGGCAGAAGAGGATGGCGGCTACAGAAGCAGTGGCGGGGGATGTGAGGGGAGAAGAGGCTGCTCCCCTCATAAATATTAAATAAAAAACAAATACAGTAAAAAAAATGTTTTTAATAGGTGCCAGAGGTCCAGGGGGGAGTTGGATATGGTGGTGTAGGTGGAAGAGATGGAGATAGCCAACACTTCAACCGCTCGCACAGATGCTGGCACAGCCAAGTCCTGTGGGATAAATGCCCGGTTACTCCTCACGAATTTAAGGATTCCACGTTGGCTGTTTCTTGGTGGATCTTCTTGTTGGTAATGACACCCAGCACCTCCAAGTCATAGAAGGGAAATCTGAGGGGATCCTAAGTCTGGATGCCCCAGGGAGAGGGAATCAAGTGGCCCTGGAATCTTATAGATTCCAGGGCCATTAGGCTGTGGGTTTTGGTCCACTTTAACACCCACATACAATCCCTGCCCCCTTAGACTCCCTTCTTCTCCCCGTACCCAGCTCCACTGTACCCACAAGCCAAGGAACCCCAGCCCCCCATGCTGTAGCTTCAAAATCATGGTTGAGGGACCTCAGCAGTGATGTCTCGGGCTAGCAAGGCGTAAGTGTTTTTTCTAGCCAGCTGGGGATGGGAATGTTAGCACTGACCTTGGCGTCATCAGCGCTGACCATATTCGTGGTGTATTAGAAGCACAGCAGCACGGCACAAATGTCCCTCATGGAGGCCCACTTATTGGTAGTGAAGTGCTGTTGGTCTGCACTTTGACTAATCCAGGTATTTTGGAGCTAGAACTCCACTATTGAGCACATGCGCCAGCCAGCGGATGTGCCTAACCCAGCTCAGCTCAAGGCTGCTGCTAGGTTCTGCCTGTTGTTGCACACCACCTTGCCGGGCTTCAGGTGCAGTGCCAGCGACCACCCATCTGTCTGTTCCTGGATGCCAGTCCACAATTCCTGGGAGCTGTGTGGTCTTTCACCCAGACAGATGAGTTTCAGCCCCGCTAGCTGGCATTTCCCAATGGCTGGGCTCAAAATGGTGGCATAGGCGATGCAATGACTGGATAAGGAGAAATTGGAGTAGGAGGCAACAGGAGGCAAGGACCGGAGGCAAATAATAATAATATTCATACTTTTCAGGTTCCTGGCCATTGACATGTTAAAGATTATTGAGTGCCCCACCCTCCTGTAATATTTAGCTTGTACAGCATCACAGAACGCGACAGCGCTCTATAAATAAACAATGATAATAATACCCACTCCTCCCCGCTACCCTCCTTCTCAGTCTCCACATTGCAGAAAGCCGTAGCATTCAGCACTTGGCTTTCATCCTCATTGTAGATGTCCTGCAATGGTCCGATGGCCAAGTCCTCATCCATTCTCCAACACAAGTTGTTGGGCATCTGGGAACCCCTATGTCTGTAACTAAGGGAGGAGCAGGTGGATGGCCCACAGAATCCCAGCTAGGAGTGTCATCATAGAGCATTAATGACTGCTCCATGGCTTGTGGTTGAGAAGGCCTTGCTGATTTGAAGCGGGGTGAGGTGGAGGGCTCTGCAGGAGTGGAGTAGGTTGATGACAAAAAAAAGGGGGGAGGAGTGATGGAAAAAAAAGAGAAATAATAATAATAATTATACTAACAATGTTTTTCTGTTTGCTTTGCAAGTTCCTGGGCATGGATGTGGTGAAGATTATTCAGTGGCACCCTCCTGCAATTTTTAGTTCGTACAGCACCACGGAATACAATAGGACTCTATAATTAAACAATAATTGGTAATACTAATAATGTTTTTTATTGCTTTTCACTTCCCTGGTGAACTGGAACTTCTAATCTATCAATGCCTCAACTTTGTCTCACCATTCTGGCAGTGGTATTGGGATCTAAAGAATACGTTACAAACAGTGGCACCTGCTGGCACCCGAGGAAGGTGTAGCAGGCACGGATCTAACACGTCCTCTCCCTGCAGCACCAGCTCCATCACCAGCAGCTCCACGGCCACGTCCCTGTCCCCTATTTGCTGATTTCTTAATTTTTTTATGTTACTCACATTGGCCTGTCCCTCTCAGTATATCAGCCACCTGTCCCTGGAAGTGGCCTGTAAAGGACAATTAGCCGATGTTTTTCTCTCTCCCTCAGTATATGAGCAGCCTGTCCCTAGAAGTGGCCAGAAAAGGACAATTAGTAGAGGTTCCTTTGTCCCTAGTGTCCCTCAGTATGTGAGCCGCCTGTCCATGGAAGGGCAATGAAATGGACAGTTAGCTTTGGAAATGATCTCCTTACTCATCTGCTCACTAAAATGAATAGAGTTTTTTTAAATAAAAAACAATATGTATATCTGATTAAAGAAAAAAAAAAAGGAAAAATCTATTCTCTAATATTTCAGTTTTCTGTTATTATTTTGAGTACTTTCCCAAGCCCATTTTGTGCAGGGCAATCACCCCGGTGATACCCTTCTGGGTCTGACACCTGTGAAAAATATATATATTTTATATATGTTTGTATAAATATTTGTATTTATATTTGTAATTTTATTTTTGAATGTATTTCTTCAAGGTTGACTGTAAATTTTACAAACAATAGGGTTGATTCAGAGCCCCTTTCTCAAAATTCTTTTGTTTAAAAATGTCTGTTCTCGTCCATTTTTCCGCCTCATCTGATTTAGCAAAGCCTTTTTTTCTGCAAGAATGTTTATGTGAAATGTTTTCTTTTTTGTGTGATTTTTTTGTTTGGTAGTAATAACTCCCAAAAAATGTTGAGAAAGGGGCTCTGAATCAACCCCAATGAGCTCCTCGCTATTTTTCTAGCCTTTATGTACAGCTCTCAATTGTGGTTTGCTTAGCAACTGGAGAAAATGAGGCATTATAATCCTCACCATACCTTATCAAGTATCTTTTGTGACTGAGGTTGTCTTAATTCTGTAAACTTCAGTCATACTTGATTTTGAAGGCACACTGTACGTTAATGAAAAGGCTTTGTCTTTTCATCATCTACTTTATGATGCTCTGCTTTCTATGGATAGGCAGTTGTTGCCTTTCCCACCATGACTGCGGCTCTGGCTCAGGGAGTATTATTCTATGGTTGATTTTTGTTCCCAACAAATCGTAAAAATCTGCAATTAAAATTGTACTGTCTAATGGAATACCCAGCTAGGAGTTGTGTGTTTAGCTAGAAAAAAGCTGTTTTTTAACTTCAGCTGTTTTTTCTTTATGTATTGACATGCTCAATAACGTAATTGTACAGTACAAAAAAAAAAAACAAATCAGTCGCTATAGCTTTTGTTCTCCACAGTTTCTTCCTGCCAGTCTGGCACTGCCGATGATTGGCAGATTGAGTCCCATTTATGCTGACACAACCCTCTAAACCCTCACTGTAGTCCGAGCAATGTACCATGGGGGTTTGTGCAATTCCTGTCCCTGGATGTCCCAGAACTTGCACATTTCTCGTAGTTTTACCTTGAAAAGACTGTGCTGAGTGCTATAGAGGGTGCAGCAATGACATCACCTGCTACTTACAGTATTAGGTAAGGTCAAAGCACACCATTAGAACATCCTCAGTGAGTAGCAAGTGGTAGCCAAATGCAGTTATGGTGAGGGGTTCAGCTTAGTCCAGTGCACCCACTCAATGTGGACCTACAAATAGCATGAATAAATGGATGGAATAAACGAACACCCACTAGGTAGCTATGCAAAAAATCAAGTGCTTTAATATATGTGCTCAAAGAAATATTTACAGGTAATCAGTCTATACACTATGTACGCAAAATTCATCCCCACATGGGGTTATGCAGATGCAAATTGTGGATCAAGAAGTATCAAGAGCTCATAACTGGGGGTACAACAGTAAAGGATAAATCAGTTTACAGGCAGGAAGCAAGAAACATAAGAAATGGGAATAGGTATAGAGCTTACAGGCTGACAGCTTGTTGAGAAAGACAAGAACCTTGGACGTTTCGGTCGGACGTACCGCTCCTCCTGAAAAAGGTCTTCCGACGGAAACATCCAAGGTTTTGTCTTTCTCAACAAGCGGTCAGCCTGTAAGCTCTATACCTATTCCCATTTCTGATGTTTCTTGCTTCCTGCTATAATCAGTGACGCTGGGTCACCTTTAGGGATTGTATATAACATGTAATGCTTCCCTGCCTTATAAATGTACCTCTGCCCTGTAAACTGATTTATCCTTTACGGTTGTACCCCCAGTTATGAGCTCTTGATACTTCTTGATCCACAATTTGCATCTGCATAACCCCATGTGGGGATGAATTTTGTGTTCATAGTGTATAGACTGATTACCTGTAAATATTTCTTTGAGCACGTATATTAAATCACTTGAATTTTTGCATAGCTACCTAGTGGGTGTTCGTTTATTCCATCCATTTATTCATTACCTGCTACTTACAACAGAAACTCCGACTCTAGGAGGTGAAATAAACCAAGTGGAAATATCGGGGAGCAGAGTGAAGCAGGAGCATTAAAAATTGTCAAAAGGCACTTTTCATGGGAGAAGCAATTCAGGGAATGCTTGTTAAAAATGTGGGATGCCCCACTGTGTGTATCCCCCAGATAGCCAGTACATATTGCAATGCTAGGTGCCAGGGAGACATGACACTGGCAGGGAGAATAAGCACTATATCTTCGATCAAGGGGCAGCTCTGAGCTCGGCAACACAGAAGCAGCTTTGTGCAGGGCTGTCAGGGCAGGGGTCCGGAAATCTGGAGCTGAGGTCCGCATTCAGACCCCGGTCCGCCAGTTGAGTATTGCTACTATAGATTGTGGACTCATCTACCTACTGTGGCTTCTCAGTCCTAATAGACTGTAAGCTCTTCTGTCTTCTCTGTTATAGCCCACAGCTCGTGAGCCCAATTACATACTGTGGCTTCTCTTATGCCCTAATAGACTGTAAGCTCTTCTGTCTTCTCTGTTATATCCTATCTATTGCGGGCTCCGGCAGCTTCTCTGCCCTAAGAGTGTAAGCTTTTATGTCTCCTGGTATATCCTATAGATTGTGAGCTCCTCTGTCCTAAAAGAGTGTAAGCTCTTCTGTCTCCTCTGTTATATCCTATAGACTGTGGGCCCCTCTGCCTACTGCAGCTTATCTGCCATAATAGAGTGTAAGCTGTTATGTCTCCTCTGTAAAATCCTATAGATTGTGGGCTCCTCAGCCCTAATAGAGTGTAAGCTCTTCTGTCTCCTCTGTTATATCCTATAGACTGTGGGCTCCTCTGCCTACTGCAGCTTATCTGCCATAATAGAGTGTAAGCTGTTATGTCTCCTCTGTAAAATCCTATAGATTGTGGGCTCCTCAGCCCTAATAGAGTGTAAGCTCTTCTGTCTCCTCTGTTATATCGTAGATTGTGGGCTCCTCTGCCATAATAGAGTGTAAGCTGTTATGTCTCCTCTGTTATATCCTATAGACTGTGGGCTCCTCTGCCCTAATAGAGTGTAAGCTCTTCTGTCTTCTCTGTTATATCCTATAGATTGTGGGCTCCTCTTCCCTAATAGAGTGGAAGCTCTTCTGTCTCCTCTGTTATATCCTATAGATTGTGGGCTCCTCTTCCCTAATAGAGTGGAAGCTCTTCTGTCTCCTCTGTTATATCCTATAGATTGTGGGCTCCTCTTCCCTAATAGAGTGGAAGCTCTTCTGTCTCCTCTGTTATATCCTATAGATTGTGGGCTCCTCTGCCTTAATAGAGTGTAAGCTCTTCTGTCTCCTCTGTTATATCCTATAGATTGTGGGCTCCTCTGCCTTAATAGAGTGTAAGCTCTTCTGTCTCCTCTGTTATATCCTATAGACTGTGGGCTCCTCTGCCCTACTAGAGTGTAAGTTCTTCTGTCTCCTCTGTTATATCCTATAGATTGTGGGCTCCTCTGCCCTAATAGAGTGTAAGCTCTTCTGTCTCCTCTGGTATATCCTATAGATTGTGGGCTCCTCTTCCCTAATAGAGTGTAAGCTCTTCTGTCTCCTCTGTTATATCCTATAGATTGTGGGCTCCTCTGCCTTAATAGAGTGTAAGCTCTTCTGTCTCCTCTGTTATATCCTATAGACTGTGGGCTCCTCTGCCCTACTAGAGTGTAAGTTCTTCTGTCTCCTCTGTTATATCCTATAGATTGTGGGCTCCTCTGCCCTAATAGAGTGTAAGCTCTTCTGTCTCCTCTGGTATATCCTATAGATTGTGGGCTCCTCTTCCCTAATAGAGTGTAAGCTCTTCTGTCTCCTCTGTTATATCCTATAGATTGTGGGCTCCTCTGCCTTAATAGAGTGTAAGCTCTTCTGTCTCCTCTGTTATATCCTATAGACTGTGGGCTCCTCTGCCCTACTAGAGTGTAAGTTCTTCTGTCTCCTCTGTTATATCCTATAGATTGTGGGCTCCTCAGCCCTAATAGAGTGTAAGCTCTTCTGTCTCCTCTGGTATATCCTATAGATTGTGGGCTCCTCTTCCCTAATAGAGTGTAAGCTCTTCTGTCTCCTCTGTTATATCCTATAGATTGTGGGCTCCTCTGCCTTAATAGAGTGTAAGCTCTTCTGTCTCCTCTGTTATATCCTATAGACTGTGGGCTCCTCTGCCCTACTAGAGTGTAAGTTCTTCTGTCTCCTCTGTTATATCCTATAGATTGTGGGCTCCTCTGACCTAATAGAGTGTAAGCTCTTCTGTCTCCTCTGTTATATTCTATAGATTGTGGGCTCCTCTGCCCTAATAGAGTGTAAGCTCTTCTGTCTCCTCTGTTATATTCTATAGATTGTGGGCTCCTCTTCCCTAATAGAGTGTAAGCTCTTCTGTCTCCTCTGTTATATCCTATAGATTGTGGGCTCCTCTTCCCTAATAGAGTGTAAGCTCTTCTGTCTCCTCTGTTATATCCTATGGATTGTGGGCTCCTCTGCCTTAATAGAGTGTAAGCTCTTCTGTCTTCTCTGTTATATCCTATAGATTGTGGGCTCCTCTTCCCTAATAGAGTGTAAGCTCTTCTGTCTCCTCTGTTATATCCTATAGATTGTGGGCTCTCTAATTGAGTGTCATCAAGAGGCAAGTGGGCTCTTTAATAGAGTGTAAGCTCTTCTGTCTCCTCTGTTATATCCTATAGATTGTGGGCTCTCTAATAGAGTGTAAGCTCTTCTGTCTCCTGTTATATCCTATAGATTGTGGGCTCTTTAATAGAGTGTAAGCTCTTGTCTCCTCTGTTGTATCCTATAGATTGTGGGCTCTTTAATAGAGTGTAAGCTCTTCTGTCTCCTCTGTTATATCCTATAGATTGTGGGCTCTTTAATAGAGTGTAAGCTCTTCTGTCTCCTCTGTTATATCCTATAGATTTTGGGCTCTCTAATAGAGTGTAAGCTCTTCTGTCTCCTCTGTTATATCCTATAGATTGTGGACTCTTTAATAGATTGTAAGCTCTTCTGTCTCCTCTGTTATATCCTATAGATGGTGGGCTCTCTAATAGAGTGTAAGCTCTTCTGTCTCCTCTGTTATATCCTATAGATGGTGGGCTCTCTAATAGAGTGTAAGCTCTTCTGTCTCCTCTGTTATATCCTATAGATTGTGGGCTCTTTAATAGAGTGTAAGCTCTTCTGTCTCCTCTGTTTATATCCTATAGACTGTGGGCTCTCTAATAGAGTGTAAGCTCTTCTGTCTCATCTGTTATATCCTATAGATTGTGGGCTCTCTAATAGAGTGTAAGCTCTTCTGTCTCCTCTGTTATATCCTATAGATTGTGGGCTCTCTAATTGAGTGTAAGCTCTACTGTCTCCTGTTATATCCTATAGATTGTGGGCTCTCTAATAGAGTGTAAGCTCTTCTGTCTCCTCTGTTGTATCCTATAGATTCTGGGCTCTTTAAGAGAGTGTAAGCTCTATGGCATTCTGCAGCATTCTTTACACATTATCCAGCAAACTGCAGAGCATGTCCTTGCTATGATCCTATAGCTGTAGACGTTGTATTGAGGTTACAGATTAATAGATGAATAGATGTCGCCCCGCCAGCATTATCCGCTTGGTTCCCTCCGCTCAGCTGCAGACCACGTGGAGCGCAGGCTGCTGCCAACACCTCACACATGCGGCCGCCAGCCAATAGCCGCCCACACAGCCACGCCCCTCTCCGTAGTCAGGCGCTTTCGCTCAGCCCTCTGCCACCGTAGCCCCTCCCATGACCACGCCCACCTCCATTAATAACTCATTAGAGCCGCACGATGTAGTTTGGCTGGCTGATGAAACGTATGTGGCAGGGGGCGTGGCCTCACTGTACACACACGCGCTGGCCGCCGGCAGCATTGTAGTAGGTGCTTGGCTATAAATAAGCGAGCTGTCAGTGGCCGAGGATGCCGCACTCTCAGGTACCAGCATCCCCAGGGGCAGCATGGCGCAGAGTCTCAAGCTGGCCTCCAGGTCCCCCTCACTACTCCGGCAACTCACCGACACCTTCACCGAATCCTTCTTCAGCACACCCGAGAAAGTCATCAAGAGGCACAAGTCACTGGGAGACGTTCCCGGACCCTCCTCCATCAGCTTCCTGGCTGACATCTTCTGCCGAGGGGGGCTGTCCCGACTGCACGAGCTACAGGTAACTGGCACAGGACTGCTCTTACTGCAGAGACCCCCTTCTATAGGGCTTGTGTAATGGTAATGAGGATGGTGCTGAGCATGGCTCTGGGGATCATCATCTTCTTCACCACCATCATCATTCATCAGCTCAATTAAGATGTTCTGATGGTAATGGGGGTGATGATCAGCTTCAGCAGTGTAACATCTGAAACTAAGTTAGTGAATCTTGGGGTGCTGCTGTTTGTTAAAATGATCTAGTAATAGAAATCCTCATAAATATGCTAGATGGCGGGACGAGAGGTCACATATACACCCTGCGTTCCAAAAAAACTCCAGTTAAGATTACCGTATTTTGTTTTACTGCAAGGAAGAAGAATCAGGGGTGTCTGTGTTTATGCCATGCTGCTTTTACATTACAACTCTAATGGCCTGTCCCCTGAGCTATCCTGTGCCGGAATAAAGGCTTACTGCTATTGCATTTTGACTGCTGTGTGTGGATGCTTTTACCCATCATGCAATGCTTTAGGCAGCTATTAGAGTGGTTATTGCAACTGTTTCCCACACGCTGGCTCAGAAGACAGGCAGTAAGAGTTGGGCAGTTCTCCCCTGTATAGGCGAAAGACCTGTCACCCCTGATTCATCTTTATTTCAGTAAAAGAAAACAACTAGATTGAATGAATTTTTCACTCAAGGTTTTAATGGTAGGAATTTCCTTAATTCATTTCTTCATTTAAAATGTAATCCAACAAACATGTATAAATATATAAGACACATGATTGGCAGATGACGATTGGTATGTTGATCTAATGTATTGGGTACCATTATCTGAGTGGTAAGGATAGGGTTAAACCTTTATAGACACACTTTTCTAGTTGTATGTTGACACTATTAGATTTATATTTGATTTTCTTTATATTTTATTAACATTCTCATTCTCTCTATTCTTATAAGAATCTTTATAATATCCTTTAGAACTATTCTCACTGCTGAAATGTGTTAGATTTGTTTCTTTTTGAACATTTATGGTAGCACTAAAGTTTATGAAATTCCTCCATATAATTGTGGTTCGTTTGAGCTTCTTTTGGATGATAACGTTAAATTATCACATGTATTATCACAGTATTTGGTGATTTACATGTTTTGGTTCTAATGTGTGATAAATCGGCCCTTAGTAATAAATAAAAAGGATTGGCTCAGTGATGCTGGCAGATTGGCACTGCGCCTGGTCCAGCCAGTGAGTGGAAACATATAGAAATTAAATGATGGTTGCCCCAGGCTAAGGCTAGACAGAGTTACTGACTGTGATCGGAACACTGAATCACCTTACTTCCTCTCTTACTAATTTCCTTTCACATAAGAAGAGTCATTTGTTTAATACGCACGGTAGTTTCCTGACCATATTATGTGGCAATGGCTTCAGCACCAGTAGGCTGGACAAGGATCCCCTATGGTATATGTCTGGCCATGCTCCAGTATAGCCCACTAAGTATCATTAGTGGCTTCTGATGGGGTTTAGCACATGCTCAGTGGCTGATGACTGCCGTGTTTCTTTTCCACATACAGAACAGTGATGCTGGTAAGATACTTTACAATCTAATTTTACAGTCTGAACCTTGTAGTGTGCCCTAATTTTCAGTTTGGTGTCTTATATTGGACAGCGAATGTAAGGAATGTGCGCAGAATACAGTAATATAAGAGATTATTATCCTTATTTAGTTGATACATCAGTGTAAATAAGTACTTGATTTATATCAATCTACTAAACCTTAAAACATTTTTTGATCTGCCTTGTATACTTCTATGTCTTACTACCGCACAACATGTCTTACTCAGTGTATTGTCTCTGTTCTGTTATTTAGTTACAAGGAAAAGCCAAGTATGGCCCCGTGTGGAAAGCAAGTTTTGGTCCTATCCTGACAGTGCACGTAGCAGATCCGACACTGATTGAACAGGTCCTGAGACAAGAAGGAAAGCATCCAATTCGTTCTGATCTCTCCTCTTGGAAGGACTACAGGGAATGCAGAGGGCACTCGTATGGTCTGCTTACTGCGTAAGTGTTTGCGACATCGCATTTTTTTCCTAGTAGCCATTTTTGCAACTTCATTATTTGCTTGTATAGAGTAGATCTGGCCTTCTATTTAGAACAAGGTTGCTCTGGTGTTTGGGACATATGTGTAGGCTAAAAGTCTATGCTCGACCCCATTCTCAACATGTGGCTCTTGAAGCCATCTAATGTGGCCCCTGACCTGCTGTGGGGATGTGTGAGGGGTAAATTGAACCGGCATGTAAAGGTAGCCAAAGTGATTGGCAAGTCAAAAGTATAAAGAAAGTATGAAACCCCCTCCTCCTGCCACATTGATTTTCTGCAGCATCTCTCACCCCCCTTATCTGATCACCCTATATCCTGGCAATAAACTATAGGCACAACAATGCACCTATTGTTTTACTGTGATATAGAGCGGTCTTGGGCCCATGCGTTAGAGTTCGGCCGTTATGAATATGTAAAGCACACAGTGCTTGCATCACTGTTGCCACATCCACTGTTTCTTCTCATTTTTAATCTGCTTCTCCAATGCTCCAATGGTTTTTCTGTATTAATTTTATGCTTAGCCTTGGTGGGAGTTTACATGGGGTGAGTATTGGGAGCACGATTGAGATGTGGGCCCAATGTGAATTCGGTATAACACTGAATGTGAATATCCCTGTATCAGCATTGTCTCACATTGTATAAAGATACAGTGTACACCAATATAGTAGCAATATATACCTTTTGTGTGAGCTAAAAGCCAAAGCAGCGCCAGCTCCTAAAATGCCCCTCGCCTTAGTTTATACAAGGTTTTTTTACTTACTCTTTACACCAGTCTAAAAGAAACACATTAACTTGTAATTTGTTAAGAGAGATTAAACTGCGCAGACATCCAAAGCAACACATGCCATGTTATCTAACTATAGCTCAGTCATCTTTATTCCGCTTGGCTTCTTTGTATTTTTGTCACTATATATGTGATACATGTGAGCGTTGATCTCTCTTAGGTAGGGTTTCAAGTTTTAACATTCTGTTATGTGACCCTTACAGCGAAGGCGAAGAGTGGCAGCAACTCCGCAGTATTTTAGGGAAACACATGCTGAAGCCTAAGGAGGTAGAAGCTTACAGCGATGTATTGAATGATGTGGTCGGGGATCTCATAAAGAAGCTAAACCACCAGCAAAATCAAAATCCAAATAATATTGTTAAGGACATTTCCAGTGAGTTCTACAGGTTCGGTTTAGAAGGTAAGGACATAATATTATTTTATGAGATAATATTCTATTATATAACATTCGATTCAATATTACTTGTGCTAAGAAAGAGAAGGGTAGGGTCTGACACAAGCTCCGTCCAGGCTTCTACTTCACCAACCTGGAATAGGTTTGAGAGCAGTGCCTTTAATGGAATATTGAAAATAGCGGAGTAGCATGTTGGCCCAAAACCAGAATCAGCAAGGGCACACCCTCTATCTTATTACAACTCTTCTTAAATTGTAATAAATACTGCCAAATTATGAATTATAATAAAAGATTAGTCTTGCAACAGGACTAGTGACTATTTATAAGTAACTGGATACCAGATCCATATTTATAATCATTAAAGAATATCTCCCAGCAGAGTAAACTAATATTCTTAAATGCTTCACCTTTGTTCTAAAAGTTCAACTATGTGTCAGAAAACCATTAGGCAAGTGATAGGCAATACATGAAACATGTTCTAATTCATTTTTGTCTGCCTGTTTAAGGTATTTCGTCTGTTCTGTTCGAATCTCGAATTGGTTGTCTGGAGACAACCATCCCAAAAGAGACGGAGAAATTCATTCAGTCAATTAACACCATGTTTGTCATGACTCTTCTCACCATGGCAATGCCCAAATTTTTGCACAAGATTTTCAAAAAACCCTGGCAAAAGTTCTGTGAGTCCTGGGATTACATGTTTGCTTTCGGTGAGTCTCACTTCAACTTTTTTTATACCACGTTATACTATATAGTAGTGTTGACTAGTTAAGCATGTGGTAAGGTGACAACATATGAATAACTCAAGTATTTGTGTAGTACCATTGCATTATATATATATATATATATATATATATATATATATATATATATGATCTGTTAGGGCTGTATTCACCATATAAGAGCTATTCAATAAAATGTGACAAGATCGGCTTCCCTGTTGAACTATATTCTCTAAAGGTATGACAAGAGCTCCATGTTTATTTATTCACTAAGTGCAAAAACTATTTATTATTTCCCTAAATCTTATACTCCTGATTGGGTTGTGAGATAGAGAAGTTCTCTGAGTGATGTTTAAAAGTTTTCCATGGAAGTAGACCCTTTTTTTTACTAATTTTCTTACCACACAAGTTGACAAGCTCTTCCAGATAAGGCAAATAGCTTGTATATTATAGTGAATAGGGTTTTTTAATGTTTTAAATAAAATATTGCAAACTCCCAATATGTAAAAAATGGTATGAGTGGGATTTAAAAATGTGATTTTGTCTTGCCTTTATTGTGCTTTGCAGCAGAGAGGTTGCGAAACCTTAGTTGTTACTTGCCACATAAAATGGGGAGTTTACCACATAGGGAAATAAGCTCTCCTACTTAAGGTATTTATTTTATTTGCTACCAATAAGGAGTTACAGGACTCCCCACCACCCCCTTAGCATGAGACAGGCCCATCCCCTTTAATGCAATGAATGGAGTGGGCATGCTGGAAGGACTTTAGATGAACAACTAGGCACTTGTTCTCCATTACAATTACATAAGATAATAATTAAATGGCAGCATTTTTAGGGTAGCCAGAATGTCTAATAGATTAACACATTTTGTCTTATTATTTTATATTAGTGAAGGCAGTTATTAGCCTCTGTAATCCCACGTATGCTCTATGTCTGGGCCAATTGGGCTGATGAAACACCACTGTGTTGTGTCTCCTCCATTATATCAGCGGCAGGGGCAAACATTGTGATCCTAAAGCTTTACTCCTTCTCATGGTATGAAGGACACATGCGAGTTTTCATCACCCGGGTTAAACTTTCATGATGCCGGCTCCGGGGTCTTTTACCTACACTGAGTAAACAGTACAGGAAACGCTAGATGCTGCCACTGTATATAAACTGATAAGGGCCAATTTTGGTATATCGTTAACTTGCAAGCATTGATTTTTGTGTTTGCTGAAATGAAAATAGATGACCTAGAAATATGCTGCATATTTAAATATATTACACCAACACGTGCTCAACAGGAGACTCATGAGATATAACAGGGCAGTGACCCATCGGTGCAGAAGCCCATTCTTTTTTAAATGATCTGATTTTTGTTTGGGTGTCGACACTGCCCCCCCCCCATTCTTAATGAATTAGATTTGTGGTAGGCCCTGTAATGTAATCATTATTTCATCATTATCATTATTTATTATAAAGTTATTATAAAGTTGCCAGGGAGGGTTGAGGTTTTGAGACCCTGGAGAGCAGGCAACAATACTGGCTTGATACATCGTTTTGGTAAATAAAAAAGTTTGCATGGACTGAATTTTAAATTTGTATGAACTGATTGTTATCCTGGCTTTAAGAAAATAATTCAGAAATGTTATATATTTTATTATGTATGTAATTAAGTCGCAATAAAATATTTTATCATTTATGATTTTATTTTATTTTTTTCAGCCAAAGGGCATATAGACAAAAGAATGGCTGATGTAGCAGACAAGCTGGCCCGAGGAGAGAAAGTAGAAGGAAAATACTTAACCTTTTATCTGGCCCAGGAGAAAATCCCCATGAAATCAGTCTATGGCAACGTCACTGAGCTGCTGCTAGCTGGTGTAGATACGGTAAGGGATGATTATTGATTTCCTTTGCTATATCAGGTAGTTTCTGATATATTGATTTATGACTTTTAGGTTAATCTTGTGACAGTAATCATTTTTATATTATTGACAGATCTCAAGTACCCTTTCCTGGAGTCTATATGAGCTAGCAAGGCATCCACAAGTACAGTCTGCACTGCATAAAGAGATCACAGATGTATTACAAGGCCGCACAATTGCTACTGCTGCGGATGTTGCCAAAATGCCTCTAATGAAGGCTGTTGTAAAAGAAGTGTTAAGGTAAAAAAAAGTGTTAATTACCATGATTTATAATAATGATAATAATTAAGTGCAGGCCTGGTAGTCTGTTATTCTTGGGCACATAGTGGGGATTTATTAAAGTAACGTCAAGAAAAAAAGCATAAACACAGCCACATAATAGCCTTCTTTTTACTTGGTGGGAGAATATGGCTGGGTGGCTGGAATAGCACTAGACTTGTGAAGACAAAATTATATAAAGGGTCTTGTAAAGCTTGTAATATTGAAAACAGTTTTTAATACATTCTTTTTCCATGTTTAATCATTTTAGGTTATATCCAGTAATTCCTGGCAATGCTAGAGTTGTATCAGACAGAGATATCCAAATTGGAGAGTACACCATTCCAAAGAAGGTAAGTGTACCTTGTTACTTATAGTGATTTATTATATTATAATTACTTTGATATTTTATGCATCACATGACAACCCATTAATCAATTCATGTTTGTTTCAGACACTCATTACGCTGTGTCACTATGCTACATCAAGGGACGAAAAGTACTTCTCAAACCCTGATGAGTTTCAACCTCAGCGATGGCTGAAAAAAGATGAATCTCACCATCCGTACGCCTCTATCCCATTTGGATTTGGAAAAAGAAGTTGCATTGGGAGGCGGATAGCTGAGCTGGAGGTCTACCTTGCTCTTTCACGGGTAAGAGGGCATATCTACTTTTTCACATGAGAATGTATAGGTTATATCATTTAAAAGCTACAGTACTACTGGTGGAATGAACATATTGCATCAATTGCTTCAATTTATCTGGGGATACACTTTTGTCATTCATCCTGGATTTGGGGGGGTCATGAAATATGAATCAAAATTTCTTAAATAAACCATTACAACGAAAAAGCAGAGATTAGTAAGACATCCATATAATGCAGTAGTGCTCTCAACCTTCTCCTCAAGTGCCACTAACCAGTCATGATTTGTGGATCTGCACATAAGTGACCCTATAGCTCTGTCTGGGCATTCACTATTTGTCCTGCGAGAGCTGCATAATATGGTGATGGTCCTTTAGGATAGGGCTGAGCACCAGTGATGTAATGGCTAAGACAAGTCAACAAAAAAGGTGGAGTGTTAATGGAATCCATTTAAATTTAAAGTTTTAGTGACAAACATCCACAAAAATTACATTTTCAGTTAACTGGATCTTTGGAGAAGCAGGCCTTTATTGTTCCCAGTAGAGAATAAAGGCAGTAGGAGGTAGTGAATTGGGTCTGAAGTGAGAAATAGGGATGGGCCTGATTTACCAAGCACTTCTTCCAGACTATGCCACATTGGTGCAAATTAGAGTGGTGCAAAATATAATAATATTTTATTTATTTTTACACCGCCATGCAAAAACACACATTTGCTAAAACATTAGCAGGGTAGCAACATGCAGCAAAAATATAAATTATATTTTGCACTACTCTAATATACTACTGTTCTAAATTTCCCTGGGGCATCAGGATGTCTGCTGTGTGAAAGCCCCCAAATCGTCCGATCTGTTTACCTCTGCCCCGGTCCATCGGCACCTGTGCGGGCTCCCGTCCAATCAGATCTGCTTGCTGTGATGATGTGATTCGGTTAGCGACTTTGATTGGGATGAATGGGGAGCGTGTGCTCCCGCATGCCCAGCTGGCGCGCACTCCTGTCCCAGCTAGTTGCTCTCGCACAACGTGGGGGGAAGTGGGAGCACGAAGTCTCCATTGTCAACAATCAGAGCCGTTTGCCAAATCATGTCATTTGAGAAAGCAGCTCTGATTGGATGGTAGCACGCACATGTGTCATTGGACCTGGGAAGGTGAGTGTTTATCGGTGCCCTATCAGTTTATCAGTGCCCACCAGTCATTCGTGTACCACTGGTTAGAAATCCCTGCCATAGATAATCTAAAATCTGCGATCACAGATGAAACATACATTTCATTTTTCATGACTTTTTTGAGCTCTTTTATCATGTTTATATACTAATGATTAAGGGTCATGCCTAGAATTCACCCACATAAATTGTGAGAAACTAGACAGGAATTAGGGTGGGGCAATTACTGCTCCTGGGGTCCTTTAAGTGATATGAGAAACCAGTGGGTGACTTGATGGTGGCTTTATCTAGTGCTTTTCTTCTTTATCTGACATATCTGGTTGTGGTGAATCCCACACTTACTGAACATCTCCTCTTGTTTTATATTGAAAGCATTTTGTTTTCTCACGAAATCACTGGATATTAATGTTCTCTTGATGCTTGTTGCAGATCCTTACACATTTTGAAGTTAGGCCTGAATGCGAAGGAAGTGTGGTGAAGCCCATGACGAGGACGCTGCTAGTACCAGAAAAAGAAATCAACTTACAGTTCATGGAGCGATAACTTTATCTGGCAAATTTGTGAGAGTGGACATTCCTTACTTTCATCACCCAAATGGGAATAACAGACCAGTATCAGTCTTTAAATCAACCTCATTATCATGGCAGGTTTATGGAGGTTTTCCTGATGCCCATTTAAACATGAAAAAAGTTACTCAGAGTTGGTCTTTAAGGCAGTACACGAAGTTTCGACTGATTTCAAAGGGCCACCCTTTGTTCAACAGATGCTTTGTTATGGCATATTTAGATTCTTTCATTGGGCATGAAAGTATTTCCATTACCCAGTAGGAAATCATGACATTTTGTTTTGTGTCATGGGCTTGGCAGTATCATCCAGTGTGCCTTGCAAATAGTGAATATATATATATATATATATATATATATTCATTTATATGTATTTAATAATTATTTATTTGTATGTTGCTATGTTATTGTAAAAAGATGTATTTTATACTGTGTATGAAATACTTATTTTTGTAAAGAAACATTTCCAAAATCAGTTTTGTTTATATTTTTAGATATTTATTATTATATAAATACATATATGTTTTTTATACAAAGCTTTGTGTGTCTTTTTGTGTCCTTGGTTGTATATGTTCAATTAGTCATTATGTTTATTACCCATTAGAGGCAGCACTTTCATAATCATATCTAATTAAAGAGGAAGGCGCTGGAGTCTAAAAGACTTCAAGGCCTTCTGAGTCTCACTTTCTGGGGCATCCCAAATTGAGATGTTCTTCTGTGTGAAACCTTCCTGGTCACCTGATTGGCCTATCTCCTCCTGAGCCCTCGGAGCGTCCAAGCGTCATGGCTGCATCCTTGCTATACTTCTAGCTGTGCATGTACACACGCCAGGCCTTTCTGAATGGGCGCTCAATGTGATGGAGAACTGGAAACTTTAGAACACACTGCAGTGGCCAGCACCTGGCTATTATGGGGCAAGAAAATGGCAGGAGGGAGTGTTAAAATTGCTAAGTAAAGGCCTTTTCCTCAACTTTAATAAGGATATAGGTCTGTGTTCTTACTTACCTTTAGCTGGCAGCAAGGGTGAAGCAGCATGCGTGTATGCCTGATTTCTAATTCTGAAAAGTTCAGATAATTGAACTAAAATAAAATTACACACCAAAATTACTCACAGTTAGATCTTGAAGATATGCAGAATTCTGGTAGGTAAAAGACATTGAGTTGTCCATGTTCTGAATCTATCCTTGCAGAAAATGGCCACCTTCAGGGAGATGGAGGGTTGAGATGAGCCACACAGGCTAACTATACAGAACTGGCAGGGACAAGCCCTAAAGACATACAGATTGCTTAACAGCAGCATAACAGCAAACAGAAATCTGCAGGCACTGTGACTGATGTGGAGGGTGTGGGATTCATCCTGAAGCCTGGACAGTCCCTTTAAGAAAGATTGATGTATAAGGGAATTGCTTTTAATTATCCGTGTGATTTGGTTCTGTCTACTGGTCTCTTTGATTTATTATCCAAGTTGTTCCTGATCTTCCTGCGTCCCCTTGCCTCCAGTATCAACAGAGCTTTTTCTTCTGGATCTTGCTGTTATATCTTCCTGGCATGTTACATCTTTTTTACCGTACCCTGCAAAAGAACCCCCCTCACCCCTAAAAGAGAAATCTGGTAGAGCTGAACAGGTGGTGTCCTGTTCCCTCCCTGAACATAACACACTGTGTGCCCCAGGGCCGTTCCTAGACAAAATAGCACTTGGCAAGGATGATTTTCTGCCCCCTCCTCACCCATCCCACGGTGCCGCTGCTGTCCTATACAGGTATGTGCCATGCTGTGCCTATACCATAGCAGCAGGCAGTGCCCCCTCCTCACCCATCCTATGGTGCTGCTGTCCTATACAGGTATGTGCCATGCTGTGCCTCTACCATAGCAGCAGGCAGTGCCCCCTCCTCACCCATCCTATGGTGCTGCTACTGTCTAATACAGGTATGTGCCATGCTGTGCCTCTACCATAGCAGCAGGCAGTGCCCCCTCCTCACCCATCCTATGGTGCTGCTGTCCTATACAGGTATGTACCATGCTGTGCCTATACCATAGCAGCAGGCAGAGCCCCCTCCCCATAACTGAGCCTAATATGGGGGGATGTGGACTTATGGCCTGCACCACTAATAGTGGGTTCTAACATATCTGCAGAAAACAGAAAGACTGGGAGCAAGGTGCCCCCAATGGACTTGACACCCAGGATGATTGCTCTGCTTGCCCTCCCCTAGAAAAATCCCTAGTGTGCTCTTCAGGAAACCTCACTTACCCTCAAAAGTAGAATCTTGTAGAGCCTGTAGTAGTGCCCCTTCCCATTACAGAACAAAACAGACTGTGTGCCCTCCAATGAATGAACAATTTGGCAAAGCCTAAGGTTGGGGGGTGGTGCCCCTTTGTCTCACCTGGATCAAATGGCCCTGGTCCCTTAACAGGCACAAAAACCCCAAAGGTTATTCATGCTTTGGTGTTTTAACATGACATAGAACCCAAAATCAAATGAAAAAAGTAGAACCGGATGTAAATCAAATAAAGTGAGCAAAACTGTAGCTTTAACCCTTTAAATGCCACGCATGTAGAATCTACATGACTGGCATTTCTTCCCACTAGCCGAAACAAATGCTCACCTCTGTCCTGGAGGCCGCCAGATGCTGCAGGGGTGTTGGGTGGGGCTTATAGCGGGAGTGCATTGACAACATCGCATTACGCCAGTATAAAAGTCAACCACGGCAGCTGAAGCCGGGAGTGATCAGCGGGTCCAGGGCAGGGGACTCCGATCCCCTGCCCCGTGCCTGACTTCCACCGATCACTTCCGCCTGTCAGACAGCGGTGCAGGACACAGCGAGAGGTGATGAAATCGAGGTAAGTAGTAAAAATTAAAATAAAGGCATTTTTCTGTATGTGTGTGTGTTACGTTTAACTCTTTGTGAATTGCTAAGGGTTCCTTGAGACCCGTATACAGGGCAGGAGGGCCTGGTAAGTCAACTGCCAGCAAGGGAGTGACTTTCCCTTACCCCCTACCCCATTACCTGCATCCCCAAAGCAGAAGAGCCCATGGCCTATATGGACTATGCGGACTGGTAGCCTTCAGCGCCTTCGGCCTCTGCACCCTGGTCTCCAGCCCTCATAGCTGGTGTCTGGGCTGGTTTTACCTGGAAAGGGGGTAACCCACGCAATTTTTAAATTTATTTTTAAGGGTTTAACCTTTTTAGTGTGAATAGTAGTTGTATTTCATTTGAAAATGTCATAAAATGCTCTTTTCAGTTTGAGGGTGTCCTCTGGGCAGAAATGGGTGTCTACCAATACACATGGGTACCTTTGTAATCAGGAGAAATGGGACTTTTATTTCTTAAATAAAAAACATACGTTTTTCAAGAAAACCATATTGCGTGTAAAAGTCCCATTTCTCCTGATTACAAAGGTACCCATGTGTATCGGTAGACACCCATTTCTGCCCAGAGGACACCCTCAAACGTATGTTTTTTATTTAAGACAAACATGACAAATTTTAAATAAACTAATTTGTTTATAATTTTTTTTACCCAAAAATATTAACAAAACACTGAAAACAATTACAAACAAGACATTCCATGTTAAATCCCAAACTCTGCCGAAAAAAAAACAATATATAGTTTTCCTTAAAAGTTCTGCAAAAATCTCAGTTAAACATGTGCAAAATGGGGAAAAATTGTCTGGTAATAGAAGGGGAAAAAAATCCCTAGGTAGGCAGGCACTGAAAGGGTTAATAAGTATGTGACAATTCTGACCAATACAATGAAAGATTACGTAATAATCATAATAGCCATAATAATACCTTGCCATAATAGCCATAATAATTTGTTCACATGAAAAGGCAACCGTTGCTATGCAGAGTTGTTTTGGCAAATAAACATTTTCCGTACAATAAGAGCGTATTATGCACATTCTTGCTACAATATGGACCAGAGAAGATGTAGCCGCATACACAATGCATTACGTATCGGCTCAGCTGCTCCTTTGTATTCGGCTGGAGCGCAGGCTGCCTCAGACTAATTGAAATTGCTATTGCTGTAATTTTGAAATTATTTTCTTATTTCCTTTTGCCGGCACATCCTGAAATGTTGTACAACATACAAAATCAAGTTCTCAGCAAACAATACCCCCTAAAAAATGCGATTATTATAATGAATGATAAGCCCAACACATTGCATAGAAGAAACACGGTGACCCAAATACTGTAGAATGATGACAATTATTCAGATCAGATGCTTGGTTTGACATTCATAGTCACGGCAGAACAACAAAAAGTTTTTGCCTTTCTTTTTTTCTGATGGTATAGCTGGAAGAAGAAAATATTGATTTACAAATGTACAAATGGACTGATGTTATGGTGCGCATGTCATTAACCTCTATGGCTAGTATCCGAATCATCTGAATACTAAAGTTTGGGGAGAGCTGAAGCGAGGGAGCTTACAGGGGGTTGCTAGCTCCTAGTTGTTTAGTTGACATACAGGCTGATTCATTTATAGCGTCAGGTATCGGCAGATGAGCGTCTGTACAGAGGTGCTAAGAGCGACCGCTAGTATACGCTGTGATCAGCTATCGGGCGCTGTAACAGAGCGCCTCAGTCACTGCAGTAACCTAGCCAGCATTGATGAATGAGATGTATGTTGGCCGTTCTAACACCGGTACAGCGTTGCAGGGAGCGAAAGGTAGCGTCAGCTCATTGCGACCAACTCTCAGCGACTCACACCATATTCAACAAAAAAACACAGAGCGTCGGCGCTCTGGATCTGGTCGCTATAGCATAGAGCGGCAGGCGCTGTGTGATTAAAGTCTGTTTTTGAACACATATCCACCAGTAACAAAGCGAAAACACATGGAATGACATTGTTGTAATATTGTGACATTAATACTTTAATGCCAGGCCTGTAATGACAATTCTGCATAAAAAATATAAAAAATCTAAAAAGTTTTCAAAAATGACTCTTTCTAGGCCAGGAGAGGGGACACAATTATCTGAGGGAAAAAAAATATTAAAAACAAAAAACCCTGTTTAAACAGAAGAAAGGGAATCTCCATTGAAATGTATGGGAGAGTGACAGGTAGCGACAGGTAATACCTGGCGCTCTGGAAGCTAGGGCGCCGGCCCTATACGTTGAGTCACCTGTAATGATGAATCATACGCTACATGGCGCTGTTAGAGTCGCTCACAGGAATCACTTTCATAAATGTGGTATTGCGTACAGCACCCAGCGTTCGCTAGACGCTGCCTGCCGCCACGAGGCACTACCGGCCGCTATCCCTTAATGAATATACTCCATAGATTGCTTTGCATGTGGAAGTGAGACAGCTTCAGCAAGGCAGTCCTGTTAATGGCCATCCCTAACCTTACTAAGCAAACCAATGTTTAACTGTACCTTGAACCCACCAGGGTAAACCATTCTTCCTGGATCTCCTGTAATGCCAACCGAAGCATCTTTTGGCGAGCCAGTACAACACTGTGCAGAACCCTCGGGTGTTGAGCTGTAATCATTGTAAACAATATGATACTAACAATACAATTTTTTTCAAGGAATACAGCTTACTGTCTAGGGGTTTGGAGACATACACTATGAATAGTGTACTTGCAAATTGTTTTATGATTCATAGCAGCAGTGCTATACTCAATCCTATAGAAGAACAAACATTACTTGCCAATTCTACAGGCAATCTAAAGTAATATAATCTCCTGAATAGAAAGATGCTGAAAGTATTGTCGCACATTCTAACAACAAATTGAAAATCTAGCTGTGGTGAAATTCTTCCCTGAGGAAGCTCCAGGTGAAACAGGTTGGAAGGACACCACGTTTATTGATGCCACCATCAACTGTGATTAACTTTATCCTATTAGGACCCGGATGATTTTTTTATATGCAAGTATAAATTGAATTAAAATGTATGATGTGATACACCAGTAAAATACTGTGAATTTTTCGTAATCTTATGTATTGTTATGAGTTTTTTATTCTATTAAAAGCCCCATGTGAAAGGCTGACTACATTGTGATCCAAGTGAGGTCAATTACTTTAGGTTGTAAGCCTTTAGTTATCATTATCCCAATGATGGAGTAATGTGTCTCTCCCTCAGAGTGGACATAAATATAGGTTTATTTGATTATATATAAATAGGAGGGATTTGCAAAGATGCTGAGTTGAGGATTTGCAGATAAATTACATTAAAAGGCTTCAATGTTTATATATTAAAGGTTTTGGAAATTCTCATAAATCTAAATTTGAACCACATGTTTAAAGGGACAAAAACAATAAATACTACATACTTACCTATAGTTCTGCCCAGCTGATTGACGATATTCCTAGGATTTGAAATTTACCTTCACCGGAGCTCCAGACTGTGCCATCCCGACACTGAACCACAGCCCATGGTCGCGTTGCTGCCTCCTTGCTGCAGTCCTGGCATCAGTCAAAGCCCACAACCACTCCAAGGCCTGACCTGGGTGTAGCCAGTCCATTTCAGTCCATGTCGAGAACAAGATTGGTGAGTTTCACACCACCGACACTACGTGATTCTGCTGCGTGGGACTAAAGGTGATAATTTGTTGTTTATTGTTTTTTTTGCCGTATGGGGACTTCACAGAAACAATGCAGATACTGTAACTAGAATTGGTAACTAGTAAGAAACTCACCTTTTGTAGCATGATGTGCAATTATTATTGGTCATATTTGGGAAAATCTTCCTTAATAGTCAGGCATTGCAAAAATTCATTAAATGTTAAAAAAAAGGTTGATTCAACCTACTCAAAAAGTATTGGGTAAAACCAACCATTTATTATGGTAAAATAAGTAATACTGTATAAATGCTGTACATTTATTCAGAATAAAATTGATATAAACCCCTATTAAGTTATCCAGTAAAACACATATTCCTGCTTTATTGTAACTTGTGATGTGGACAGACCTGATAAGCAAAGCCATCGGTTTCTGCATATAGAATGTATGGGAATGATTAAAGGTGAGCATAGCTCTGTAAAGGTATGTAAAGCAGGGTGCACATAGGTGACTGGCAGTGAGTCACACAGCTGAGGATCTCATACCACTGCCTGTAATAAGACATTGCAAATCTGCTTTACCGAAAGATGCTTTACCGAAAGATGTACATTTGAGATCAAGAAAGGGAAAAAGCAATTTACAGAGATGATTGTAATAGCTAGAAGAAATTTCAAAATGGGCAATTCATTCTTCAGCAGATGCCCTGGAGAGGAGTCTTTTGGGGGAACAACTTATATTTTATATTTTAGCAGAGAAAATAGCATTGTTCCATCTGTATACTCAGATGGATGACAGGTCAGCTTTATACAATAAAAGGTTTAAAGTGGACTCCAGGGCAGGCACCCTACCTACCCCCCCAAACTGGGATGTCTGCTATGTGATTCAGTTTCTCTAGCCACATAAAAATATGTGCGGCAGGAGAAGCTGATTGGACGAGCGGCCTTACCTGTGTCGTGGGCTCGAAGGGAGGTGAGTTATTTCAGCATGTTGGGGGTTTCACACAGTGGGAAAACCCCAAACTGGGGTACCCCAGGAGTGGTGAAAATGCTGGGTTCTGGTCCACTTTAAGCAAACTTTATACAAGAAGCTTACCCAGAATGAAGATTGCAGGTTCTCAAAGGCCACCAAAGCCTACATAATCTAAGCTTACTCATACACTTCTATGCAGATGACACTAAAATATATTTCTCATGCCCAAAACTCTCTTCCCCTCAATGTGGTGTTCCAGGCTGTCTTATAGCTTTCTCTTCATTCATGTCATCCCTTAAGCTATACATGAAAGAAGTGCTTGCTGTATTTCCACCATCTCATTCTGCTCCTGATCCCATAACAGTGCAATTCCCCAAGCACAATATCTTCAGGTCATACTGGATTCCTGTCTCTCATTCACACTTTACAGTACAATCAGTCACTTGCCACTTCCTCTCATCGCCAACTCAAAAACATCTTCCGCGTCTGCCCCTTCCTCACCCCTGAAACTACTATGTTAGTGCATGCCCTGATCATATCCTGCAACACCCTTCTTTGTCATCTACCAGCAAACAGACTAACACCCCTTTAATCTGTTCTGAAGTCTGCTGTTCGACTCATTCACCTCTCTTCTCACTTCTCCACTGCTGCTCCTCACTGTCAGTCCCTCCACTGGCTGCCAATATCTGAAATAATTCAGTTTAAACTTTTAACCTTAACCCATAAAGATCTATCCAGCCAAGCCCCTTCCTAGATTTTATCGCTAACACAACAAAACCAACCTAGATACAACCTACACTTTGCCCAGGACCTTCTGTTGTGCCCAACCCTGTTAAGCACCTCCTACTCTCATTTACAGAACTTCAGGCCACTCCACTCCTCCAAAATGTCTTTGCACATACAATGATCTGCTCCCTAACCCTTCAAACCTTCCAAAAACTGCCTTTGAAGTCAAACAAAACCTTTAATTTTCACCTTTCATTTTCATCCTTTCTAAGTAAGACCCCCCAGGTTCCCCCTAAAACTTAGAATCGGGATGCTCCAGATGGGCTTGTTTACTAACCCTGGAGTCTAAAATACTTCAGGGCCGGCCATTAAAGTGGTTGGTTCACTTTAAAACTCACCTCTTCAGACAAGCCTATGAGAAGAAGACCTAGTTATATTTGCTATTGCCAAGAGTGTCATCCATCTGTCTTTATCTTACCGATTAAACACTGACTGCCATCGTGCCCCTTCCCCTTTACACCAACATTCTGCCATCTCATCATACTGGTTGCCCTTTGTCTGACTTGTAGATTCATGCCCGAGGAGACGGCATCTATCTTATAGAAGAAAAGGGAACCAAAGAATGATCTAAGTAAATTAATCAACAAACTTAATCATATAAATTTGTAAAAAGGCACTTCAGACACTTACTGAACCAGGGTCCATCACCGATTTTGCACGTACCAGAAAAAAATGATTATGTGCTTAACTTAGACAGACAATCACATTGTGGATCCACTTGAAATAAAACATAAATAAAAGCCCCAGATAACTGGGGTAGGGCGGACCTCTAATAATCAATAATATTCAAAAATAATAATATGTTCCCTTAAGGATGTTAGTCATACAGTTTAATGATGCCAAAAAATATATAAATAATAAAAAAAAAGTGAAGTGTTATCAATTTATATGTTTGCAAAAATATCCCAAATGCAACTATAAAAACAACCTATTATTCTCTGTGCTAAATCCTCATAAAAAGTGACCAGTGCAGTAAAGTGACGCGTGCTAACTGACTAATAAGTACTATAAAGTGCTGCAAAACACAGTGCCTAATGCCAACAACAATTCGCTATACAAAAAAGCATGGATGCTCAAAGTATACTGGGAACTAATAAACAATTAAACATTAATACATCACCAGATAGTCAGAGCCGTCCCTAACAAAAGACACCCATGACGCATTGCGTGGTGATTGCCTCACCACTTCATCAGGATGAATTTGTGTCCCTCTCACCCACCTTTTAAACCACCGGTGTATGATGACGTCCATTCCTCACGAGGGTGCGTCCGCGCACCACCACGCGCCCCGTCCAAATGTAAACAACCTCGCAGGGGCTACGCAGCACCTGCTTCCTGCCTCCTCCGGGTTGGAACGCATAACCCGGATGTGACGCAGGGCCGGCGCACGTGCAGGCGCCCGGCATGTGCGTGCACTCCTCTGCAGTAGGAGGCACCCACATGCCGCGACGTCATGCACGCCCCGCCCGCCCCGTGGCACCTCCGGCAGCTCAAGTGAACCTGTCAGTCTATCAGACTGTCAGTGTTCGAGCTGCAGGGGTCCAGGTGGCATAACAACACTGTAACACATAATACTAAGCGTTATGCAGAACCTACGCTATAACCTATGTGCCACTAAATATCATCTTCCATTATAGTCAACTATGACATTAAAAACATTACTATAATAATACAGAATCTTTTGTTTATAAACTAGAACTCTATATGGAAAGGGAAGAACTGGTTCTTATGTGAGGTTAACATTTGTACATCTAAATTAATCTAAGCCACTATTATATATTTATTAATATCTAAGCACCTTCTACAATTAATTCTTGGATAAGGCTCTCATAATATCTACATATATACATCAGTTGATACAAGCCAACTGGATTTATCTACAATCCTATTGTTTAATCTCTAGATATGTTCTACACAGGATTACTGTAATATTGTTGGTTTCCTCCTATTGATTCCTTTATGTATGGAGATAAACACATGAGGTAGCAATATTATGTGCTTTGACACTTCCAGGATTTAAATGACCTTCTTCTGCTTCAATATGATGGTTCTTCTAGTCTCTTGATCTTCCACAGATATGTCCTGATCTTCCAGGGTTATATACCAGATGTCAAACTTCTCTTCCTGGCATCCAGGGCTAGGGGCCGGCAGTATTCGTTCTTCCAAAGGAGCAAAGAGCTTGTATCAGAAACTGTGTGTCTATCTAAAAAATAATAAATATATACAAGCACTTTGTGAACCTTATATCCAAATTGATGCTAACCAAAGAACAACTAAACAAAACAATCAACCACACAACAAACCAACAGCAACTAATTATTATTGCCGTACGAATTCAATTATAATCTAAACGTCCTTGTTCAAACCAATCGGTGCCCTTGTGTTCATCTTAAAAATCCACTCTAGCTTCTTTTGTTCAAGTTTCCTTTTTATATTGCCCCCCTGCCCCCCAGACTTACCTTTTCAATAAATGTCACTTGTAAATCCTCTGTGTTTCCTTCATGTTTCTCCAAAAAGTGAGCTGCTACCGGTGTCAGGGTTCTGCCTGCTGCCCTGTCTCTCTTGGCCAACTTGATGTTGGGAAGGTGGCCCTGTATCCTCGTTTTTCCGGCATTTTTAGTTTCGCCTATGTATTGTTTCGGGCAGCTACATTCTAGGAGGTAGATAATCCCCTCTGACCTACAGTTGAGATGTTGTCTAATCCAATATTTCTGGCCCGTTTTGGCATTCTGTACCGTCTCTTTTCTCTTGACCAGCAGACAAATACTGCACCGCCCACATGGTTGACTCGAGCCTTTTGCCGGGCTCTTCTCCAGCCAATTTTTGTGTGGCTACTACACAATTTATCTCTTAGGCTTGGTGCTCGTCTGGCCGTCATTAAAGGTCCCCCTTTTACCCATCTTGTGAGGTAGGGGTCCATCCTCAATATTTCTCAATGTGCTCTAAAAATGGATCATAGGGTATTCCAATTACTATATTGCGTCACATACCTGACTTCTTGATTGTCTTTTCTTTTCTGTTTGTAGCACAATACATTTTCTCTAGGGGTGTCTCTCGCTCGTCGGAACGCTCTTTGGATGATTTTCTTCGGATAGCCTTGTTTGTTGAATCGTTCTTCCATGTCTCTTGCTTCTTCCAGGAAGTCCGCTTCCACTGAGCAGTTTCTTCTGGCTCTCAAAAATTGGCCCACCGGGATACCCCTTTTCAGATTCTCTTGGTGGAAGCTATCAAAACAAAGCAGATTATTTGTCGCTGTTTTCTTGCAATGTAATGAAGTTCGAATAATCCCATCATCCTCTAGATGTATATCCAAGTCCAAATAGATGACCTGGTGTGGGGATATGGTATATGTCAAATAGATGTTCAGCTCATTCCTGTTGAGGTGTTCCATGAACTGGATGCCCAGATCCTTGGGTCCCTGCCATAAGATGAGAATCTCATCTATAAATCGGTGCCAACCGATTATAAACTGATGGTATAGGCTTAGGGCTTCACTCCAGACTATTTCCCTCTCCCACCAGCCCAAAAATAGGTTTGCCACTGATGGAGCACAGCGTGCTCCCATGGCCACCCTGCGGATTTGGCGGTAGTAGGTCATATCAAACATAAACATGTTATGTGTCAGTACAAAATTTAGCAATTCCAAGACAAATTCATTTTGGCTTCTCTTTTCTACACTGTCTATGTCGAAACTGAGCAACCTAAATTTCTTGGAGGGGGACTAGATTGGATTTCTATAGGTTTACTATCCAACCTAAGCGGTGCAGTAGCTCTAGAGTCACGGAAAGACTCTGAAAAAGAGGGGCCTCCGTGATCCCTGTAAACAGGAGAAAAATGGAAATCCCCTGGCTCCTTAGGGCACTCGTTGGTTCTGCCAGTACCTTTGTGAATATTCTGGGAGCCAAGGAAATTCAATAAGGCAAGGCCCTGTAATGAAAGAATCTTATTGGATTGCAAATCCTGGGAGCCTGTGGTGAGCCTAAAAATGTGTATGTGCAAATAGACATCCTGAAGGTCGATATTCACCATAAAGTCCCCCCTGCCTGAGCGAGTTTCTTATTGTGAATATTGACTCCAAACTGAATCTTTTTTAGACAATAAAATTATTTAGGGCTTTCAGATTCAGTATCATTCTCAACGTGCCCCATGGCTTTTGAACCAGAAAAACGTGACAATAATACCATTTGCCCTGACTGGCATAAGGGACTGTCTATTTTACTTCCCTGTGAAGTAATTCCTGGATAACTTGGGGAAAAGCTACCCTCTTTCTGGGGTCCTTGTGATCTGAAACTTCTGTGGAGGTCTGGAACAGAGTTCTAGTTGGTACCCCTGAGACATCACTCTCAACACAAAAGGATTCAAAGTTATGGGCTGCCACGTGACCAAAAAGAAGGTTAACCTTCCCCCAACATGATACTCAGCGTCAAGACCGAGGTTTTTGGGAAGATGTCGGGGCATTTAAAGAAAAAGCTTGGCTTGCATCCCCCTTTATGTTGACCCCTATGCTTCTTGGGTCTTCTTTGACTGAATGGTGTTTTCCCCTTATTTTACTAGGTCTAATCAGAGAGGTTAGTGTACTAGGTAAGACGGGGAATTGATACAGTGGGGCATATTAAATTGGAATGCCTTTTGTCTTTTAGACTCCAGGAAGGTTGTTGCTCCTTTTTAAACTGGGACGGTATTGAAGGGAGGAGAACATTTCTTTTTTTCTTGGAATGTTGTGCAGAAAAGAGTGAATGACTATCCATCTCAATACCCAATCATAAGGGGGAACACCGCACAGCCTATGCTGTGCAGCGTGCAACAGCGGCAACCATCTGGCCATGCTAAAAGTTCCATGTACTAAATAAATATTATACTGGTACTCTAGATTTTGATTTTGTGCAGGCACATGGGGTGGGGGTTCTGGAGCTGTACTGCGAAGCTTTCGACTCTTCCTCACTATGTGCTGCACTCAAGGTTATAGGGCAACCTCAGGTAAGCTGCTCCCGATTATCGATTTCATTGTATGTCCCAAGGGGGCTCTCATAGACTAGAGTTAGAACTGGACCTGTATAGAGGCACTGTGGTATTTGGTGGTGCAGCTTTAGCATACTTTTTGTGTACTTAGCATACTTTCATTTGTGTGGACCAAAACCTCTGTTTTAATCAGATTTAGAGACAATTATAGGTTGGTTGCAAGCTAACAGTGTTGGCTGCTGTGGCCCCTTTAAGACTTGCATCCTGCAGGACCTGCATCTCCCAGGTTAGTTATAAATTGGCTGCCCCTACTTTGTTAGGTCATCTTGAGGATTTCACACAGCAGGGCATCCCAATTTCCCACTGGAGAGGAACCAAAGCCGGGATTGTGAAAATTCTGGGTGTTGTTTATCTTTAATTCCGCCTCCCGATTTCATGTTCAGTTCACTGAACTAAAACTGTTCAGCAGTATCTCCGAATTGCAGTTTATGCCAGAGCAGGTCACTGAATCAAGCAGCGTGATGATCTTGTATCAGCCCACTCATTAGTTAATATTAAAATCCAGACACCATTCCTAACGCATTAGAAGCCACAAGAAAAAAAATAAAAGTGTTAACTCTTTCCTATCTATAAGTGTATCTAAATCAGTTCATGTTCTACTATAGACCATGTTCTTTTCATACTCTTGGCCATTTGCAGCACCAAGAGTTATCTGTAATGCATTCCACCTTTTATTCACTCACTCTATAATAGCATTCAGAGCAGACATGAAAGATGATTTTTTTAGATTCCTTTTTTCCCCAGACAGACACATGCAGTAACTTATTTCACAGAATTTTCTTTGGGATCAAACTTTGGTCAGCAGAGCAATATATGAAGCATCCCATTCCCAACGACACTGATCTGGTCCCCAGGACATTTATTATAGGAAGTGAGGCTATATTTTGTCAAAGGAACAGCAAAAAATACAATTACTGGCACCTGTATAGTAAGCTTTAAAATATAGACAGAATTTGGTTGGCAAAAGCACAAAATGAAAAAGATGTGGCCAATGAAAGAAAAACAAACCCCAAACATTTTTTTAATATCTAAATTCAAAGAAAACTAAATGAGAACAGGTAGGTGCCCTAATTAATGATAATGGGGAAATGGTCACTGGGGATGAAGAAAAGGTGGAACTGGTAAATGGATTCTTTATCTCTGTGTACACAAGAGAGGAGCAAGGAGTCAACACAGGAGATGCCACTGATAGCTATAGCCCAAGTATAATACTCAACAAGCTAAACATGGAGTAAATCATTTAAATTTGAATAAGACTGCAGGACCAGATGGACTTCACCCAAGAGTTCTGAAAGAACCCAGCTCAGGTATCTCATCCCCCCTGTTCTTGATCTCTAAAGACTCACTAGTAACTGGTATAGCTAGTGCCAAGGGACTGGTGCAAGGCAAACGTGGTGCCCATTTTTAAAGGGCTCTAAGGACTTCTCCGGGCAATTCTAGGCATATAGGTTTAACATCCATTGTGGGAAAATAGCTTGAGGGGCTATTAAGAGCTGCAAAAGCATTTGACAATGTCCCCCATAGACGCTTATTGGGGAAATTGAGATCTTCAAGATTAGAAAATACTTGTTTATAAATAACATAAAAGATGGAGTTAAATGCATTGTCTCTATCATGCACTTGGGGTCTAATAACATGAAGGTCACATATGTCCCCAGGGGGAGTAAAACTGGGAGAAACACTTGTTGAGAAGGATCTGGGGGTACTCTTAGACCACAGGCCAAATATATGTATGCAATGCCAAGCAGCTGCTTCCAAGGTCACCAAGATATTATCATTCATTAAAAGAGGCCTGGAATCACGGGATAGGGATGTAATTTTGCCTCTTTACAAGGCACTGGTGCACCCTCACCAGGAATATACCATCCAGTTCTGGGCACCAGTTCATAGAAAGGACGCTCTGATCAGGGCTGTGTTTGCCATTAGGCAACCCTAGGCACGTGCCTAGGGTGGCAACCTGGAAGGGGGGAGAACAGTGCCCTTACTACTGTAGTAAAGAAAATAAATTAAAAATCATATAGCCAGAACATTAATGCCTCCTAACAAACAGCCCCCAGCCACAGAAGGATGCAGAGTGTATTTGTGTGAAGGGGGGGTGGGGCAATGGGTTGAACGCAGAACAGAGCATCTCCCCTCCACTGGTGTGGTCATGTGACTCCTGTATGTCAGAATGCAGTAAAAGATGGAACATACTTGTCTGCTTCTCTGCATTTCCCCCTTTGTGCCCTCCTCCACACACATTCTCTGCATCTAGCCCATTGCACCCTTTCCCCCTACACACTTTTTTTATATGGACTGTGACCTAACTTAAAAAAAGGGGGTGCAAGCACTTGAAGTGTCTAGGGCACTATGAACACCAAATACGGCCCTGGCTCTGACTATGGAAATGGTGCAGAGGAGAGCCATCAAACTAATAAGAGGAAGGATCTTAGTTATGAGGAAAGATTGCAAGAATTAAATCTGTTTAGTCTTGAGAGGAGACATCTCAGGGGAGGCATGATTAACTTGTATAAATATATAAATGGGCAATACAAAAAAATATGGGGAAACACTATTTCAGGTAAAATCCTAAAGACTCTAAAGACAAGGGGGCACTCCCTCCAAATGGAGAAAATCTCTGGAGGCGACAATCATTTTTACCATAAGAACTAAAAATCTGTGGATTAGCCTTCCACAGAAGCGTGTTACAGCATCAACTGCTGACAGCTTCAAAAAAGGATTAGATGCTTATTTAGAATTATAAAATAAAAAATAACCTACCTCAACACCCTTGGTTGAACTTAATGGTCATATGTCATTTTTCAACCGTATTAACTATGTTACTATGTAATTTAACCCCCGCACAGTTGGCCCATCATCAAAACATTCCTGCTTGGTAGATCTAGGTGCCATTTTTCAGTGTAAGTCCCCCACTGGTACAAGGGAGGGAGTGGGCCCAGGCTGTGCCTGGCTTTAAAGTGGAATTCCAGTCACGAGGATAGTCTTTGATTCCACTGATTCAAAGAAGCCCCAAGCCCCTTCGAACAGGAATCAACCTACTTTGAAATGTTTGCCAAGCAGAGCTCCAGTATTGCTCCCCTGAAAGGCATCGGCTCTCTTTTCACTCCCAGGGTGCCCTGGGTCTCCTTCGCCACCCATGCATGGGCAGTCTTGGCTACTGGCATGTTTTTGCCTGTTTGCTAGTGCGCATGCACCAGTCCGAGTGCATTACAGGAACATACTATAAGTTCCAACAACAGCCCTGGCTTGCGTGACCACTTGACAGGGCAGAGGTGGGTAGAGGAGAAGCTCAGATGAGCTACGGGTGGAAGGCCTGAGTGCCTTTTATATACACAGGGCACAGTGCAGCCCTATGGTGGCAGCAGCCACAGAGCAGGTAAAGTCTGAGGGCTAGGCCACAAGGTCCAGATTACATTGATGGCGAGTAAAGTAAAATAATACATATGCCAAAACAGTCTGCTGTATGCTGTCTAAAGTGAACTTTGTCCAAGTGAGCTTGAAGCAAGGTAAGGTCACACAGCTGGACTAAGGATGTAGCACTTCATGCTGTCTCCTTGCTCTGGCATAAGCCCATCTATAAGCCCATCGTGACCAAGGGCTTAGTAAAAAAACTGCTACAGCTAATTTCCGCTATCTGTGTTGCTGATCAGATTTTGGTTAAACCACTGGATACACAATCTGGATAAGCGGCTTTGCAAAGTGTGCATAGAATTTGGTCAGCTTCATTTTGAATAAAAGAACTATTTAACTCAATTCAATTCATACAGATAATGGGTGATGGTGCCTTCATCTAGCTATGGAAGAGGACAATAGTGAGGAAACAGGGAGCTCACCTGAAGCCTGTCCAATGTGCCTCTCCTCCATCTCCTGGAGATTACAGTAGATGTTTTAGCAGGTCTCCATTATTTTCCCCTCCTTTCCATTCCATGACCACGAACAAATGTGGTCACACAACCTCCCCTGTCCCTCAACACTTCAAGCGTGAGCAGACACTGAAAATCGCAGGAGTCACACTTACTGGGCTCGCTCACACTAGGAGAACTGACCACATTCAAAGCGTGGTGATGGAAAAATGGGATGGAAATGATCAGCAAAATGTAAATACCTGCTACAGCATCTACAGCATGCTGTAAAGGGGAGGCACATGAGATGTGCTCTTTATTGCCTTATTATTGCCATTACATGGACTATCCCTTTAATCAAAGTAAAACATCTGTAACAAATTATTTTATTCCCTATAACAAAATATTCTATCAGTTAATTATTTGTAAGCAATGAAAAGAGCCTTTCTTATTCACAAATAGTGTTTTTAAAATTAAAAGTAGTAAACTCTTTTTCAGTTGCAACAGTACTTTAAATTCACCTGTTTAGTACATATAGGGGTTCATTCTACACTGGGTGTAAATGTTGCTCTATAGGTAAAAAATGAAAGTAAAGTTCACTTTTTACTCTGAATCAAGCCCATACTGGTAAAATGAATATGAGTAAAAATGTTATTAAAGTGATTGGCAAGTCAACAGTTAAAAAATAAATCAGTAGCTTACCTTACATTGAGTCCCTCCAGCGCTCTTCTTCCTGCTATGTCGGCCTACTTAGTAAGAAAATCACTTCCTTTTTCAGGTTTCAGTTTCCACCCGCTGACATGGTCCTTTAATCAGTGATCTGTGGCCTGAGAACAAAAGCACCCCCCACTACCTCCCCAGACGTCTTGATTGGCTGCCTCGCTGGACAAACTATGTGCTGGCAGGCTGGAGATGCTCTTAGCCTGCAACATCTCTCACCCCCTTTTTCCTGATCACACTATGTGCTAGCAGTAATTACTAGAGGCACAACAATGCAATGATTTTATACTATGCTATATGTAAAGCACACAGTGTGCTTACATCACACAGCTGTTGTCACACCCACTGTTTCTCCTACATCTCCAATGCTCCAATACTTTTACAAATAACTATGGAACTTTTAGGATTTACAGGGTCTTTTTGAAAAAGGATTGAAGTTTGGGACAGTGCAATGTGTAGCCCGAGACAATAGGACAACAATCGGGCTATATCCTTTAAAGCTTATTACACAAACTTTTGGTTAAATTGGACAATTCATTCCTAGAGTTTCTGAATCTAACTCCTGATTTCCTTTCACTAAGGGACTCCTAGCATTTAAATAATATTGCATACCTAACTAATATAAATTCCTCTTACATTCACTATAGGGTTCAGGACATAATTATAAAAGGATAATTTTTCTTCTATGCCTATGTGAATACCACCATAATGCAGTCATATTTGTACAGACAATTCGTGGACCAAATGTAACTTATAAGCTTCTTCTTTATTGTCCTTGGTTAAAATATATTCTCATAAGTGGAAATGGCAATATTTCATTTATCCAGATTCATCATCCCTTAGGTGCACTCGTTTCACAATGCTTGTGCTTTATCAACATTTTAGGACTACTGATGAAATTCAGCTCCACATATATTCATACATTGGTATATAAAAACATACTTTCCATTGGGACTGTTGCTTGATGTGGGTGCAGAGGTTTGCCACGCTACAGGTCACGATGGCGTTGTGGGGAAAGGGGGACACTCATGGCTGGATTATAGCTAGGGCGCAAGGGGTGCAAGCCGTGGGGCCTCCACCAACCTTTGGGCTATGGTCTGGTCCAGGAGGCTTTTAAGTCTTTGGTCTGACGGGCAACGGGCCCCCCCCCCCCGCACTGGGGCAAGCATTTTTTTGCTTTTGCAAACCTGCAGCCAAAGTCAACACAGGGCAGGATGGAGAGTCTAGAGCAGCAAAGCCGCCATCAACAACGCTACAGTGACGGGTGGGTGCAGAGCTGTCACTGCATGTAAGACACCAAGCACAGCCGCTGGCAGCTCAATGCATGGAACTGTTTTCTGCTTGACCAGCTGGATGATTATAATACTCCCCCCCCCCCAGAATGGCAAAGCAGGAGTTCCCTGAGCAGGGACTGAAGCTGACATTCCAGTAAGTGGCAACCACCAATCAGTTACTTGGCTGGACTGTTATTTTAAAGGAAAAAGAATACTGTATCTGCAGCCTCCACCAGATTTAGTTTTAATCAGTACCATATTTCATTGCTGTTTTGGGGTATCCCATGCATTTTTGAATTATTTGTTGATTTTAGTTGAATTCAACTACAACTACATTGTTAACAATGGAAAGCGCATGCTTCCGCATCCCTCACATCTCCGGGTGTCCGTGCGCTCCGGCCCCAGCCTATGTAAAAGCAGGGGATGCGGCAGCGTGCACTCCCATTCTAGTAAATGAAATCCGCCTGCCAAATGATGTAGTCAGAGCAGTGCATGTGCCATTGGAGCCTGGACAGGTGAGTTTTTTTCTGGCTACCTGGGGGGGGGGGGGTCTCACACACAAAACAAAACCTGGGAAAATCCAAATTCCTGGGTTTTGTTCCTCTTTAAGTTACAGAATCACCTCAGCGCATCATTGATTATCTTTGACAGCCTAAAATGTAGGTTTAGTTTAGTCACTATCATGCAACCATGCAAGTGTTCTAGTTATGACTTAAAATGAAATCTGACCATGACCACCCCCGTATTTCCTTAGAACCATCTTTGGATGCCTGTCAACAAGGTTAAAGTCCTTCAAGTTCCGTACCAGACTTTGTCTCAATTCCATTTCATTACAAACAAACAGCTAAGCCAAGAAAAAATGAAAATATTCCATTTAGGTAAAAGACAAAAAATACAATAGTGAATAGGTGCTTAAAGCAGCTCTATCGCCAAAAAATAATAAACGAAATATGCTAGACAGAGAAGAAATGACTTAAACGCCCAGCATCAAAAAATTCCATCCAAGCTTATTTTATCCCTGTGCTGGAGAAATTACTTATTGCTATGGGAATAGCTTTAAAATACAAGAGATTCATTTATTATTATTTTTTATTTTTCTTATTTTCTTATATTTTTATGTTATTGTATTTTTCTCTCTCTGGTATTCTTCCCTATTCTCCCTCTATTATTTCCTGTGCCACCATTGCTCTTCAGTACCCTCTTCCAATGTCTTCTAAGCCTTAGTGGTCCTCTAAGTGCTGCTTTTACTGCCTAATGCCCCACCGTGTGCTTCATGCACCTCATCCACCCCCCCTCAGCACTTCACATAAGCTCACCAATGCTTTTCTAAACCTCAGCATACCCCCTTTGTGCCCCTTGTTCCTATCCAGCAGTAACTGTTTCTTCCAGTACCCTATTAGAGTTTCCCCAGCTATTGTACCTGCTGCTTCCTCTCTAGTGCAAAACCAAATGGCTTTACTGCAGTGTGGAGGCAGGTGCACACTGTTTTAAAGTGGGACTCCAGCCAAAAAAATCTAAGTTTATTTAACTGCTCCCCTAAAGCTTCCCTCTAGCAATCAGCGACGTAAGCTATTTGAGAGGACATAGCCTCATGCAGATGTTATGGAATAGCATGCAGATTCTGTGCTCCTGGACTGCAGGGGAGCAGCCATCTTGCCATGCATTACAAACAAACATCACTCATACAGTACAGTAGTACAATAAGAAATACAAGAAGAATAGTAGAAGAATCTCAGGGGTGATTTCTATGACCTCCTGTCTCTCTCTCTCTCAGGTCCAGCCGGACCCACCACACCATAGATCAGGGACTCAGCTACATGGTGGCTTCTCTGCAGGGCTTTATTCTCATGCCCTCTGGAACTCTCTAGAATCTTCCTCAGCAGTTTTTCTTTATAGTACATCCCTCTGCTGCCCTTCAATGGTCGACCTAGGAATCTATACTATACACCTATTTCCATTCCTTATCGTATGGGGCATTTAGTGGCCTACCCAAGTAACTACATTTACTCTATACACCACTAAATAAACCTCCCTTCCATCTCCAACGAACCCACCCAGATTATTCCAGGGCATCACCCAGCTCTCCAGGGACCCCCTCCTAGGTGCACCCCTAGCCAGGGCACTATCCTATTACAGCCTTAGATAGCTGTTTTAGATGCATAAATGCCCAGGGATGGCTTTTTCATATGGTTTGATTTCTGGGAAGAGGCAACTAAATTATCACTGTAAAGTTAGGTATTCTGATCTGGAGTTTGAGAACACGACCCTAGTACGATTACTTATGGTTTATGCTAGAAAATGTCTCCTGAAGTCCCTGACCTACCCTACCTTGTTGACCTGAAGAGGTATTATTAAAGTGTTTGGCAAGCCAAAAGTTAAAAAAGAAATATCAGTTACTTACCCTTCATTAAGTGGCTTTAGCATGCTGCTTCCTCCTCTGAATGTCTCCTTATTGAGGAAAATCACTTCCTTATTCAGCTTTCAGTCCCCACCCCGCTTACCTGGTCCTTCAATCAACCTTTAGTGGATCAAGAATGGAAACATCCCCACTCCCTGCCCAGATGTCCTGATTGGCTGCCTCTCTCTGCAGCTCTTAATCCCTGCCCTCCTCTCTCTTTTCACTGTGATCGCATCACATCGCTGTTGCCACTGTTTCTCCTCATTTTTTCTATGAATCTCCAATGCTCTAATACTTTTAAAGATAACCTAGGAACTACGGGGTCTTTTTGAAAATGGATTAAAGATTTGGACAGCGCAACGTGTAGCCCAAGACAATAGGACAACAATCAAGCTTGCCTTTAGTATAATTTTAATGATAGGTTGGAATTCTATAAGATGGCTTTCAAAGGTGTCTCTCAAAAATGTGGGAGCTCCTGGTTGTTGGCCTGAGACTCAGCTTCTACTATAAGGATGAGGATGATTGAGGAGAAGAGAATAAGCATGTGGCTTTGGTTGGACCTTACCCCACACAGTACAAATATGATTTGTGATAGCGACTTAGGCCCTTATTTAACAAGGGATAGCGCCAAATAGCGACTGGTGAGCGAACGGTAATGACGGTCACCGCCACGAGAACGCCGGCTCCCCACCACAATCACACATTTATCAAGCCGATCTCGGATGTCCCGCGGGGAGGGAGGTGATCGGCCCGGGAATCTTATAGATTCCCGAGCCGATCACCCGAGGGTGATGGTCCACTTTAAATATTCATAATTAATTGTTATTAATGTTTTTTTTTTTTTTTTAAATGTCAAAAATTCTGTGACCACTTCTGCAATGTTAGATTTTTTTTTTTTATGGTAAAAAAAAAAAAAAAAAAAAAATTGTACAGAATTGATATTACAGGTCTGATATTAATGTATTCATATTACAAAATGTTTTTAAAAACTTGTTTTTTTTGGTTTCCAAAAATATGGTTGGGGGTTAAAAAACTACTTTTAACCCATCGCCACCAGCGCTCTGGGGTTTAAACATGCATTTCACAGCGCGAGAATTTTTTGAGCGTGATTTGTTAATGAATATGGTGGGAGCCGTTCGCTATGGCCATTCGCTATCATGCGCTCCCATACAGCACGGAACCTGTCAAATAGCGAATCATCACCTTGTATTCAACATTACTGCACACCGACTGAGTCGCTATCAACAACCGAACAACGGCCAAGCACAGCGACTACTAGCGGGCGCTGTGAAAATACTGCTACAGTCGCTCAACTGTCGCTACCTGCCGCTATTAATGATTCGGCCTCCCCGACTTTTGTCTAAGAGTTCCTTATAATTTACTATACATTGAAATGCAAAGTTCATTAAATCAAATACCTTCTATATACTCCAGAATGGGCCATATTTGGAATTAGGTTATTACTTACAATCTTGGCAATTGCGAAAAAAGTAATTGTACCACCTCGCGCACAAAATGGTTTTGAACAGAATTATTGAAAGAAGAACACTAATTAACACACTTTTAACACAGGAAACCAGTTGGGTCTCCACAGTATTTAGCCAAACCTGCAATAAAAAGAGGTGAGATACAACTTATAACCTCTTGAAGAGGACCCACACTTGCACATGTGACGGCCGGAACCTAATTGCAGCACCACATTACAGCTGAGGATCGTAATTAAGGTAATGCGTTGCAAATGTTGTGTGTGTGTGTGTGTGTGTGTGTGTGGGGGGGGGGGTTCCAGCAACCTGGATGTCCCACAATCCCGTTACAATGCGGCCCAGCCCGTACCCACAATCGTTAGGCAGGTAGCGGGCATGGGTCCACCTTAAATAGCGCATATATATTCCTAGTGTGTTGTACAGCCCTTTGTCGGATCTGAGTCTTAATGCTGCTGTGTTTTTTTCATACAATGTAAAATATGCAGTTGCAGCACTATTATCTATATACCAACATTCTTTAATATGCAAATACAAATATTTTAAACCCTTGGAAAAAACTTTGTAGTTAAATGACCTGAAAGGCAAGAAAAGCCTTGACTTCCTCATGTGAGGTACTTCCAAATCTTGCAACATTGTAGGTCATGTTCCTAGTTCCAGTCATTGTTAGTTTGCTTTCTTAGAACTTTCTTGCTGGAAAAAACACCTAACATCTTGTGTGGTGTTTTACATGAAATAATATACAAGGAATAATAGCTAACAAAGAATGCTTTCTATATATTAAAATGCACAGAGCAAAAAAGTTTTTTTTTAGTCCATTAAGCAGAGTTCAACAGGTGATCCCAAAGCGCATGCACACAGCAATCCACAAGTGCCCGCCACAGATTCTATATACTCTTACCAAAGATCTGTAGCTATGCCCACATATAAACATCTATTAATGGAAGAGCAACCGACATTGGATCTAAATTGGCTCCAGGAAAACAGACCCCTGTGCATTTTAATATATATCTTGCTTGGGACTAACTGGAATAATTGGTTCTGCACGTGGAGCAACACTTGAAAGAACTTATTTGCTAATTGTTTGAGCGCGGTTGTTAGGGCGAGCACTGCGCGCCCATCTCGCAGCACTTTACTTACCTCCATGGCTGCATCCAGCCGTCATCTATCTCACAGCACTTCCCTCACCTCCATGGCTGCTCCCAGACCGTCTCCCTTCCCCCCATGCTTCCTCCTTGCATGGTCAGGTGCGCGCTAGAGGGAGCGTGCACCTGATTCCTGAGATTTAAAGGGCCTGTACACCACTGATTGGTGTCTGGTCATCCAATCCTGCATCCACTTCCCCTATTTAAAGGGGCATTTCCTTTCCATCAGTGCCGGATCTTGGTCTTTCCATGCCAGTTGTAAATCAGTTGCTTTTGGATTGCTCACCCGTGTACCGACCTCTGCCTGCCCCGACCTTGGCTACTCACCTTTACCACGAACCTGTGCTGCCAGCCCTGACCTCTGCCTGTACTTACTACACCTTTTGCCTGCCACTTGTGTACCTCGCTGAACCTCAGCTGACTGTGGGACTGGGCTGCTGTTGGGGGGTAGCGACCTGGGGGTCATTTGCCGCTACAAGACCAACCTGCCTTGCGGTGGGCTCTGGTGAATACCGGTGGCCTCTTAGACTCCGCTCCCCTGACACGGCACTCGCCAACAGTTCCACAGTAAGAGCAGATCCACATCCAAGTCCGCTCCACCCGGTCCGTGACAGCGGTGTTTTATCAGACTGTGGTTTTATATTTAAAGAATGTTTTCTGCTAAACAATAAGTCCAGGATTCACTTTCATTTTAATTAAAGTAGACACTTGCAACACCATTGTGGCTAAACCTATTGACTTATAAGCGGTCAGCCAGGAAAGGCCCCATGAACACAGGGCAGAAGTGTGTGCCGTAGCAGTATAGGGGGGCTTCAGTACAAATGATCTCTTAAAGAAAAGAAAAGCCAGTTGACTTTTGTCATAACTTACATTAACCTACTACCCAATACACTTCATTATACATGGTGCATGTAAACAAGGCCAGGGCAGACCGGCCATAGAGAGATCCAGGCAGATGCCTGGTGGGCTGCACTGCTTTGGGGCAGGCTGGGCTGCTACCTTTACTAACACTCCCATCCATTCCCAGCCCCCCATTCCCTTCACCACTCTATCTCCTCACCCAAACAACCCCAGCCCATGCCCTCACCCTATTAATATAGCCTCAGTTTTGGAGCACACTGGTTGGCTGGCCAGGGAGCAGCAGAGATGCCACTGGCAGGTCATGGGCAGGCCAGGTGCTGGCAGAATCCCGGGCTGATTCTTGGCCCCAGTCCGCCACTGAACAAGGCTGAATGTCCTTCTCTATATAATAATGTAACATCATCAGTAGATGACATGTCACACTTCAATGCACTTCCAGGAAATCACTTTTTCTTCTTCTAATGCTGATGGCTACTTGTGGTCACCATGTGATGCTGCTGATTCTCCAGGATGCTGCAGTGCAACATGAGTCACATTCAGCAGATTCGCATAGCTTTTCTCCCATGCGGTTTACACCTACACTTTTCATTAGCGTTTAGAAGAGGGATGTTAACAGGCCATTGGACACAAAAAACGCAAAATCAGTTACGTGAGCTTTTGGGATTGCACATAGTAAGTGTAAATGAGAGTGATGGAGATGTGGGGAGATTTCTGATCAGCAACCATTCCCCCTGTTAATATCATTGATAAATAGAGATGAGCTGTTTTCCAGCCTGAGGATGCTTCCTCCCCATCTTTAAAGTTGTTGGTCGACTTTAGGGGTCAGGGAAGCCATCAGGGAGAGGAGAACCAAGGCTCCGGTATGGGGCGCAAGGGGCCCAGCAGCGAGGAGACGTGCAGGCTGCCACACTTTTGTTGCTGGCATTGATGATAAATAAGGGTGTCTGACCCCCTTTCTCCAGGCTTGTTGGCCCTAGGGCCTAAGCCATCACATATAGGTTAGAGAGGGGGGCCAGACTCTACAGAGCTTTTATTGTTTCTGGCCCCCTCATAACCTGTACTGTGATGGCTGAGCCCCTAGTCTGATTTTCAGTTTCCTTTATGGCCTAAGTCTTGGAGACAGAGGTCCAGTTCAAACTAAGGCCCCAACCATCCTATATAGGTTATAGAGGGGCCCAGTCTCTATACAGCCTATTTTGTGTCTGGGCCCACTATAACACATAATGTGATGGCTGGGCCCCTAGCTCCTAGAGTTTTTGTTTTCAGTCCATGTTCTTAACAAGTGTTAGCTAGGTTTTCCAATAGTATGCGTGTGCAGCAGGTTACATTTCTTTTTTACCTATAGTGTGTGGTCTCTCTTGACCACTATACATTGACTGGATGAGCACATCCTACCTTTCTTTATGCTGTTGTATTTGCAGGTCAGTGGCCAGATCTGCTGGATTGTAGCTCTCCCAATGTAACAGGGATCCTATTGGCCCCTACCTAAAACCCCGTTTTTAGACTGTAACACTGTGCAGGCAAGTGAAGCATTTTTCATTGTGTGTGTGCAAGCAAGTTAAAGTGGACCAACACCCAGGATTTTCACTCTACGATTTTTTTCACTTACGCCGATTGGGGTGCCCCGCTATGTGAAACCCCCCAGAAAGCCCGATAAAACTCACTTCAACCCGCTCCTACGGCGCATGCGCGGCCGATCGTCCAATCAGCGCGCTCGGAGCCGCTGTGGTATGCACATACAAGCGGCATCCAACCACAGCGGCTCCAAGCACGCTGGCGGCCGCATCCCGCGCTTCCCTCTAACAGGGAGCGCGCTCGCGCCGGCCATTCACAAATGGCCGGCGCGGGCATGCGCCCTGCTAGAGAGAAGCGCGAGATGCGGGCGCGGCCCGCGCATGCGCCGTTGGATCGGGATCCAGGTAAGGTTTCTGGGCATCTGGGGGGTTTTCACACAGCAGGGCATCCCGATTTGGGGTGCCCCGCAGGGAGGGACGGGATCGGCCCAGGAATCTTATAGATTCCCAGGCCGATCCGCTTGGGTGTTGGTCCACTTTAAGTTATTGCAATGCCTTTAGACAGGCTGGTTCATGTATTGCATTGCTTGTGCACACACAAGTAAGGAAGTAGCAATGTCTGCACAAACTTTTAGACTTTGTACTGTTAGGGACGGGGTATAAATTGGACGACCTTGTTGTGGCTACCTCGCTTTTACATTCATTGCAATCTATCAGGCTGATTCATCACTAACGCCAGGTAGCGACAGATGAGCGTCTGTAGCAGGCATTTTCAGAGCGCCCGCTAGTAGTCGCAGTGCTCAGCCGTAGGTCGCTACTTTATAGCGACTCAGTCGCTGTTCAGTAATGTTGAAAACATTGTGAGGAGTCGCTATTTGACCAGTACAGCGCTGTATGGGAGCGCATGTTAGCGACTGCTCATAGCGACCGACTCACACCATATTCAGCAAAAAAACAGCCTCACAAATCTCTGGCGCTGAAAAATACTTGTTTGAAGCCCAGAGCGCAGGAGGCGGTGTGTTTAAAGTGTGTATTCAATCATCTATCAACTAGTAACAAAGCGAAAACATATGGAATTACATTGTAGCAACATTGTAACATGAACACTTTAATGCCAGACCTGTAATGTCATTTCTGAAGAAATATATAAAAAATGAAAACGTGAAAAAACAGCTTTTTCAATGCCAGAAGAGGTCACAAAATTATTTGTGATTGTTGGAAAAAAAAATAAACAAAAAAGAAGTTTGCGCATGCTATTTGGAGTGTCAAGTTGCGATCGGGCTTCCATTTGATTCATGATCGTCAAAACAAGATGCGCTTTCGTTTAAGCGTCAGTCTGCCCTAGCATTCGCCATTGTGGCAATTTGCTTCTGAAATTTTCCGCTAGAGGGCTTTTTTGTGCACCAAACTCAGCCGCCTGATTTATGGTATGTTTAGAGGACAGAAAAGCTTGCGCAAATGTGGCAAAATGTAAGAGTGAATTTCCTCCAGCAAATTGGCGAAGGAAACTGCCGATTTCAATCAGTAACAGGTTTATTTCATTCCAAAAACACATGACTGGGCTAGCGCTCCATATGCCCTTACCTCCCTTAAATTCCACCACCAAATAATGACTCAGAACCACCATATCTTTGGAAAGATTAAAATTTAATCGGCCACAGCCAAACATATAAATAAGTTACACGCAATTAAAGGGCCCCCCCTTTTTTGTTCCAGGTCTGAGAAGCCCAAGATAAGACAACCATGGGAGGGGGGAGAGACAAACGCGCCACAAAGCGAAAGCCAACGTAAGCTTGGCCGCGTACCTCCTAGGCCTGGGAGCTTAACTGAACTAACCGCCAGAAGACAAAATTCCCCCTGTCCCCCCCCCCCTCCCTAATTGATCCACCAAATTCCTTATCTTACCAACCAAAACCTTCCTGGCCGGTTTCCGCTGGAAACAGCCGCATACCCAACCAAATTAAACCTGCTACCTCAGAACCGAAACCCGCGAGGAGACCCGCCACAGCCAGGCAGCGCTGACACCTTAGGGCTGCCAGTGCACCCCATGCGATCGATAAAAGCCCCAAATCCCCAACATCGACATGGCACCGTCAACCCCCCATTCAACCTTACAAACCACGCTATCGCCTTGTTGACCTTCACCCGAACCTTCTCTATGGCTAACAAGTCTCTAGCCTACCGCCACACATACCGGGGGACCTTTTGTGACCACACCAGAACCACCCCCAGAAACACCCCAAGCCAAACATCAAGTCCCGGGTTATGGACTTGATTAAATGCCTCATCGGCACTCTCCCCAAATCACTACCACCCGCTTGTAATGCCAAAACTCCCGGTGGCCCCAACCTCGGTGTCCTTACCAAGGTGTGCTCCCGCAGTTCACCCCACTGCAGCCCTCACACCAGCCCAGCTCAATCGTGCCCTCTCCTCCGGTATTCCCAGATGCGACCTGCACCTTCTCAACGCCGCTCGTCGAGCTGACCAAAATATAAAAGAATGACCACCGATCACGACCGAGCACGACGATCTTAAAACAAAAAACAAGGGAAGAGGGAGGGGGAGGGGAGGAGGGTGGGATGTAGGTAATGTGAAAAAAAAACAATCATCTCGATCACCTATGACCGTTTGACTCTATGCAAGCTGATTGTATCTGATCGTTCGACAGCAGAACTGATCAGACTCTCCACAGGATAAGTGTGGGACGGAATTAGTGTGTATTGCCTGTGCCCTGCTTGTATGTGGAGAGGGGTGGGTAGGTGTGTCTCGATTACTCGCCAGCAGAGTTTGATCGGATGGTGATTGAGGAGGGTTCCACCGGCCGATTTAATCCTTTAAAGTGTAGTTGCGGTGGAGGTGGCAGCTTGTTGTAATTGGTGTGTGGGGGTTTCTGGTGTGATTGCTCTCTGTGCTGGAAGCAGCCCACATCCACGTCGCAGAACGCTTGATCAAACAGGCGTTGAACGATCGATTTTGTGACAATTAGAAGCACTATTTTACGTATACATAATGCACACATTCTGTCAAATATTAAAGAATATTAAAGAATACCTTATACATAAACTAATTGGATTTTTATAAATGTGATATTCCAATGCATCTGTAGCTTGAATTTATAGATTTAAAAAACATAACAAAAAAGTCACATAGGTCTGAAATAAACAAGTCCAGGCCTTTATGTTTAGTGTTAGTGTAGTGTTACTTTGCTGCCATCTACATGTATGAGTAGGAACTGGAGGACAGAAAGTATGTTTCAAAACACAGAAGAATGAGAAAAAATAGAGAACGTTGTATGTATCACAAAATGTAAAGCTACAGTGCTGACCTCTGGTTTTCTGCCCAAATATATATGCTGCCCAAATGTGTGCAGATTTGGGGGGTTATTCAAGAAGGGATAGCGCCAGGTAGTGCCTTGTAGCGGCAGGCAGCGTCTGGTGAACGCCGGGCGGTGTGCGCAATACCACATTTCTGGTGAGCGACTCTAACAGCGCCATGTAGCGTCCGATGTATTATTACAGGCGGCTCAGCGTATAGCACTGGTGCTCTAGCTTCCAGAGCACCATGTATTACCTTGTCGCTCTCCCATGCATTTCAATGGCAGTTCATTTGCTTGTATTTAAGGATTGATTCAGAGACACATTCGTCCGGACTTCCGTAGCTGTCTGTGAAAGTTTTGGTGGGTGTTTGTCATTTTTTGGCTTTTTTTCGTACATTTTTCATTCGTACGAACGTTCGGGAAGATGCGTATATGCACTTTCGAAAAACGGAAGCAAATCGGAAGTTTCTCGTTCATTCGGGAGCATTTTTCCACCAAATCTGAAATTTTTCGTCCGTTCAGAAAGTTTTCGTTATTGCAGTGGGCTTGCGATTAATTCAGAGAGCTGATTGCCGATGGGACAACACCCCATAAATCCGTTTCATTGCTGAACCACTCCCGGCACCTTTTAGACGTCGGAACTAGAGCCATGGACGAGTCTACTGCCTTTGAGGAGCATGAGGATCTGCAACTCATGGGAATTGAGATCGTCCGGAGGTCAGAGACCAGACTGCATCGGCGGCAACACATGGACATCAATAGCATGCATGACGTTGAGCTGTTTGAGCTGACCAGGCTTAATCGCGCTTCCCTCCATAAATTATATAGTGAGCTGCAGCCATGGTTAGCCCGCACCACAAGGAAGGGGCAAGCAATTTCAGGTATGACCCAGATGCTTGGCTGCCTGCAATTTTTGGCGAACGGCTCGTTCCAGAGGCTGGGTGCCCTCTCCGTGGGGATCTCTCAGCCTACGCTGAGCCGCGCACTATCCAAATTTTTGGAAGGCATGGCTACCCTAACTCGGAAATATATTTGTTTCCCTGAGGATATGGTAGCCAGAAACGCCATTAAGCTGGCATTTTATAATATCGCCGACATGCCCAACGTCATGGGTGCTATTGAATGCACACACACGTTGCCCTCGTCCCGCCGGCAGTCGACGAGTATATATACAGGCAAGTTGTGGCTTCCATTGTATCTAAATGTTTGGTTGTCCCTCCTTTGGCCAATACCATTATTTGTATTTCTCCATCCTTGTTTTTAAACCATCATTGTGAATAGTCCCTCCTTTTAAGCAGAGCATCCTTGCCCTTATTTACTCCATTTTTAGCCTCCCTTATTGTGAATAGTCCCTCCTTTTAAGCAGAGCATCCTTGCCCTTATTTACTCCATTTTTAGTCTCCCTTATTGTGAATAGTCCCTCCTTTTAAGCAGAGCATCCTTGCCCTTATTTACTCCATTTTAGCCTCCCGTATTGTGAATAGTCCCTCCTTTTAAGCAGAGCATCCTTGCCCTTATTTACTCCATTTTTAGCCTTCCTTATTGTGAATAGTCCCTCCTTTTAAGCAGAACATCCTTGCCCTTATTTACTCCATTTTTAGTCCCCCTTATTGTGAATAGTCCTTCCTTTTCATTAGGCACTCTATGTTGCTAGTCTCTCCTTTTACATATTCCCTCATTGCAATCAATCCCTCCATGATAATGCTTCCTCCTTGGCAAGAGTGTACGTGCAACAATGGCCCTTCTTTTTCCATTCTTTGCCAAGTTTGGGCCAAGTAAAACATTTTAAAGTGTACTTGAAAGAGAACAAGTCACTCAACCTTGTAAAGGCTCGAACATACATCTTCTTTTGTTGGCCACTTAAATGTAAGGTAGTTGTTTAGTGTTAGTTGTCAGGATGTTAACGTTTGACTTAGCCTGTTAGAAGTGAGCGTTGGATTCGTGGCCTTATTTTTTTTTATTTGGTTTTATGTTTATTTTTGTCACAGAAATCGGAAAATGGGCCACTCACTGAATGTGCAAGCAGTGGTGGCCCAGGACATGCGTTTTCTGAGCGTCCTGGCAGGCTACCCTGGCTCGGCCCATGATGCCTACATCCTGCGCCATTCAGGATTATTCCGGCGGTTTGAGTCAGGGGAATTTGCGGGTGCATGGCTCCTTGGTAAGTTGAGTCCAATTACCTATTTAGAATTTATATGTGTGCCTTGAATGTTTGTGGGAGTCACCTTTCCTCCACGATGCCTTGCCCATCACCTTGGGAACATGTGTAACCCGACTGGACCCATTACTTTATCCAAACTACATTGGCTGGCAAATTTATAGTCCTGCATTGTTTTAACTCCAAAGTGTAATGAGAGCAAAAGTCAGAAACAGTCTTCAAAACAATTTGCCCTCCAAATCTGTTAGGGACTTTAGCAGAGGGTCTGCGCCATCTTTGCTTACATGCATTTCACTTACTGAGTAGAGGTGAGCGGGATAAAGTGCAGGGGCAGCCTTACACCTGTTTTGGACTAAGCCAAAACAGAAAATGGGTCAGGTAAAGTTAAACCATAATACATCTGCAGCACAGACAGGAAACAATAGCTGCTAACAGTCTGCCTGATTACCCAGCATCCACAGTATTATTGACCTACTTTGGGCCCCCATCTCTCACATATGTTTAATTGTTGTTTTGACATCTGCAATATGTATGCTCATGTTTGTGTGACAATGTCACATACCTCAGTAATTTTTTTTTTAACGCAATTTTGCACTGCAATGTCTGAATTAATGGTAATATTAGTTTCCCTTACATTGTTGTAGGCGATTTGGGGTATCCACTACTCCCGTGGCTGATGACTCCGGTCCTCCGGCCACAGACTCCAGCCCAAGAGGCCTACAATCGTGCCCATAGAAAGACCAGGGCAGTGGTGGAGAGGGCCTTTGGACTCCTGAAGACCCGTTTTCGGTGCTTGGACCACACTGGGGGCTCCCTGCAGTATGACCCTAAAAAGGTCATTAATATCATTATGGCATGTGCAGCGCTGCATAATTTTGCTATTCTGCAAAGGGTCCCCCGATATGTTGATTGGCCACCCTCTCCACCCTCCGATGAGCCAGACGACGCCTATGTGGGCCAGCCAAGTGCGTCTGGGCAAGCCGTGCGGGCCAATTTAATAGCCACACATTTTGCCTAATTTATGTTTGGGTGTGTTTTTTTGGACTTGGTTATTGTTTATTTTTTAATTTGTTTTTGGTATGTATAATTTCATTATGAATAAACCAATAATTAATTTGTGCTAAAAAACAACCACAATGTTTGTGGACTTATTTGGAGACATTTTTTTTTGGTTATTTTTTTGGGTATACTTGAACTAATATTTCGCAATCAAAACACAGACATAACAACTTGTTGAAACCAAAATATTTACTAGTTTGTAAAATGTTTAGGCCATACAAACTGAATAGGAGGTGAGTGCCCCTCACAGACTTTGGGGCCAGACATGTACATGAAATTGTTGGAAAAACATGTTCCAAAACATAAAAATTGACACAAATAAGCCCTCTCCTGCTTGCCCACATTTTCAACAGACACAGGTTTTAAGCAAACCGAGCTATGCCACATCTACACCTGTAAGTCAGTGGGCCACCCAAACCAGAACACCCAGTCCCAATCCCAATCCAGTACAATCACAGCCAGGGTCCAAGGTCTTAGTTTGGCAGCCCAGAATGTCACCCAATCATGCCGCCAAACATGAGGAGCCACCACAAATGAGATTGTGCCCAAGACAGCCACGCCACAGCTCAGGCCAAACACACATTAATATTGGTGATGCCCATATAACCCAGGTTGGGGCCCTTGGGGGGGGGGGCCCTAACCTGGGCCTGTGTGGCATTCAGAATCTGCAACTGTTCCAAAATGTTTCTTTGGTTACTGTGCATTTCGGCCATGCCTGACCTGATTTCGGAGGTCAAGTTGGCCATGTGGCTGTTATGGGTCCTCAATTCAGTCAGCACGGCACTGAAGGTAGTATTTAGGGACTCTAATCGGCCCCTAAGATGCTCTTGATTTTGCTGGTTTTGGCGACGAAAAAGCCGCCTCTCTTGGTGCCATGCTGACTCCATCATCTGCACGCCCCTCCCCTGGGAAACTGGGCGACGTTGCTGAGTACGCTGCCCAATTCCCCGGGTTGTGGGGCGTGCAGATGATGTTGCTCGAGGACCCCCAACAGCCACAGGTATGCTCGCCAAATCCTCAGCAGCAGATCTGAAACTGGGGACTGGAGGGTCAGTCTCTGCATGCTGCCCACGATGTGCAGCCAGCATGCAGCCAGCTTCACTCTGCTGCTGAGGATTTGGCGGAGAAACATTTTGGGACAGTTGCAGATTCTGGCCCAGGGGAAGATCTTCATCATCTCCAAGGAAGCTTCCATCTTCCTCCTGCTCCTGGATTTGCTCCTTCCATGTGTGGCTCTGTTGGGGAAATGTAAAAAAAAAAAGTTCAGTGTGGGGAATACATATATAAATCAGACAAGAAAAACATGGCAAGCCACATGCATACACAACAGCATGAAAAAACACTTACCGTAGATCTTGGATCCTGGGTCCTATGCAGCGCGGAAGAAGACGGCAGCGGTAACATGGCAGAGGAGTCCCCACTAGCTGAGGGATGATGCTGGGCTGCATTAGAAGAAAAAGAGCTATGAAAACACACAACTATGCATTGTTGATGTTTAAGCACACATATGCTAAGCAAAGAAACGTGGCCAAGCAGGAATGGCCACTCCCACAACGTGGCCACTTGGCCTTCACTAGGAATGCCATTACATTAGTGCATGGATTGTTAAACCAGACTAGACACATTGGTCACGTGTCTAAAAACAAACATGCAACTAATGGCTGCTGTGTGAGTTGCCACATCCCTTTTAGGCGATGAAGTTAACACACTAAGGTGCAAAATAGCAGTTACAATATGATTCTGGTGGGGAACATTGTATCTCTGAAAACATTTCTAGCAAACCATCTTAATCCGTTGTGCACCCAACCCAGCTCTTACCAAATTGACCAACAGCCAAAGATGTTAGTGTGGCGGTGCTTGTCAATTAATACATAGCACGCATTCCTTTTCTCCACTCCTAAGTTTCTTAGTTTTCTGTAATTTACTTAAACGTCATGTATGTGGGTGTCAATTTGCACATTACCAGTCCACACACATTACACACCCTGGTCAAAGTGAGCACTCCACTAAAAGCAACACCCTAGAGCCATGTGTTTAGCTAGCCCTTGCAGCCACCCCCTAGAGCCATGTGTTTAGCTAGCCCTTGCTGCCACACCCTAGAGCCATGTGTTTAGCTAGCCCTTGCAGCCACCCCCTAGAGACATGTGTTTAGCTAGCCCTTGCTGCCACCCCCTAGAGCCATGTGTTTAGCTAGCCCTTGCAGCCACCCCCTAGAGCTATGTGTTTAGCTAGCCCTTGCTGCCACCCCCTAGAGACATGTGTTTAGCTAGCCCTTGCAGCCACCCCCTAGAGCCATGTGTTTAGCTAGCCCTTGCAGCCACCCCCTAGAGCCATGTGTTTAGCTAGCCCTTGCAGCCACCCCCTAGAGACATGTGTTTAGCTAGGCCTTTGCAGCCACCCCCTAGAGCCATGTGTTTAGCTAGCCCTTGCTGCCACCCCTTAGAGCCATGTGTTTAGCTAGCCCTTGCTGCCACCCCCTAGAGACATGTGTTTAGCTAGCCCTTGCAGCCACCCCTTAGAGCCATGTGTTTAGCTAGCCCTTGCAGCCACCCCCTAGAGCCATGTGTTTAGCTAGCCCTTGCAGCCACCCCCTAGAGACATGTGTTTAGCTAGGCCTTTGCAGCCACCCCCTAGAGACATGTGTTTAGCTAGCCCTTGCTGCCACACCCTAGAGACATGTGTTTAGCTAGCCCTTGCTGCCTATGTGTAGGTTTACACACATTTTTGGGGTCATTCACACATTACTAACCTGCTGGAATTGGCGGGTTGTCGGTGTCCTGCTGGCCCGGGTGTCCCTGTAAGGCCATAGGATGGAGCAAGCCCAGAACCATCTCCTCAGCTTGGGTAAATCTCATTTTTGTGGGAAATCCTTCCCCAGTTTTTCCACTGTAAAACATAGTAAGCATAATTAAGTGCACTGATGGATACACAAGAATAATAAAAACCCACAAATAAGCTAGGTACCTGTACAGCTGCCTTTGACTCTTCTGTTTGTTACTTCCACACGGCATATTTCAGGTCCGAGATCTTCCGCTGAACCTGTTCCACATCTTTGCGTTCCTCACCCGCTGCATTGACATGCCTGGTGAGTTCTTCCAAAATCTCTGCTTTGCGCTGTTTGCTGGTGGTTTTGGATTTGCTCCCATATAGGTCGTCATAATATAAGGTGATCCCACTAGCCAATGCCAGAGTTTGGGACTCACCAAAACGGCCACTCAAGTGTCCTCGGTGCAATGTGCGCCCTCTTTGGGGTGGTTGTGGCTCCTCAGTGCTTGGTGGCAAATGGGGTGACATTCTGGGCTGGGGGGATGGAGGAGACCTCAAGGACTGGAGGCTGGCTGTGGATCGTACTGGACTGGGAAAGGGACTGGGTGTTCGGGGCTGGGTGGCCACTGAAGTTGCAGGTGTCGATGTGGCATAGGGAGAATGCATGACAACCTGTGCCGGAGGAGAATGTGGGCGAGCAAGAGAGGGTCTGGGCGAGCTGGAGCTGCTGCTTTGAGCCCTGTGGGTCTGTGGGGCCTTGGAGGTCGTCGGCTGGGGTGAGGCATATCTTGTGGTTCGCACACTCTTGGGCTTTGCTTTGGAGCCACATGCGGGGGGGGGAGGGGGCCGTTGGCCTTTGACGGCTTTTCGGGCTTCTGGACCTTGTTCGGCCCCTGCTGCGCCTTGGGCCCCTGCTGCGGCTTCTGGACCTGGACCTGCTTCGGCCCCTGCTGCGCCTTGGGCCCCTGCTGCGGCTTCTGGACCTGGACCTTGTTCGGCCCCTGCTGCGCCTTGGGCCCCTGCTGCGGCTTCTGGACCTGGACCTGCTTCGGCCCCTGCTGCGCCTTGGGCCCCTGCTGCGGCTTCTGGACCTGGACCTGCTTCGGCCCCTGCTGCGCCTTGGGCCCCTGCTGCGGCTTCTGGACCTGGACCTGCTTCGGCCCCTGCTGCGCCTTGGGCCCCTGCTGCGGCTTCGGGCCCTGTGTTTGGGGCCTTTGGCTATGGCCTTGGTGCCACGTGGTGGGGGGGGATGTGGGGCAGGGTGGGGTGGGGCTTCGTCCCCTCTTACCCATCTGTGGGACATGAGCTTGCCCAGCATTGGTTTGCTTGCTCTTTGGTTGGGCTGCTGCAACCTCCTTTTTGGCCGCGGCCTTGGTGGTAGGCCTTAGCGAAACCTGGAAACCGCTGGGGCAGTGCTTATCTGCTGCCGAGAAGAAGAAGAAAGATGGCGCCCACTATCTTCACCCGCCAACAAGAAGAGATCATCATGCTCGTAAGTGTCTTTTAAGGACTTTGCTTGGCTTTCTAAATGCTGCTCTACATGTTAAGGATGCGCACGAAGTAATAGATTGTTTTTAAATTTGGTTCAACTACATGCACACCCAAGCGCACGCCACACACGTGCCAAACAACAGTGCTGGCAGATTTAAAAGTTAACTTAGCCTAGAAGTGTGTGTGTGTATGTGTTCATGTGATAGAACCAAAGAATGTATTGTTGCCACTTCTTGATAGGCATTTCTGATTTCTTGCTATGTTTGATTTCTGTTTTGTAGACCATGCTGGAGCGCAGGTACGACTACCTGCCCAACTCGTTTGAGAAACGAAACGTCGCCCTGGAGATCATTTCGGAGATCCAACATCAGACCGACACCACCTTCACCCACACACAGATAATGCAGCATTGGTCGGACCTGAAGCGACTGCACATGCCCCGGGTGCGGAGGTTTTTCGGGATCCATTTCCCAAGTAAGTACATAGCGCTTGCATGCAAGATGTAACTACGACAGAAGTTAGGCCTTTTATTTATAATGCCTTTTCTTTGGTAGTGTTGGAAATGGATTACCGTATTCGCCGCACCCGGAGGCGCACAGGCCGACCAGTGCTGCATGATTCTGCAGCTGGGAGTGAAGGTGGTGGATCTCCAGGGCGACGGGCCGACCCCTCCTCTGTGGCCTCCTCTGTGGCCTCCTCAGACCAGCCCCTGGACCTTACCACAGAGGAGGGGCGGCACAGCGTGGGCAGGGAGTCATACCCTGCCACGCATGCGGGAGCCTCTGGTATGTCCCTCTTCATGTCTACGCACACACATATACATGCTATCTCCTACCCAACTGATTCCTTTCATCTGTTTATCTAGATGCTTCTGGAGTGGGTGAGGAAGTGGAAGAGGAGGCAGCAGATGTGCTCCAAGCAGAAGCTGGAGAAGGTGAGTGATGTGAACCAGACTTTGCAAAAGACATTTTCTGACTGAGGAATTTGACCATAAAACTGAACATATTTCCCATGTTTCTATAGGCACTTCTTCACAGCAGAGCCAGGACCCAGGACCTCAGCGTGTTGTCCCCAACGAGCCAGCTCGCGGCCACCAACCAAGTAAGTAGTCAGGGCATTATTAGCATTTATGTGTTACTTGACATCAACACACAGATACATCAAGCCCTAGCCAATGGCAATATAAGAGTGACCTGTGGCCACTTCCTTAGCTTAATGACTTGCCAGAATTACATATGTAGCCTTGATTTATTTGTGTAACTTCAAAACATTCAATCCACAGGTGGCAAACATGTATTGTTATGAATCTAATGTTTTTTCTCCAAGGAGGGTCCTTGCATTGGTGGCCGATATGAAGGTGATGGTTGACTCGTTGGGGACAACAGAAGAAGACGAAGAGGAGTAAAGTCCTGGGTGCTGGCCCTGTTCTGCTTAAGAATTTTTTTAACTTTGTAAATAGTTTTTATAAAAAAAAATTTTAAAGATTGGCCCAGAGCCAAAAAATTTTTACTGTTTTAAGGCCACCAAAAAAATTTTAGAGTAAAAAAGTTCAAACAAACCAACGTTTCAGTGTCATTTCTGGTAACACATACATTTACAAAAAAGAAAGGGGCAAATACTTATTTTGAGGTCAAGATTCAGATGTTCACGAAGGGATTTGGGTAAGTTTTCGGGTGCTAAAATGGAAGAAGAATATAAGCGCTAAGTGATTTGGGTAAGTTTTAGGGACCTAAAATGGAAGAAGAATCTAAGCGCTAAGGGATTTGGGTAAGTTTTAGGGACCTAAAATGGAAGAAGAATATAAGCGCTAAGGGATTTGGGTAAGTTTTAGGGACCTAAAATAGAAGAAGAATATAAGCGCTAAGTGGTTAGGGTGAGCTTTAAGGGCTCAAAAGGGAAGAGGCAGGATAGCGCAAAGTGGTTAGGGTGTTTTATTTGGTATTCTAAGTGATGTGAGTGAAATTATGTATGCGAGCACTTTAATGAGATAAGTTTGTAGTGCGCAGGTGCAAGATCGTAAGACTTCCGTCTGGACGAAGATTTTTGGAAAAAGTGAAGCAGGATGTATCGGGAAGCGGAAAGGATTCGTGTGAGGATACGATGGAAAAAGGGCAAAATCGAAAGGCTACGTTGTTAGCTGAGAAAATGAATCTGAAAAGTCTCGATTGAAAATGACATCCTCGTACGCGTACTCTGGCATACGAGCGGACGGATGCTTTACGGAAGGTTTACGAAGCATGCTTGGAATCGCTCGCACATTCATACGAGAGTGGGAACTTTTGAAAATGATACGACGACGGCACAAAATCTGAAGTTTTTCTGTGTCTCTCTGAATCGAGGCTTTAAACAGCGTGTTTGATATTTTTTTCTCAAATCATTGTATGACTGCAAACTTTTAGAAACTTTTTTGACTTTTTATATTTTTATGCAGAATTGTCATTACAGGTCTTGCGCTAAAGTGTTAATGTCACAGTGTTAAAACAATGTAATTCTATGTGTTTTCGCTTTGTTACTGGTGGATATGTGGTCAAAAACAGACTTGTCTGGCGCTCTATGCTATAGCGACCAGATTTAGAGTGCCAACGTTGTGTGTGATCTTTTTTGACAAGTATGGTGTGGAGCGCTGAGAGCTGCTCGCACTGAGTTGGCGCCACCTCTCGCTCGCTGCAGCGCTGTGCTGGTTTTAGAGCGCCCAACATACATTACATTCATCAGTGACGGCCAGGTTTCTACAGTGACTGAGGCGCTCTGTTACAGCGCCCAATACCTGATACCTGGCGTTAGTAATGAATCAGCCTCCACATTTCACTTGATAACAGCAATGGCACATGTCACCAAACTCAACACCTACCATTTGCAATTTTCCCTTTTGCCTCCACACCTTCACCCCCTGAACCACAACCTGGGAACCACATGTGGCTTGCAGATCCCTGCTTTGTGGCTCATGGGCTGTCTGAGTGATTGGCAGATGTGTGCTGACTTACCCACAATTGGTTTCCCAGTCTCACCATGTGGAGGACAGGAGCTGCAGAAACTGGTAAACTGGCACAATAATCAACTTACCCAAATCTTCCATTTAATTTATTTGGGGCATCACTATGGTGAGCAAGTATTTTATGGAGCATGCGAATCCGCAAACAGTGTGCTTATTGTTCTGAAGGGGGGGGGGGGCAGCAAACACTCTTAAGATACCCCATATATAGGAACAATGACTGTAAGCAGGTTTTAATTTAAATGTAGCTCGACAACATCTCTCAATGCTGGATGTGACTCTCAAAGACAGAAAGGTTGGAGACTCCTGCCTTAGACTTAAAGTGGACCAACAGTCAAAGATTACTTAAACCAGACCAACACAACAAACAGTGCTCATATGTAAGATTGCTGTACAGAAACATTCATTTAACTCCTGCTGTGGTCAAATTTAAAAACAAAATGGCGACTCTTGCCGCTTGCAACAGTAAGTGCTGCTGGGCTTCTTATCACTGTGCATTGTCAGTTATGTCAGTTGAAGCCAGACAGCAGCATGGCTGCGATGCTGGGGGAGGAAGCTCCAAAATGGCCGCTACCTTTCCTTTCCAACTGTGTCAGGCTGTTGGTTCCGTTTAAAGGAGCACTATCACGAAATTGTGTAATAATAAAAACCCATATAAACACCTTGGCTCATGGAAGGAGGGGCCACTTAAACACCTGAACTGAATAAAACTCCAGCCAAGTGTGTGGTTTTCTTCTTCTGGTAGGAATAAAATCCAGGGGTGACAGGTTTAGGCCCTTATTTATGAAGGAATAGCGACAGGTAGCGACTGGTGAGCGGCCGGTAATGACGGGCCCCGCCACGAGAACGCCGGCACCCCACCACAATCACACATTTATCAAGCCAATCCTGCTTAGCGACTGAGATAGCGCCATATAGCGACTCATTCATCATTATTCCAGCCTCAGCCCACAGCGCCAGCGTCCGACCTTGAACAGCGACAGGTATGACCTCTCGCTACCTGGCGCGCTCCAATGCATTTCAATGGAACAATCTTTAAATATTAATAATTAATTGTTATTAATGTTTTTTTTTTTTTTTAATGTGAAAAATTCTGTGACCATTTCTGCCATTTTAGATAATTTTTTTAAGGGAAAAAAAAATTACAAAAAAAATTGTACAGAATTGATATTACATGTCTGATATTAATGTATTCATATTACTAAATTATTTAAAATACTTTTTTTTTTGGTTTCCAAAAATATGGTTGTTTGGGGGTTAAAAAACTACTTTTAACACATCGCCTCCAGCGCTCTGGGGTTTAAACAAGCATTTCACAGGGCGAGAATTTTTTGAGCGTGATTTTCTGATGAATATGGTGGAAGCCGGTCGCTCTGACCAGTCGCTATCATGCGCTCCCATACATCGCGGAACCTGTCAAATAGCAACTCGTAACCTTGTATTCAACATTACGCCACACCGACTGAGTCGCTATCAACAACCGAACAACGGCCAAGCACAGCGACTACTAGCGGGCGCTGTGAAAATACCGCTACAGTCGCTCAACTGTCGCTACCTACCGCTGTTAATGAATCGGCCTCCCCATGTATCAGGGGTGACAGATCATTCCATTGATAAAAATAAAAAACATGCCAGGATGGCTATTTATTGATGCAGGGTGTGTGAGTGATCCCTCCTTCCGCCATCCATCATATTTTTATAGATTTTAATTATTGGGCCATTTTTAGTGCTCCTTTAAGTAATGGCAGGGCTCTCTGTCCTTTTGTACCCTGTTTTATATATAATCCACTTTAATCTCTATAGCATCTTGTTTGTCATAGCCTATGTACTGTATGTTTTACCCTGTCTGAAATTACTACTTTGTGCAGTGCTATAGATTAAGATGGTTCTATATAAATAACCAATAATAATGAAACGTTTTGTATTTTAAAAATGATATCATTGTGCATTTTAGGCTTAGGATGGAGACAGGACACATTCTTGTAGCAAGTGATGAGGTGGTACCATGAGCTCCACGGCTCATTATTTACTCTCTTTTCTCAAGTCCAGTTTTTGCCTATTCTCTGTTGTCCTTTTCTACTATTCTCTACACAGTGTTCAGCCCCCCCCCCCCCCACAAATGTACAATTCTATTATGACTAAAGGGACATTAAGAAATGAATACTTCTTTATATACAATATTATACATAATACACAGAAAGCTTGTTCAGCCTTGGCATATCTCATAAGAAGCTAACGATGTATCTAGAATTGTTTGCAGCAAGAAAAGGAAACGGTGAAATGGTGAAATGGAAACAACCCCCCTCCTTCCATCAACCATTGGAACCAACAAATTAAGAAAACTATAAAACAAGAACTCTCCTATATAGATAATGAAATCAGAACAGAGTTACTACAAGACCTCTTACATTAATGAATCATGATCAAGGGGGTAATAATCATTCAAGGGGTAGGGGATTAATAATGATGTTAGGGAAGATTTAAAGAAAAAATATAGGAATACACTAACATAGATACATAGAAGGCAGACGGCAGAAGGAGACCATACGGTCCATCTAGTCTGCCCTTATGTGTATACTGTATGTACTCTTTATCTTAGGATAGATGTGTGCTTATCCCAGGCATGTTTAAATTCAGTGACTGTTGATTTTTCAACTACCTCTGCTGGAAGTTTGTTCCAAGCATCTACTACTCTTTCTGTAAAATAATATTTTCTAACATTGCTCCTGATCTTCCCACTGACTAGCTTCAGGTTGTGTCCCCTTGTTCTATCATTCAGTTTCTTCTTAAAACACTTCCCTCCTGAACCTTATTCAATCCTTTCACATATTTAAAGGTCTCAATCATGTCCCCCCTCTCCCTTCTTTCCTCCAGACTGTACAAATTAAGTTCTTTAAGTCTCTCCTGATAAGTTTTAAGTTTAAGTCCTTCTACCATTTTTGTTGCCCATCTTTGGACCTGTTCTATTTGAGTAATGTCTTTTTGCAGGTAAGGTCTCCAGAACTGGACACAGTATTCTAGATGTCATCATGCATCACAACCTCCCTCTTTATACTGGTGATGCCTCGAGTTATGCAGCCGAGCATCCTGCTTGCTTTTCCCACTGCCTGGCTACACTGTCCACTCATCCTGCAGCTTTCAGTAATAAGTATCCCTAAATGTCTTTCCTCTGAGGTCCTGGCTAACACCAGTTTCCACAGTTTTGACCATTTGACCACTAAGGGATTGAGTATTAAAGCTGGACAGGCCCAATGACGACAATACATATTAAATAGGTTTAATATATAGAATTAAAACTCAAATAAAATCTCCTTTCTTTGCCTGACTACCTGCAAATGGCACAAAGGAGCACTCTGTGCGCAGGCTCTTTTGCTGGTGGGAAGAAGGAGTTTGGCCCCTGGGAGTAAACCCAGCAGAAAAAAGGAGGCTATTTCAGCTTGCACCACTGGCTTGGATGAGATTTTTGTATAATTTCTGCCTACATATACACAGTACACACTACATATACACAGTACACACTACATATACACAGTACACACTACATATACACAGTACACACTACATATACACAGTACACACTACATATACACAGTACACAAGCGCTCTACTTTAATCACTGAAAAAAACTGTGTAATTATTACCACCACATAGCACTGCATTTAACCAGCAACTACCCTTTACAGATTTATCAGTAACTACCCCACATCTGCCGTCTCCATTGGCCTATACCCATACGCATTAAATAAATGTTACTGCAGGAGGATCGCCCAATAAACAGGGAGAACTGAAGTGGATGGCCCTGAACCCACATTCATATACCCTGGAAACAATCTATTAATAGGGTGAGCAGACCAAAGATCCCAAAATAAATAGTACAAGAAGCATCAAGACATGAGCTGATCCAGCCCTCAGAGACCCTATTAAAGAAGCAGAGTGAGGGCATCAGACAGGCGGGCCCTTGTCCCCCAATAACAGAAGTGAGCAGGTGCCCCCATGTCCCACCCAGTAGTCGTAGTGCAGGCGTGCTCCATCACATACTCCAAAATCAACAGGTTACAGACCACCTGTAGTTTTTGTAGAAGATTCTGGTCCAGACTGCTCCCCAAATTACCCTCAATTCATGTGTTCAGTGTTGGACTGCTGTAGATTGGCTCACCAGAGGAAATCATCCCTGAAGCTCACCACAAAGGAGTGTGGAATTACAGGAATCATGGAAGGGCTGCAAGGTCAGAGGGGGGAATGAATAGGCAGCAAGATCACAGGGATGTATTGAAGGGCTTTGGGATCATAAGGAGACAAGATAAAGCTGTGGCATAAGGGGAAAACACAGTATCTGAAGGATCAGAAACATAGAAACATAGAAACATAGAAGGTTGACGGCAGAAGGAGACCATACGGTCCATCTAGTCTGCCCTTATGTGTATACTGTATGTTCTCTTTATCTTAGGATAGATGTGTGCTTATCCCAGGCATGTTTAAATTCAGTGACTGTTGATGTTTCAACTACCTCTGCTGGAAGTTTGTTCCAAGCACCTACTACTCTTTCTGTAAAATAATATTTTCTAACATTGCTCCTGATCTTCCCCCCGACTAGCTTCAGGTTGTGCCCCCTTGTTCTATCGTTAAGTTTCTTCTTAAAAACACTTCCCTCCTGAACCTTATTCAATCCTTTCACATATTTAAAGGTCTCAATCATGTCCCCTCTCTCCCTTCTTTCCTCCAGACTGTACAAATTAAGTTCTTTAAGTCTCTCCTGATAAGTTTTAAGTGTAAGTCCTTCCACCATTTTCGTTGCCCGCCTTTGGACACGTTCTATTTGAATAATGTCTTTTTGCAGGTAAGGTCTCCAGAACTGCACACAGTATTCTAGCTGTGGCCTTACCAGGGCTCTATACAGCGGCATCACAACCTCCCTCTTCCTACTGGTGATGCCTCGAGCTATGCAGCCGAGCATCCTGCTTGCTTTTCCCACTGCCTGGCTACACTGTCCACTCATCTTGCAGCTATCAGTAATCAGTACCCCTAAATCTCTCTCCTCCGAGGTCCTGGCTAACACAGTACTGCCCATACGGTACTCAGAGCAGGGATTCCTTCTACCCAAGTGCATGATTTTACATTTAGAGACATTAAACTCTAGTTTCCACAGTTTTGACCATCTATCCAGTAAAGCTAAATCATTTTCCATGTTGCAGACACCTCCAGGAATATCCACCCTATTACTAACCTTTGTATCATCAGCAAACAGACAAACTTTTCCTACCAAGCCTTCTCCTATGTCACTTACAAATATATTAAAAAGAATGGGGCCCAGGACAGAGCCCTGCGGCACACCACTTGTAACTCGCCTTTGTTCAGATTGCACGCCATTTACAACAACGCTCTGATACCAATCCCTCAGCCAACTGGAAATCCACTGAACTATCCAGGGATTGAGTCCTACCTTCAATAACTTATCTATGAGCTCCTTATGTGGTACAGTGTCAAAGGCTTTGCTAAAATCCAGATAGGCGATATCCACAGCACCACCTTCATCTCACACTTTAGTGACATTGTCAAAGAAATCAATAAGATTGGTCTGACATGATCTGCCCTCAGTAAAGCCGTGCTGTTTTGGGTCCAATAGGTCATTAATTTTTAGATGGGAAATTATCTGTTTTTTTAAGAGTGTTTCCATTAATTTGACCACTATAGATGTTAAACTAACTGGCCTGTAATTACTGGCTTCTTCTCTACTCCCCTTTTTATGGATTGGTACGACATTGGCCATTCTCCAATCATCTGGAACCTCACCAGTTGAAAGGGAATGGTTAAGTAAATCAGTTAGAGGGGCTGCAATCACAAATCTAAGTTCCCTTAGAACTCTGGGGTGGATTCCATCTGGACCCATCGCCTTACTTACCTTTAGATGTGCCAGCTCGGCTAAGACATCAGCCTCCAGAAACTCCGGAGCTGTACTCTCCCAGCTGGATGTTGTGCTATGACCATGCCTGCTACTATCTGAAAATACCGAACAAAAGTAGCTATTCAGATGGTCAGCCACAGCCTTATCTCCGTCAATATATTTATTTTCCCTATTTCTAATTTTTGAGACTGCATTGTTTTTCTTCTTTCTGTCACCAATATATCGGAAAAAGGTTTTATCTCCCCTCTTCATAGATTTGGCCATTTCTTCCTCAGAAGGATGCATGGAAGAGCTTTGGGGATCAGAAGGATGCATGGAAGAGCTTTGGGGATCAGAGGGATGCATGGAAGAGATTTGGGGATCAGAGGGATGCATGGAAGAGCTTTGGGGATCAGACGGATGCATGGAAGAGCTTTGGGGAACAGAGGGATGCATGGGAAGTGCTGCGGGGATCATAAGGATACATGGAAGAGCTTTGGGGATCAAAAGGATGCATGGAAGAGCTTTGGGGATCAGAGGCATGCATGGAAAGGTTTTGGGGATCAGAGGGATGCATGGAAGAGCTTTGGGGATCAGAGGGATGCATGGAAGACTTTCGGGGATAAGAGGGATGCATGGAAGAGCTTCGGGGATCAGAGGGATGCATGAAAAGTGCAGTGGAGATCAGAGGGATGTATGGAAGAGCTGTGGGGATCAGAGGGATGCATGGGAAGTGCTGTGGGGATCATAAGGATACATGGAAGAGCTTTGGGGATCAGAAGGATGCATGGAAGAGGTTTGGGGATCAGAGGGATGCATGGAAGAGCTTTGGGGATCAGAGGGATGCATGGAAGAGCTTTGGGGATCAGAAGGATGCATGGAAGAGCTTTGGGGATCAGAGGGATACATGGAAGGGTTTTGAGGATCAGAGGGATGCATGGGAAGTGCTGCGGGGATCATAAGGATACATGGAAGAGCTTTGGGGATCAGAAGGATGCATGGAAGAGCTTTGGGGATCAGAGAGATGCATGGAAGGGTTTTGGGGATCAAAGGAATGCATGGAAGAGCTTTGGGGATCAGAGGGATGCATGGAAGAGCTTTGGGGATCAGAGGGATGCATGGAAGACTTTCAGGGATCAGAGGGATGCATGGAAGAGCTTTGGGGATCAGAGGGATGCATGGGAAGTGCTGTGGGGATCATAAGGATACATGGAAGAGCTTTGGGGATCAGAAGGATGCATGGAAGAGATTTGGGGATCAGAGGGATGCATGGAAGAGCTTTGGGGATCAGAGGGATGCATGGAAGAGCTTTGGGGATCAGAGGGATGCATGGAAGACTTTCGGGGATCAGAGAGATGCATGGAAGAGCTTCGGGGATCAGATTGATGCATGGAAGAGCTTTAGGGATCAGAGGGATGCATGGGAAGTGCTGCGGGATCCTAAGGATGCATGGAAGAGCTTTGGGGATCAGAAGGATGCATGGAAGAGATTTGGGGATCAGAAGGATGCATGGAAGTGATTTGGGGATCAGAGGAATGCATGGAAGAGCTTTGGGGATCAGAGGGATGCATGGAAAGTGCTGTGGGGATCACAAGGATACATGGAAGAGCTTTGGGGATCAGTAGGATGCATGGAAGAGCTTTGGAGATCAGAGGGATGCATGGAAGAGCTTTGGGGAACAGAGGGATGCATGGAAGAGCTTTGGGGATCAGAGGGATGCATGGGACGTGCTGCGGGGATCATAAGGATACATGGAAGAGCTTTGGGGATCAGAAGGATGCATGGAAGAGCTTTGGGGATCAGAGGGATACATGGAAGGGTTTTGGGGATCAGAGGGATGCATGGGAAGTGCTGCGGGGATCATAAGGATACATGGAAGAGCTTTGGGGATCAGAAGGATGCATGGAAGAGCTTTGGGGATCAGAGGGATGCATGGAAGGGTTTTGGGGATCAAAGGAATGCATGGAAGAGCTTTGGGGATCAGAGGGACACATGGAAGGGTTTTGGGGATCAGAGGGATGCATGGAAGAGCTTTGGGGATCAGAGGGATGCATGGAAGACTTTCAGGGATCAGAGGGATGCATGAAAGAGCTTTGGGGATCAGAGGGATGCATGGGAAGTGATGTGGGGATCATAAGGATACATGGAAGAGCTTTGGGGATCAGAATGATGCATGGAAGAGATTTGGGGATCAGAGGGATGCATGGAAGAGCTTTGGGGATCAGAGGGATGCATGGAAGAGCTTTGGGGATCAGAGGGATGCATGGAAGACTTTCGGGGATCAGAGAGATGCATGGAAGAGCTTCGGGGATCAGATTGATGCATGGAAGAGCTTTAGGGATCAGAGGGATGCATGGAAGACTTTCAGGGATCAGAAGGATGCATGGAAGAGATTTGGGGATCAGAAGGATGCATTGAAGAGATTTGGGGATCAGAGGGATGCATGGAAGAGCTTTGGGGATCAGAGGGATGCATGGAAAGTGCTGTGGGGATCACAAGGATACATGGAAGAGCTTTGGGGATCAGTAGGATGCATGGAAGAGCTTTGGAGATCAGAGGGATGCATGGAAGAGCTTTGGGGAACAGAGGGATGCATGGAAGAGCTTTGGGGATCAGAGGGATGCATGGGACGTGCTGCGGGGATCATAAGGATACATGAAAGAGCTTTGGGGATCAGAAGGATGCATGGAAGAGCTTTGGGGATCAGAGGGATACATGGAAGGGTTTTGGGGATCAGAGGGATGCATGGGAAGTGCTGCGGGGATCATAAGGATACATGGAAGAGCTTTGGGGATCAGAAGGATGCATGGAAGAGCTTTGGGGATCAGAGGGATGCATGGAAGAGCTTTGGGGATCAGAGGGATGCATGGAAGACTTTTAGGGATCAGAGGGATGCATGGAAGAGCTTTGGGGATCAGAGGGATGCATGGGAAGTGCTGTGGGGATCATAAGGATACATGGAAGAGCTTTGGGGATCAGAAGGATGCATGGAAGAGATTTGGGGATCAGAGGGATGCATGGAAGAGCTTTGGGGATCAGAGGGATGCATGGAAGACTTTCGGGGATCAGAGAGATGCATGGAAGAGGTTCGGGGATCAGATTGATGCATGGAAGAGCTTTAGGGATCAGAGGGATGCATGGGAAGTGCTGTGGGATCATAAGGATACATGGAAGAGCTTTGGGGATCAGAAGGATGCATGGAAGAGCTTTGGGGATCAGAGGGATGCATGGAAGGGTTTTGGGGATCAAAGGAATGCATGGAAGAGCTTTGGGGATCAGAGGGATGCATGGAAGACTTCCGGGGATCATAGGGATGCATGGAAGAGCTTCGGGGATCAGAGGGATGCATGAAAAGTGCAGTGGAGATCAGAGGGATGTATGGAAGAGCTGTGGGGATCAGAGGGATGCATGGGAAGTGCTGTGGGGATCATAAGGATACATGGAAGAGCTTTGGGGATCAGAAGGATGCATGGAAGAGATTTGGGGATCAGAGGGATGCATGGAAGAGCTTTGGGGATCAGAGGGATGCATGGAAGATCTTTGGGGATCAGAGGGATGCATGGAAGACTTTCGGAGGTCAGAGAGATGCATGGAAGAGCTTTGGGGATCAGATTGATGCATGGAAGAGCTTTGGGGATCAGAGGGATGCATGGGAAGTGCTGCGGGGATCATAAGGATACATGGAAGAGCTTTGGGGATCAGAAGGATGCATGGAAGAGCTTTGGGGATCAGAGGGATGCATGGAAGGGTTTTGGGGATCAAAGGAATGCATGGAAGAGCTTTGGGGATCAGAGGGATGCATGGAAGACTTTTGGGGATCATAGCGATGCATGGAAGAGCTTCGGGGATCAGAGGGATGCATGAAAAGTGCAGTGGAGATCAGAGGGATGTATGGAAGAGCTGTGGGGATCAGAGGGATGCATGGAAAGTGCTGCGGGGATCATAAGGATACATGGAAGAGCTTTGGGGATCAGAAGGATGCATGGAATAGCTTTGGGGATCAGAGGGATGCATGGAAGAGCTTTGGGGATCAGAGGGATGCATGGGAAGTGCTGTGGGGATCATAAGGATACATGGAAGAGCTTTGGGGATCAGAAGGATGCATGGAAGGGATTTGGGGATCAGAAAGATGCATGGAAGAGCTTTGAGGATCAGAGGGATGCATGGAAGAGCTTTGGGGATCAGAGGGATGCATGGAAGACTTTCGAGGATCAGAGGGATGCATGGAAGAGCTTTGGGGATCAGAGAGATGCATGGAAGAGCTTTGGGGATCAGAGGGATGCATGGAAGACTTTCGGGGATCAGAGGGATGCATGGAAGACTTTCGGGCATCAGAGGGATGCATGGAAGACTTTCGGGGATCAGAGAGATGCATGAAAAGTGCTGTGGAGATCAGAGGCATGTATGGAAGAGCTGTGGGGATCAGAGGGATGCATGGAAAGTGCTGTGGGGATCACAAGGATACATGGAAGAGCTTTGGGGATCAGTAGGATGCATGGAAGTGCTTTGGGGATCAGAGGGATGCATGGAAGAGCTTTGGGGATCAGAGGGATGCATGGAAGAGCTTTGGGGATCAGAGGGATGCATGGGACGTGCTGCTGGGATCATAAGGATACATGGAAGAGCTTTGGGGATCAGAAGGATGCATGGAAGAGCTTTGGGGATCAGAGGGATACATGGAAGGGTTTTGGGGATCAGAGGGATGCATGGGAAGTGCTGCGGGGATCATAAGGATACATGGAAGAGCTTTGGGGATCAGAAGGATGCATGGAAGAGCTTTGGGGATCAGAGGGATACATGGAAGGGTTTTGGGGATCAGAGGGATGCATGGAAGAGCTTTGGGGATCAGAGGGATGCATGGAAGAGCTTTGGGGATCAGAGGGATGCATGAAAAGTGCAGTGGCGATCAGAGGGATGTATGGAAGAGCTGTGGGGATCAGAGGGATGCATGGAAAATGCTGCGGGGATCATAAGGATACATGGAAGAGCTTTGGGGATCAGAGGGATGCATGGAAGAGCTTTGGGGATCATAAGGATACATGGAAGAGCTTTGGGGATCAGAAGGATGCATGGAAGAGATTTGGGGATCAGAGGGATGCATGGAAGAGCTTTGGGGGATCAGAGGGATGCATGGAAGAGCTTTGGGGATCAGAGGGATGCATGGAAGAGCTTTGGGGATCAGAGGGATACATGGAAGGGTTTTGGGGATCAGAGGGATGCATGGGAAGTGCTGCGGGGATCATAAGGATACATGGAAGAGCTTTGGGGATCAGAAGGATGCATGGAAGAGCTTTGGGGATCAGAGGGATACATGGAAGGGTTTTGGGGATCAGAGGGATGCATGGAAGAGCTTTGGGGATCAGAGGGATGCATGGAAGAGCTTTGGGGATCAGAGGGATGCATGAAAAGTGCAGTGGCGATCAGAGGGATGTATGGAAGAGCTGTGGGGATCAGAGGGATGCATGGAAAATGCTGCGGGGATCATAAGGATACATGGAAGAGCTTTGGGGATCAGAGGGATGCATGGAAGAGCTTTGGGGATCATAAGGATACATGGAAGAGCTTTGGGGATCAGAAGGATGCATGGAAGAGATTTGGGGATCAGAGGGATGCATGGAAGAGCTTTGGGGGATCAGAGGGATGCATGGAAGAGCTTTGGGGATCAGAGGGATGCATGGGAAGGGCTGCGGGGATCATAAGGATACATGGAAGAGCTTTGGGGATCAGAAGGATGCATGGAAGAGCTTTGGGGATCAGAGGGATGCATGGAAGGGTTTTGGGGATCAAAGGAATGCATGGAAGAGCTTTGGTGATCAGAGGGATGCATGGAAGACTTTCGGGGATCATAGGGATGCATGGAAGAGCTTCGGGGATCAGATTGATGCATGGAAGAGCTTTGGGGATCAGAGGGATGCATGGAAAGTGCTGCGGGGATCATAAGGATACATGGAAGAGCTTTGGGGATCAGAAGGATGCATGGAATAGCTTTGGGGATCAGAGGGATGCATGGAAGAGCTTTGGGGATCAGAGGGATGCATGGGAAGTGCTGTGGGGATCATAAGGATACATGGAAGAGCTTTCTGGATCAGAAGGATGCATGGAAGAGCTTTGAGGATCAGAGGGATGCATGGAAGAGCTTTGGGGATCAGAGGGATGCATGGAAGACTTTCGAGGATCAGAGGGATGCATGGAAGAGCTTCGGGGATCAGAGGGATGCATGGAAGAGCTTTGGGGATCAGAGGGATGCATGGAAGAGCTTTGGGGATCAGAGGGATGCATGGAAGACTTTCGGGGATCAGAGGGATGCATGGAAGACTTTCGGGGATCAGAGAGATGCATGAAAAGTGCTGCGGAGATCAGAGGGATGTATGGAAGAGCTGTGGGGATCAGAGGGATGCATGGAAAGTGCTGCGGTGTTCAGAAGGATACATGGAAAAGCTTCAGGGATCAGAGGAATGTAGGGAAGAGCTGCAGGGATCAGGCAGAGGCTTGGAAGAGTTGTAGGGATCAGAGGGATGCATGAAAGAGCAGCAGCAATCAGAGGGATGCATGGAAATGCTGTGGCATAAGAGTGGTGTTTGGAAGGGCTGTGGGATCTAATAGATGCAAGGAAGACCTGCAGGATTGGAAGGATGAATGGTAGGGCCGTGGGATCAGATGAATACATGGAATAACTGCAGGATTAGTGGAAGGCAGAGAAGAAATGTGGGATCAGAGGGATGCATGAAAGAGCTGTGGGGATCAGATGGCAAAAGGAAGAACTGCAGGATTAGAAGGATGCATGAAAGGCTTATGGGATCTGATGCATGGAAGGTCAGCAACTTCAGGGGGATTCATGGAAGGGTTTGTGGGCTGCTGTTTTTTTATCTTTTGCCTGGACAAGAGTTTTTTGCCTTGCCTTCTTTCATGCTGTTGGGAGAAAGAAAAGCTACAGTGGATAGGCAACTACATCTAAGGAAGAATGAGTGTAGCCCTAATCCTTATCCTTTGTTTATCTTAAACAGCACAAGGTCAGAGACCTACTGGAGGTAAGACGTTTATTGTATTGACATGACGGTGAGCTATGTGGTGTTATTAAGTGGTCATGGAAGAGGTATGATGACAGAATTGTATGTGGCAGACAATAGGTGTTGCACCCCCAAACTCTATTTGAGCTTGGCTTCTCCATTTAACATACATGACTCAAGCTTGGATGCAGATTGAAGCTAAACGCAGCAGTATTGCTTTTGCCTGGTAATTTGTTTTTGACATTTTGCTTAGGTAAAAAATTGCAGCATGTCTGTAGTAGCACATGTAAAACAAACAAAAACATAAAATATTAATAGTCATGTTTTAAATTAAAAATACACATCAAAGCTCCTCACAAAGGTTTTTAATGTTAGTATTGGACAAAATGAGGGGTAGGCATTGACCTAATGTAGTTCAGCTTGGAGCCTATTTATTAACATCACTTGACTTCCATTCTCCCACATTAGTGTCGGTGCTCAAGCTCTGGAGGAGTGATCTGTGAGCAGAGAATCTAGATGATCAGCATAACACCGGCTCAGTCGTCTGTACATCTACAGCTCACTATCAGAGAGATGCATGAAAAGTGCTGTGGAGATCAGAGGGATGCATGGAAAGTGCTGTGGGGATCACAAGGATACATGGAAGAGCTTTGGGGATCAGTAGGATGCATGGAAGAGCTTTGGGGGTCAGAGGGATGCATGGAAGAGCTTTGGGGATCAGAGGGATGCATGGAAGAGCTTTGGGGATCAGAGGGATGCATGGAAGAGCTTTGGGGATCAGAGGGATGCATGGGACGTGCTGCGGGGATCATAAGGATACATGGAAGAGCTTTGGGGATCAGAAGGATGCATGGAAGAGCTTTGGGGATCAGAGGGATACATGGAAGGGTTTTGGGGATCAGAGGGATGCATGGAAGAGCTTTGGGGATCAGAGGGATGCATGGAAGACTTTCAGGGATCAGAGGGATGCATGGAAGAGCTTTGGGGATCAGAGGGATGCATGAAAAGTGCAGTGGCGATCAGAGGGATGTATGGAGGAGCTGTGGGGATCAGAGGGATGCATGGAAAATGCTGTGGGGATCATAAGGATACATGGAAGAGCTTTGGGGATCAGAAGGATGCATGGAATAGCTTTGGGGATCAGAGGGATGCATGGAAGAGCTTTGGGGATCAGAGGGATGCATGGGAAGTGCTGTGGGGATCAGAGGGATGCATGGAAGAGCTTTGGGGATCAGAGGGATGCATGGAAGACTTTCGGGGATCAGAGAGATGAATGGAAGAGCTTCAGGGATCAGATTGATGCATGGAAGAGCTTTGGGGATCAGAGGGATGCATGGGAAGTGCTGCGGGGATCATAAGGATACATGGAAGAGCTTTGGGGATCAGAAGGATGCATGGAAGAGCTTTGGGGATCAGAGGGATACATGGAAGGGTTTTGGGGATCAAAGGAATGCATGGAAGAGCTTTGGGGATCAGAGGGATGCATGGAAGACTTTCGGGGATCAGAGGGATGCATGGAAGAGCTTCGGGGATCAGAGGGATGCATGAAAAGTGCAGTGGAGATCAGAGGGATGTATGGAAGAGCTGTGGGGATCAGAGGGATGCATGGAAAGTGCTGCGGGGATCATAAGGATACATGGAAGAGCTTTGGGGATCAGAAGGATGCATGGAATGGCTTTGGGGATCAGAGGGATGCATGGAAGAGCTTTGGGGATCAGAGGGATGCATGGGAAGTGCTGTGGGGATCATAAGGATACATGGAAGAGCTTTGGGGATCAGAAGGATGCATGGAAGAGATTTGGGGATCAGAGAGATGCAAGGAAGAGCTTTGAGGATCAGAGGGATGCATGGAAGAGCTTTGGGGATCAGAGGGATGCATGGAAGACTTTCGAGGATCAGAGGGATGCATGGAAGAGCTTTGGGGATCAGAGGGATGCATGGAAGAGCTTTGGGGATCAGAGGGATGCATGGAAGAGCTTTGGGGATCAGAGGGATGCATGGAAGACTTTCGGGGATCAGAGGGATGCATGGAAGACTTTCGGGCATCAGAGGGATGCATGGAAGACTTTCGGGGATCAGAGAGATGCATGAAAAGTGCTGTGGAGATCAGAGGGATGTATGGAAGAGCTGTGGGGATCAGAGGGATGCATGGAAAGTGCTGCGGTGTTCAGAAGGATACATGGAAAAGCTTCAGGGATCAGAGGAATGTAGGGAAGAGCTGCAGGGATCAGGCAGAGGCTTGGAAGAGTTGTAGGGATCAGAGGGATGCATGAAAGAGCCGCAGCAATCAGAGGGATGCATGGAAGTGCTGTGGCATAAGAGTGGTGTTTGGAAGGGCTGTGGGATCTAATAGATGCAAGGAAGACCTGCAGGATTGGAAGGATGAATGGTAGGGCCGTGGGATCAGATGAATACATGGAATAACTGCAGGATTAGTGGAAGGCAGAGAAGAAATGTGGGATCAGAGGGATGCATGAAAGAGCTGTGGGGATCAGATGGCAAAAGGAAGAACTACAGGATTAGAAGGATGCATGAAAGGCTTATGGGATCAGAGGGATGCATGGAAGGTCAGCAGCTTCAGAGGGATTCATGGAAGGGTTTGTGGGCTGCTGTTTTTTTATCTTTTGCCTGGACAAGAGCTTTTTGCCTTTCCTTCTTTCATGCTGTTGGGAGAAAGAAAAGCTACAGCGGATAGGCAACTACATCTAAGGAAGAATGAGTGTAGCCCTTAAACAGCACAAGGTCAGAGACCTACTGGAGGTAAGACGTTTATTGTATTAACATGACGGGAGCTATGTGGTGTTATTAAGTGGTCATGGAAGAGGTATGATGACAGAATTGTATGTGGCAGACAATAGGTGTTGCACCCCCAAACTCTATTTGAGCTTGGCTTCTCCATTTAACATACATGACTCAAGCTTGGATGCAGATTGAAGCTAAACGCAGCAGTATTGCTTTTGCCTGGTAATTTGTTTTTGACATTTTGCTTAGGTAAAAAATTGCAGCATGTCTGTAGTAGCACATGTAAAACAAACAAAAACATAAAATATTAATAGTCATGTTTTAAATTAAAAATACACATCAAAGCTCCTCACAAAGGTTTTTAATGTTAGTATTGGACAAAATGAAGGGTAGGCATTGACCTAATGTAGTTCAGCTTGGAGCCTATTTATTAACATCACTTGACTTCCAATCTCCCACATTAGTGTCAGTGCTCAAGCTCTGGAGGAGTGATCTGTGAGCAGAGAATCTAGATGATCAGCATAACACCGGCTCAGTCGTCTGTATATCTACAGCTCACTACACGCTCCCTTTAATGGCTTTAGGAGCAATGAAATATCTTAATCGTGCACACCTTTCTTCCGATCCATTCATCTCCCGCATTACAATAACCTAATTAGGTGATATTAATCATGTTCTATGAAGCAAAACATCATTAATTAAAATGAAAGTAAAATCATGTAAATGATACTGCCTAAAGTGTGACAGCTTGTTACTGTTTGCACAGGATAGAAATTAATATGAAGTGTGTAGCTGTAAATACTTTTCTTGCTGTTGACTAATTAAAATGACATCCCTGAAAACAACTAGAATTTTCAGGATGTGGCAGCGCAAAGTTATTGTACATGGGGTGAAACTAGACATAGATCCAAGTTCAGCCTTTGTAACTACATTTAGTTCTATGGAAAGGCAAAACTAAAAAAGTCTTCTCTTCACCTGGACACCCCCAGGGCTCTTCCGCTATCTGGAGAGGGGCCGTCCCCTCCCTTCCAATGGCGCTGCTGCCCTCCTGCTGACATCATCCTGCTCCGTCGCTGACAATCTCAGATGCTGGTAGTGATCGCCTGAGAGTGGGTGGAGGAGCAGGGGATGCCAATCCCCGGACCTTCCCTCCACCGATCACTGCCAGCTGTCATTGGATCGGCCTTTGACACAGGACGTGTGGGACAGATGATCGGATGTGAGTAAAGAAAAAGAAAATTACTTTTAAAAAATGTAATTTGCTTAGTGGTGTGTGTGTGTTTTTTACAGTTAACCCTTTGTGAACTGGTGAGGGGTCCACGAGACCCCTATAGTATTTCACAAGGTTTGGGGGGCTGACAAGTCACCTGCGGCAAGCGGGTGACTTGTCATTAACCCTCGGCCCCCATTACCTTACTCCCCAAAGCCAGGGGGCGGAAGAGCCCACAGCCCCGGAAAGCTATGTAGGCTTGTAGCCTGAGACTAGCCTCTGCACCCTGGTCTACAAGCCCCCATAGCTGGTGCATGGGCTTTTTATGCTGCGATTTTTTAATAATTTTTAAAGGTTTTTAGGTCTATGCCATTTTTATTCTAATTAACCTTTTATGCCCTGTCACACAACAGCAGATGAGCAGAAGCCAGAGTGATTGGAGTGAGACACTGACAGGGGATGGATGAGAGGTAAGTATTTAAAAATAAATAATAAAATACTTTTGTCTAACTGTATTTTTTTCTGTATTTATTGACTTTGATTCTGCTTTTTTTCCTTTTTTTCGGAAAACCCTGTGCAACCAAGTAATTGATCGAGGGATTACTTCCAGAAATCTGCGCTCACGTCAACAAGCCTGGGACACCTAGAAAGCTTGAGGTGTGTTCTTCGAGAGAATATATTTGTACTTGTATTTTATCTGAAAATTTCCTACAGCGCTGTTTCAGTTTGGAGGAGTCTTGTGGACAGCAAAGGGTGTCTAACAATACATATGTGGTACTGTTGTAACAGGAAGAAATAGAGCTTTTAACACAATATGATTTTATAAAAAATTTAAATTTTTCAATACAAAAAAACACTACAAATTGTAAATACTTTTTTTTAACATATTTCACAAAAATATTGATGCACTATAGAATGACAAACAAAACATTTCAAACAATCCCAAGCTGAAAAAAAAAATGTGAAAAATGGTCTGGCCACAAGGGTGACAAAAATCTCTATGTAGGCTGGCACTGGCAATAAAAAATCTGGAGAATTAAAGATATTTTTTTCCAGGGAAATTTCCTGGAGTATTGAGGTTGTGACTGCATGTTTTAAGTAGAGAGGAGAGAGGGAAAAAAGAGGCCGAATGGAATGGAGTCAAGGGAGCAAGTAATAAATAAAAAGAAATTAGGGAGGACAGTTTCTATACAGGTAACGGGATTTAATGGTTGGAGGTAGTGTGAAGTGATTAGTGTGCTTATACCAGTTTTTAAATTTTTGTGTCCCCTTAAAGACAGACTGCTCTGCTGTCATTTGGAAGGTGGGAGGAGGAGGTGTGGGCAAAGTTGAGAGCTGGAGGTGTTAAACAGTTGTTTAGGATTCTGGGCCTATGTAGATATGAGATAGGCTTGTTTGGTGGATGAGCTCCTGGGGGGCTTGTTTATATTGCAGGAAATCCTGCTGGTCTTGGTTTTCCACCATGTTAGCTCAGTGACTCGAGAGTGGGATTTTAGTAAAGCAATATCCTTCTTGAGTCAAGGTTTACGTGCTGGGGATGGCTGTAGGGGGGGGGGGGGAGTCCCTGGTTGCGATTTGTTTCACTGCTCCTGGACCACGCAAAAAGTAATCTAACAGTTAATCTGTCCCTTGACACTCTGAGCATGAGTGAGCATGGCAAGTCACAGTGGTTGCACAGCTGGTTCTCACCATAGAAGAGCATTCATATGACTCATAAAGCTGCACCATGAAATGCCCTTCTCAGAAAAACCATGACAGAAATAGAATAGAAGCAACTGGCATACAAAAGGTATTACATATAATCAGAGATTTTGAGATGCTTTGAATTGGCTAATTTTATACTGTCTCCAAGAGGGATCCAGAGGACCGAAGTTAGTGTGTGCCTGAAAAGGGACTTTAAGCCGATGATGGGGAAATGGTTGGTAGTGTGAACAATCATGGTAGATGGACGTGAGTTTTTTATGTACTGACCATTCGTTCCAAAGTGCACAGGTAGCATTGGTGGAGAAGGTTTGTGTATGAGGTTAATTAAATTATGGACGTGAGTGGGTTTGGTGTAGCAGTAAGTATTAGGAGACCCTGTGGAGATGGAGTCAATAGGAGGTTGAGGCCAGGGTTGGGCAAGATGTCACCTGCAGCAAGGAGAAGCAGAGAGAGGGAGGCGATTAAAGGATTTAAAAGAGGCAGGGACTTTTTATGGCTTGTTAAAACAGATTGTTTTAGTGAAAGAGGTGAAATCATGAGTGAGATAAGGTGAGGTAAGATTGACTTGTGAGCTTGTTTTGTGTGTAGGGTTCCCAGTACAAAAGGAATCGTGAAGGTTGGGTAATAGATAAGCATTTTGTGCAGTGAGTGAAGGTTCCTGCCTAATTGCTTTGGATCACTTGAGGTTAAATTTGGTTATAATTCTACAGAGCCGTAATTGTGCAAAGAATTGGGGTGCCCAGCTGCTGGTCTAGAGTGCCCACACAGTTGTTACTAAATAGTAGTTAGCAACTGAGTGGGTGATTGCCCAGAGCTAGTCAGCTGGGAGGATAGGATGGAGTCATGAAAAGTGTATCATTTAGACTGGGTCTGCAAATCCCAGAGAGAAGATAACATTCGACATATGGAAGGTTATAACATGGCCAATCGGGGACAATGAATGAGCAATAAAAATATAGCTAAATAGTTACAGCATGTAACTATTTGAAATATGCAGGAACAATCTGAAGGACATAACAGTATTAAACCCAGTATGAAACACAGCTCAGGAGCGTTTAATAACAGGACCGGTTAGATTAAATGTGATCTAATGAATTTGCAGGGCCCTGATATGTTCCGCTGCTTCTGAGGACAAGTTTGTTGATCCAGTCTGCAGACTGATTGGTGATTTTCACAGTCGGCAGGAGGCTCATGATTGTTTGGGGGAAGGTGAGCTCCAAGTGTGACAGAAACAGCGGGTCCCCCCCCCCCACCCAGACATTTCCAGGAAGCACAATAGACAGGTTGTGTGTAGGAGGCTTTCACAGGCGTGATGTATGAAGCAATCTGATATGATGTGACAGCCACACAAACACGCTCCCTCATAGTCTAAACTGCTTCAGAAAAAACTGGAGTAAAGACACTGAAGCAAAGGGTTTTGCTTCCTGTTATCAAATTCATGTTGCTCTTACCTCACCCTAAATGCAGAACCTGAAAGTACAAAGTTACCCCTATTGCCACTATTGCCTAAGCTTACCATTCTGTATTGTTCAAGTCTGATTTTTTACAATCGTAAGGTCTTGCTGTAAACTTTGTGTTAGCAAGGGATATAAATGAAATGCCTGGGGCTTAAGATGAGTTCTTGCTCCTAGCAACAGCCAATCACCACGGAATCACTCCCATCTTCAGATAGACTTAAATTGTGACAATTTTAGGGAGAGATAAGGCCTTGATTAATCATCAATATACAGGGATAATGTAGTTTTTTCCCCCTAAATGATAAACTGAGATTTTCAATAATTTGGCTTTTGTCAGGGAACCTCGGGTCACGGGATCCAACTATCAATCAGGGACACACAGCCCGCTTTCCCAAAACCTCGTCCATTTGCCTTCCTACTACCAGGCCCAAAGCCTACAGACACACAGATTATTGGCTAAGGCAAAAAGATTGCTCAAGTTAAATATAGGTTTTAATGCAATCAGCACACTAGGCAGTGATAACAAACATTTGGCTATGATGGAATATGAATGAATACAAATGTCTTTGTGAGAAGTGGGTTACAGGTTACAGTGAGTTACACACAGAGAGCCCCCACATGGAGGTAAGTGGCAAGCTTATTGATGGACACCTCCAGCATGCATGCAACGTGACCTCCTCCAGAGAGTGACAAAAGCCTGGCCCAGCATCATCCCCCTTTAGACCCTTTCACTCCCTTCCTTCTGTGGGACAGATTGTGAGACCAGCTTTAACACCTAAAACCCTTTAGGAGTTATAAGTTTGGGCAGGGGGGTCCTATGGCTCTGGATACAGCACCAAAAAGTTGGGCTGGGTGTCAGGCATCTGATGAGCCCAAAGATGGAGTTCCTAAATGGGTCAGAACCCAAGATCTCCATTTCTCTATGTTCTTCTGGTCGCATGGCTCTAAGAATTGTATGTCTACGTGAGGTTTTGTGGGCCCGTTCTGGTTCTGTATCTGGCTTGGTGCTGGGACACACAGTGGCCCAACTACGGTCCGATTTGTGTTGGTGCCGGTTGTCTGAGGTTCTTGTCTTTGATGTGAGGAAGCTCAAAGCCAGAAGTCACATCGGCTTCAGACCCATCAGGGCCTTCCCGGCCCTAAGGTGTGAAAGAATCAACAGGGAGTCTGTAATCTGCGCTTGGCTCAACTCACAAATGCTAATTCTTCTTCCTGGGGGAGATTAGGTCCTATGCATGTTTATGGCTAGAAAGCCTTTAATGCTACAGAAGGAAATAAAGGGTGACAAGTACAGAGAATCTTAAAGGGGGAAGCCGGGCAGCAGCAATAAAATGACATATAATATTTACACTATTCCACACAGCCTTGATTTATTAAATGTTACTAAATGCACCTTACGAACAAAAGGACCGTTTTATGTTTTTTTTTAAATAAGGCATGAGGGAAAGTACAGTAGTGGCATGATTTGCACCTAAATGTTGATTCGGGTAACTAGGCTTTAATTTGCTTTTTAAAGTAAAATCTTAAACCACTGGATCCTCCTGCCTGTCCAACGTTAATGTTTTAGGTGTTAATAACATTTATGTGAACACTTTAAAAAAGGAGGAGAAAGCTGCTGGGGACAAGATTGAGCAAAATGCTTTTCTCAACTCCAGTCCAGTCCCTACATCAGTTCAGAGTTTGAAGCCGACCTCTGCCACATCTGACCATTTCTTGTGTCAAACCACGTTGCTGGCCTTCACCATTTACTGTTGCTTACCTTTCCACTGTCTGATGGTAGCCAGCCTTTTCTATGCCTTTTCTATGCCCAAGCACGTCTAGTGCAAGGTCCTGTTGCTGACTGATGCCTTGTCTGACCACATCCAGCCCTGTTTCTGACCTTTGCCATGTTCAGTCACATCTAGCCCCAGGTCCTGTTTTCGACTGTTGCCCCATCTGACCACATGTAGTGCCAAGCCCTGCTGCTGACTTTTGCCAAAGCCCAGTCATGTTTAGCGCCAATCAGCCTTTGCCCCGTAGGACCACATCTACTGCCAAATTCTGTTGCAGACCTTGCCATGTCAAACCATGTCTAGTTTCAATACCCACGCTTGACCATGTCTGAGTGTCTTACTCTCCTGTGAACCACGACAACATCTGACTAAGCTACAGCCACTGCCCTCACCTTGCATGGATGTCTCCTAAACTACCAGCCCTCATCTGTGGATCACATAATAGTTGCTCCACCTGTTCTGAACTATTACTACCACTGTCTATCATTAGTGGTTTCCAACATAATGGGCCACCCGTTCTGAACAGGCATTATTGCTGACTGTCAGCGCCAGGCTGCTACTGTAGCTCTCAATGCAGCAGAGAACCAGCTTTTCCAGAGATTCAAACATGGTTCATGACCTAAGAACCATAAACAAGCCTAATGACATGAGGACTTACACACCCTGTGTTAAAAACCTTACACCAAACTTGCTTATTTTAATAAAAGCAAAACATGTGCCCAAATCATTGCATGCAGGGTAAAAGCACATACACACATGTGCAACAGCAATAAGCTAGGCAGGTTAAGCGGTCCACCAGTCAAAAAATTACACTTTAGTAAATGTCTCCCCTAAACCCCACCCCTCTCTGATCATCATTGGCATTTGCTGTTTGAGAGGTTTAACCCTTTTCAGATGATGCACTTTTGGACTGCATGGGATCCACCATCTTGCTACATACCTGAGAACATGGTTTACACATGAGCATAAGAGGGGGAGGAGGGGTAGAGCCTCTGCTGCCATTCTGCCAGAACACAGACAAGCTACAGCTTTCCTGTGATCAGCCCATCCAGCCAGAGAGAGAGTCTATCTGTTTCCAAACCGAATGTTAAAAGTCTTTTTCTAGCTGGATGGATTGATCAAAATAAAGTTCTCGGCTGGGCTGCTGTGTGCCTGTGTGATTCAATCTCCCTCACAGAATTGAAATGCTTGCTACAAAGTTTCCAGGAGCTTTCTAAGCAGTGATAAGTCAATTGATGGCTAGAGATAAAGGATGATTGCACAAATATTTTAGCCAATTTTGACTGTGAGACTGCGTCTTTCAGAGTCGGGTCTCTCTGGTGTTTAGCAAGATGGCCGCTTCCATTCAGGTCAAGCACACAGCATCTACATGCTATTTCATAACATCTGCATGGGGATAAGCCCTCTCAAGTAGCTTATATCACTGCTTGCCAAAGCCAATAAGCTTTTTTTGTTTAAAAAAACAAAAGTTTACTTTACTTTTATGTTGCATATGTAAAGAAGGTGTGGGGGCAATGTGACGGGTTGGTCTGGTGTCAGAACTCTCCTAGATTATTTAGGCCCATAGGAGTATATAGAAAACAACTGCTAGTAATTGATGGCGAGGCCATAGTATTAGTTACCATTAGAATATTCTAGTATGTAATGATAGGAAGGAACTATATCCTAATTGCCCTGCTAACGTGCACCTCCCAGGTTAGTTATAAAATGGTCTGAGCGACTGCCACTCCTCCTTTGTTTCTAAGGAACTATAGATAGACTGTATTACAAGGAACTGGTTTTGACAAGTCTGTGAGGTGGTTCTAGCATATATTAAAAGGAAAGTCCAAGCTTCCAAAAAGCATTAAAATAATAAAAAAATAATAAAACAATCCTCCCCTGATGCCAGTGGGGGGAGAGTCCCTGCACAGCAATCGTGGACCTGAGTGACAAATGCTCCATGAATTGGGTGAATGGCCTGTCACTCAAGGTCCCAGCTTGAGCTTCTGTGCAGAGTGTCCACCTCCAAAAAAATTGTTATTTTGGAGTCAATTATACTTTATATGTCTTCTACGGTACAGTGCATAATCAAGCACCCTGTGGCAGAACCCTACACCCCATTTCCACCCACTCCCTGCCACCTCACCAACCACCAGGCTTGTGAGGGCAACACATATGTTGAATACTTGAATTATTTTTAGTGCTAAAGTACATTATAACAGTAGAGGGTGGTGGTACCCCTGACCATACATAGTTCATACAGCATGTCCTTTCCTCAATTGCCTCCAACCATGTTTGCTAGATCTCCCCAGAGGCAGCTTAATATTTCAGACATGGGGATCCTCAAAATCCAGATTTAATGGTGGGTCTTGAGGACAATGACAAACAATGAAAAAAGGACAATGAAAAACAATGACCTAGGGAATTTGTTCTCACACTAATAGCCTGTTTACATGAGCAGATAAATTGACCGTCCACTCGCGTCACTCGCTCACGTCACTCATTCTCTCTCATTCTCTCTCACTCATTTTTGGTGAGCCAAAACTATTCTATGGGCAACCACTGAACCAATTCTCGTTGATCGTTTGATCGGAGCAGCCATTTCCACAGAGCAATTATTGCGGTTCATTTAGTGATTTCTAACCAACTGTGGTGTAGCAGTGAGAATGCAAATAACACACTCTGCATTCCCATGACCCTACCAGCTACCAGCCCACATAGCCCACACAGATTACAGGCTCTTCTGCACCACCTTGGGCTTTGGGGATGCAGGTAATAAGGTGGGGGGGGGCTATGGTAAGTTACCCACTTGCCGGAAGGTGACACAGTGACTTGCCAACCTCTCCTGCCCTGTGAACATGTATAGGGGTCTTAAGGATCCCTTACCAGTTTAAAAGGGTTACATGGAAAAAAACACACATACATCAGAAAAATCCTTTAATATATTTTTTACAGCAATACTTACCCCTTTCCATCGCAGGGATACTCCTGTCCACAGCTCTCCGCTGTCTTCAGCATGGCAGAGGACAAAGATCCTCTGCCTCGCTATCAGCTTCTGACGCTCGCTCCTGCCACAGGATTGGGCTTTTTATACTGGCAGAAGAAGCTGACAACAGCTCGGTATCAAAAGCCCCTCCCTGTGTCGGAAAGTGAGATGTCAGGAGCCCAGTGCGTGACGGAGGATCTGGGTCCTCTGTTCTGCTGAGCACACCATGGCCAGCCTGAGGATGAGGACTTCAGCCAGAAATGAGGACAGAGGTAAAATATATTTTTTCCTTTTTCGTTAAAGTTTGATTTGAGCGATCCTGTATTTCTTGGGGAAATTCTGCAAATCACCCGAAGCGAATAATTCGCTGATCTCTAGCTATCACCTGCAACTGTTTTTAAAAAACTCAGAAAACAACCATATAAAGTGTCTGTAATTTTGCAGATATACAGCCTCGCCTTTTGGAGCAGTTTTGTACTTATAGAGTAAACCAGGAAATGAGGCAGCAGATCAGATGGGGTACAGAGCAGGCTATGACCACTGGTTGGAAACCCCTGCTCTAGGCTTCTACAGCCATCCTACAATCCAATTCCACAAGAAATATAAAGTCATAGAGATAGCCATTCACTTATATCATGGTGGCTAAGGTCTTCTTCCACATTTGGGGATATTCCTAGTTGTGCAGGTTGCTTCCTTCCTTTGCAGTTAAGTACAATTTTTTTTTCTATTTCTATTTCCAAGCCTGAGTGCTCAGCAAGCAACTGTGTATGCAGATAACTGGAATTGCTCCTCCACGCTACCTAGATAAAGTAGCAATGAGTCACATCTCTTTACAATTTAAAGCTTGTGCACAGGGCTGTATTTAGATATTATGCTGTCCTGGGTGAAAGTGACCCTGTGACCCCCCCGTACATGTTCTGTTTTTGTATCTCGGCATTTCATTTGCAGTGAACTACCTGCATAGCTGGCATTAGGCCGTTCTGCCCTCCACAGACAAATGCACAGGGAACAAATATATGGCTATATGTTGTGTAGGATTAATGAAATTCTGTCGTGAATAAGTCCTGTATTAAAATTATAACACCAAAACCAAACAGGAAGTCCCACAACTCCTTAATCCATCCTCCTTACACAATGGCACCACTCAGGTATAAAGATTAAATGTAATACTTCTATATTAATCCAAAAAGTTATGTACATATATACAAACGTTTTAAAATCAATTAAAATACAAATATACAAAAACAAGGAGGAGGGGGGGGCAGCGCCACAGAGGCCACCCCAGATGATACTTGCTTCTAGGCCATAAATTAATGATGCTAAATATAACTGCCTTCTACTGCTCTTGATCCCTACTGAATCTGTCTACCTGTGCTCACATAATTAATATAAACTATATAGTATAAAAATGAATAATATAATACTACTACTCAGTGCAAAAATCTATCTATAAAGTGCTATGTGCAAAACATACCAATAACCTATTGTAAGGACAGCCAGGGGATTGAAAAGCAGACACACATATAACACACATAAACTCACATATTATACATGGCCAGCCAGCATGACCCCCTCCACTCTGAACCGATGCGTTGCGTGACATCTTGCATCACTTCTCCTGGGCAGAACAAAGCACGTGCCTCCTAACCCCCATGCTCCTTATATACTCACCCCTCCCCGCTCCCCCGCCCAACACCGAGCAGCTCCGGAGCAACGGAGACGTGCTCCAGCCGGAAGCGCATCATCCGACCAAGCCCACGTGACGTGCGCCGGCCGGAAGCGCGTCACCGGGCTATGCGTTCCAGCCACCCGGAAGCTGGAATATCCGGTATAGGCTGCGCATCTAGGTGGATTAAAATCTTAAAAATGCTAACTAGCAGGAGGAGGGATTACTTTTCGATCCCATGTGAAAAACATTCATGCCAAACTGAGCGGTAGGCTACATAACTTCTATTCCACTTTTACAGAGAATTGATCAATTGTAATGGCCTCTCCTTCAAGCCAGACTGTGGGAAACAGTAGCATTAACCACTGTAAAATAAATGTAAAAACATTATGAGTAAAAGCATCTACATACATCAGCAGAATTGCAATATGCCATTATTCAGGCACAGGGTGGTTCAGGGGACAGGCTATTGCAAATGAGTAGTCCTCCCCTGTAAAAGCAGAATGCTACATTCACAATCCCATCATCGCTGATTCTGCTTCCTTTTAGTAAAAGAAAAAACAAGCCCAATTGTCCCCCCTGTAATGCCTAGAATAGAGTAGATGTGCTACCCCATGCTGCTAATGGGGACAAAAAGTGAGTATAGTTTTTTCATTCTATTTTTTTTAAATATGTTACATTTCATTCTGCCACAAACCCAGGCCATCCAATTATTTTTAGAGTTTGTAAAGACAGCCTAATATCTATGGCAGCTACCTAGCAGTCTGTGTGTTTTTCACAACATAGGCATATAGCAGTACACAAAGTGTTCTGGTTGGGAGCACTGGTGTGGTTCTGCTGCAATATTGCGGAAATGCAGTGTATAAGGGACCTGTGGACCTCTTCATATTTGTTATGTGTTTTGGCAACAGGAAGTATAAAATAAAAATAAAATTGCATTAAACAGGTAGCAGTGTCAGTAATGTCCCTACTCCCAAATCCATGCGTTACAGACCCTGTCTAGACAAGCACTAAGTTCCTCCATCTTTTCCTCTACAAGGAAAATCTCTGATTACTGTATATTTAAATAACTCACACATTCTAACTGAAGTTTTGTGGGTGCATGGGGAAAGAGAGAAAGATTTGACTAGCGAGATAAACTCATGCGAGGGCAGGTAATGGGATGAAAGCAGTGATGGAAAGATATAGATAGACTTACTAGCAGAACTGCGAAATACCAGAGGAGCATTGTTAAAGGATGAGAGTTTGGCAGACAAGCAGAGTCTGGTGCCTGTTCCCATCTAGTCACTTCGGGCTCAATTCGGGCCTAATTCTTCAATGGACTTTATCAGTGGCGTTGCTAGGGCTGGTGTCACCCGGGGCGGTAGGAAATGGTGTCACCCCCCCCCCCCCAATGGTGTCACCCCCCCCCCCCCCCCCAAAGAAAACAAACAAAAAAAAAAGCATTTTTGCCGGCATGGTGGGAGCGGGCCGGCCGGTTCCGCGCTGACAGCGGAACCGGCCGGCCCGCTCTGCTGTCAGCGGAACCGGCCGGCCCGCTCCCACCATGCCGGCATTTTTAAAAAAAGCAAACACTTACCTGCAGGTCCGGAGCGTGGAGGCCGGCGCCGCTCTCAGCTGTCATCTGAGGGCGCGTCATCAGAGGCGCCCTCTCATGACGCGCCCTCAGATGACAGCTGAGAGCGGCGCCGGCCTCCACGCTCCGGACCTGCAGGTAAGTGTCTCTATACCGAGGGGTGACCGGCCGAGAGGTGTCACCCTCTAGGTCTGGTGTCACCCGGGGCGGTCCGCCCCCCCCGCCCCCGGGTCGCTACGCCACTGGACTTGATAAATCCAGGACTTCAGAAATCCAGGAATGCAGCCATGGTAATCCATGGCTTGTGATCTCTCTATCTTTTGTCTCCACCTCCATCATTTAGACTGTAGGCTCGCAAGGGCAGGGCTCTCTTTCCCATTGTCTCCTGTGCTCACAACACTTAGGCCCTTATTTATGAAGGAATAGCGACAGGTAGCGACTGGTGAGCGGCCGGTAATGACGGGCCCCGCCACGAGAACGCCGGCTCCCCACCACAATCACACATTTATCAAGCCAATCCTGCTTAGCGACTGAGATAGCGCCATATAGCCACTCATTCATCATTATTCCAGCCTCAGCCCACAGCGCCAGCGTCCGACCTTGAACAGCGAAAGGTATGACCTCTCGCTACCTGACGCTCTCCAATGCATTTCAATGGAACAATCTTTAAATATTAATAATTAATTGTTATTAATGTTTTTTTTTTTTTTGACGACTTCTGCCATTTTAGATAATTTTTTTAAGGGAAAAAAAAAAAATTGTACAGAATTGAAATTACAGGTCTGATATTAATGTATTCATATTACAAAATTATTTAAAAAACTTGTTTTTTTGGTTTCCAAAAATATGGTGGTTTGGGGGTTAAAAAACTACTTTTAACCCATCGCCGCCAGCGCTCTGGTGTTTAAACATGCATTTTACAGCGCGAGAATTTTTTCAGCGTGATTCGTTAATGAATATGGTGGGAGCCGGTCGCTAGGGCCAGTCGCTATCATGCGCTCCCATACAGCGCGGAACCTGTCAAATAGCGACTCCTCACCCAATATTCAACATTACGGCAAACCGACTGAGTCGCTATCAACTACCGAACAACGGCCAAGCACAGCGACTACTAGCGGGCGCTCTGAAAATGCCGCTACAGTCGCTCAACTGTCGCTACTTGCCGCTATTAATGAATCAGCCTCCCCGTTTAAACCTTGTGGCATCTAGTTTGTATTGTTCCCTGTAATATATATCTGCGCAGTGCCCATGAATGGGATGCAATGGAGTCATCTAAAAGCCCCCAAGACTTCACTGATCGGCGCAGGACTGTGAAGAGCACCGCCTAAAGCTGTACTGTCATTTACAGGCCCTGAAGTAGCCGGATGTCACCACAGCAGGCATCAGCGACATCCCAAAGGTAAGTATGGGGCGATGGGGGGGGGGGATCGGCCTCTTTTTATTTTCGATCTGATGTTCCTCTTTAAGAACATAAAGACTAAGCTATATGCTTTAGGTGATCTTGTGACAGATAATTTGCAGCTCACTATAACTTGCATAAGGAATTTAATACATTTGGATCGGAGGATCGGAATTTAATAAATTTCTGCCTTTGGTCAGGATGAGAGATCTGAGCATTGGTCATCTGCATAGAGTAGAGTGCTCTATGGTATCTCAGCCTTTCTATATTTAATGAAAAGCTCCATCTTCATTAAAAAATGATACAATGTATATAATCGCTGCACCAGCCATTTGGTAATTTATCGCTATTAAATTGCCCTCACTTTTATGCTGTCAGTCAACATTTCCAAATCTAGCTTTTGCTTTCACTGTGCTTTAGGAAACCTTTTTGTTCATAGGGAAAGAACAAAACATTGTTGTGATTGCGACTTTGTTTTTCAGAAACTCTGCCTTGAGCTTTGTAAGATATTCCAGGCACCTGCTGTGCTGCCTTATTGCTCTCTGAATTTTATCTCCAGCGAGACATTATTTGACCCTGAACACAGAATGACAAGGTATTGCTGTATTTTTGCCCAAAGACTTTTCATATCAGTCATGCAACTGACTTTCTCTACTCAGACCTAAACAACAATCTTTAAAGGATAAGTCCACTTTCAATTGAATTTTGTGAAAGTGCAAAAAGGATGTTCTCAATGTGCTCCTATGTTAGCCACAGTGTGTTTTATGGAAGCAGTTTTCACAACCTGCAATCGGTTGCTGACTGTTGGCAACTCTACACCAAGTCTGTACACCAAGAGGAGAAAAGAGAGCCCTGTACACTGCTGCTATGGCCACTGCGGTCACTCAACTTTACACATGCCCAGCATCAGTGTTCTGTGCAACTATCTGCAGTCTGTTGCTATTGGCAATGTACACCAAGTATTGCCAATAGCAACAGATGAAAACTCCTTCAATAAAACACACATTTGCTAATATTAGAAAAAAACATCATTTTGCCACTCAAAAATATACACACATAATTTCAGACGAAAGACCCTTTAAAGTGGACCAAAATCCATGGCGATCGGCCCGAGAAACCCCCCAGGACGCCCTATACACTTACTTTGTTACCCGGTCCAATGCTGCATGTGCGAGTTGTGGCCGCCAACCCTCTGGCAGGACGCGTGTCTGTGTCAGGCATGTGTGAATGGCCAGCGTGGGCATGCTCCCTGTTAGAGGGGGGATGCGGCCATCAGCACGCTCGGAGCCGATTGCTTTAGATGAAGAAGAGAAAGTTTCTACAGTGAATTATTGGAGGCGCAGTGTCTGCAGCGCTGACCCTCGCCATCAGTCACTGTAGTTAATGCAGTCAATGGAGGTGGATTGCCAGCACTTGACACGTCCCCTCCCTTGCAGTCAATGCAATGCCAGTGCCGGCATTAATGTACTGATGCCGGGTGTGGCACACCGTTGCGAATGAGGAAGCAGCAGAAGATCGAGCCTTACAGCGTTGGACATGGATCTACTAGAAGTGATCATCTGCGGAGGACAAGAGGTCAGTGTGCAGCTTTTTTTCTTTTTAGGCTGGACAATGTCTTCAAGAAAGAGAGAATGCAGAGTCATGTAAAAAGAACAGGGAAATGCAAGAAGAATGAAAAAAAGAAATGAAAGAAAACGGGACATGAAAGCAGAAAAGTAAACGGAAACGGAAAATCAAGGAAGAAGCAAGTGTGAAAAAGAGAAGAGGAAGAAATGTGGGAATGTGGAAAAAAGACAAAAAATAGGGGATAAAGAAAGGGAGAACATAGAGGAATTGTAATAAAGAGCAAAACAGACAGGGAGACGAAGGAGAGGAAAGAAAAAGATAGAGAGAGAGTTGTAGGAAATGTGAAAGAAACGTAGGCTGCCTCAAACTGGGATCTTTCTCCCTAAAATGGTGCCTGAATGGTACCTCCCAGTGCCCCACTCCATAGAGGAATTGGAATAGTGCCCAGTGTGCCTGCAGAGGACACACACAGGCCGGCCAGCCATGAAAGCCATCTTCCATTTAAGAAAATTTAGTTTAGTAATTTGCTCCCCTAAAAACACCCGCCTTTGATGATCAGTTACATATGCTGTTTGAGATGGCTTAACCACATGAAATGTGGTATAGCTGCACTCGTAGAATTACATGGGAACGACCATCATGGAGGACACCTGAGGGCCCTACTTACACATGAGTATGAGTGGGGGAATGGGGGAGAAATTTTGCTAGCACATGGACACCTTGCAGTTGAGCTGGGAACTTCCTTATGATCAGCCCAACCAGCTAGAGAGAGATTTAATCCACACAGAATGCTAGAAGGAGATAACATCCTTCTCTAACTGGCTGTACTGATGTAAAGATCAATAAAGCTGCAGTGTTTCTGTGTGATATTGTTTCTCCACACAGGGCAGGCTGTCTGGAGATCAGGATTTTGCTTTAAGCCACCCACACCAAACTAAGAGAGAGATACCTCAGGATAGGGATCAGCATGTCTGTCATGTTACACACACACACTTAATCAACAGCTGTGGGAGGGGATGAACAGAACTATGTATCAAAGTGAGTCAATGGCCTTGGCTGCCGCGAAGTTTTGCAACACTTGTTTACAATGTTGATACAATGTTTTAGGAGCTTTCTGGGTGGTACCGAATCATTACAGCCAGGAGGCGTAATTTTAAGGGTTGCAGGGGTGCGGTATCAGGGCCCAGGAGGTCACGGCGCCCCATTGTTGTTGCTCCTCCACCCTATTTATCATATTTGTGCTGACTTGGCATCATTTAGAGAAAGAAAGCAGCATATATCTTTGTGGCCTTTTAGTCATAAGTTGTTTAGCTGCATCCGACTGAGTTAAAAGATATAAAAAAGTTCACTGTATGAGCTGTGAAAGGGTCCGATTTCATATTCACACCAGGGCCCCATCACATTTAGTTACATAACTGATTAATGCCTTTTTTTACTTTAAGCTAGAAATAAAGCATTACTTTAATGAGTTTTAGGGTAATTGTGACTGTAGAACTATATAACAATGGTGGCAAGATGGACGCTCCTATGCAGTTTAGTAGCATAGCATCTGTATGCTTTTTCACTACATTTGCACAGAGTCTCTCAAATAGACAACATAACAGTGCAATGGGGAAGGGGGGGGGGTTAGATAGCAATTTACTAAACTTTGACTTGACTTTGTCTAAGCCTGGTGGACCTCACCAGTTGTGTTTAGAGAACATAAAAGCCATTGGTGACTCAACCAACCTAAAACTGGTAAATCATCATGGCTAATCCTGCCTTACGTTACATGTAGCCTTACACTAGGCATTAAAACCCTGACTATGCAAAACAAGTTGATTCATTAGCTGCCATAACGTGGCTCCATCTTCGCTGCCCGCATTTACTGCTGACTGGTAAGGAATAAGCACATTGATATTGATGAGGCCTTGTGATGAGCAGATAGTATAAGGCATATTCAGACATTAGCTGGAGAAGGTGAGCTGGGCCTAGCTATGTTTGCAGCCATTCTACCAGAGATGAAAGCACTGCTAGGCCGCACCAGCTCAATAAAGGACATTAAAACGTCTGGTTGGTGAGGTATGGATTAAATTCTCTGTGAAAATGTGTTTCTTGTAATTGTTTTACAATAATGCCTTGGTGCCAGTTAAATAAACCCAAGGCAATAAATCTTGGTCAACGTACTTACATATGCTAATGACTTCACTAAACCCCAAATGCATTGTAAACATAGCTGTTAATGCTAATGGTGCAGCGAAGAGAGAAACTCAACTAAACAAGCTAAAGAGTGTGACCAGCGCTTCTACCAAATGTGACAGAACACAACATACTCAAGTAATTATGTCCATTAATTAGAAGAGAGAAAATGGTTAACCTTTTCAGGATTGGAGGTTGATCTTGACCTAGTAGCCACAATACATGTATTCACTTAACTTGTATTCACTTATAATGGGCACATTATGTATGTTTAGTTTAACCCTTTAAGTGCCAGACCACGTTTCAATATTTTGCGCTACACATGGCCTTTTTTTTAGTGTATTCTCAATACTTTTGGTTGAAATCTGTGCAAACATTTTTTTAAAAAATCTATTTTTTGCAATTTGTAGTGTTTTTTGTAATAAAAAATGTAAGTTTGTCAATAAAATCTTATTGCGTGTGAAACCCCAATTTCTCCGGGTTACAGCGGTAACACATATGTATTGGTAGACACCCTTCCCTGCCCAGGAGACTCCCCCAAACTGAAACAGTGCTTTAGGAGATTTTCAGATAAAATACAACTGTGATATGCGCTATGCGCACCTTGCAGTTTTTCCAGAAAAACAACCCTTTACATTTGAAAACCCCCAACAAACTATATATTCTCTGGAAGTACACACATCAAGCTTTCTAGGCGTACCAAGCTTGTTTATGTGTGCGTAGTTTTCTGAAAGTAATCCCTCAATCAATTCTTTGGTTGCACAGAGTTTCCCTAAAAAAGAATAAAAAGGAAAAATCAAGCCACATTTTTCTAACAAAACTATATGCAAACAAGAAAAAACAAGTAAAATCTGAAAAAGCAACATGCCCCGAACAGAACAATACCCAGCATGCACAGCTACCGTCAGGGGAAGAGTTGCCAAACACCACAAAGTAAAGCGTGCACATAACGGTAATTTTACTCTGCAGACAAAGTGCGCACCTTGCAATTTTTTGCAACCAAAACAACCCTTTACATTTGGAATATCCCCCATAAACCATATATTCCCTGAAAGTACACATGTTAAGCTTTCTAAGCGTACCCAGCTTTTTGTAGTGGGCTCATCTTTCTGGATGTAATCCTTCGAAGAATTTTTAGGTTGCACAGGGTTTGCCTAAAAAAATGTATATGAATAAAAAACATGTTTCCCTAAAAAATCTATATAAAAACAAGCTAAATCTGAAAGCGCAAGGTCCACCGAGCAGAACAATACCCCACATGCATAAGTACTATTACCCTTTAAATTGCCAGTCTACTTGAAATTTTGTCACCCTCTGTTGACAGGTAATTTTTCCCCATTTTGCGCCATGTTTAACCGTGCTAGCCGCAGGTGACTAGCCAGCCCCCAGCCTTGTGAACTGGTATAGGGGTCTCATGGATCCCTTACCAGTTCACAAGGGGTTAAGTGTAAAAAAAACACAGACACAAAGAGAAAAAATATATGTATTTATTTTTTTTTTATACTTACCTCCCATTCATCCCTGGGCACTGTGTCCCACGTTGATCACTATGGCTTCTGCTCTCCTGCTGCTGCAGGAAGCCTTTTATAGCTGCTGGGCAACAGATGATCTAAAAGGGTTAAAAACCCTTAAAATCCAAAAAAAATGACATTTGTGTAACCAGCCCAGGACCAGCTATGGGGGCTTGTAGATCAGGGTGCAGGGGCCAGCTTTGGTGGCCCCCATCCTGCAGCCTACAAGCCCACATACCCTCTGGCAGGTAATTGTGGGTGCCGGGGGGTTAATGGCAAGTCACCCGCTAATTGCAGGTGATTTGCCAGCCCCCAGCCTTGTGAACTGGTATAGGGGTCTCATGGATCCCTTACCTGTTCACAAGGGGTTAACAGTATAAAAAAAATCACACACACACAGAAAACATTTTTTTCTTTACTTACCCCCGATCCGCTGTGGCCCCCGGCGATTGCGTCCCACGAAGCTCCGATGACAGATGCGGGTGATCAGTGGAGGAGGGCTGGGGGGGGCAGATGATCAGAGCCATCTGCCCCCTCTCACCTTCCTCAGCTGATCACCCGCATCTACTGAGCTTCTCGGCTCAGATGCGGGTGTCGACTGGCAAGTGACGCCACTAGCCCCGCCCACAAAGGGGCCGGGCTAGCAGCTGCGAACCAGGAAGTGAGGGAGAGGGCAATTTCGCGCTCTCCTCACTACGGAAGAGCTTGGGGGCGTGAACCAGGAAGTGAGGGAGAGGGCAATTTCGCGCTCTCCTCACTACGGAAGAGCCCGGGGGGGCGCCAACCAGGAAGTGAGGGAGAGGGGAATTTTTGCACTCTCCTCACTACAGAAGAGCCCGGGGTGGGTGATCGGAGGCCCCCCGGTGAAGAGGAGACCCCGTGGGAGGGATCCCGGCCGCAGGTCAGTAAATGCCTTTTTTTTTCTCTTTTACAATTAACTGGCAGCGTCCGAAAAGGGGGGGGGGCGCTATTTCGGGCACCCTCCTGAAGCAAGAAAAGCCCCGGGGGGATCGGATGCCCCTCGGGTGAAGAGAAGACCCGGCCCAATCCAACGTGGCGTCAGGTGGTTTTTTACTTTTATATTTTTTTTTCTGTGGGGGTTTAAAGTGAGACTCACGTAGCTGCCACTAAAAGGGTTAAAGGAAAACTGGTGCAATAGTAAAAATCCACACAAATATGCTAGAAAGCAAAAGGGGGAGTTACCTATACACCCTACATCAAGAACTTGAACTAAAGGAAGAAAGAAGAATCGGGGGGAGGGGGTGGCAGGCTTTAAATGTACCATTTTGCTTTTGAAAAGTCCAAACCCTTAATAACTATGCCACAGCATCTAAAATGTAGTCAGCTACTTATTATTCTTTACCCCCACCGGGCTACAACTCTGTTCAGGACTCTGGGATACGGGCACCGCCATCTTGCCTTAGAAGCATCACATACTGAGGAGAGCAGGATAAATTGCAGGGGGCGGGTCAGGGAAAGGACAGCTATCCCAGAATGCAGAGCAGCACAGTTAGAAGGCACTTCCTGTTTGCAGGCTGCCTGATGTCCCATGAGCCGCCATCTTGGATGTTTAATGGCTCATAACATACATTAGATGCAGGTAGGATGATTTTTAATGTGAGCAATCTGTATGTACAGGGTGTGGGAAACATATAAGATAGGCTCTTATTCAGGGTGAAGGTCGGCTTTAAAGTGGCCCAAAACCAGTGATTCTGACCATGCTGGATATTGGTCCACTGTATTTGGGCATCCCAGTTTGGGATGGCGTGCTGAGTGAACCCCCCCCCCTTATCACACTACAAACGCACCTCTCTGCAGGTCCTACAGAGCATACACGCCCAAACATCGCTGTATGTCAGGCATATTAATGTACAGCATTCAGTAAGATGGGAGTCCATCCCTAAGTATGAGTCAGCTGAGATGGGCCTGTTCCAGGATGGGTTGGGGTATAGAGATACCCTGAGTGATTTCCTCACGGCGGTATATTCCTCAGTGCTCTGTTCCCCTCCTCCCTCTGTCCTTTTCCAGGTGCTCAGCCCCAGACTGTGAGTGCGGCACCTGACCCAGGCTCCTCCCCTCTCAATCCCTTTTATACTACTCTCGGTCCCCCAAGCTGCCTGACTAAGGAATAGCTACGACCCCTCTCTCTCTTTTACATTGGCTCCTGGGATGAAAAAAATGATGAAGTCTGGTTCTGCTGAGCACCCAGCACCAGCAGCAGAAGTGATTGCACCTTAAGGTCTGCTCTCCCCACAAGAGTGAGACACTGAGGTAGAGGAGAACCCTTGACCTATGCCACCATTGGAGCCCAACCCAAGGGCACCTGCATTAAAGAGACAGTTTAGGAAATGGCAATAATAAGGCAGCAAGCAGATCACCTGATTTCTGTCTTGTGCGCCTCTCATCTTGGTAGAAGCTGTAGCAGGCGTCCAAAGTTCCCCCTTCTTTTAATTCCATTCTTTCATTCCTGTATAACCATGCAAAAAAATGGTCTGACAGCCACTTTGTCCCTTGGAGCTCTCAGTGCTAGTGAGCCTGGCCTGGTAAGCCACGAGGTGCTGAAGCTGTCTCTGACCACAGCAGAGCATATGCATGACTTATAAAGCTTCATCAAGAAATGTTCTTCTCAACTTTGCAGCCGTGCTCAGATGCAAAATCAAAGCCAACAGCTTCACTCATAATACATAAGGTATTTACATATAATCTAAGATTTTGAGGTGCTTTGAAATAGTTCCTTTTACACAGGGGAATAAGGCAGGCGGAAGTTAGTGTGTACCTGGATAAGGATTTTAAAGTGGTCCTCGTTCCCGGCTGCTGGTTCAGTTCGACCTACTTGACCACGACCAATCTCAGACCGCATTTGTCTGAGGATCAAGGTTCAGGTAAGGATTGCAGGGTGTCCTTACTCAGGGGGCCTCTAGCAATCTCTATTACCCCCTGCTTCAAGATTGATACAATGAATCTTTTTGTTCCCTTAACAGTATTTGCAGTTACACTGATTTGCTGTTTAATTTTGTTTAGTGGGTGGTACACTTGCCTTTCTCACTTATATCGAAATAGACGCTTCCCATGGGCCTGTCATCGGCGCCAACATTTTTTTCTTCTGCTGAACAGTTCAGGGCACTGTGTGAAGTTATGGGTTAAAAGATACTTTCAGAAAGGTCGGGCTGAAATTTGTTAGTAGCTCGTGACGAATGTCTTGAAGGGCCTGTGTTATGCTTGGTTTGTTCAAGTCAACAGCCAGCTAGCCACTCAGTCTTTTCTGTTAAGTGGAGAACAGTCTCAGTGGGATACTGACAGTGCTATTTCTATACTAGTCCATCAAACTACGTTTTCCATGTTAGATCTGAAAGGTGAACAATATATGAGAGTTCAAAGAATAGAAAGCAAACTATTCCCCTGGTACATTGAAGCTTTTAAATCACAGTTTTCATTAGAGGTTGGGAAAAAAGTCTGGATGCAATGTTTAGTTTCTGCTGACCTCCCATGGGGGGGGCAGAGGGTGCCTCCAAGGCCACGGACCAAAGCCAGGAGGAATAAGCAAGTGTCCACTTTAGACTTTTCTTTAAATTTTAGCATTTTGAACCGTCCAGAAGTTGCTTGTAGGTGAAAGATGAGACTTTAAACTGCAATAAAAACAGGGAGAATGGGAGAAAAAAATGCTAGTGATTTACGTCCGGGACAAGGTTTATTTTATAAGGTGACCTTTTCTTATTTACAAATGTAAACATCAGTGCTCATTTTGCTGTCTGTAAACCCATGGGTGATTTAGTCCTACGTCCTGTGTTGACCAGATGGGAAGTTCAAATAACAAAAGGCTAAAGGGACAAAAAGTGGAGGTGTTTAGGAATATGCTGTATAACCCTTTGAGATGGGATAAATTTATATTATTAGCAATGTTAACTTACAAAACAAGTATAGTCACATAGAACAGTTGTTCTTTGTACTTGTGTTGCAGTGTTTCCCAGATACGTACAGTTCAGCCTCAACAAGTCACATACAGGAACATCCACTCTTTAAAAACTGCTGGATAGCCTTTATTTCTCTTTTGGAGACACAAACCACAGCAGCACAAAATTGGATTCCCGTCAGCAATTTCTCACACATTTAATGGTACTCAATTTCCCTCAGCAGAAGGTCCTTTCTGGTAAGCTCCTAAGTATTTCATTAAACCCAGTTCTCTAGTTCTTCCCTAAATTCTCTCATTATCAGCTGCACTCTTAGCCTAGCTGACTATCAGGTTCTCTGCCATCTACAACATTGTAGCATTTCGTGTACATGGCGCACATGCTGGAGACACGCTTGCCATGTGACCACTTTACTGCAAACCCTTGATGGCTAACCCCTTTATCTCAGCCATTTCCTGACTTATGATAGTTTAACCCCTATCTAAACCATATCACTCCTTGTAGTATTTACTGTATAAGATGGCTCTAAACCATCCAAATTCTTTAGCTTCTAACTGCCTCCCTATTATTGCAGCCCTTATTTATGAAGGAATAGCGACAGGTAGCGACTGGTGAGCGGCTGGTAATGACAGGCACCGCCACGAGAACGCCGGCTCCCCACCACAATCACACATTTATCAAGCCAATCCTGCTTAGCGACTGAGCTAGCGCCAGATAGCTACTCATTCATCATTATTCTAGCCTCAGCCCACAGCGCCAGCGTCCGACCTTGAACAGCGACAGGTATGACCTCTCGCTACCTGGCGCGCTCCAATGCATTTCAATGGAACAATCTTTAAATATTAATAATTAATTGTTAATGTTTTTTTTTTTTTTTAAATGTGAAAAATTCTGTGACCACTTCTGCCATTTTAGATAATTTTTTTAAGGGAAAAAAAAAATTGTACAGAATTGATATTACAGGTCTGATATTGATGTATTTATATTACTAAATTATTTAAAATACTTTTTTTTTTGGGGTTTCCAAAAATATGGTGGTTTGGGGGTTAAAAAACTACTTTTAACACATCGCCTCCAGCGCTCTGGGGTTTAAACATGCATTTCACAGCGCTTGAATTTTTTGAGCGTGATTTTTTAATGAATATGGTGGAAGCCGGTCGCTCTGACCAGTCGCTATCATGCGCACCCATACATTGCGGAACCTGTCAAATAGCGACTCGTAACCTTGTATTCAACATTACGCCACACCGACTGAGTCGCTGTCAACAACCGAACAACGGCCAAGCACAGTGACTACTAGCGGGCGCTGTGAAAATACCGCTACAGACGCTCAACTGTCGCTACATGTCGCTATTAATAAATCAGCCTCTTAGTCACATGTGCTACACAAGGAATTACAAAGAATACTAACAACCAAACAACATGTAGCTAAAATGGCTTCTCCTTCACAGGTGACATTTTTAATTGCCCTCAGAGGACTAAGGCAGGAGGAAACATGCCAGGGCATCAGATAACAAACTATATGAGAAGCCAGTTTCTTGTAAAAAAAACTATACTGTCCACCCAAGGGCCAATCAATAGTGCAAAGGTTTATAAGTGTCCAGGTAAGTATTTCCCCTCACTGTGACATTCCATGATTATGTTGAATTGTATACAAATTATATAGTGAGGATTATTTATGTTGTATATGAATAAATCAGTATATATATATATATATATATATATATATGTATATATGGGCAGATATATATATCTTCATATAGGTGTTGTTTAACATTCTAGCTAACTGACCCCTGGCCCAACATCTGTGTGGTTCACTCTTCCAGTATTCCCCTCCCATCTAATCCTAACCTCTAGGAGACACTTTGCCACCATACATGAAGGGTCACATGTGATAACCCCAAATGGCTGTACCTGGTTTCTCTGCTTTCCCCCCCCGCCAGTGGGTCATAATCCAAAGGTGACCTAGCACTAATGCGTTTTAAAACCTGGCCAGAGTCCCTCCTCTGCTCGCTCTCTCCCATTGGAATGTCACCAAAGATGAGAAATACTGTATGCATATTTGGTCAACTAGCACATGTAATTGGCATGTGTGTGGTAAGACAGGACAAATCGATCAGACAACCAATCGAAAGGGCTTACTGACCCACACTTTTCCCGCAATTGTCACACACTGTGCAAATGCTTATATGATACTATGGCATGACAAATACAAAATCAGGCTATTTGTTGTGCTGTTGTTTTGGTCCAAATGATACCCGTAGATTTTACGGTAAATGTTACAAAGGTAAACAATACACAAAAAAGGAATTTGAGAAGATAGAACATTAAATATCATATTATTGGATTATAAATGAATAATTTTTGAAGTTTTTTTACAGAACGATATGATCTAATAGCAGATATAGTAGCTGAAGCTATAGTGACTGGTGATGTATAATCATTGCAGACTAAGAGGCCGATTCATTAATAGCGCCAGGTAGCGACAGATGAGCGACAGTAGCGTTATTTTCACAGCGCACGCTAGTATTCGCTGTGCTTGGCCGTTGTTCGGCTGTTGACAGCGACTCAGTCGGTGTGCGGTAATGTTGAATACGGGGTTAGGAGTCGCTGTTTGACAGGTTCCGCGCTGTATGGGAGCGCATGACAGCGAATGGCCATAGCGAACGGCTCCCAGCATATTCATTAACAAATCACGCTCAAAAAATTCTCGCGCTGTGAAATGCTTGTTTAAACCCCAGAGCGCTGGCGGCGATGGGTTAAAAGTAGTTTTTTAACCCCCAAACAACCATATTTTTTGAAAGAAAAAAAAACATGTTTTTCAAAACATTTTGTAATATGAATACATTAATATCAGACCTGTAATATCAATTCTGCACAAATTTTTTTTTTTTTTAACCTTAAAAAAACATTGCAGAAGTGGTCACAGAATTTTTGACATTTAAAAAAAAAAACATTAGTAGCAATTAATTATGAATATTTAAAGATTGTTCCATTGAAATGCATTGGAGAGCACCAGGTAGCGAGAGGTCATACCTGTCGCTGTTCAAGGTCGCTCGCTGGCACTGTGGGGTGAGGCTGGAATAATGATGAATTATTCGCTATCTGGCGCTCTGTCAGTCGCTAAGCAGGATCGGCTTGATAAATGTGTGATTGCGGAGGGGAGCCGGCGTACTCGTGGCGGTGACCGTCATTACCGTTCGCTCACCATTCGCTACCTGGCGCTATCCCTTGTTAAATAAGGGCCTGAGTATAATTTTGACGTTTAATTCAATGATAATGAATTAATACATATTATGGACGTCCTTTAATAGTAATAGTGCTGAAATATACAGAAATCCATGTGGTAATAAGTCATTTGAGCTCATAAGATTTATTAATTAGGACAGTGCACTTTGTGTTGTTTGTAATTGCATGCGATTTGCATAGTGCATGTTCGTGTTTGTTTTGTGCATGTGATAATGTAATGTAAATAACTACTTGCAACAAATTGACTCCTTTAGGAAATCAGAGAACACACCGCTAGGACATTCATAATTGTGTTCTAGAAGATAATAAAATTCAGTTGATTTGTCCTATATAATGTCACAGATTTGAGAGAAAGTGGCCAGCTTTATACAAAGTAATCTAATGTGCCAGTATTAGTTTTTATTGATCATTATAAGTAAAATCCAAAACAAATAAAATAAGCAATGGGTATCTGTGTATTGAAAGTACAATTTGAAATCTAATTGGAAAATTTGTCTTTGTTAATGCATTTGAATACTTATAAAAGTTCATATTAAATTATGAAAGTTCTATTTGTTCCAATGCTATTCCGTTCCTGTGTGTATTTCAATTGTATTTACCTAACTACAACAAACTTTCAGACTTTACTGCGCTAAATCCCTTGGCAATGCCTCCGCTGTACTCACCCAAACAGGGGAGGCAGACAATGTCCCATGGCCTATTACTGCCAGACTTGACCCAGTGGGAAAAACTGCAACTATGGCCTCATTTGCTTCCTCTAAGCAGATGGCAAGCCAATTAAAAATGGCAAGAGTATAAATGCCCTAATGAACGACAAAGAGGATGGCTATTGTCAAAATCAAGGGTCACTCTTCAGATAAAACCCCTGAGACTCGAGGAAACCACAGGGCTGACCAGGCGGAAAAAGCTGCTGACCCAGACATGACCCTGTAAGGATTGCAGAAATACAACAAGACATTTCCCTGCCAGTAGAAATTGAAATGCTCAAAACATTGCAGTCTCAAGCAAGTAAGGAAGAAAATGCAGGATGGGAGGAGAAAGGAGCCAAAGTGACCCAGAGAGAGCATTGGAAGTAAAAGGAAAGTTGTGTTTGCCCCATGCCCTGTTTGCAGCCACTGCTCAGGCCATCCATGGAACACCCACCAGTTTAAGACTGCAATGTCTAACCTAGTGTATAAGCATTGGCATGCCCCAGAATTCAATGTAGCAGCAGGCAAGTTTACTTAGGCTAGTATGATCTGTGCCCATCACAATGTATTAGGGAATGTAAAAACACCCTTGAGACACACCCCCAAACCCGACCTCCCCTTTCAAAAACTACAAAATAACTACATCCAACTGCCTCCAAGTCAAGTCGGAACCCTTGAATACGAACTGGTGTGTATAGACTATAGTTCTCTGGATGGCCGGATGATTATCCGTTTGCCAAGGCCACTGCAAAGGCCACTGCCTGATTAACGAGGTAGTTCATCGGTACAGGGTCCCAGAGATGATCCAGAGTGACCGTGGTTCGCATTTCACAGGGAGGTCATGTGGGAAGTTATGGGGGCCCTGGGCATAGAGCAAGCTTTCCATACAGCCTACCATCCACAAAGTAGCGGTAGAGTAAAGAGACTGAATGGCACTATCAGATCTAAACTGCACAAGGCCATGGCTGAGCTTAAGAAGCCATGAACAGAGTGCCTGCCCCTGGCACTCTTCTCCATCCAGCATACCCCTAACCAGAAGACAGGCCCCATATCAGATGGAAATGCCCCTAGGTTAGGTCTTTATTTTCTAAAACAGCTCCAGATGCAGCATAGTAACCTTAATGATCATGTTGTCTGTCTGACAAAATGGTTGTCTAACATACATTTCCTAGTTTTTGATTTTACTTCACATCTATCACCCATTTTGGGGACCCATTCTCTGCTGCCAGGAGATTGGGTGGTGGCGAAAAAGCATGTCTGAAAAACCCTAGAACCACGATTTGAGGGTCCACATCAAGACTTGCTGACCACCACCACAGCTGTCAAACTAGAAGGAAAGCCCAATGATCCATGCAAAATAGTGCCTAAGCCACAACCAGAATGATCTTCAGGGGCGTAATTGCCTTGCTTGCCTTGATATTTACCATGTGCCTTATAAAGAGGGAACCGCAAACTAATCAAACTCCCACTTGTATTTTATTAGGATGAGTCTGACCCCTTGGGCCAGTTTAAATACTGGTGATAGAAAAGCCCCATAATAATACTACAGGAGCAAATCCTACCCCTCCTCCCATAGCTGGAGTTGAATACCTGAGCAATCTTAAATACAAAGATAAGTTGGGACTGGATCCTCAAACACTGACTTATGGGTTCTCTCTCTCAGAACAAAACTGAATGTATTGCCTGTGCTGCAGCTCATCCTCACTTATGAACTGTACCTTTTCCGTTAGATCACATCACTGATGCTGAAAGGTTTCAAGTGTATTCTTAAGATATACTCTAATGAGATGACCCCTCATTGCAAAGCTCTAGTATTATTTTATTCTGCAGTAAAAGAGGGAGGTCATATTGGCTTTAAAGTGGATCAAAACCCAGCGTGGTAAGATTACCGGGCCAATCGATTCCCTACCCCCGGGGCATCCAAAATCGCCCGCTGTGTGAAACCTGCCAGGTTGCCCCGTACACTTACCTTGCTTCCTGATCAAACAGCGCATGTGCGAGCCACTGCCGCATCCCCGCAATCCCTCTAGCAGGGTGCGTGCCCGTGCTAGCCATTGTGAATGGCACGCTCCCTGTCACAGGGAAGTGGGTGATGCTGCCCCCAGCACGCTAGAAGCCACTGGCCTTAGACGCTGGCTTAGACCATGTGACGTCAGCAGCTCCGAGCGCACTGATTGGACAAGCGGCCAAGCATGTGCCCTAGGACCCGGGAAGAGGTGAGTTGCGCTCGGTGATCTGGGGGGTTTCACACAGCGGAAAGAACCAAAACCCAGTATAGTCAAAATCCTGGGTTTTGGTCGACTTTAAGGTAGTTCCATACCCTGGGAACTATACCTGTTTTGAACATAGCAGCGCAGGGAGACCCCTTAGTTCCTTTCCCTCAGGGTACTATACATACAGTTTATGACTTACCAACTCTAGTAATGGCACCAACGCTTACCCAAATAGATGGTTTATTAACTGGACAGGTCAACATGCAAGCATCTGGTGGCTTTGTGGGGACTTGAAACTCCAGGATGCAAATAGAATGGATTAGTCAGTATGCTTTGGTTAAGGTACTTATGCCTTTCCAGCTATTTTCTTCTCCTGAATGGAATGAAGTTATTCACAAACACACTAAGAGGCCGATTCATTAATAGCGCCAGGTAGCGACAGATGAGCGACTGTAGCGTGATTTTTTCAGCGCCAGCCAGTATTCGCTGTGCTTGGCCGGCATTAGCTTGATGACAGCGACTCAGTCGGTGTGCGGTAATGTTGAATACGGGCTGGGGGGTCGCTGTTTCACAGGTCCAGCGTTGTATGTGAGCGCCTGACAACGAATGGCCAGAGCGAACGGCTAGCTTCATAGTCATCAACAAATCACGCTCCGAATGTGCTGTCGCTGTCCATTCCTTGTTTAAACCCCAGAGCGCTTGCGGCGATGTGTATTAACTAGTTTTTAACCCCTAAACAACCATATTTTTTGAATGTAACATTATACATGTTTTTAGAATCATTTTGTAATATGAATACATTAATCTCAGACCTGTTAGATCAATTCTGCACATATTTTTTTTAATTTTTTTTTTTACTTAAAAATAAATCCTAACATTGCAGAAGTGGTCTCCGATTTTTTTACATTAAAAAAAAAAAAAAAAAAAATTAATACCAATTAATTATGAATAATTATAGATTGCTCCATTGAAATGCATTGGACATCGCCAGGGAGCGACAGCTCATACCTGGCGCTGTGAGGGAATTTGCAGCGGCACTGTTCGGTCCAGGCGGCTTCATGATGAATGCCGCGCTAGCCGTCGCTCTCGCCGGCGCTAGCCTCATTTTGCTTGATAAATGCGTCATTGTGACCGCCGCCGGGCGTACTTGAGTCGGTAGTCGCCGTTAGCTGCCGCTACCTGGCGCTCGTCAGACACTACCTGGCGCTATCGCTTGATGAATAAGGGCATAATAGTCGCTCACTCCCTAAATTCTTTGACTCACATAATATATATATATATATATATATATATATATATATATATTTTGTGATAGGAGTCCCTAGAGGAGTTCCAGATGAATGTAAAGCCAGAAATCAGATAGCAGAAAGATTTGAATCTTTGATTCTTATGGTTGCTATGAATAAAAATGTAGATTGGGTTGATTATCTCTATTATAATCAACAGAGATTCGTCAATTACACAGGTGATGCCATTAAAAGAAATGCAGACCAACTGGACTCCACCTCAATAATGGCTTGACAGTATAGACTGGCCCTCGGCATGATCCTAGCGCATAAAATGGAGCGGTCTGCAAGATGTTGCATCCCTAACAACACTGCCCCTGATGGAAGCATCAACACGGCACTAAAAGACTCACATCGTTATCAGAAGAAATGTCTGAGAACTCAGGAATTGATAATGCTTTTACATCATGGCTTGGACAATGGTTCAGAAGCTGGTCCAACGTGATAGCCAACATAGTTGTCTTTCCAATATTAGCCCTTATAAATTGTGTTATTCCTTGTTTTAGGAAACTAGACTTAAATACTTTCAACACATCAGTGACCTCAGGCGCCTTGTATATGCATAGTGGCCGTGCCAAAGACAAAGACTATTATGATCAATTATAACGTGAACGCCGTTCTACCCTCCAACAGATTAGCAAACTTTGATTATTGTGGGTCTGCGAGGGCAAGGAGAAGTCCCAAGGGGGAGTTGTGGGGGACCTGGTGAAAAGTATAGGAAGTCCAGGTCTGCGCTGATTAGGGCAAGGGTATGTACCTCCAGTCCGCAAAAAGGAGGGATTTGTGAGATATGCTAAAAACTGCAATTTTTTCTGTACTGCCATACTAGTGGCCAATATGAGAATTACATGCTTAATTCATCTGTGAATGCTAGCTAATAGCTGGGAGGATATAGGATCTAATTACTATGCAACACTCCCAGCTATGTGAATAGCCAATTGAAACTGTGTTAACTGTATACTGGGAACTCCCCTTTCCTGTATGTCATACCTGGTACAAAAGGAAAGGATTAAACCTTATTTCTTGATTCACATGGAAAAACCAACTACGGTGTTTTTGTGTGGGATGACTAAGTGCACTGGCCATTGTATAATATAATTTGAAAACTGCACAAAGAGGAGGAAATTCGCCATCAATTGTGATAACAACTTCACTTTTCTGACCACTTCATTCTTACCTAAAAGTCATATATTTTTCATGATACAGAGGTTGCACCAAAAATGTGACAAATGGTCCAATTCCTTCCTAAGATATATAATCCTGACTATAGTACACTGAGCCCCATTAGCATTGGATAGTGCATTATTAACTGTTGCTCTTGAAACCTGTTTGAGCATCTCAAGAGTTAATTACATATGTTTTATATAGTAACACTTTATTTTTCTTAGCCTAATGGAACTTAATGAATCATGGACTAATTACGTGCCTCCATTGACACAAGTGCTTCTTTTCCCCCTCTATTTTCCTCAATTAGTGCTGCAAAGGTTTGCTCTGTACTTGCATGTCAGTGATGTGGCTAATGAGCTATACAAAGATTTCAAGGACACAACATGCCTACTAATATTTCTGTCCCTCTGAAATGAAGATACTAACAGCCATAAATAGATAACTTCTAAACCAGAAATTATTTATTAAGTAACCCCTGAAGCAGAACTTGAGTGCAGACAATTATTTTTATATGCAATAATCTTCCACTTCTTTTTTCTCTACAATTTAACTGTGAATAATGTTCAAATTAACTTAGGCCTGGAGAAGACTTACTTGACAGCTTTGTCCCAAAAACTCACGGTCCATGAACCATAACTTGACCCAGGTCGTTCGTGATATCAATGGGACCAAACCCATCAGACGGAAGTAAAATGCACTTTACATTTGCTCTGATATAAATGGACTATTTTAACGGTTTTCATAGGGATAGTTTTTCTATGAATTTGATGCCTATTAGGCATGATTGATGACTGATGAATAGAAGTATGAGACCTACTTTGTATGTGGTGCAAGTACAGCTTGCAGGTGCAGCAGTGGATTTCAGCACGTGGCATTTCAGCACAGTTTTGCAGTTAGTACCAGACTTTTTTTTTAAGCTCCAGTTAGGTGAGTAATTTGATCAGAAGGGACCCAGGGCTTCATGTAGAGGTAGTGAGTGCATTTAAACCAACGAGATCAGCATTGTTTTCTCCTCCACACAATATCAATGTTTTACTTACATGACAGCATACATAAAGGAATTACGATTGCCATTTCAGTGTTTAGTCTAATTGTATCCAAACAATTAAAACAACAGGAAAAAAGTTACTACATTAGCCATTAAGGGCCCAGTTTAATATCTTCACCACATTGAGTTAGGCCTCTGGTAACACTGCATTAAAGCTTTAAGATGTTGTTAAAGTGGACCAACACCCAGGGGGGATCGGCCCGGGAATCTTATAGATCCCTCCCCGCGGGGCATCTGAAATCGGGATGTCCCGCGGGGTGAAATCCCCCAGGAAGCCCAGAAACCTTACCTTAACCCCGTTCCAACGGCGCATGCGCGCACACCTGCACCGGCCGTTTATGAATGTTAGAGGGAAGCGCGGGACGCGGCCTCCAGCGCTCAGAGCCGCTGTGGTTGGACGCCGCTTGTACGTGCATACCACAGCGGCTCTGAGCGCTCTGATTGGACAAGCGCCCGCGTAGGAGCGTGGTGAGGTGAGTGTTTCCGGGCGTTCTGGGGGGTTTCACACAGCGAAGTGGACCAAAACCCAGGATAGTCAAAATCCTGGGTTTTGGTCCACTTTAAGGTTAAATAAAGGCTCTAAATGCAAATTTTCATCCCAGTCTGGCTAAAAGATTTATCTTTGATTTGGATAGTGAACAATTTTAATCTCTCACATATTCTTTATGCCATTATTACTCCACTTGATAGATGTAGCCTGACCTGTAAGGTTACCTGGAGCATAAGCTTTGATGGACACAATGGTGGGAGACAAAAAGTAGATGGGCAATTTACAAAGTGGTAAAAAGGTTAACACATGAGTTTTATAGAGCAGGGGACCCTAATAACCAATTTGAAGGACTGCTCATTGAAGTTTTTTCTTTCTTATTCTAGCTGCACCCATATTAGATGAGTTATCTGTTTGGTCTCTCCAGACAGGAAGTAAAGCTAACTTTTCACATTGGGTTCACAGACAGTAAAAACTCTTGGACAGTCGCCTAGGAAGGACTCCTTGTAGAGGGAGACCTCTGTTACCTTCTCCCTCAGTTTCTAACCTCTTAAACCGGTCCTTCAGCAGCATTTAATGAAAATCCCAAACCCTTAAAAACTATTCCCCAGCATCTAAAATTGATACATTTTAAGTTTTTAGTCGCTTACTTTTTATTCTTTCCTCCGCTGGGCTGCAACTCTGTTCGGGGCTCTAGGATATGGGCTCCACCATCTTGCCTCACAAGCCTCACACACACTGAGGAGACGAGAGCGGGGTAAAATGCAGGGCGGGGTTATAGCTGTGCTTTCCACAGACAGAGCTGAGCTGGGGTCAGGAAAAGGATAGCAATCCCAGAATGCAGAGCGGCACAGTTAAAAGACACCTCCTGTTTTTAGGCTGTCTAATGCTCCATGAGCCGCCAACTTGGATGTTCAAAGGTTTAGAATACGGTGTGAGAGGGCACAGTTGGCAAAACGGGGTCCTAAAATTTCCTTGCTGATTATGTGCCCTGTTTCTCCCTTAAGTATCTTCCCCAGCAGAAACAAGTAAGGCAGGAACGTGGCAGAGAATTCCTGTGGATCACATCTTTGGAGTTCTTCTATTGTGATTAGTAAGGAGATTGGTTGAAGATGATGTGGTATATATGAACCTGTTTAGGTATGCATTAATAGACAATACATTAAGTTCTACTTTAAACACTAGAAGTAATAGAGCTTACACTTACTTTAACTTAGAAAGGGTTACGTTACATAGGCTAAATCACAGTTAGTTCAGTGGAAGTGTAGAGGAAGAACATGGGTTTTAATGTATCAGTTTAGGAATCCAGATCCTGTAAACATAGTGGCACCTGCTCTGACTGTTGATGGATGGATACACTGGTCTGGCTAACCAGGAACCCTACCCTGCAGTTTAACACTATAAAAGGGTTAGGATACCTGTTGTGGAGCAGGAGTGCAGGAGCAGAGGAGACAGTAGCCAAACTGAGAGAAGGATCCAGCCAAAGCCTATTCTACCTTGCCAAAGTGAAACAAAAAGCAAGAGGTACACCCTGGTGCTTGAAGAGGGAGTAAAGATGTCTAGTGACCATTAGGAGAGAACCTGACTTTCTATGCTGTTGATGGAAGACCATGGATTTTATATGCTGTGACTACTGAAGTGTGTACCAGCAAGATACTAAGAAAGTGAGTACTTGTTTAGGAGACTGACTCCCATGGAGTATGTGTGTACCCTGCCAGCATCCTAAGCCTGTTAGCATCCCCAACCCACATGGGTCCCACGAGGCCCACAGAGCCCAGTATCCAAAGCTCACTCCCCACACATCTGCTGACCTCCAGGCCACGTGTGCTACAATGATTTCTAGCAACAATGGGTGGTGCTGCATCCCCTTTGGCTTACTCAGCAGATAGGTTGACCTAGGCTGTATTCTTACCCCTTAGCAGCAGGGCTAGTTTGCAATCAGCCCTCCTGCTGAAACAATCTACAAATACATAGTGTTTATTGTGCATAGCTACAGATGGGGAGATGCAAACTGACTTTGACACAGTTGCTGCGTGTTTCAGTTAACATTGTATGCTCTGACCACGTTCCTCTTTAGATAACTTTTCCGCTCTGATACAAGGACATTCTTCACACCTTCCACCTTAACTTTGGCCATACTCTATACATTTCTTTGGTATCAAAACTCATCCAGGTGGTGCTTTGGGTGGCTACTGGTGGACACTGGTACAGGGAGAGTCTTCCCACCTCTTACACCCTTGAGCTTCAGTATGTAAATCTGTGTTACTTGGGTCATATTCTACCTACTTCATTGACACTTTAGGTCTTGATTCAGTAAACTTGCCTTAAAATATCTCATGAAAATTAGAAGAATTTCGTGCTTTAATTTAAAATAAGGCATGATTCAGTGAAAAGAGGATGTTAGAGCGGACTTGCGCCTAAAATGTTTACTAGAGCAATGTGACAACTTCTTTAATTTGCTTTTTACAAAGTACATTTTAAGTAAAGTTGCAGTCAGTGGATTTTTATCTCTCTGCAGTGGATGTTGAAGGTGTTAATATTCAGTATATGTAATGTTCCTTCTTCTTGAATCCTTATCCCTTAATTTAACTCATGCCTCTTTCTAAAAAAAAGCATGAAATGGACCTTATTTATACAACATATTTTAGCAAAAGTTTAGCAGCTTATAAGCAGCTTATAGGGTCCCCTGGACCCCAATATTTATTTATTTAAATTTATCCAAGACTCACTGATTCACTGATCAGCATCTTCTCCCTTCTGTCCCCTTTCGGTTCACCGGGTTGGGGGCTGCCTCCTAATTGGATTGCCCGGTTCTGATGATGCCAGCAGTTGCATCTAAAACAGAGATGGAGCCATTGCGGAATCCTCCCATGACTATCTACATCACTGGAGGGGGATTTGCAGGTGTATACCCCTCCATGCCCAGGCATCGATGATGTGAGAGTTACATGGTGGTGATACGCCTTTTCTTCCTTGACTTCCAGCATTACCCTTATCGGCATGTCAAAGAAGGAGGAATGGGAACCTGTGCCCCCCTTCTCTACACATTTCGGTGGGGCAACTGTAATAGAATGCAGAATAGAGAATATTTTTGTGTGCCCTAACTCTGTAAGAATAACGTGTAAAACCCCTGCAAAGCAAAATAAGTATATTTTTATAAAATACATTTTACTATAGTTCACCCATGTCTTTCCCGTATGTATCTTTTCTTATGCCAGCGACAGTGTCTTTTGCAGAGGCCCCACTGATATCTGTAATGAAAAAGCACACAGGTCCCCCCTCCTTGCTTGGCACCCTGTCAAGGGTAATGCCAGGACCTGGGTGAGGGAAGCTTTTATACAACAGAGGCAAAGCCAAGGAGGGAAACCTTTATAGTACAGAGATACGCTGATGCCCTATTACCCGCATGCTCTCTTGGGCATTGGGGTCATGGAAGAGGCCGGGCCCATTGTTATGGGCAATGGACCTGTACTGAAGAGCATGGGAGCTGGTGAGCCACAAGGGCAAGGGGCAGCCATTCAGCTTCTGAGCCCTGGGTTACCAGCCCCTACGTCTGGTGCTCATGCTGCTTAGCTCATTGAGGAGGTGGGCATGCTTTAGAAAAATAAAACAAAAAGAAAGGGCTCTTACAGTGCTAGCAGTTCTGAGCCTGTCAGGTGCCCGGTACAATTACACAGGTTGAACACCCAAAAGCAGTGGCGTAACTAGATATGATGGGGCCCTGGTGCCAACATTAAATTGGGCCATTTCACGGCTCATACAGTAAACTTTTTTTTTGTCTACTAACTCAATTGAATGCAGCTAGACAACTAAAGACTAAAACATCACAGACAAATGGTGCTGGGTCCCAGTGTGGTTGCATGGCCATGCAGGTGTTTTCTAATAAGGTAGAGACAAGGTAACAGCCTCTTCTGGGGTAATGGCTAACATGTGGGTGCCCTCCATATGATTTGGATCCTCCCTTAAGTTGGACCAACAGCCTGGCACAGTTGGAAACGAAAGATAGCGGCCATTTTGGAGCTTCCTCCCCCAGCATCTCAGCCATGCTGCTGCCTGGATTCAACTGACATAACTAACAATGCACAGTAACAGGGAGCCCAGCAGCACTTCCTGTTTGCAGGTGGCCTGCAAATGCATGAGCCGCCATTTTCTTTATAATAGTGCTCACCTCGTACTATGAGTAATCCAATGTAGAAAAGCCAGCCAGCGTTTACGCAATAAAAATTCAAAATGTATTCCAAAAGGACCAACACATGTCATGAGAAAGGACCAGGGGTCTGAAACGCGTTGATACCAGGTTTCACCCTTATATTGCCTTTAAACACCAAAATCACGTTTGGATGGCTTTTAACCTTTTGGAAAAAAATTGAATTTTGATTGCTTAAACGCTGGCTGACTTTTCTACATTGGATTACTCTAAGTCATTTTGGACTGTTGGTCCGCTTTAATGTAAATTAGTATATGAGGACTGTGCGTAAGGTTATGGCAGCATATAGCATACAGAGACTTGCATTATCATACACAAGCATACTAGTGCAGAAAAAACCTGGGGATTTTAATTTTACATCCCAGTATGTGAATAAGAAGGAAACAAAAGCAGGTAGAGACCATTTGAATATAAATATTTTTCTTTATCCTCCCGCAGGGAGAAGAGAGGAAAAAATTACATTTACTCATGCAAAAAATGTAAAACCAGGGAAAGTACAAGCGTCTTATTGCAAAGATCCCATTTTGCCGTAAAAATATTGTTTTATTGCACCTATTCATCGCTTAGAAAGTTGTAAACCACTTCAAAGTCTGTTAAATATCTCGTTGGTATTTACCCTTTAGTTTAGGCAATTTTTACTATGGTAATAATAACTGTATTTTCTGGATTTTCCTCTCTCGGTTACTGTGACGTTATCATTTAAAGCTGAGGTAAAAATTGTAAAGATTGTTTCTTCAGGTAACTCTTTTTTTGGAACGCTGGCTTGTGCTTTCAATAGATTCCAAAGTTAACATGAGGTGGGGGGTCCTTCATCTGCATTTGATTTGCTTGAGGGAGCCCTGTAAGTGGTAGTCCATTCCAGACTAGGTGGACTGGTAATAAGACGCGCTGGAAAGTATTATATGATTAAAGAAGGCCCAATTTAAATAAAAAGGAAAACAACAAATTCAATAAAAAAAGAGAAAGGAAAAAAATAACAGGGCAAATCCTACATAAACATCAATGGCCAAGATGCATTGAAGGCCGTATCCTTGTGGACCAGAACTTTGCAAAACAGAGCAATTATCATTCCGCTTTGTTGATACCATGACAACATGGCAGCATCAGTAGTAGCTAGTTTAGGATAGCAGCGTACCGTTTCGATTATTCAAGACATTTCTCATACCGTTGTCACTCTCATCACCACCTCTCTGTTGGAATTGGAGCTATTTCGATGTTCATTAGGCCGCAGGTGGCTGAGGATGTGAAGAATTGTGTAACCACAGTGATGGTTTAATATAGTCCTAACCCGCTGGCTCCGCCCAGGGCCTCTGTCATTGTGTGAAGAATTGTTCGTCCTTGAATTCCTTCCCCCAAGCTTTGTAGTCCCAGTTATTGGCTCCCCAAGGTCCTTCGTTTTGTCATAGTTCAGAACTTTCCACTGCTGATTAACAGCTTGCCATCGCTTAAAGATCCGATACACTGACGATCCTTCATGGATGATCAGACCTGTTCCAAAAAACAAGATATTAAACACTGCTACGAAACTTATTGGGCATATAGTTAATACGTTTTATTTCTCTGTTACAGTGGACCAAAACCCAGGAAGATCAGGCCAGGAATTTATAAGATTTCCGGGCCGATTGATTCCCTCCCCCCAGAATCGGCATGCTCTGCTGTGTGAAATCCCACAGATCACCCATAAACTCACCTTCTTTCCTGGTCCAATGGCGCATGCGCAAGTAGCGGCCGCATCCTTGCTATCCCTTTAGCGCGAGCACACTCCCTGTTAGAGGGTAACAGAGGATGCAGTCACCAGCACGCTCGGATCCGTTCATATTTAACGAGCTCCTGGATGAAGGGGCTCAATCGATTACAAGCGCGCTGATTGGACGAGCGACCGTGCATGCGTCTTAGATCCGGGAAAAGGTGAGTTTGTTCGGGTGACCTGGGGGGTTTCACACAGCGGGTTCCCCCTATCAGGGTGGCAAGGACCAAAACCCAGGATAGGCAAAGTCCTGGGTTTTGGTCCACTTTAAATTGAACTTATCGCCAGGATTTTTACTATCATTGTGATTTGTCAGTTATCTAGAACTCCAGTCAGACCACAGTCTCTGACTTTATATGGTTTATTCAGCACCAGGTGAGAAAAGTCACCATTTATTTATTGTCTACCTTGGGGCTGATTCATCTGGTTGCTGAATCAACCCCCAAGGTAGACAGTAAAAGGGAATAGCAGTTTCTCTCCTAAAAAGTAGTGACTATTCTTACCTGGTGCTGAATCAACCCTATTGTCTGACAGGGGTGTCTGGGGCCCACCAGGTGAGCAGACTCTGGGGACCCACATTACAGTTACATGTAAATATTACTGGCTTATTTTTAGGGCTTATATACACAGGTATTAAACCTAACTGTATAGTGTGTGGGTGGATAACCTGTGCTATCCTACTATAGAACATCCGGCATGATCCACTGCTTCTATCATAGAAAAATGAACAGCACATAGTACATCATACCTTTTGGAGATGGGGCCCCCCTAAAGAGCCCCTCAGTTCAGGGGCCCAGCGGGGGGATTCCCAGGTAACTTGGTGGGCCAGTTCCATACTGGTCTCTGACTTTTGGGCATACTCACATACCAAGGTTGCAGTCTGGGCCCTTCACTGCTGGGGGTTAGGTCATTTTTTAGGGGGGGCCACTGTGACATTTGTGAAACCTATGTACGCCCCTGACTTTAGGTAAAAATACATTATTAGTGCTCTTTTGAATAAGCCCCTAGGTAGACAATGAGGAGGGCATGCTAATTATGTTGTGAAGCAACCTTAACTGTGGGTTTGGTTTTTAGACTTACATCTGAGTGAGGTTTTACTTTTTTCCAGAGAATCACTTACACCTGCGATGAGGAATTTTTACAGGTGAGGTAAATCATGACCCTAATGAAAGTGAATAGCAATTGAATTCAAAATTAAAAACATATAGTGCACTATTTTTCCTGGTGATTCAGCAGCAAGTGAAAAAAGTGTGCTAGCTTTTTTAAAGTAAAAAGTGCTATTCACTTTCATTGTCTACCTAAAGGTTGATTCATCCCCAGGTATAAAAAGAGCACTTCTATTTTCTATTTCACCTAAAGTTTATTTTTTACAAGTGGTACCGAATCAACCCTGCCATCACTGTTTTCTTCTTTATACAGAGACTGATAGCACCAAAAGAATCACAGGCTCAACAAAAGTGATAAACCTAAAAAATACACAGGATGTCAAATCAGGGTGCAGTGGAGAGATATTACATTAAAGAGGTCCCACACTCGTTTCCTAGGTAACAGGCGTGTGTCAGGCTCAGGGGGGGGCATCCAGATTGATGAGCCCCCTCAGCAACACTCCATAATTCTTACCTGTACCTTGGCTGAAATGCGCTCCTCCGATTGTCCGCCAGCTGTCAATCTAGATGCCCCCCCCAAGCCTGCCATGATGCAGTGCCACACTCGTTCAACTAGGAAACGGGTGTGGGACCGCTTTAAAGTGATTCAGCAGCCAAATATCCCCGCAACTGATTTATACTTGTCCAGCAATCAGCAACTCACCTGATCACTGGATCTAAACCCGCGCCGCAACACATGCTTCCCACGCCATTCAGGGCCTGAACATGAGGTCAGAATTGATGATGTGCTGGGCTTGCCACCTGCCATAAATCACAGGAGAACTGCCACACCCTCCCCATTCAGTGTAATCGAGGGGGGTGTGCTGAGGTCTGACACACACCCTCCATTGTAGTGAATGGAGAGGAGGCGTGGCTGCATCCCTGTGACTGATGGAGTTCAGGCCCCAGGAGATGCGGGAAGCGGGGGATGCGGCGCAGGCTCAGATCCAGTGATCAGGTGAGTTGCTGACTGGACTAGCACCGGTCAGCTGAACGGGACAACAGCTAAGTACCCTTTTGTTTTTTTCTTTGGCTGCTGAATGACTTTGAGACATGAATTAGATACAATATGAAAGGTCAATTCAAATTTCATATATTGGAATATGGGCAACCCACCGTGTCAGCCCATATGTTTAAACTGGGGTTCAACCTACTGCTTAGTTACAATCCTAGAAAAAGCAGTTGAGACACAGTTGAGATGGATTCTGATGTTTGTCTGTTCTGCAGTGAACGGTGGAGCTGACAGTGTGTTTTGTCTGCCTCGTCCATTAATTGCAAGCATGCAACCATGTAACCATGCCTCTCGGCCTCAGACCTGACTGCAGATGTGTGGGTTCATTCTATGCGAGTTTTGAAACCCACTAAATGTTGCTGAGTGTCAGAAATGGGGGAGAGGTAAATGAATGATCCCGTATAATAACATGGCTGGGGCATAAGGACTGATTCACCAACTTTGCACCATGCTTTATCTGCTGCACTGGATTTCAGTACAGTATCTAAAACACAAGTATAATTTGCCAACTGCTCTAGGATGGGTTGTGTGTATTTTCATCAATGACACTTCACCCTCTCGGCTGATAAATACGTTACTTCTACTACTGCAGGGGAAACTTGTTACATTTAGATACATCAGATACTTCCGATACATATGTATCTGAATGTAACAAGCTTCCCCTGCAGTAGGAGAAGTAACATATTTATGAGCTGAAATGCGGAGTGCGAAGTGTCATTGATTTTTTGGCAATATCCACCAAACATGCAGAGTTAGTGCGTGCCAAGATATACCACTGTAATGGGCCTATAGACAGCCCTGAGGGGTGAGAGGGAACATTTTTAGTGGGTGGAACCCCTTAAAATGTGTTGGCCATGATAAAAATACCCATGCTGACAACCAGGTACCTCCCAGACAACTGAAAGATACACTAAGGTAGAGCTAGGTTGTAAGAAAATCTTTTTCTTTAATAAGAGAACTGTCAGTACACAAATATACAGGTAAGTAGAAAGGGGGGGAGGGGTGCACTGACAAATGCAGTGTATCCCTAGGTATAACCTGGTGTGGGTATAATTCTTGTTGGTGTGTTGGGGTCTTTCTACCTATATTATCGTAGAAAAATTGGGGAAAAACGGGCAGTTTGCCCTGGTGTCCTAGTTTGGGGACACAGGGACAAATGCCCGTTTTTAGCTGAGGTAGTTTAGGCCCATTAGAGGATGTCCCTTAATTTCCTCTCTTTGTGTATATTCTAGGGTGGTGATAGTTAGTACTTCAGTCCATGTGGCATACAAAAAATATAATTAAGTTTATTCTTTTTAGAGATCACATAGTTCATTTATAAACAAAATTGGCTCATTTACATAATTCATAGGCATCCGATTGATAGTAAACACAACCATTGTGCTAAACCTAAATACAATTCATAGCTAACATTTGGTCTAGTTTCAGTTTGTAGCAGGTTCTCAATTTGTAGCAAGTTGAAAAAATGCAAATGGCCTCTTACATACGCGTTTCACAAATCTTAGCTTCTTCAGTGTAATTAGCCATTGTGTAATCTGTGATACATATGATAGATCAGTTTATCTCAAATAATAGTATTAGTAACAACATATGAGTAAAACAGTGTGCTGTTTAATTATATATTAATTATATTTTTTGTATGCCACATGGACTGAAGTACTAACTATCACCACCCTAGAATATACACAAAGAGAGGAAATTAAGGGACATCCACTAATGGGCCTAAACTGCCTCAGCCAAAAACGGGCATTTGTCCCTGTGTCCCCATACAGGTTAGTAGTCCTAAGGTTTCCTTTTGCCAGCTGACTGCTGAACCAAACAAATCATGGTCTCGATTCAATATGGAATAATTATGGCTAGATGGATTTGCAAGATCTATATCTCATCCGAGAACTGCAGAGCCAAGACGGGTAGATGTTCATGCATGGGCCCCGATTCAAAAAGAGTTGAAAAACAATCTCAGGGTAGTAAAAAATTCACTTTATGAGAAAAAAGCCTGAGAATGTCACTGTGTAAAAAAGAATAAAAAGTTTTCAACTTTTCTTATGAGTAAAAAAGTACTTTCATTGTTTTCCTAGCTGGTGATTCAGCAGTGAAATTCTCAGACTTTTTCTCGTATAGTGAATTGTTTACTACCATGAGAATTTTTTTCAACTCTTTTTGAATCGAGGCCCATGCATGAACATCTGCCCGTCTTGGCTCTGCAGTTCCAGGATGAGATGTAGATCTTGCAAATCCATCTAGCTATAATTACTCTAGATAATTTCTTTCCTCAAAACATGATGTACTTTTATTGGCGTTTAATTGTCTAATCTCAATGTGCTGGTCATTTATATGTAATTTGTTTTATTTTATCAGCAGTATTTAAAACAAATGAAAGATATCGAACATTTCCTTTGCATAACAATAAGCAGGATAAATTCCGGTCAGTAACGTAATCAGCCAAAAACATAACTGAATACAGCAGTTCTCCTAATTACTGCTTAGCAATAGCAAAATAAACTAAGGCCCTTATTTAACAAGGGATAGCGACAGGTAGCGACTGGTGAGCGGCCGGTAATGACGGGCCCCGCCACGAGAACGCCGGCTCCCCACCACAATCACACATTTATCAAGGCAATCCTGCTTAGCGACTGAGATAGCGCCAGATAGCCATTCATTCATCATTATTCCAGCCTCAACCCACAGCGCCAGCGTCCGACCTTGAACAGCGACAGGTATGACCTCTCGCTACCTGGCACTCTCCAATGCATTTCAATGGAACAATCTTTAAATATTCATAATTAATTGTTATAATTTTTTTTTTTTTTTTTTTAAATGTGAAAAATTCTGTGACCACTTCTGCCATTTAAGATAGGTAAAAAAAAAAAATTAACAGAATTGATATTACAGGTCTGATATTAATGTATTCATATTACTACATTTTTTTAAAAACTTGTTTTTTTTGGTTTCCAAAAATATGGTTGTTTGGGGGTTAAAAAACTACTTTTAACCCATCGCCGCCAGCGCTCTGGGGTTTAAACAAGCATTTTACAGCGCGAGAATTTTTTGAGCGTGATTTTTAATGAATATGGTGGGAGCCGGTCGCTAGGGCCAGTCGCTATCATGCGCTCCCATACAGCACGGAACCGGTCAAATAGCGACTCCTCACCCAATATTCAACATTACGGCAAACCGACTGAGTCGCTATCAACTACTGAACAACGGCCAAGCACAGCGACTACTAGCGGGCGCACTGAAAATGCTGCTACAGTCGCTCAACTGTCGCTACCTGCCGCTATTAATGAATCGGCCTCAATGGATATGTATATTTTTTTGTCTTCAGACCTTCATACAACAGGGCAGACATAGAATTTTAGTGTAAAGTAATAACATTCATTTGCTAACTCAATAGATTGCAAAGGCAAAGCCTTTTAGCCTTTTTCTTTAGGCATAATACACCTGCCTCAATCAGTCTAAAATATTTTTAATTTTGCCTTTTTAATCTATTGAGTAAGCCAATAAATGTTATAACTTTACCTTCAGATCTACCTACATTGATGTATTATTGATATATTTAGAAAGGTTTAAATAGTGCTGGAATTTGCAGAATAACAGCAGGCTAGTTGAACATAGGATCACTTTCAGGTGGCACCGAGGGCATATACATTGCCTCAAAGTAGTATTGATACCCCTTTAACCTTTTAACATTTTTTTAAATGTTACAGCCACAACCTTGGCTGTAACTGGTAAAGGTATTTTACTGAGATTGTTTGTGATAGAGCAACACAAAGCAACATGTATTTGTAAAGTGTAAACAAAATGATACATTTTTATCTAAATTAAAAGAAAATAAAAAACTGGGTGTAATGTGCATATGTATTTACTATTCTGCTCTCCTGTGTCAATACTTTGTAGGATCACCTTTAGCTGCAATTACAGCCGCAAGTCTGTTGGGGTATCTCCACCAGCTTTGCATATCTAGAGGCTGACACTTTTGCTCCTTCTTCTATGCAAAATAGCTCCAGCTCACAAATCAGATTGGATGGAGAGCATTTGTGAACAGAAGTTTGTTCTCTAATCTTCCCTGAGGCCTTGCAGCCTCTCTATGGCTGGTGTGGGCATGCCTATAGCTAGAGGTGAGCTGGGATATGGCTAGCGGCGCTCACTTCATTCCGATTTCCCACTCTGAGCTCAGGGAAAATCTGAATGAAACAAGCACTGCTGATTGGCTGAGCATGCACCATGGGAAAGAGAGAAAGTTGAGTTTATGGGTGATCCCAGGGGATACACACATTGGGACATCTCAAATGGGAGGAACCAGAAAGAATAAAACCAAAGAAAATGAAAATCTTCCTCTAAGTCACGCCACATATTCGCAATGGCATTCAGGGCTAGGCTGTTACTGGGCCATTCCAGCACATGAATATGCTTTATTTTAAACCATTGCATTGTAGCTTTAGCTGTATGTTTAGGGCCGTTAGTTTCATAGGTTACCCTATGTCCCAATCTAAAATGTTTTTCCACCTCTAACATGTTTTCCTCCAGGATTGCCCTGTACTTAGCTCCATGTATCTTCTCATCAAATCTGACCAGCTTTCCAGTCCCTGCTGAAAAAAAACATCCCGGCAGCATGATGGTGCCACCACAATGTTTCTCAGTGGGGATGGTCTATTTAGGGTGATGTGCAGTGTTACCTTTCCTCCATACATAGCGTTTGGCATTTAGACTAAAAAGTTAGGTTTGGTCTCATCTGACCAGAGCACCCACTTCCACATGCTTCCTATGTCTCCTCTGCAGCATAGCAAACAGAAAACTATAGACTCTAATTGGTCACAATGAATTTTGGGGTATCAGAGTACAGGGGACTGGTTAGTTTTTAAATATTTGGGAAAAGCATTTATCATTTTATTTACAATTCACAAATACTTGCTACTGGGTATTGCTCACATACACTTACACTAGGTACATTAGGTGGAAAATAAAATAGAATTGAGTGGCGCTGAATCAACCCATAGATAGACAATGAAAATGGCATATTTTATACCCAAAAGAAGTGTTGAATCACTTCTTTTTTGGGGAATAAAATGAGCCATTCATGTTATTGTCTATCTAGAAGCCAACTCAGCACCACTTCACTTCTATTTTATTTTTCACCTTTTACTCCAAAATCTACATTTGTCCTGTGGGGACATAGTGCGTCGGGCACTGCCAGGACAAGAAGAAAAGAATAGGAAAACTGATTTTGAAAAAGTTATTTGGTGGATTCAAGGTCAAGAACTAATCTGAACTAGCAAACCTGGGATAGAGCCATAGCACATGATCCTGGGAAAATCCAAGAAGTGAAATAGAACAAAATATATTATAAATAACCTTTCTCTTACCTATGCAGACAATGTCCATAAAGCCGTACATGCCATAGCAAATCTGGAACAGCAGGTCTTGTCGCTGCCATTTGGCGGAAGGGCTGAGAGAGGACCAGATTAACCAGGATATGCTTGCAATGAGGAAGAGGGAGCCCAGTATTATAGCTGCTATCTGGACCTTCTCAATCACAGTCAAGGAGATGGCCTGCCACTGCAATGTAATGCAAAAGACTCAATTAATGACAAATAGATTATCGATACTCAAAGTGTATGTATAATAAACATACTGACCTATAAAATAAATGGTTAAACAAATAGTTAATAGTGCTTTGATTTTTTTCCACCAACAGACCACTGATCCCAAAGTTTGGAAATAATCCGTTCCACAGGTAGGTTGTCACTTTTGACTTTTCACTTTTTCTTCTACCCTAATTAGTTCAAAATGGCTTACAACATAGTTATGGCCATCAAATGTACTAAGCCAAGTCAAGATTTGGCTCTGGAGTGTGTAGACTTCTCTATAACCCCTTTCCAAAACAAAACCTTTGACTTTTGAACCTTAAAGTCCAACTTGCAACTAGAATGGCTGAAACAGGATATCCCTTGTAACAACATTTTAGCGCTGATTCTGCACCATAAGAATTTTTTTTTCTCACTTTTTTTTGCAAAGCTGAAAATGGTGCTGAATGGCAATGAGGAAAAAAACCATAAATAAACGATCTCACAAAAAAGTGAGAAAAAAAGATTCTCACGGTGCTTATAAGCCATTTTATGACCCTCTGGAATTTGCTGGTGGGTTTCAGATCTGGGCATTATAAAGTGTTTAAAATGAAGCTGTGGTGAAGAACCACCTTGTTGAAGAAGATACTTAGAGGACAGTTGCCACCCACAAATTCTGAGACACCTCTGAATGATTGACTTTGCTTGTTTGCCATATGACACACTAAATACAAGCAGGAACCAAGCTCCCATAGCAAATTTGGCAGAATGTCAAGATGGCACAATGTGATAATCCGATTTTGGATACCCCCCCGAGTGAAAGCCCCCAGATCATCCAGAAAAACTCAGCTTTCCCTGGTCCTATAGCGTATATGTGGGCGCGCAGCCAATCAGTGTGCTTTTGGCTAAGAATCGGCCAAGAAAGGGCCAAATGGAGCCAAGGGCAACTGAATGAAGCTGAGCTCACCGAGTGCTGTATCCCTGCTAGCATCAAATTCCTAGTGCAGATATGCACCTGGTGGAGGATACAGTGTAGTGCAGTCGTGGCCCATACATGCACTGTTGGATTGGGGATCAGGTAAGTTTTATTTTGAATTCACTGGATTTAACACAGCTGGGCATCCCAAATTGAAAGGGCCAAATGGAGCCGAATGCAGCGGAATGAAGCCGAGCGCACCGAGTGCACCAACTGCTGTATCCCTGATAGCTTCTAACAGGGGTTATGCCCACACCACCTATTCACAAATGCCTAGTGCAGGTATGCACCTGGTGGAGGATACAGTGTAGTGCAGTGTAGTGCAGTTAGTGCAGTGGCCAACGCATGCACTGTTGGATAGGATCCAAGTGGTGCTATTGATAATGATTTTTTTTGTTTCCAACAAAACGTAAAAATCTCTTACAATCAAAAATGCATGGTGTACCACCCTTTACATTTTATATCAGGACTTGGTATTTTTCTGCACAGTTTTTAGAAAGTATTACAATAATGGTAAAATTAAAGGTGCTGTTACAGGCTAAAAGAAAAAAAATAATACTCATCTTTTCTCCCCCACAGCTTATCCGCAGTGCCAGGCAGTGCCAGGTCGTCCACAGACTGAGAGCAAGCTGCTATGGGGGATCACTGGGGGGGCAGATATCAGCTGATGCCAAAAATCAGCCCAGAATTTTACTGGCCCTTGGCCAGTTCATTGCCAGCCTGGGACCAGGGCAGTTTCTAGGCAAATAGTGCTCAGTGGGGGAAGGAAAGAATTCTGCACCCTCCTCCCCCAACCTATGGCGCTGCTGCTGTCCCACACAGTTATATGTCCTTTATTGGCTTTTACCATAGCAGCAGGCAGTGCAATAGAAGGTAAGGGGCCTGTCTTATGCCATGTATCACTATTAGTGCCCCTGACTTCTGACCTTGGCACCCAGGGCAATCGCCCTGCTCGCTCTTCCCTAGAAATGGCCCTGTCTGGGACATCTGCTCTGTGCTTCCCATCTAGTCAATGAGTGTATACCAAAGCCAAGGCTTTAGAATTGCAGGGACAGATCATGGGCTGCAGGGAATATGGCCATTCCTAAAGTGATGGTACTGAAGCTTTGATATTGTAAAGGCTGTTAGAGGCAGCAGTTTGGCCAGCCCTAAAGCTGTGCGGGCAACTAGGAATTCCCCAGCTCTCCCTATGGTCAGTGCGCCCCTCTGCTGGTGAGATTTTCATTTTAATAGACAGTCTTTTTAATAATTGTCCAAAAACCTGCTTCATAACACACATGTATATAGCAGACAAATATGCTGCTGTACAGTCCCGAGTTTTGTCTGATACCAACAGAAGCTGAACTTTCACTTTCCCATATAAAGAGATCCAAGAAGTAAAAAAGCTTAACACCGAAAAATGCAATAACAAGCCATTAAATTGTGATAACAGATAAGTGGTAACCAGATGTAGTCTCTATTCCCCGAGCATCAGCTTCAGCAAAAGCCCCGGAATTATCTCAGTTCAGATGTTCCAGGTTAGTGAGTCAGCCGAGAGGCAGTGCAGCATTTTTCGGTGAACATTGTGCGGCCGGAGTGGCTGCCATGTAATCAGCCGCTGACTCAATGTCTATGAATGCCTATTCCATTTAGAAGCTTAAGACTTAAAATGTCCAATTTGGAAAACATAAAGCACGTAAAAAAAAACCTTCTAGAGTAGTTACAGCTAGTAACAAAGACTGAATTCAGACAATTGGCAGCTTAATAATTTACCCCCAAATACCGCCACCCGGGTACTGAGCTCTGGCTGTAAAATCAATGTTTATTTCATTGTTGCGTAGCTGAGGCTGTGCCTACTTCATTATTAAAGGAGCCACAGTGACAGTGTGAAGTGCAGTCAGTTAATCAGTTAATTAATATAAAGCTACCACCATGGCTCCAAAGCCTTACATTGCACAAAGAGGGATGGTCGGTGCATAAAGCAGACCTAAAATAAAAAACATTAGGTCCCTTTTCACCCTCAACCCTGGGGCATTCAGATTTGGCCCACCTTGACAGTTAAAGTGATCCTATACCTAGAAAGGAAGTTTATGCTGTCACCTTATATCCCCAGCCCAGTGCCCCAAAACAGCCTGTGTTTCTTTTTTAACTAAAGCTTTTGCCCAGTATTCATAAAAACATAAACTAAATGCAGTCTGTTGATCGAATTGAGGCTGTATGGCTCCCTGACCATGCAGCAGTGCCCCCTGGTGCTTTCCAGTGATGATACATACAATTGCACACAGCTCAGCATTGAGAAGGCAGTCTCATCAGTGATAATAGCTGCAACAAATCTAAAGGCACTACAAGCTAAACTGACCTGGTGTGGCAGCTAAGCTTGTAACAGAATGAATTTTCGCTGGAAGGCACCAGGTGCCATGGGGTTCCCTGGCCATGCAGCAGTACCACCTGGTGCCCTCCAGCAATAATTCATTATGGTTGCCATTCAAACAGCAGACTGCATCCAGTTAGTGTTTTTTTGAATATTGGGCAAAAGCTTTAGTTAAAAAAAAGACTTCCTTTCTGGGTATAGAATCACTTTAAAATCTGTCAGTAATACTTACCGATGCACAGTGGCAGCCACATCTGTGCATCCTCTGTTCCCCTGCTGACCAAACTGTTTCACTGTGTATTGGCTGATTCATTGGCTACCCCACACATGATACATCAGAGTCGTATGGGAACACAAGCCACATACATAATCCGGCCTGATTTCTGACTTCCTAGGGATTTTTAACAGACGAGGCACCCCCAAATCAGGATGCCCCATGAGCAGGAATATTAAGGGACCTAATGTAATTTATCAGTTTAGGTCCCCTTTAGGCACTTGCCCTTCTGCCTCAAATGATGAACTGTATCACACTACTATATATTTGTGTTATAACAGTGTAGCCAAAAAGTATAGATGACACCTATAGAACTGGAGATGTGCCCATGTATAAGTTTCTTCAGGTTTAATTATGGACAATTTCTAATATCAGTTCAACACAGTATCACACGATCTACTATCAAAACCTCTAGCAGCCTGCAATTCATTTCTCGACCACTGGGTGGCTACATGTAGATTCCTAGAGCAGAGCACCATTCTGCTAAATCATGTTTTCCAATGATGAACCTCTCAAAAAACACGTTGGAATATATTGAGCCAATAGGAAAGATAAGGGAAGACACATCCGTATATACCATGTTTGAGAAATAGATACAAGGAAGATATACAGTCACTCACAACTTAAAATAACCAGATAAAGAAAAACTGGGGCACGCTATAACAGCAGCTGTTATAGTCCCCCTCTGTGTGAATTGATTTAGTATGAAAAGAGTAATTCAACAAACATATACCATATTTTTCACCCTATAAGACGCACAATTTTTCCAGAAAAGTGGGGGAAAATGTGTCTTATTGGGCGAATGTAAAAACTTATATTACCTGCTTGATGTCCCTGCTCTGTCTCCACCACCACCTATTAGGCTGGCGTGCGCTTACACTTGGGTGTTTGTGTCACCGCCCCTCGGGCTGGCGCACGTTGACACTTGGGTGTTTGTGTCAGCGTGCACTAACACCCGAGAGGCAATGGTTGTGACGCTGTGTCCCCGCTCTGGCTTCCTGTGCCGCCACTGCCTCACGGGTGTCAGTGCACACTGACACAAACAAGTGTCAACGTGCGCCAGCCCGAGGGGCGGTGACACAAACACCCAAGAGGCAGTGACAGTGCCTGGCTTCCAGCTCCACCACCGCCTCTCCGGCTGGCGCACGCTAAAACATGAGTGTTTGCATCGGCGCACACTGACAAGCGAAAGGTCAGGTGGTGTCGGCCCAGAAATCAGAGCTGGGATAGCGTTCATGTAAAGATACTTTTTTTATGGGGGGTTGGGGGGAATACCACACGGGATAAGAGGATGGGAGGCGGGGGGAAGGCCACATTGCCTATATAGGGAATGGGACCAGAAGGAATGCCACACTGCCTATATGGGGAATGGGGGGGATGCCACACTTCCTATGGGGAATGGGAGGGGGGATGCCATACTGCCTATATGGGGAATGGGATTGGGAGGGGATGCCACACTGCCTAATGGAAATGGGATGGGGGGTGCCACACTGCCTAATGGGAATGGGAGGGGGAGATGCCACACTGCCTAATGGGAATGGGAGGGGGAGATGCCACACTGCATATGAAAATGGGAGGAGGGAATGACACACTGCCCATGGAGAATGTGGTGGCTGACCTCTCATCCTTCCTGTTAACCCCCTTCTTTGTGATCTGCCTACACCTTGGATTTCCACCTTATACATGCTGTAGAGGCTATGTTATAAAAAAAAAAAAAAAAAAAAAAAGCTATAGTGCACTACCAGTTTGAGCAGGCCAATGTCTTTCGGGAGATCATAGATTTACACCTGGGGAACGGAGACAGAAGCAGTATGTGTGTGCCTCTCTACCCGCCTTTGAGAAAGGGGTAAAAAATGGTCAGTTCTTGCAGCTCTAGGCCACCCAGGAGAGCAATCAGGGTTAGAATAGGCAGAGGTCTTGCAACGTTAGCTTCAGGTCACCATGCAGAAGGAGGAAGCTGGGAGGGAGGAGAAGGACATGCAGGAGGATGAAGAAATGGAGGATGAAGACTTTGCAGACTAGGAAGAGGTGGCTGGGGCTATTTTGTCCCTCACAAACCTCAGTGATTGTAGTTGACAGGACCAGGCTGAGGACACTGTAGTGATTCCAGCACGAGAGGGCTCGATGACTTAGAGGTGGGCACGTTACTGCACATGAGAAAAGACAAAAGAACCCCCACATACTTCACATCAAACAAACAGACCGTTACTGGATAACCACACTCCTTGATCCACATTACAAAGCCAAAACAACATAACTCATTCCAGCAGTCACAAGGTTAGCCAGAATGGGCGAGTTAAAGATATATGTGCAAACATCTTGGAGAAAGAATCTTTAGTCATAGTGTCTCCATCCACTAGATGGTGTCCTCTCCCTCTTTATCTATAATTATCTATGATTGATTAAATCTCTGTGCTCTAAATAGAAATGATATAAGCAGGTGATCGCGGGAAATGATATGAGTATAATATAGGTGATATAATGTAGAGAGGACAGAGTGAGAAGTCATTAGAGATCTGGGCCTTGATTCACAAAGAGTTGAAAAAAACTTTCATGGTAGTAAAAAATTCAATTTATGAGAAAAAAACTTAGGCCCTTATTTATGAAGGAATAGCAACAGGTAGCGACTGGTGAGCGGCCGGCAATGACGGGCCCCGCCACGAGAACGCCGGCTCCCCACCACAATCACACATTTATCAAGCCAATCCTGCTTAGCGACTGAGATAGCGCCATATAGAGACTCATTCATCATTATTCCAGCCTCAGCCCACAGCGCCAGCGTCCGACCTTGAACAGCGACAGGTATGACCTCTCGCTACCTGGCGCGCTCCAATGCATTTCAATGGAACAATCTTTAAATATTAATAATTAATTGTTATTATTGTTTTTTTTTTTTATGTGAAAAATTGTGACCACTTCTGCCATTTCAGATAATTTGTTTGAGGGAATAAAAAATAAAAATTGTACAGAATTGATATTACAGGTCTGATATTAATGTATTCATATTACTAAATTATTTTAAATCATTTTTTTTTTTGGTTTCCAAAAATATGGTGGTTTGGGGGTTAAAAAACTACTTTTAACACATCGCCTCCAGCGCTCTGGGGTTTAAACATGCATTTCACAGCGCTTGAATTTTTTGAGCGGGATTTTTTGATGAATATGGTGGGAGCCGGTCGCTCTGACCAGTCGCTATCATGCGCACCCATACATCGCGGAACCTGTCAAATAGCGACTCGGAACCTTGTATTCTACATTACGCCACACCGACTGAGTCGCTGTCAACAACCGAACAACGGCCAAGCACAGCGACTACTAGCGGGCGCTGTGAAAATACCTCTACAGTCGCTCAACTGTCGCTACATGTCGCTATTAATAAATCAGCCTCTTAGAATTTCACTGTTAGTGAATCACCAGATAGGAAGACAATGGCACTTTTTTACTCCTGAAAAGGGTATTTAACTTTTTACCCCGTTTTACCTGTAGTAAAATGTGCCATTGTCTTTCATTGTCTTTTTATCTGGAATTTCTTTTGTGTTCAGAAAATACTTTTATAAATGTTGACTATATATACATATCTTATTCCTACCAAACTGTTATTAACATTTACTGTGTAAATATATTATTATTATTACACATTTTGTGTAAATCTGAGAAAAGAGTGAACATTTTGCCTTGTACATCTCTCAAAATTTGGTTTTGTTCATCAGACGCTAATCTCACTAAAGTAGTAGTTATAAACAATCTTTTTGCAGTGTTATTCTCACGTAACACTTTGTATGTGTAAAAGATGGAACCCTCGGTCAGCCAGATGTAGCTTTATCTGTGGCTGTATACATGGTGCAGATATTTCCCCTGGTAGAATTAGAATCTTGGCTTCACTGAATGGTCTACTCTAGATATAGTTTCTACCTATATAACCGTTGATGTATGATCCTGAGGGATACTGCTCACCTGGCTGTTGTTTCCCAACCAAGAAGTTTGTGTGTGGTGAGAATGTTGATGAATTTATACTCTTGGGGATGTGTGATTCTTGTATATATAGTATATTATAGTATATTTAGTTTGATCAGCTTATTGCTTATTGATTAATTTGACAACCTAACTGCATAATTAACTAATTAGATTACTTGTATTGATTATTCATTAAGTAAAATGATATAACGGTACAGCAATCAAGTCTCACAACTCATGTTGACGCCACCAAAATTCGTGCTGCTTTTTTAGGGAAGGAATTTCTAACTTCTACCACCAGATGGTGCATGGATCGATCTATCGCCACATGATTGCACTAAAACCCAACCCAAATTTTTATTTTATCGTTCAAATGCGATTGACAGCTGGAATTATAGAGAAAAAAATAATGCTCCCCCTAAATTGTGTAGACTAAATTGTTGCTGGACAGTGCTGGATAATTGCCTCACCAATGTTCCTCTAAACTGAGGCCTGTAATATGCCAGATTGGGTTGGGGTTTAGTGTGAGCATTCAATAGCTTATAAGCATAATTAAACCCTAAACAAATGGTTCAGGCCAGCACAGCCAGAGGGTGTGGTTGGTTGGAGGCACTCTGACAATCCATTCATTTAAAATAGATTGCCGGGTATAATGATACACCACAATCTATATTGAGTGAGCGGAGAGAGATCAGGCGATCTCCCAAATCAGAGAGCAGTTTAATTAGATTTTTGTCTGCTTTATGTTAAATAAGCTAAAGGCAGGACTCTAGATTCATGTACAGATGTTTTACAATAGTTACTCTTTTTTGGAAAAAGATGTTAAATTGTAGTTATTGGCAGCTTCTATATTTATATAAAGACTTGTATAAATTTATTTAAAGACTTGCTTAGAAGGCTTTCACAGAATAATGTATTTTTGGAATGAAGGAAAAACAGACCTTCACTCCTTGAAAACATCCCTAGGTAACGGTAGGTAACTGGCTTTATGGGCGCTTGAGATAGAACAAGACAAAACATGAGAAGATTTGCATGGCTGTACCTGCCACTAAGAATCATGGGTAAATCTTGTTATTCCTGGTCTGTATGCGCTATGTAAATACTTTGTGTAAGAAATACCCTTTTACATTGTCCACCTAAATGGGAGCTATTCTAAGTATGTCACACACCCCGCTTCAAGAAATTCATAACGTGTGGGTAATACTGACCTGTAGAGGGCGATATGCAGAGATGCCAGGAAAAAAGAGAGCCCCTCCCGGTCCATAAATACCTGGGACCTCCCACTCATTTCCCAGTCTTTGTCTCTGCAGACGGCGAGCAAGTCAGAAGATGTGGTCTCCTCCTTGCACAGGGGGATTTCAGGTAGCCGGGATGACTCCCGGCCCTTTAGTTATCTATTTCCACCCGGATCTTTTTTTCTGTTACCCATGCCTCCCAGCCTAGGCTGACGGTCTGGGTGAGGGTAGAAAAGCACCCTTGGTGCTTAGGAGCATATGCTCTCCCGTGAGACCCTATACAAGAGGGTAGGCGGTCATCCGGGACGGTGACCCCGGTTTGGGATACCCCGTCCCTTGGCCTTACACTTTGGGTGGTCCCCCCCTTTGGGTAATGCCCCTCTCCCTAGCGGGGTAGGGGAGGGTAGGAGCAGGGCCCCTTATTCGGTGTTAGGTCCAAATTTTGTAATCATTAATTCTTAATTTATTAATGTTTTAATATATTAATTTATTGAATTATTCTCCCAATAGTTATTAGCTTAATTATTACTTCATAATTCAGTGTGTATTTCACTGTCAAAACGGCGCTGTGGCCGCCATTCTTATGCAGGCATTCTCTCTGAGGTAAAAGGGGCGGGGCCGGGCTTTAGGCGCGAGCCGCGGCCCCCACCCGTCTGTTTGGCGCTGACGCGGCCTTGGATTCTGAGCGGGGAGCGGGGCCGGGCGTCAGGGTCAAAGCCACGGCCCACTCCCCTCCTTATGGTCTCTTCTGAGACCGGCGCCGCGGCCGCACATTGCTACGGTGCTGGCCTTTTGCACTGTCATGGCGGAGGGGAGCTTCTCCCCTCACGCTCTCACACTTGGGGGCGGGGCCGGGCTTTCCAAGTGTTCCACGCCCCCCTTATCTCCTCAGAGCTGCTCTTTACCTCACGGCGAGAGGACGCTTTCTTCAAGGATCACAGTGAGTGGCCCTGTGGGCCCCCCTTCTTTCCCATCACCTACATTTCTATATTTTTATGTCATATATATATATATTTTATACTCCGCTTTTCTTATTCGCCTTTTTTATTATGTCTTTCAGATATAACCTACAGTGGTGTTAGGGGGTTTCTCCCAGCCCTAGGGTCCCTGGATTCTTAATTGGCTTATTACAAATCCTCCCACTTGGGACATTGAAGGGGCATCCCGGGTTGCTTATATGCGAATTCCCTCGGTCATTGCGACCAACTATAAGTTCACCTTATGGAGGCATCCCCGGATACTGGGCTCGGGCTCCCCTCGAGGCAATCCCGGAAGTGTATGGGGTGTGGGGCATCCCTTACTGGCGATGATGTATATCTGTGTATACCATGCACGCAGCAGACTATTACGCGGCAGTCCGGACCCCAGGCGTCTGGTTCAGCGCCGCCGGTCTCTCCTCCCCCCCCCTTCCAGTTTGATCCGTGCCCAGTCTGACGTTGTCATGGGCGGGCTGTTGCAATCGGAGATGTGTGCCAGATTGGCCAATCTTGAAAAATTATTCTCCAGCACAGTCACCAGAAAGGCTCCGGCTATGAGAAAGCACTTGTCACCGTCTTCATCGGCGGTCGACTTGGATGATGTTGATAATCTGGACTGGTCTGATTACTCATAACTTGAGGAAGGGAAGGTATATGAAGAATCAGATAATTCAGACGATCAGCAGTTTGTGGGTGCTGATACCGAGCAGGGCTTGGGGAGGTCTTATACTCCTAATGTTCTGGCTCAGATGTTTGAGGTTTTGGCTATTTCTCCTCCTGAGGTGGTTCCACAGCAAAAGGGGGAATTTTTCGAAGAATCCAGGCCGCGCTTGGAATTTACTAACCAAAAGAATTTTGATGGGATTATTGCTAAGGAATGGGAGAGGCCTGCCCGGCTCCCAGGTGTCCCTCAGGGTTGGGACAAAAAATATCCCTTTCCCTTGGATACGGTTAAGCGTTGGGCGTCCCCTCCTGAGGTGGATGCACCGATTCTGGGTTTATCCAACACTGCTGTTTTAAATTCTCCTGATTGCTCCACGCTTAAAGATGGTGAGGATAAACGCATTGACCAAATGGCTTGTCATGGTTTTGCCAGTGTTGGGTCAGCCATGAGGCCGGTTTGTGCTTCAGCGCTGCTGGCGGTGGCTACCAGGTCGGTGGTCAGGGACCTGTTGACTTCTTCCGGGTTAGATCCGGATAGTGACGAGTTCCTTGGCCTTAAAAGGTGTGAATTGTTTTTGTCATTTTTACTAGCCACCTTGGATGACACACTAATGATGTGTGGCAGAACGTCGGCTCTATTGGTGACTATTCGGCATTCGGTTTGGTTGCGCCAGTGGGCGGCTGATTTTGTGTCTAAAAAGTCCCTGACCGCTCTTCCCTTTGTGGGATTATGGCTCTTTGGATTCAGTTGCCAAAGGCGGTAAGTTACCTCAACGCAAAAAAACAGCGTCGTCCCTTTCGGGGGGTGGGTTCCTTTGCTCCTTCCTTTTGTGGGGCTAGAGCTGGCAGAGGATTTGTTTTCCCCGCAGCCAGAGGAGATTCCTGGAACAGGGGCAGAGGACGTGCCCGCCCAGGATATAGCTGGGGCTCTAAGCCCAAACCCGCTGCCAAGCCAGCTCAGCAATGAGGGGGCGCCCTCACCCATGTGGGTGGGGGGACGGCTGCAACACTTCTCCCAGGTCTGGGACCGGAAGGTCTCAGACAGATGGATCCGGGAAGTGGTGACTTCCAGCTACAAGCTGGAGTTCGAGCTCCAGACCCCTTCCAGATTCCTCAGGTCTCGGGTGCCTTCAGACCTTCTGGCCGCGCAGGAGCGCCCAGAAGATCCTCAACAGGTTCGTCCGTCCGCGGAAATTTCACATGGAAACGCTGCGTTCAGATATCCATTCTCTTCGTCAGGGGAACTTTCTGACGTCCGTAGACATCAAGGACGCCTATCTGCATGTTCCGATTTTTCCAGCGCACCAGAGATTTCTCAGGTTCGTGGTGGAGGATCGGCATTTTCAGTTTGTGGCACTTCCTTTCGGTCTTACCTCGGCTCCAAGGGTTTTCACCACGGTGCTGGCCGGGGTGATGGCTCTCCTCAGAGCCCAGGGTATTCGCATTGTCCCTTATCTGGACGACCTTCTCATTATGGCATCTTTCTTCAGCCAAGCGGTATTGGACACCAGAACTGTGGTGTCCACTCTGGAGAGATTCGGGTGGGTGATCAACTACCCCAAGTCCTCCCTTTCTCCATCCAGGTTAGTGTCTTTTCTGGGAATGTCCCTGGATACTTCCCAGGCCAGGGTGTTTCTTCCTCAGTCCAAGGTTCTCTTGATTCAGGAGTTGGTTCGACTCCTCCTGTCCATCCCTCGTCCGGCCATCAGACTGGGGATGAGGCTGGTGGGATTGATGGTGGCCTCCTTCGAGGCGGTTCCCTTTGCTCAGTTCCACACAAGGACACTCCAGCTTCATCTGTTGGCGACCTGGGACGGGTCGCCACTGTCGTTGGATCAGTCCTTCCTGATGACCCCCCCGGGTTCGGCGCTCCCTTCAGTGGTGGCTGGATCCAATCAATCTGTTGAGGGGCAGATCCTTTCTGGCTCCTTGTTGGGAGACGGTCACCATGGATGCCAGTCTATCAGGATGGGGGGGATTCTGTTTCAGGGACTGTGGGGGCCTCAGGAGGCTCACGAGTCCATCAATGTTCTGGAATTAAAAGCCATCAGGATGGTTCTGTTTCGCTTGACTCATCAGTTGCAAGGATTGCCGGTTCAAGTCTGGTCGGACAATCGGACGGCGGTCGCCTACATCAATCACCAGGGAGGGACTCGCAGCAGGAGTGCCCTCAAGGAAGTGTCTTTGATTCTGGCCTGGGCGGAGAGCCATGTCCCGTGCATTTCAGCAGTTTACATTCCGGGAGCGGAGAACACGGAGGCGAACTCTCTGAGCAGGCTCTCAGCTCGCCGGGGGGAATGGTCTCTCAGCCCCAAAGTGTTTCGCTTGATTTGCCTCAGGTGGGGGTCCCCGGTGGTGGACCTCTTTGCCTCTCGTCACAATCACAAACTTCCGACATTTGTGTCTCTCTCAAGGGATCCACTGGCTCTGGCAGTGGATGCCATGTCTCTGAACTGGAGGGATCTGGGGTTTCTGTATCTGTTCTCTCCGTTTCCCTTGGTGGCCAGAGTGGTGCGCAAGCTGGCCCTGGAGGGGGCGTCAGCAATTCTGGTGGCTCCAAGGTGGCCAAGACAGGTTTGGTTCGCAGATGTGGTAAGGTTAGCAGAGGATCAGTTCGTTCTGCCCCTGCTGCCGGATCTGCTCACCCAGGGTCAACTACGTTATCCCAATTTACCAACGCTGACTTTGACGGCGTGGCTGCTGAAACCTCCATCTTGAAGGAGGAAGGTCTTTCCAATGCTGTGATTCGAACTCTCATTAGTGCTAGGAAGCGGTCTTCCTCTAATATCTACTATAGAACTTGGAGGTCTTATATTGATTGGTGTGAGATCAGAGAATTCTGGAGTTTCTTCAACATGGTCTGGACCTGGGGCTCCAGCTTAGTACTCTGAAGGGGCAGGTTTCTGCCCTGGCGGTGTTCTTTCAAAAGTAATTTACTCTACATCCTTTGGTTAAGACTTTTTTCCAGGGAGTCACGCACGTGCGGCCTCCTAGAAAACCTTTGCTCCCTGTTTGGGATTTGAATTTGGTTCTTTCTGCTCTTCAGGATTCTCCTTTTGAGCCCTTGAAAGATATTGCCTTGTCTTCACTTACACAGAAGGTGGCCTTTTTGGTAGCCATCACTTCGGTTAGGCATGTCTCTGAGTTGGCGGCTTTGTCCATTCAAGCCCCGTACTTTGAGGGGCATCAGGACAAGGTGGTTTTTCGTTTCAAGTCCGATTTCCTTCCTAAGGTTGTTTCTGCCTTTCACCTAAACCAAGACATTGTTCTGACCTCTCTGTGTCCTAATCCCAGCAATGACAAGGAGAGGGCCCTGCATTCTTTGGATGTGGTTCGTGTTGTGAAGTACTATTTGAAGGTAACGTCTTCCTTTCGTAAGACGGATGCCTTTTTTGTGGTGCCCTCGGGCCCCGAAAAGGCTTGGTGCCTGCCAAGTCTTCCGTTAGTAAATGGATCCGTCAGACCATTGTTGGGGCCTATTCTGCCAAGGGGAAGGTTCCCCCTTTTCGTGTTACTGGTCATTCTACTCGTGCGGTTGGGGCATCCTGGGCTTTTCAGCACCAGGCCTCTGTTGAGCAAGTTTGTAAGGCTGCTACTTGGTCTTCTGTTCACACTTTTTCCAAGTTTTACAAGGTTGATGTTCGCAAAGTTCTGCAAGCTGCAGTGGTTTAAGTTGTGCCTTCTTGCCTTGTTTTGGATCCCCGCCCTTTATGGACACTGCTGTTGGATGTCCCACACGTTATGAATTTCTTGAAGCGGGGTGTGTGACATACTTAGAATAATACCATTTTGTGAATACTCACCTGTAAAATGGGTATTATAAGTATGTCACACACCCCGCTTCACCCTGCCCTTTTGTATTCTGGATCCTTTATATGGTGAACTTTGCGTTTTTGCGTTGTTATGATTTGTGTTGAGCTCTTCCTGGTCCCTTACCTTACTGCTGTTCTTATACTGGGTAATGAGTGGGAGGTCCCAGGTATTTATGGACCGGGAGGGGCTCTCTTTTTTCCTGGCATCTCTGCATATCGCCCTCTACAGGTCAGTATTACCCACACGTTATGAATTTCTTGAAGCGGGGTGTGTGACATACTTATAATACCCATTTTACAGGTGAGTATTCACAAAATGGTATTTTTTGATCTCACTAAATTAATCCTAACATGGGTCTCTCCCTAGGTGGTCTGCCCTCTCTCTTATGGTGGTCCCAAGTCCTACCCGTTAACCAGCCATCACATCCAGCTGTGTGCTCATGAGAGCTACTAGTTCAAAACACGTGCCCACAAGTGATGTCTGTGTGAGTATTAGAAAATGAACTTAACCATTGCATGCCTGGCTGGCTTTTTCTGGGTGCTCGAAGTACAACATTGATGAAAATAGTAATTTTGCATAGCTCTGCTTATTGCTAGGAATCATGGGTAATTTTTTTCTATTCTTGGGTGGACAGTATGTGATATCCAAATACTTTCTGTTTTAAGAAAGCGGCCTTTACTTTACTCCCAGGACAGTATCTAGACAAAATTGCGGTTAGTGCAGGAAGGAAAATTCTGCCCCCTATCTTCACCCATCCTATGGTGTTGCTGCTGTCCCATATAGGTATGTGCCATGCTGTGCCTCTACACTAACAGCAGATAGTGACTCCTCCCCATGACTGAGCCCAATATGGAGAGATGAGGGGCCTGACTTATGGCCTGTACCTCTAACAGTGGCCCTGACCCATCTGCAGAAAATGGATGGCCAGGAAAAAGGTGCCCCAATGGACTTGCGCCCAGGGCCTGCACACCCTCGCCTAGAAACTACCCCACTTACTCCTGACACAAATCCGATCAGCAGCACAAATGGTGAATTTACTGTAGTATTTGCCTAGGCAAGCGTTTTACATAAAAAAATTGGAATGCTTTATTAAAGGAGCACTATCACGAAAATTGGCCCAATGATTGACAATCCATATAAATATGCTGGATGACGGGAGGAGGGATCAATTATAAACCCAGCATGAAGAAATATCCAGCCAGGCATGTTTTTTTTTTATATTTTAATAGAAGGAAGAGGAAATCAGACTCTGCACCCGTGATAGACTATGCCTGTCACCCCCAGGGCCGTATTTGGTGTCCTTGCTGCCCTAGGGCTGGCGCCCCCCTTTTGTTAAATGACGTTGAGCAGGGCCATCTCCAGGTATATGCAGGCCCTTGGGCGATAGAGTATCAGGGAGCACCTTACGGTGTGGTGTGGCTCCATACATGGTAATAAAGTTGCATGTATGGTCAATACTGCTAAAGAATAAATAGAATAAATAGAAAAATATGAGAAAGGATAACAAATTATAAGATGAATGACAGACAGAAAGAAAAAGAATAAAAAAATAGGAAGGCGTGACAAAGTATAGAAGGAACGGCAAAAAGAAATGGAAATAAGGTACATAAGAATAGAAGGAATGACAGAAGAAAATGTAAAAAGAAAAGAAAGAAGGAATCACAAAAAATATAAAGAAATAGATGGAACAAAATAAAAAATAAATGTAAAGAAACAAAAAACAAGAGCAAAAAATGAATGACAGAAACAAAGAAAGCGAAATAATGCATGGCAGAAACAAAGAAAGAGAAATAATGCATGACAGAAACAAAGAAAGAGAAATAATGCATGACAGAAACAAAGAAAGAGAAATAATGCATGACAGAAACAAAGAAAGAAATAATGCATGACAGAAACAAAGAAAGAATAAATTGAAAGACAGGGAAAAAAACAGGTAAGACAGGTAAAAGGGAGAAGGAAGGGACTGACAGTAAAAAAGGAGAAAAAAATACAGAATGAATAGAAGGAATGACAGAAAAAAATAAAAGGAAAGAAAAGGAATGGCATAACAAATGAAAGAAACAACGAATAGCTAGGAAGAAAGAAAAAGACTAGAAGCTAAGAATAGAATAGAACAAAAATACATAGAGAATAAAGGAACTAACAAAGAATTGAGGCTCTCTCAATCGCCAGTTGGCCCCTGGCTGACAGTCCTTACTCCTGGTTACTGCACAGTCCTGCATAGGGGCTGCCCAGGGAAGATAGATTGAGATGGGCCCTCCCAATGTCCAGCAGCCATGGCACCAGCGCTGACGCCTGCCTGGGCGTTGCGGTCCGCCAATATAAAAAATAAATGTGTAGAGAGGAGAGGTTTCGAGGGGCAAAATTCAGAGGAGCATGCACTTGTATTATAGATTATCAACACACAGAAGTCACATGGCCACAGCAATAAAGGGGAGGGGATGAGGCTGCGGACTACCTTTAAACCGTTGCACCCTCCCCCCATTTTTACAAACACATACTGTGGGGGAGCATTTGTAAGGAGGCATTAACGTGCCAACTTTTTTTTTCACTATAGCAGTAACGTCAGCCCCCCCACAGATGGCTACCCCAGACACAGGCCTAGGTTTGCCTAATGGTAAATACAGCTCTGGTCACCCCTGGATTTTATTCCTACTATGAGAAAGAACCACAAGCTTGGCCTGAGTTCTATTCAGATCAGTTGTATAAGTGATCCCTCCTCTCATTAGCCAACGTGTTTATATGGATTTTTGATATTAAAATTTGTGTTAGTGCTCCTTTAAGTCCTGATATGTGTGATTTAGGGCATAGAAAATTCAGATGTCTCATGAACCCTGTGTTGGATGCTCCCTAAAAATCCCCAGCAATGCAGGGTTAAATGTTGGTCTACTTAAGCCGAATAGATAAAAGATGGCATCAGGCAGACAGGAGTGTTGAAGAGCGCTCTTACCTGGAGGGGGTTCTTCGTACTGATAGCTAGGACATGATATTTGAAATAACACAGCTCACAGCTCCAGGAGCCCCGCTCACTAATCCAGCGTATTAGGCAAGGCTGATGTGTGCAGCGCACGGATCCGTCACAGCGGCATGGGCTCAGCAGTTCCCCCTAGAGATAAAGGAGAACACGTCAACATTCCAGATAATAAAGAGGAACACAAATCTTAACACAGAATAGGGAGATCTGCAGAGGCTTCGGCATATTGAGTGTTTGCATTGTACGTAACAAGATGGTGCTCAGCGCCATTTCTCTTCTAACGGCTTGCGTCTATCTTGGCGTTCCATTATTTTTTCATAAAGTGTTTTCATAAAGTGTTTTGTGTTGTGTAATCTCTATTTTCCGTATGTGGAAAACTGATATTTAACACGACCATTGAGAGGATGCATAACTCAGAAGTGGTGCCATGCTGGCTTCAAACGCTTCTCCCTCTATTCATCTTCAGCCATGCCTTGCAACTCTATGGTAAGATGATTTGAGAAACATCAAATGCCTCTGCTAAACCGGGGTCACCAGCAGTCTAGTATTCAATTATTCAAAGTTGGAAAATAGGACCACAATGTCATCTCTCTAGTAACCAGGAGAAGAGGTGATGTCTCTCTGCTGGGTGCACATAGCTAGAGGAGAAACAAACATTAAAATAAAAATAATTCAAAGGGAGAGAAATGTTTAAAGGACGTTCCTTGTATCAGGGCAAATAATGGAAACGCACAATTGCTTCACCTCAGCCCTTTTTCCTTTAGCAATGACAGATGGATAACAAGCTCCTAACAAGTGCTGCTGTAATTGATTTGCTAAAACTCAGTGGCAAACAGATCACACAAATATATTAAAGCACCGGTGGTTTCCATTATGGCTTATTATTATTGCATTATGGTTTTATCACAGGACTACCTGTAATGTCCTCATGTAACTTACCCTAGCAGTTGCAGGAAAGCAATGAAGCTGTGTAACCTTTCCTTAAAACATCACAATATCACATAGAATATAAGCACTTAATATTATGTCTATAACGTTATATTAGCATTTTGGGCTGATTTAAGACTAGCGCCCTGTATTGCTATTTGAGCATCTATGTAGCGGTTCTTAGAGTGTCCGCTAGTGGATGCTGCAAGCGGGCGTCTGGCGCTATAATCTAGCGTAGTGAACAGACAAGTGACGCTGTAGTATCTTGTCCAGCATTGATAAATGTGATGTCTGGAGGCAGCTGTAGAACCGTTCTCCCTCAATCATTGCATGTGTGGTGCCCCGGGGAAAAGCCACCCAGAGCAACGCCACATATAACAACAGGACAACGCTGCAGCAAACGATAGGTAGCGCCAGTTAAGTGCGTCCGGCATTTATCGCTGAAGCCCATATTTAAGGAGATGAAACACAAAACCAGCGCCCGCGCTCTAAAACTGGGTGCTCCACCGCCGAGAGCCGGGCGCTATATGAAAAAAAGTCTGTTTCTCAACGCATATACACCAGTGAAAACATATGGAATGACATTGTTTTAAGACTGTAACAATGACACTGCAATGGCAGACCTGCAAATACAATTCTGCATAAAAAAAAAAAAAAATATATATATATATATATATATATATATATATATATATATAATATCAATATAAGTGTTCAGTTTCTGGGCAGGAAAGGCCACACAATAATTTGATCTTAAAATTGAGAAAAATAATTCATTAAAACGCTATTTATACACAAGCAAAAAACACCATTGAAATGTATGGGATAATACTGCTGAGCGACAGGTGCTACATGGTGCTGCTGAATGTATAGCGCAAATGTGTGACGCTACATGGCGTTATTAGAGGCGCAAAAGATTGACTTTCGTATATATGGGTTCTCACATACTGCGCCTGGCATGCTGGTGATCCCAGGGTGCATGTGCAGGCCTCCGACCATTTACCAGCTTACATTCTATTCAGCTTTTACCATGCCACTCGGAGCTCAGTGTGGCAAGTATAGATGAATGGAACGTGCACCACTGGCTGCACCCCCACTCCATGTATCCACGCCAGCCATTCAGACATGCCTAGTGTAGGTATATGCACCTTAGCTAAAGGTATAGTGAGGATGTGGGCCCAGCACCATGGGATTGCCAGCAAGGTGAGTATACTGGGCGATCCCAAGGGGTGACCCATAAATCTGGAATGTCTAATAAATATAAAGAAGATAGATGGCAAGAGAAAGGGTTTCTTATAAACACTATTTACTCCAAAATTTTTTCTGTAACCCCCTTTTTAGGTCTAACCTTCAACTTTACCGTTACCTTGTAACCACTGTATAATATAATTGCTAAAAGACAAACACCCACTTTGCTCTTTGCATGTACAACGTACATGAAATGTAAAGTAAATTTACTAGACAAAAGGGAAACCTAACTAAAGTGGAGTACCAATGGTGGCGTTTTGGGCATGTCTGTTTGGGGTGTCATCATCCTAGCGCAACTAATAAGTCACCAGAATGGATCAGGTTCTTTTAGGTTTTTTATTATTGGGGGAGTGGGGTAGGTGGGGGATTATTGGAAAGCAGATATTGGCCTCGATTAAATAAAGGTAGAAAAAAATTCTCATGGTAGTAAAAGATTCAATTCATGAGAAAAAAGCCTGAGAATGTCACTGTTGCTGAATCACCAGCTAAGAAAACAATGAAAGTCAATGGCACCTTTTTACTCCTAAGAAAAGTAGAGAACTGTTTACTCCTTTCTACGCTGTAGTAAAAGCTGCCATTGACTTTCATTGTCTTTTTATCTAGTGATTCAGTAACAGTGACATTCTCAGGCTTTTTTCTCATGAATTGAATTTTTTACTACCATGAGAATTTTCTTCTACCTCGAATCGAGGCCAATATCTGCTTTCCAGTAATCCCCAACCTACCCCACTCCCCCAATAAAAAATAAACCTAAAAGAACCTGATCCATTCTGGTGACTTATTAGTGGCGCTAGGATGATGACACACCACACAGCAGGGCAGTGCTTCCGCTGTGACCTGTGTGGGGTTTGGATAACCAGGTGAGTCATTTTTTTGTTATGGGCCAAATGCTGCTTAAAACTGAGGGATGGGTGCTAAAAGGTAATTGGGACATCAGATTTTTGGAGGTCCCCTTAAATAATTAAATAAAATGTAATAAAAGATGTGTCCTTCTTAATATCTTGCTCTGGTTAGTTCTCGCTTCTCACCATTCAGCTATTTGGATTGTCAGAAATAGAATTAGTCATGCTCTAGTAATGCTTTGGGCCCATGTTAATTAATTCTATTTAGATCTGCTTTGAGACCTCACTATATTGTGATTGGTTACAGCAGTCACATGACCCATGAGGGTTAGTGATTTAATAAAGCACATTCTACACAGTTACATGTGAAGCTATGTAACAAGAGACTCATTAAACAGATAACCCTGAAGGGATGGCAGCAGTAACCAGTCACAGCCCTTGATATTGATGTTTCTTAATGAGTTGCCTTGTAATTAAATGGTACTTCCAACCTCACAGTTGGAACACACTACGATCATGTAGCTATAGCTGTGTACACATTTGTAAAAGGTTTTGTGTTTAGATCTGTGGTTCATTTGTATTGTAAATTAAACAATCTGATGGATCCCAGGGCAGCTCTGTCATTGTCCAGTTATATGTCTTGCTACAAGAATAACAGCGTCCTATGTAAAATCTGTTGTTACTGCATCTAGATGAGCAAATGAGATTCGATTGGCTGTGCATATTAAAGTAGAACAAAACCTAGGAGTTTGACTTCCAAGTTGGGATACCCCGCTGTGTGAAACCCCCCAGGAAGCCTGAAAAAACTCTACTTGCCACTCTCCAATGGTGCATGTGCAGGCTCTCGTCCAATTCCTGCTTTGTCAACATCATTGGGCAGGCGGCTCTCATTCATATCAACCTGAATGGCTGAGACAGGAGCAAGAACATGATGGTGGGGATGCAGGGGATGTGGCAGCGGGCACTCCCCAAACAATGGCAGCTGTCTGCTGAATAGCATTGTCGCAGCAGGCGGCCCTCATGGGATGAGAGTCCGTGCATGCGCCATTGGAGCGTAGTGAGGTGAGTTATTTTGGGCTTCTTGGGGGGGGTTTCACACCACAGGGTATCCCGAATCAGGATACCTAAAAAGCCAGCGGCCAGCTCTGGAATCTTTTAGATTCCAGGCCAGCCGTTGGTGGGTTTTGTTCTGCTTTAATGTGTGGCTTAGGAAGCTGAACCGGAGCTTAGCCACACTCCTGATCAGCACATGCCCCCCCCCCCCCCGCATCCCTCTATGGCTATGCGCACCCACTCCAACCATTCAGTTACAGTGAGTGCAGCCGTGCACAGCCCAAGGAAGATGCTAGAGGTGCTGCCAATGGCCATGCCCTGTGGGCTTGCTGGCGGGGTAGGAATATCTTCTGACCTTCGGGGTTTCATACAGCGAGAAATCCCAAATCATGATTCTCTTGTCTTATAGACACTAGGCCCGGTTTTGGTCCACTATAACACTTTGGTTTGGAGTCTGTGTGTTGTGCCCTATGCTGTTTTGGCATCATTTTTTAGGCAAAGCTTGCAGTCTATTAAAGTTATACTAAAGGCAGCCCGACTGTTGTCTTATTATCTCTGGCTACACGTTACACTGATATCAGGGGCGGACTGGCCGTAGGGCCTACAGGGACAAATCCCGGTAGGCCGCTGCTTCCCATCTGCCAGCCCGGGCCGCCACACCGAAGTGACTGCGGCTCCCCGATCACTGCTGCAAAGTCCCTGCAGCCACTCGCCTACCTCTTTGTTCCTACAGCCCCTCACCCGCCGGCCGCTTCGTTCACCTGACTGACTCGGCCAGCGATGTGTGTGGCCTGCGTGCAACTTTTTTTCCCTGCCGGGCGGGGACAGAGCTGCACCAACGGGCAGGCTGATTCATCATTAGCGGCAGGTAGCGACAGATGAGCGTCTGTAGCAGGCATTTTCAGAGCGCCCGCTAGTAGTCGCAGTGCTCGGCCGTGAGTCGCTACTTTATAGCGACTCAGTCGCTGTTCAGTAATGTTGAATACATTGTGAGGAGTCGCTATTTGGCCAGTACAGCGCTGTATGGAAGCGCATGTTAGCGACTGCTCATAGCGACCGACTCACACCATATTCAGCAAAAAAAAGCTTCACAAATCTCTGGCGCTGAAAAATAGTTGTTTGAAGCCCAGAGCGCAGGAGGCGGTGTGTTTAAAGTCTGTTTTCAAGCATCTATCAACTAGTAACAAAGCGAAAACATATGGAATCACATTGTAACAACATTGTAACATGAACACTTTAATGGCAGAACTGTAATGTCATTTTTGAGGAAATATTTAAAAAATGAAAAAAATATGAAAAAACTGCTTTTTCAATGCCAGAAGAGGTCAAAGAATTATTTGTGATTTTTTGAAAAAAAAAAAAAAAAAAAAAAAACAGTTTAAAGAGAAGAAAAGGATCGTCCATTGAAATGTATGGGAGAGCGCCAGGTAGCGAGAGGTCATACCTGGCACTGTGCAAGGCTGAACGCTGGTGCTGTTCGCTGAGGCTGTGAAAATGATGAATCAGACGCTACATGGCGCAATTCCTGCCGCTAAACAGATTCTGCTTGATAAATGTGTAATTGCGTGCCGTGTCCGGCGTTGACCAGTCGCTATCAGTCGCTACCTCTCATTAACCAGGCGCTACCTGACGCTATCCCTTCTAAAATAAGGGCCTTAGTTCCCACACATGCTGTCCCCGGCCAGGCTGGGAGAGAAGAAGCTGCTACGGCTCTGCGCATAATCAGCAGACTAGCAGTGTGTCCAGCCCGGCGGGGTTGTGGAACACAGTAGAGGTGAGGAGGAGGCAAGAGGCGACTGCTGGAAGACTGATCATCTCTGGTAAGTACCATATTCTTTTGTTTTTTTTGTTTTAGCTGTGGCACTGACATCTCTGGGCTCCAGCATGGTGGGGGGTATGCACTCTCATTAAAATGGACCAATCACCTCCACGGCTGGCCGAATAGGTGATTTGGGATGCCCTATTGTGTGAACCCTTCCAGATCGCCTGGAAATCCCTTACCTTTACCTTTCCAATTTTCCCTTGCTGGGTCTTGGGGGTTTCACACAATTGGGCATCCCAAATCGGTATACCCCCAGGGCAAGGACTAGTTACAAGGATAGGCAAAATCCTGGTGATTGGTCCACTTTAAAGTTTTGACTATCCTGGGTTTTGTTCCTTGCCCCCGGGGCACCTCAATCGGGGATGCCCCACTGTCGCCGAAATCAACTCGTTTCTACCTCGTCTCAAAGCTGCTCCGGCTGGTGCCAACCCTTGTCAGCAGTGTAACGCCACATCACTTGGTAGTGATAGCAACATTGCGGTGACGGGGCCTGCTAGAAGTGCCTGCATGTAATGTAACATACTTTATGGGGCCGGGCACAGCACAGAAGGGCCCGTGTGACCAAAAAGTCCCGGGCCGTTTTTGAATCCCAGTCCGCCCCTGACTGTCATAAACTTCAATCCGTTTTTGAAAAGACCCTGTAGTTCCTAAGTCATTTGTAAAAGTATTTGAGCATTGGATATGCAGGAAAAAATAAAGAGAAACAGTGGGTGTGGTAACAGCGATGTGATGTAAGTACAGTGTGAGAGGAGAGGGGAGGGCGGGGTATCAGAGATGCAGAGAGAGGCAGCCAATCAGGATGTCTGGGCAGTGGGGGGCGGGGGGGTTCTGTTCTTGGTCTCCTGAAGGTTGATTGATGGACCAGGTCAGCGGGGTGGGGACTGAAAGCTGAATGAAGAAGTGATTTTCTTCACTAAGGAGACAGACAGAAGAGGGAACAGAGCACTGGAGCCACTTAATGAAAGGTAAGCTACTGATATTTATTTTTTAACCTTTAACTTGACAAACACTTTAAATATGTTTGTAGTACAATTGTTCCAGCTCATTACAAAGTCATTAACTTAAGGAACATTCCAAGTAAATAGTTAAATCAGCCTGCTCTGCAGAATAGTTAACCCCCTTTGCCTTTATGTCTCTTTAAAGATTAGACTGGAAGCATGTTACCGTATATCTTTATAATGGCCCACATAGTATAATCATAGTGATTATATTATTATTATTTTTTAGTCAACCTAAAAATGTGACAACAAAAAGCTTATCAGGGCATGTATATATCCAAGGCCAGATTAAAGGAGGCATGAGACTCTGAGGTCTTGGTCACTTGTTAGTAAGGGCAACAATTGATCTATTTAGTTACAGATGGCCCCCACTAGACTTTCTGGTCAGGGGGCCTCCACCACCACTATTATGGCCCTGTACATATCTGTAATGTGTTCCTATTTTGAAATACAAGTATTTGCTTTGCAGCACATGCTCCTGCTAGGTTTAGACTGGAATGTTATCAGTATAATGCGTGGTCTGTGCAGAACCCTGACCCCACCTAAGAAATGGACCTACTGAACAATCACATTTTGGTCTCCAACTACAACCACAATCTGACTTTCAAAGTTCATATAAAGTGGTGGAGTAGAGGCAAAAATCAGCCCAGGATTTTACCAGTCTCTTGACAACACCCAGGTCATGACCATCTTGCAGCATCCATGCTGAGCCTCCAATGTGCTTCCCAGCTGCTCAACAGATGTCAAGGTGAGGATATAGCTGTCACGCTTGGGGGGTAACTCCAGACCTCTTGATGAGCTCGCAACCCCCAATCTCCACAGCCAGCTTCACCTGTAGGAGCCCCCGCTTGCCGGGACGCAAGTTACGCCTACCCGGGATCGGTTGCCCCCAGGACTTATTGGCTCAAAGGATGCAAGCTTAAATGGAGAGATCTGGAGAACCAATAACTGGAGCGTGAGTGACGGAAGTCCAGAGACAGGCAATAGGTCAATAACGGGAAGGCAGAGATCGTAGCGGCACCAGGGGTCAGGCAAGACGTAGTCGGGGTACAGGCAGAGGTCAGCAACTGGGGTTCAGGATCTAGAAGCGTCAGTTCAGGCAAGGGTCGGCAACAAGGGTTCAGGATCAAGAGGCGTCAATACAGGCAGAGGTCGGCAACAAGGATTCAGGATCGAGAATGGTCGGACAATCAAATCGGCAACGGGCTAGACTTCACAGGGTTCTGAGCGCTATCACAGGCAATGGGCAACTTAGGGAGGAAACCCTTTATAGGGGCAGACAGAGAGGGAAGGTGTGAATGATTGGTGCACTTAGGATCCAAGCCAGGATTGGCCTGACCTGTCCCTAGCTGGGCTCATTGGCCCACAACAGGAGAGAGGGAGGAGTTCCTCCCCTGGCTGAGCCCGCAGGCTCTAACACAGCTGCCTCCGGCAGACACGCTGAGAGCAGCGCCGCCGGAGGGCATATGAAAAACGTGCTTGCGCGGCAGAGAGAGGCGGAGACGAGGAGGGAGCACGGCCGTGCTCGTGGACGCGCCGGCAGCCGCTGCCGCTCGGCGTGGCCGCCGAGCGGGAACTGCTGCTGCGGCCAGCCGCCCGGGGACAACGCTGGAATGGGGTCCAGGTAAGTGCCGATTCCTGACAATAGCATTGCTGAGAATGATCATGGGTCGGGTTTATATGGTCATCCTTAAAGCAGACCAGGACATCTCTTTTTGACCAAAATACCCCACATCTCTCACCCAACAGACAGTACTTTTGGATGGTTTTCTCATCCTGCCCTCTTTCCTTTCCCAGAAATAGATCTGTCAATTTCCCAGATTGCCAGGGGTTTGAGTGGCAGGGCCAACAATCTCTGGGATTTGTACATTAAAATGGTGTAGGAGTCTGGGAATTGAATTCCCAAACAGGGTTTGCAATTGTGTCAAAATAAGCAATTTATTTTTCTACACTCAAGGAGAGGACTATCCTCAGGGAGATTAACTAATCATTAGTGGGGTTTGGACCGCTTTATAGTGATGGTACTGAAGCATTATTTTGGTAAGGGCAGATAATGAGGCATGGGTGGGGTTGACCTTTCACAGCTATGATGCTGAGGCTATACGACTGGGGTCAGAAAATGAGCTGGGGGAGTATAATGGGGCAGAGTGCAGTGAAGCTTAAGGACTAGGAAATATATTTATATCACTCTGACCTGAAAAATATTGCTGGCATAGCGTATAGTAACTCCTGTAGAGTGCTGATGTCTTTGGGGTCTGATTGAGCCAAGGGAATAGCCCTATTCCATACAAATAATGAATATTAGGTAGTATATGTAATATGCAGCACTTGGCTCATTTGAGAAACATCTACAAGTATATCTAGCCATCAAGCTGTCTGCCCCAACCTTCACCTCCTGGTCATTCGATGACCTCAGATGTAAACCTCTATCAATAACTGACCCAATTTATTGTCAAGGCAGATCAATGTGAAAAGCTAGTTGTAAGTTTAGGATGAGGTAACACTGCACCACGGTCAGAGTAAATACAAAGTGCTGTATTAATCAATCCAAATTCTCAGAATGTTAATAATTCAGCATCTGATCTGGCTTCTTTATATAGCTTGTAGTGCTTTGGGGCAAGATATCTGAATTGAGCAACAAGGCCAGGGCTCAGTTACCATTTGTAATTTTAATAGTGATTTATGCAAAGAAGCAAAACAAATTAAAGTACAGTATGATTAGAAGCACACAGCAAATTGTGCCTGTGAAGGTCTCATCCATCTAGGTCATTGTATATCTGTAGGAAAATATCAAGTCCAGTTGCCTAGTTTTATTCCTACGAATAATGTACGCAGTATTTTAACATTTTAGGAATTTAGCAGAGTGAAGGCTGCTCCTTAATATTTAGGCCCTTATTTATGAAGGAATAGCGACTGGTGAGCGGCCGGTAATGACAGGCCCCGCCACGAGAACGCCGGCTCCCCACCACAATCACACATTTATCAAGCCAATCCTGCTTAGCGACTGAGATAACGCCAGATAGCGAATCATTCATCATTATTCCAGCCTCAGCCCACAGCGCCAGCGTCCGACCTTGAACAGCGACAGGTATGACCTCTCGCTACCTGGCGCTCTCCAATGCATTTCAATGGAACAATCTTTAAATATTAATAATTGTTATCATTTTTTTTTTTTTTTAATGTGAAAAATTCTGTGACCACTTCTGCCATTTTTAAGGGAAAAAAAATAAAAAAAAATAAATTGTACAGAATTCATATTACAGGTCTGATATTAATGTATTCATATTACTAAATTATTTTAAAAACTTGTTTTTTTTTGGTTTCCAAAAATATGGTTGTTTGGGGGTTAAAAAACGGCTTTTAACCCATCGCCGCCAGCGCTCTGGGGTTTAAACATGCATTTCACAGCGCGAGAATTTTTTGAGCGTGATTTGTTAATAAATATGGTGGGAGCCGGTAGCTATGGCCAGTCGCTATCATGCGCTCCCATACAGCGCTGAACTTGTCAAATGGCGACTCCTCACCCAATATTCAACATTACGGCAAACCGACTGAGTCGCTATCAACTACCGAACAACAGCCAAGCACAGCGACTACTAGCGGGCGCTCTGAAAATGCCGCTACAGTCGCTCAATTGTCGCTACCTGCCGCTATTAATGAATCGGCCTCCCCATTACATAGCTTATACATCTGTATCAGGGCTAATTGTTCCAATAACTGTTTCATTTTTTCTACAGTCGCTTCCAAATGGTTTCCTTTACATAAAGAAAAAAAAATGGTCCCTCTGACACTTCGGTAATATACACTTGTTGGAGCAATTTCATTGCATCTGTTGCTTGTACAGTAGGATATTATATCAGTGTATGCCTGACCTTCAAAATGTTGTCAATACACAAGGGCAAAAAGACATTACATAAACTTTACAAACATCAGTCAAAAATAATCAACACTGGCTAATGACTGTCCTACTAAAAGTGTGAACTATATAATGAGATGCTCAGCTTCCATTTGGGATCTATATAGTAAAAGGAAAACAAGTGGGTTTAGGTTTGGAAATGAACGGGAATTCTTCATTTGTGGTTTGACACTTTGCATAATATGGGCAAATAACATCCTAAGTGTGTTGTTTTTACTAGTATTTCTTTAATCTGTATTTGCTTGCATGATCTGCCTGGCAACAGTGGGGAAGGAGGAGTAGGGGCAAATGTAGAAAGTATAGAGTATAGCAGCCAGGGCTGTACCACGAGCATGGAATAAAGAACTCTCTGATCATATAATCCAGCATTCATGATGTGTCATCTGCATTCCAGCTACAACACTACAACAAATATAATTACAAATAATGTCTATAACACGTCAATTAATGTTTTAGTATCAGGTGACTGGGATCCCTTTAAAGGGTTTTGTCAACAAAAATAAATGTATACTCACCTTCGTTTCATCCTGCATTAACCCTTTAGTTGCCAAGCCCGTAACACCTACGTGCTGGCTTGGCTGGGCGTTAAGTGCCAAGCACATAGGTGTTACGGGCTGCACTGTAACTCACCTCCTGACGATCAACGGATGAAAACGGCCTGGATCCCGCCTCCACAGTGTAGAAGGGTCATGGGGGGGTCATCTGGAGGTGACCCTGACCTCACCCCAGTCACCAGATCGTCGGTGGACCAATCCGAAGAGGGGCGCACGGCTGTTGTCATCAGCCGGCGCCACCGCTTTAAAAAGAACTTGCGGACTTGCGGTCTCCTCTTTGTTCGCCGGCTCGAGGTAGGTGTGTGTGTGTGTGTGTGTGTGTGTGTGGGTGGGGGTGTGGGGGAGTGTGTGGGGTCAGTGATTTTTTGTTGGGGGGGGGTTGGGGGGGGTGGCTGTACACTGATCGGCAGGGGCGGACTGACAGGCCGGTCCAATCGGCCGTTGTCCACCCTCGCACACCCAAGCCAGCTGATCGGGGGGGGGCGGGGGGTTCGGGGGTCACGGTCGCCGATCCGCCAGCATCCCCAACCCCCGATCCGATCCCCCGATCCGATCCCCCCCCCGATCAGCTGGCTGTCAAAGTTCCTCGGGGGCCTGACTGGACTCATTTGCGCACCTATCCCCACCCTGCCACCCATCCATCCATCCATCCATCCGCACCTATCTCCAGCCTGCGCCTGCCACCCATCCATCCATCCATCCATCCATCCATCCGCACCTATCTCCAGCCTGCCCCTGCCACCCATCCATCCATCCATCCGCCATCCATCCGCACCTATCTCCAGCCTGCCCCTGCCACCCATCCATCCATCCGCACCTATCTCCAGCCTGCCCCTGCCACCCATCCATCCATCCATCCGCACCTATCTCTAGCCTGCTCCTGCCACCCATCCCTCCATCTTCACCTATCTCTAGCCTGCTCCTGCCACCCATCCATCCATCCGCACCTATCTCCAGCCTGCCCCTGCCACCCATCCATCCATCCGCACCTATCTCCAGCCTGCCCCTGCCACCCATCCATCCATCCATCCATCCGCACCTATCTCCAGCCTGCCCCTGCCACCCATCCATCCATCCATCCGCACCTATCTCCAGCCTGCCCCTGCCACCCATCCATCCATCCATCCATCCGCACCTATCTCCAGCCTGCCCCTGCCACCCATCCATCCATCCATCCGCACCTATCTCCAGCCTGCCCCGGCCACCCATCCATCCATCCATCCATCCGCACCTATCTCCAGCCTGCTCCTGCCACCCATCCCTCCATCTTCACCTATCTCCAGCCTGCTCCTGCCACCCATCCATCCATCCGCACCTATCTCCAGCCTGCTCCTGCCACCCATCCATCCATCCGTACCTATCTCCAGCCTGCTCCTGCCACCCATCCATCCATCCGCACCTATCTCCAGCCTGGCCCTGCCACCCATCCCTCCATCCGCACCTATCTCCAGCCTGCCCCTGCCACCCATCCCTCCATCTTCACCTATCTCTAGCCTGCCCCTGCCACCCATCCATCCATCCGCACCTATCTCCAGCCTGCCCCTGCCACCCATCCCTCCATCCGCACCTATCCCCAGCCTGCCCCTGTCACCCCTCCATCCACACTCATCCCCAGCCTGCCCCTGTCATCCCTCCATCCACACTCATCCCTCCATCCACACTCATCCCCAGCCTGTGCCCCTGTCACCCCTCCATCCACACTCATGCCTCCATCCACACTCATGCCTCCATCCACACTCACGCCTCCATCCACACTCATGCCTCCATCCACACTCATGCCTCCATCCACACTCATGCCTCCATCCACACTCATCCCCAGAACAGGGACGGGGCAGACGTGGGACAAGGGGTGGGGTCTCGCTGAGGGCCCTTGTTTTTTTTGGTCCGGGGGCCCTGAGTGGTGTCAGTCCGCCCCTGGGTGTCAGTGGTGATGGCTGCGCTCCGTAGGCTGCTCCGGGCTGTGACTGGGCGCCGGTGCCCGGTGGCGGCACATCTCGGGTGATGGTGGCGGGTGCGGCCGGGGCCGGGCTGGCTCTGGCTTGTTATGCGGCTTATGGCGGCGGCCGCCTGCAGCACCGGGGACGGGACCGGCTGATGGTGGAGAAGAACTGGGGGCCCCGGGGCTTCCTGATGCCAGTCACAGCCGCCAACGAGACGGTAAGAGAAAGGGGTGGGGTGCACCCCATTATACACCCCAATATCCTAATGGAGGCAGGGTCAGGGGGAGGTCACTGTGAAACCCCCCCCCGAATGCCCAGATCAAATCACCTCACCCCGCTTCTACTGCGCAGGTGCAGCCGCTCGTCCAATCCAGTGCGCGAGTAGAGTGAATCCCCAGTAAAACTTACCTTACCACCGCTCTAGCTATAGCATAGTGCGGCTATTGCCCATGCATGTGTCGTTAGATTGGGGGATCAGGTAGTTATTATCAGGCATTCAGTTCACCCACACTCCCTAATCTTAACTTTTTCCCTTAGGTGATTCGCTGAGATTTGAAGATCGCTACTGCTTTTTGTTTGGACCGTGCTCTTTTGGGACCTTGGCCCCTTCCTCCTTTTTGGACCTTGGCCCCTTCCTCCTTTTTGGACCTTGGCCCCTTCCTCCTTTTGGGAGCCTAGCTGGGATCCCGTGACCTGCTGCTCCTGACTCCACCACTTCTCATCGGGTTGTAACTATACACTTTTATTTCTATTTTTGTCTGTTTTTTTGCTTTGTTTTATTGTATTGTATTTTTTTGTTTCATTTTTTGTCTGTTTTTTTGCTTTGTTTTGTTGTATTGTATTTTTTTGTAATTTGTCTTTAGTTTTAGCCTTTAGTTTTAGCCTTTAGTTTTAGCCTTTTTTTTAGATTTTTTTTTGCATTGGGGTATGGCTGGTAAGCGGTACACTGCACAGGAAGCTGCGGCTTACCTGATGGCGTCTGACTCGGAAGATTTTAGTGAGTCAGGGTCTGAGTTCTTCCCATCAGATAGCGAGTCAGACAGTGTATACTCTACTGAGGAAACACAGCCGCGCAGTGCTACCAGTAGTAGCCACCGTAGAAGGGATAGTACCGCACAAAGTGAGGCCACGCTTCAGGCGAGTGTAGTGCAGGATGAGGCATCGAGTGCTGCAGCTGGTGAAGGAGCGTCTGCGTGGAGGCCTCCTAATAATATTTCCCCCGAAATTCCCCCTTTTGATTCGGTCCCCGGGGTCAATGTAGACACCACAAATTTTGGTGTCATTGACTTTTTCAAATTGTTCCTCACAGAAGCCATCCTACTGGATATGGTCTTCTATACCAATCTCTATGCCGAGCAGGTCTTAGCGCAAAACCCCCAGCAGAGGCACGCCCGAGCTCAGGCATGGCATCCCACAAATTTGAGTGAGATAAAGAAATTTTGGGGGCTCACTCTAGCAATGGGTATCCTAAAAAAATTTAGTATTTCCTCCTACTGGGATACCCAAACCATATTGGCAACTCCATTATTTCCGGCCGTAATGTCCAGAAACCGCTACCAAATTTTACTGCGGTTTCTGCATTTTAACGACAATTCCACTGCTATTCCCCGTGGTGAGCCCGGTCACGACAGGCTGCATAAATTACGGCCCCTGCTCAACAGCCTGTCAGATCGCTTTGCAGTAGTGTACACCCCCGGCCAAAAATTATCAATTGACGAGTCACTACTGCTTTTCAAAGGGCGCATTGTTTTTCGGCAATATATCCCTAGCAAGCGTGCCCGCTACGGGATTAAATTTTACCAATTATGCGAAAGTGTGACCGGCTACATCAAATATTTTCGAATCTATGAAGGAAAGGACACCTATCTGGACCCCCCTGGTTGTCCCCTTGATTTGTCAATAAGTGGAAAGATCGTTTGGGACCTTATGACTCCATTGTTGGGTAGAGGTTACCACTTATATGTGGACAACTTCTATACCAGCATCCCCTTATTTCGCGCCCTTTATTCGTTGGATACCCCGGCCTGCGGCACCATCAACCCTAAACGCAAAGGATTGCCCAGGCCACTACTTGAAAAAAAATTAAAAAGGGGGGAGTCTTATGCTCTAAGAAGCGATGAGGTCCTGGCCATGAAATACATGGGCAAAAAAAATGTATTCCTTCTGACAACACTCCACGATGAGTCAGTTGTGAATGTAAGGCAACGTGGTCCCCGAGCCCCTTCCCAAAAGCCACGTTGCATAACCGATTATAATAAATTCATGGGTGGCGTTGATAAAACGGACCAAATATTAACTTATTACAACGCCACCCGAAAAACTCGAGCCTGGTACACTAAAGTTGCTATCCATTTGGTCCAAATGGCAACCTACAACAGCTTTGTTGCCTTCAAGGCAGCAGTGCCAGGCTCCAATTTATCGTACATAAAATACCAGCAGCAGTTACTCCCTGCTTTGTTGTTTGGGGATACTGCGGAAGAACCAGATCTGCCTAGCAATGACAACCAGGCCAGATTAGTAGGGAAGCACTTTATAAAGTTGCTTCCTGAAATTGGTAAAAAGCGTTATCCCCAGAGAGCTTGTAGGGTTTGTAGGAAGCGTGGCATTAGAAGAGATGTGCGGTATTATTGCCCGACCTGTCCCAGCCAACCCGGGTTATGCCTTGAAGATTGTTTTGAGGTATACCATACTCAACTAAATTATTGAGCAATGCATTTTTTTTTTGGTAGGTAGGCCCCTTTTAGGATTAGGTTTCTTAGGTATTTTGTGTTGCCATTATATTTTATTTTCTTTTAGTTTCTTTTCGCTGTTGCTAATCCGAAGGGAAATGGTGGAGCAGGAGCAGCTGGTTACTTGTGGCAAGTGATGATAAAATGTGACCAATTTCAGGTTCTTGATTCCTAATATTGGTCATTGATCACTGCACTGATCTTATAATCTGATGACACAGCTACAGTATCCTATAATCTGATGGCACAGCTACAGTATCCTACTTGCACTTCTTAGAACAGGTAAGAAATTGTTTTGTTTTTCCATAGCGCATGTGTTAGTTTTGGGTGATTGGTAACTGTACCCTTCAAAGTACCTATGCATGTGGGGTATTGTTTTGTTCAGCAGCCATTGTGCTTTCAGATTTGCTGCGTTAGTTCTTGCTTGCTTATTGTTTTTATAGGAAAAAATGTTTTTCAATCTGCTTTTTGCTTATTTTTTTAGCGAAATCCTTTGGAACCAGAGATTCTGCCAATCAATAGATTCTGAAGGAAGTCACAGACGCCAACAAGCCCAGTAGGCTTAGAAACCTTGAGGTATGTACTTTCCAAAAATATATAGTTTGTGGGGGGTATTTCAAATGTAAAGGGTTGTAAATTTGGAGAAACTGCAAGGTGCGCACTTTGTGTGCGCCGCTGATTTTTTCAAGTAAAATTACCCTCAAACGCATGCTTGACTTTGGGGTGTTTGGAAACTCTACACTTCAAAGTACCTATGCGTGTGGGGTATTGTTTTGTTCAGCAGCCATTGTGCTTTCAGATTTACTGCGTTAGTTCTTGCTTGCTTATTGTTTTTATAGGAAAAAATGTTTTTCAATCTGCTTTTTGCTTATTTTTTTAGCGAAATCCTTTGGAACCAGAGATTCTGCCAATCAATAGATTCTGAAGGAAGTCACAGACGCCAACAAGCCTAGTAGGCTTAGAAACCTTGAGGTATGTACTTTCCAAAAATATATAGTTTGTGGGGGGTATTTCAAATGTAAAGGGTTGTAAATTTGGAGAAACTGCAAGGTGCGCACTTTGTGTGCGCCGCTGATTTTTTCAAGTAAAATTACCCTCAAACGCATGCTTGACTTTGGGGTGTTTGGCAACTCTACACTTCAAAGTACCTATGCATGTGGGGTATTGTTTTGTTCAGCAGCCATTGTGCTTTCAGATTTACTGCGTTACTTCTTGCTTGCTTATTGTTTTTATAGGAAAAAATGTTTTTCAATCTGCTTTTTGCTTATTTTTTTAGCGAAATCCTTTGGAACCAGAGATTCTGCCAATCAATAGAGGCGGAACGAAGTAACCGACGTCAACAAGCCCAGTAGGCTTAGAAACCTTGAGGTATGTACTTTCCAAAAATATATAGTTTGTTGGGGGTATTTCAAATGTAAAGGGTTGTAAATTTGGAGAAACTGCAAGGTGCGCACTTTGTGTGCGCCGCTGATTTTTTCAAGTAAAATTACCCTCAAACGCATGCTTGACTTTGGGGTGTTTGGCAACTCTACACTTCAACGTACCTATGCATGTGGGGTATTATTTTGTTCAGCAGATGTTGTGCTCTCAGATTTACTGTGTTACTTCTTGCTTGCTTATTGTTTTTATAGGAAAATATGGTTTTGAATCTGCTTTTTGCTTTTTTTTTTAGGGAAATCCTTTGGAACCAGAGATTCTGCCAATCAATAGAGTTCAAACCAATGGACCCACGCCAACAAGCCTAGTATGCTTAGAAACCTTGAATTGTGCACTTTCCAAAAAGATATAGTTTGTGGGGGGTATTTCAAATGTAAAGGGTTGTATTTTTTGAAAAACTGCGAGGAGCGCAAAGTATTTGTATTTTATCTGAAAATCTCCTCTAGCGCTCTTTGCAGTTTCTGGGGTCTCCTGGGCAGGAAAGGGTGTCTACCAATACATGTGTGGTACCGTTGTAACCGGGAGAAATGGGGCTTTTACTCTCAATATGTTTTTATTGAAAAACCTTTATTGTCGATTAAAAAAAAACACTGCAAAATGTAAAAACGTGTGTATTTTTTATTTTCTTTCACATATTTTGCCCAAAATAATTATGATAACACTACAAAATTGATAAACAAGAGATATGATGTTAAAGCCCAGATTCTGCTGAAAAAAACAATATGTCATTTTTATGGGAAGTCCCAGATAATCCCTTCAAAAATTACAGTTGAACATGGGGAGCACAAAATTGTGAAAAATGCTCTGGCAACAGAGCGTGACAAAATCTCCAGGTGGGCTGGCACTTAAAGGGTTAAGGGAGTGACAAGATGGACCCCACAGCATGAAGGTGTGGCCACTATTCACTGCCAAGCTCCACATCAACAGCTGCCCTTTTTTTGTTGCCTAGACAGACCCTTTAAATTTAAGCTTTATAGGTGAAATAGATAGGAAACAAGCACCAAAAATGGATTTTACATTCCGTTTGAAAGATGTTTCCAAGGCAGATTTAGGCAAGTCAAGAGGTTGCAAAATTCTAGCAGCTGCAGTGGGGGGTAACCAATCAAGTTCTGTTGCACCAATTAAACCAGAAATCTGCCCTATTTGTGCTTCATCTTTTTTTCGAACTCTTAATGAAAATGCCTAATTTGTGGCAACTAAGAAATTGCTACCAACATTTAAAAGTTAGTATTTTGTGTTGCCATTTTTTACTGTTCCACATCTCACTAAGAATATTGCAACATGTTTCAGCCAGTTTGGTCATCAGCATTGCAAGGTATAGAGTTCCTGACCCTGTTATGTAATGTTAGGGGGCACCAAAGCCATAATCAAAAGGAGAGGAGCTAACTTGAAGAGGACGGGGAGGCCGATTCATTAATAGCGGCAGGTAGCGACAGTTGAGCGACTATAGCAGTATTTTCACAGCGCCCGCTAGTAGTCGCTGTGCTTGGCCATTGTTCGGTTGTTGATAGCGACTCAGTCGGTGGGCAGTAATGTTGAATACGGGGTGACGATTCGCTATTTGACAGGTTCCGCGATGTATGGGTGCGCATGATAGCGACTGGTCAGAGTGACCGGCTCCCACCATATTCATCAAAAAATCACGCTGAAAAAATTCAAGCGCTGTGAAATGCATGTTTAAACCCCAGAGCGCTCAAGGCGATGTGTTAAAAGTAGTAGTAGTTTAACCCCCAAACCACCATATTTATTGAAACCAAAGAAAAAAAAAATTAATAAAGAATTTAGTAATATGAATACAATATCAGACCTGTAATATCAATTCTGCATACATTTTTTTTTTTTACCTTAAAAAAATTATCTAACATGGCAGAAGTGGTCACAGAATTTTTCACATTTAAAAAAAAAAAAAAAAAAATTAATAACAATTAATTATGAATTTTTAAAGATTGTACCATTGAAATGCATTGGAGAGCTCCAGGTAGCGAGAGGTCATACCTGTCGCTTTTCAAGGTCGGACGCTGGCACTGTGGGCTGAGGCTAGAATAATGATGAATGAGTCGCTATATGGCGCTATCTCAGTCGCTAAGCAGGATTGGCTTGATAAATGTGTGATTGTGGTGGGGAGCCGGCGTTCTCGTGGCGGGGCCCGTCATTACCGGCCGCTCACCAGTCGCTACCTGTCGCTATTCCTTCATAAATAAGGGCCTTAGAGAACAAAACACCAACTACTATAGGGATTCGAAATAGCACAGAGAAGAAAGCATGAGTTAGCCAATTAGATTTCAGAAGAAGAATTCTCTCTCGCTGTGCGGGTATTCAATTAAGGTTGAAAAGATTCTACAAATATAACTGGATTACCCACATAGTGTGTACTGCCAAAGAATTCCATTCATTTATTTAAAAATGAAGTGTTCCCAGTTCTGGTCTGTGTCTTGTCATTTTATGCTATAGAGTTAATTCATCACCTTGAGCAAAATGTGCACTTTAGGTGAAAGATCTGCTATTTCTTCACCTGGTGTTGAATTGACCCCTAGGTTGATAAAGACAAGGTCCATAATGTTTCCATTAATATATATATATATATATATATATATATATAGATTTCGAATTTTGGAAATAACAGAACCCAATGGGGTATGCAGAAAATGCAGAGAGGTTTTGCGTGATACCCCATAAGGTGCTGTGATTTTTACCTTCTTAAAAAATATCCCTATAAGAAAAAATATGTATGTCACCTGTAGCTTTTCTTATCACAGATGCAGGTGATTTTTTTCAGAAAAGTTAGAACAAAATTTTTTTTTTGTGTGTCAGGCGCAGGTTTTAAATTACACCAAAATAAAACCTTGCTTCATGACATGTTTTGTCTGGACCCCATTATTTATCTAGGGGGTGATTTAGCACCAGATGGAAAAAGAGCACTTCTCTCTCTTTTTCACCTAAAGTGCACTTTTTATCTCCAAAGTAAAGTTTTGCATCTGCTGCTGAATTGACCCCAATGTTGTATAGTTTAGTCCTCAGCAGCAGGGCCAGACTAAAGCACCTTGGGCCCAACAGAGGAAATTATTCTTTGGGCCCTTCAAAGAAAATTTAGCTTGGGGTCAGAGGAAGACTTTCCAGCACATAAGGAGAGAAGCATCTTTTTGGTTTCAGTGTTTTAAAAGGAACATATGGTTTATAGGGAGGATATGACCGGATGCCTCCTTTCTCATTTTCATTTGTATTACAAAGATTGGTGAAGCCATATAATATACAGGTGGACCTAGATCTATATCACTGCACATGTTTTTTTTTGTTATCCAAGTGATCATTGTATAAACGTATTTCCTAGATTGATGAACCCATATAATATACAGGTGGACCTAGATCTATATCACTGCACATGTTGTTTTTGTTATCCAAGTGATCATTGTATAAACGTATTTCCTGAGCAAACACATTAGTGACATATTTACTGACACGGGTTACTGCTATCATGTAATTATTCTGTTACAACTGAATACAATATAACATTTTATGATATTTAATTTTTTACTATATTTATAGAAATTAAGATATGAGATTAGTTTAAACAGTTGCATTTATTGACAAGGTAAATAGTGAGAGGTGATAGGCTCTAAGCTTAAAGCGGATCAAAACCATTTTTCTAAACCCCCCCCCCCCAACCATTTTCCCTTCCAGAGTACCTAGCGCGATGCTTCTAGCTTGGTGGTGTCCCAGTTAACAAAAAAAAAGGGGGGGGGTTCACCTCCCCTGGCAATGTTGAGATCTCCGATTGGATGATATCAAGATTGGCTGATGACTTACTACAGTTGCTCGCACTCCTACACCCAGCCTATCTAAGAGGCTGATTTATTAATAGCGACATGTAGCGACAGTTGAGCGACTGTAGCGGTAAACTCCCGACTACCCTGGGAGTTTCACACAGCGGGGCATCATGCTTTAGGAGGCCGGTACTGGTCTTTTAGATTCCTGGGCCAGCCCCAGGGGTTTTTGATCTGCTTTAAATTATGTTGTGGTCACTGTTCCCAAGTAAAATGAATAAACAGAGCCGTCAGGAAATTCTTTTCGGTTTGGGCTGTGTGTTAAAACAGTCCTGCAGTACACTTTTTATGAGACTTCGTGCTACTGGTGGTCCCATTTCTAATTCTACTTCAGTAAAATAAATACTATCCCATTCTACCAGGCTACATGTTGCATTGTGTAAGGGTCTGAATTTCTGCCCCATCATTAATGTTGGGGGCTGGGCCTGTAGCACACTGTATTACATATATAATTAGTTTTCACACTCAACTCTGACCATAATGCTACAGCACCACCACAGTCTTCATCTACAATGTATTCTCATACAGTATGTGACTTCATGTGACTTGTAACATACAGGCACCCATCACCACTCACTGTATTTACCATTTACCTTGTCCTTGGCTAGTTGTAATTATAATAAGTTGTTATAAAATCACCATCACTGGTTCACCATTTACAATATGATTTTACAATATGACTTTAAGGGTAAAAAGTACACCATGGATCAAAGCGCAGCTCTTTAATCTAGCCCCACATAACACAAGCACTTATCTGATTGCTAATTAACACATATACTAAATTAGATAAGCACTTCTTTTATTACAGTTCAGTAATTAGTATCTAAATACACTAGCAGGTTTAGTAAGAAGACACATGTTTATATAGTAATTTCTTATTCTAGCAGGATTTAAAGAATGGGGAAAATAATCGCCCAGAATTCTAGAGCCTATTGGTGTCATAGTCGTCAGAATACTGTACATTGGGTACAGTGCAGGTGGGGCAGTGCAAGTTGCATATTTATATTTACACATTAAATGTGACTTCTAATAGTTAATCATGTACTGTATGTGGTCTCCTAGGAGTCGCTCAAGCAATCCCTCAATGTATGTTAAGCTTACAAGTCTGCAATTACCTGGAGAAGGTACCCTTTTTAAAAATGGCCACCACATTTGCTTTACGCCAAAACTTTGGTACTATACCAGTTGTTAGTGAGCCTTTGAAGATCAAAAGCAGAGGTTCTGAAATAACTGAGCTGAGTTCTTTAAGAACTCTTGGGTGAAGTCCACCTGGTCCTGGAGTCTTATTCACATTGAAATGATTTCTTGGATGACATCCATGTTTAGCCAGTTAAGAATTATTATGCCTGGGGTATTGTTTGCAGTGGCAATGCCTAAATTGGTGCCTTGTGCTTCATTTGTGTACAGGTTGTTTAGTTGCCCCATATTCACCTGTACACCATTTATATACATTTAGTTTTGGAGTTTTGCCATTGAACTTTCCTAATAATGAACTACAGCCATAGCAGGTTCTATAGGGGCCTGAACAAAGGGTGGTCATAGAGCATCATAAAGGAGTCTTCCACAGGGAGGGAAGTTCAACCTCCACTTTCAAGTGCAGAATCATTGCTGCTCACTTGCAAATCCCAGCGTAGATCATTTAAGGGCCCAGGGGTCGTGGTAGGGGAATGATTATGAGACTTGAACCCCCCTTCCACTTTGAAATCAGTTATTATTTTAGAAAGTACTTATACAGCTATGGCAGTCATTTCGCCATTTCACCAACTCCAATACAGGATGTCCAACATCCTGTGTACTACCTTTCTAGGGTCACAAAGAGTATGTAGGTCCCACATTAAACTCATAAACTGTTAAGGGCTTCCAACGGCCTTAATCTATAGTTATGCCCCTGAATCAGGACCTAAGTGTGCAGAAAGTAATGCTAAATGTCTCCGGCAGTGGATGGCTTTAACTACATTTTACAGTGGCATGGAATTCCTTCTCAATCAATATTAAAGTGAGTCAGGTTCTCCTAAAGTGAACTTATTAGCAGCAATGTTACTTTCTCAGTTTAAAATTCTTGGCACACAAGCTAGTAAAGTACAGCTGTCATCTGCATCTGTTATTTAGCACATGAAAACATGAGAGCAGTGTTCATCTAATAATCAAGTCAGGCAACTTCCTGTGAGCCTCCTGCCCCTGTATGCTCAATGTAAGCTTGATATCAGTGTTGGGTGGGGCAGGGCTGCCATTAGCGCAGAACCTCAGTATCGGGCTCAGATCATTTTCTTTTGTGAATGGGGCAAAGGCAGCACAGCCAAAGTATGAGTAGCTCCCTGTGTAGTGTTGGAGGGGGTTCTTGAATGGTGTGCATGGATATTAGACATCTAGAGGGCCTTTTAGGTATTATGGGTGGCCCCAGCATGGCAAAAGGGGACCTTTCATAATATGTTACATCCTTGAAACATTTAGTGTAAGCAGGCTAAGTAGGGGTGGTCCAGAAGTGTTAGAGGGGGCTTTTGGGCACTATGGGTGCCCCTTGGTTCTTAGTTGATATGTGATTCACTTAAATGGTATGGGGCAACAGGGAAAGAAAGGTCTTACATCAACTGTGAAACACTTTTACAGTATGGGAGTAGTAGGGTAGTATGACTGAAGTGCTCTTCAGCAATGCACCTAACCCCGCAACTACCCCCTGGTCACCTTTATTAGGGCAGCCCACCAATCCGGCATGTGTACACTGACTGCTTGTGTTTTGTCTCTCAGCATGGATGGGTTAAATACAGAGGAAAAATTCCAGTGTGCACATAAGCACACTGGCCATATATGTCCAAACCTCCCCCCCCTCAAAAAAAAAATAAATCTTAAATGGTTTGGCTTGTTTGCTATTAAAGAGGACCTAAACTCAGGTTTACTGGTCACAGACCTATACATACATACATGGTATGACATGCAGTGAAATGTAGCTTTTCGACTGCTCGAGAATATATAATAAGGGTGAGAACTACAGTACACTCAAGAATAAAAATCTAAGGGCAAGAGACAATACAATCAATAAGACATTTACAATGTAGTTGATACAACATGACGTATAACTGCCATAGTACCTAGGAAACCATTTAACATTTTGTATTGTACTGTATCCCATATCATACAGTGACCTTGATCATAGGTGGATACACTATACCACTAAGGCTGACTACTAATTAGTGGATATCTGTGTTTTTTTACAGGTTGAGGGGGGAGGGCGTAGTGTTGACTAGGTATAGGGCCCCCTACTGCCTGTGGGGAAAAAACTGCTCATCATTCTCACTGTGGAAGCTATTAACAGCCAGAACTGCTTCATCGATGGCATTATGTGAAAGAGCCCATTATTGGGGTGGGACCTATCTTGTGCCATCCTCTTGGCTTTTGTTTTGCATCACTCATGGTAGATATTTTCAAGAGTTGGGAGTTTGGTGTGAGTGATGCATTCTGCAAACCTCACCACCCTTTGCAGGTCCTGCTTATGCTGTTTGGTGCTATTTCCATACCAGTAGGTAATGGACTCTGTCAGGATGCTCTAGAAAGTGCTGGTATAGAAGCCTTTCAGAGCTTTTGTGGGAAGATTGAACTCCTTCAAGCACCTAAGATGCTGATGTGCCTTTTTCTCTATGGAGTTGATGTGGGAGGACCACATCCTGTGTGAAATGCAATCCAGGGTATCTGAACACCAAAGAAAAAACGGGTGTTGGTTCGGTTTAAGGGGCTCCAGTGCTTAGGACGAGGGAATCCAATACCCAGTTCCCTGCTGTTGCCACCTGTGGCCTATATGTTTTTGACCCATCGACCTAGGAAAGGGCAGAGTCCTAGCTGCTCCAATTTGTAAGAATTGAGGGAATTATCATATTAAATACCTAGAATCTAAGATGCAGCAGCTTCCCTGCCCTGTGCAGATGTTTTGCTGGCAGAAGTGTGCAGAGCGGAGGGAGTCTACAAGTCTATAGTTCCAGCCAACTAAGGGCCCTGGGGCATCCCGAAAGCCCCACTATGTGAACCCTCAGTGCAGGCAATCATTTATCTTTCATGCAGTCCATGTACCCCCTGCATCACTGTAGCTTAGGCACGCTCCTGCGTCCAGCCCAGTCATTCTGAGAGGCTGGCAGTGGGAGCGTGCTGCGGACTCCAGGGAAACCGGGGACGTGGCTGCTCCCACTCTCTATGCCAGCGCTCTGTTCAAAACAACATTTTATGCCGTGCATTAGTCACAACAGCTACTTTCACCTCAAAGCAAGAAAAACATGAACTGCATTCCGTCCATGCAGGAACTAAGAAGCTTAATAATGGTAATAATAAAAGTAGGCTAGAAATGTGTAAAGGGTTTGAATGCTCGACTAAATTCAACCCCATTTGTACTTAACAAGATGTGGGTAATAGCATCACTGATCAACTGTGATGAATCAGCTCTATGGGGGAGAAAGGCAGAGCTATTGACTTGCATGTACTTGAATGCATGGCCATATAGGAGTGCTTTGTGTAACTCACATTTTCTCTTTCAATAAAGTTACTCTAGTACTCTAGTTACTCCTTTATGAGGTTAAATTGTGGATGATTTCAGTGTGACTTAAAGCGTTAAGTAAAACAAATATCTAAAGAAATAATAAATATACTTACCTACCGTATGTTGGTGCCGGAAGCTCAGTCACCCAATCACTGAAGCAGCTTGTCCAGTGAGGATCATCATTTTAGAAGAACTGGCCCAGGACTGAACGCGCATCCTTGTTGGCTCTTATAATCTGACCCCAAGGTGACGGGTACAACTAGTGCAGGGACCCCTCATTTTAGCAGTGGGGGGGAGGCAGCTGTTCAGAAAGTTAAAAATGTTCTCATACCTATGGTCATGGGTAGTTGAAATATGATAGTGGGATCACTTTTGGTAGCATCAGAGTTACATAGGGAAATAATTAAATAGCTAAACATGCTCAGAGTAGTCTGAAAGATTCTGCTCACATACACACACATGCATTGCTTTGCTCAATGTTGCAAATTAAATTTATAATTATTTGCGTGGGAATGAAACCTGTTAGAAGTTTATGCTGGAGGGACGGAGAACCAGCCCTAGGCCAGAGTGGGAAACAGCCAGAAGCTGAAGAAATCCTTGGACCAGAACAAAGTCCCATAACAACTACTAGAATATTATCAAATAACAACCACTAGGACGTGTGGTGGAAGCTAAAGGCCCAGGTTGTGGTTGGACTGTACTGATCAGCTGAAGTCACTATAGGGCAAGATTAAAGCTGTCTAGGATAACGTTGGTATCATCTGAAAGACTGTTTAGACTAGAGACTAGAGAACCCACACCCCACAAGTAAACCCATGGGACACCTCTGGGTTTAAGAAGACCCTACTTCCCACACCCCTAGTGTCCCCCCAGGCCCATGTGTGCATAAGAAGTCTGCTATGAGCAGAGTTTTGGTTAAGAAGCTGCCCGTGCTGATAGTGGGTAATGGAAGTGCACACCTCCACTTCCTGCACACAGAAGGCACTCTGGTCTCAGCAGCTGGGACCAAGCTCATCCAGTTGGGTAAGCATTTTTTTGCGATGCTTCCAGAAGGTGTTTACTCTTTTCCAGAGCCGGCTCCAGGTTTATGTGGGCCCTTGGGCAGCATGGTTTCAGTGGGCTCCTTTGTTGTGAAGAGTCACGTCACATCACTGAGGGACGTCCCAAATCTGGATGCCCTGTCAGTGGGCCCCCCTGGGGATGGGGCCCCCCCCCCCCCCCGCTGCTTCACTGCTTTGCCGGGTGCAGACACCGGCCCTGCTCTTCTCTACAGGTATGAATGGTACAGAAATGAAAGCCCCTGGCCAAGCTAACACTGTCCCCCATGGGAAACAGTGTAAAGTGAGATATTTCAAAGCATCTCAAAATCTACAATTATATGGAAATACCTTATGTATATTATGAGAAGCTGCTTTGTTTGCTTCAATTTCTGGGTCGTGGCTGAGCTGGGAGGGGCACAGCTTTAAACATCTTGAGCATTTTCTTCTATGGTCAGAGACAGCTGTGGCTTGCCATGGTCAGTCACGCTTTAAGCAATGTGGTCCTGGAGGAATGGAATTGAAAGAAGGGCAAATTTGGATCCCTGCTATGGCTTCTACCCAGCGGCACATGGGATAGGCATCAGGCAAGCTACTTGCTGCCGCATTATTACAGTTGAGTTTACAGTCTATTGAATAGTTTACAGGCTATTGAAAGAATTAGGCCCTTATTTAACAAGGGATAGCGCCAGGTAGCGAATGGTGAGCGAACGGTAATGACGCTCACCGCCACGAGAACGGCGGCTCCCCTCCGCAATCACACATTTATCAAGCCGATCCTGCTTAGCGACTGACAGAGCGCCAGATAGCGAATCATTCATCATTATTCCAGCCTCACCCCACAGCGCCAGCGTCCGACCTTAAACAGCGACAGGTATGACCTCTCGCTACCTGGCGCTCTCCAATGCATTTCAATGGAGCAATCTTTAAATATTCATAATTAATTGCTATTAATTTTTTTTTTTTTTTTTTAAATGTCAAAAATTCTGTGACCACTTCTGCAATGTTAGATATTTTTTTAAAGGTAAAAAGAAAAAAAAAAAATTTGTGCAGAATTGATATTACAGGTCTGATATTAATGTATTCATATTACCAAATGTTTTGAAAAACATGTTTTTTTTTTTTTGTAAAAATATGGTTGTTTGGGGGTTAAAAAACTACTTTTAACCCATCGCCGCCAGCGCTCTGGGGTTTAAACAAGCATTTCACAGTGCGAGAATTTTTGGAGCGTGATTTGTTAATGAATATGCTAGGAGCCGTTCGCTGTGGCCGTTCGCTGTCATGCGCTCCCATACAGCGCGGAACCTGTCAAACAGCGACTCCTAACCCCGTATTCAACATTACCGCACACCGACTGAGTCGCTGTCAACAGCCGAACAACGGCCAAGCACAGCGAATACTAGCGGGCGCTGTGAAAATACCGCTACTGTCGCTCATCTGTCGCTACCTGGCACTATTAATAAATCGGCCTCTTAGTTTTGGCAGGAAGTTTTTTTTGTCCACCCCATTCGTTATTTGAAATGAAATTGCACTGCAATCTCCCCAATCGCCATTGCTTTTTATTTAGATGACCATTTAGGTACCTGAGATACAAAAATAAAAAAAAGAAAGTAAAGGTAGAGCCACAATAGGTTTAGGATCACTAAAGCAATCGCTTTGTTTTTGATCATGTGACTGAGCAAGCGCCTTAACACAGTGGCTGGAGGTCATGATCTCGTAGCATCCCAGATGATCTGCTGTCCTTTCTGGAAATTATTAGCAGACTTATTAAGCTGCAAAATTCTGTCATTAGAAAATGAATCATATTTCTGACACTCTCTCTTCTGGCAGGAAGTGGCTCTTTGACCTCCGTGCATTTTATTGCTTGTGATGTTCCCAAGGTTGAGACTAGCAGGGTTTTTATCCCAATAGGAAAAAGCACTCTCAAGCACAACTGTAGGCAACTTTAACGTGGAATAAAGCCTATCTGTAGGCAAAAAACCCAACACACACAGCTACATACCCTCTGCGGATCCAGCGCTGAGCTGACAACAGAAGATGTCATGCTTGTCTGCTGCCTGATCTATATGTGCTCAGTGCTCTCATTTCTGCCAGGCTGGAGGTGGCATTGGCTGCAGAGGAGTACTTGCTCCAAATGACAGCTAATACCAGAATAGGGCTTATTCTACTATCAACTCAGTGCTGGATCAGCTGGCACAGGGGCAAGGTGAGTATTTTTTGCTTACAGAAAGGCTGTGCTAAATAGCACATAGGAACAAAGACGCACTTCCTAGCCGATAAGATGATTCTCAGCAGCACAAACTGCTATTCATCTCCTGGGAGGGGATTCATTTTAAGGGTCCTCCATGATTCTACAAAACTGCAGCAATGATGTGAGATCAGCCCCATGATTAAGCATCACCCGCCTGGCAGCATAATGCTGCATTGTAAGTAGCTTAGTGTCATGCCATGACATCATACTGCGTGTGGCTTCATCCTTACAGTATGCACAATAGTCACACTCCTTTTTTTATCTTAAGGTGGACCAAACCCATGCCGATCAGTCCAGAAATCTATAAGATTCCTGGGCTGATTGATTCCCTCCCCCGGCTGTGTGAAACCCCCCAGGTTGCCCCATACAGTTACCTTGTTTCCTTGTCCAATGGCGCATGCATGAGCCGCAGACACATCCCTGCTATCCCCCTAGCAGGGCGCATGCCCGCGCCAGGCATTTGTGAATGGCCAGCCTGGGCACGCTCCCTGTCTGGAGGGATGCGGCCTACAGCGCGCTGATTGGACGAGCAGCCCCAAATGCACTGTAGGGCCGGGAAGAGGTGAAATCTAAGATCTGGGGGGGAGGGGGTTTCACACGGCGGGGCACCCCCGATCGGGGTGCTCCAGGGGAAAGGACCAAAACACAGGATAGTCAAAATCCTGGGTTTTGTTCCACTTTAAGGAGGATTTCCAACTTTCATCTGCCCCCGCCCGGTGAAGAAGTCCTCTGAAGAAGCTTCCACTGAGTCCAATGCTCAGAAATTTACTGGTTTATGAAAATGGGTTCTGCTGAATGCTGGCACACCCCTGCCACCTGCTACAGAGGGATGTGTCTGTTCTGTTGTCAGATGTAGAGGAAGTGCCTTTGGAAAAGAAAAGGTGAGTATAGTTTTTTTTATGTTTTTCCTTTAAGGTGTGTATATATGTGGGGCCCGGTTTAAATCATGTTTGACTGTTGGTCCACTTTAAGTTAGCCAATAATGTTCCTCTGACTACGGCCTGGCTTCTGCAGTGCTGGATGTGGATTGAGGCTCATGGCAGCCTCCTTCCCTCACGCTGCATTCAGCAGCCTCCATTGACACGGAGTAACCCAGCCATCAGGCCCCTCGCCTCCCCCTTCACTCACACCCATAGCAACAGCGCTCTCACCCAGCCTAACAAGCCTATGAGAAATGCGGAGGGTGGAGCCACGCCATCCAGTCATAGCAGTCGCTCGCCTTCCCTTGTGACTGGGATGGCCACGTCTAGGCGAGATACAGGAGGCCGGAGAACAGTCATGCTTCCCATCACAATGCATCAAATGCTTACACTAATTACTCTTCGCTTGTCACTGCGCACATTAAGGCAACACGCAGGCCGGCCTAATAAAAGCTCTGTGCAAACTGCTGCCTAATGGAGCCTAAGCCCTTCCACATACTAAACCATACCATGCTGCTATATCGCCAAATCATTTTACATTATAGTCATTTCTGCAGAATCATTCTTCTGCAAAGGTCTTCTATAATTCATCCTCCCTCCAGAAGCCCTGACTGAAGAAAAACCTCTATTGTTTGCCTACAAATGGTTAATTACTCACAAATGAAAATAGGTGGCAATCTAGGATACAGCGTTCGCATTGCTGCGCTCTTATACGCTCAGCCATCCAGCCAGCAGCGAGGTGTAAGCTCCCCAGGAAATTGCTTGATCTCATTATTAACTCCCTTTGACTCGCAGGTCCCTGAGGTGCTGCGAGCGTTGTATCATTTTCACAGACGTATACATCCAAGCACAGCCATCCGTGTGCTTCACGAGCCCGGAAAGAAGGTATCCACATACACGATAGAAATTACATGAGATATCCACATACACGATAGAAATTACATGAGATATCCACATACACGATAGAAATTACATGAAATATCCACATACACGATAGAAATTACATGAGATATCCACATACACGATAGAAATTACATGAGATATCCACATACACGATAGAAATTACATGAGATATCCACATACACGATAGAAATTACATGAAATATCCACATACACGATAGAAATTACATGAGATATCCACATACACGATAGAAATTACATGAGATATCCACATACATGATAAAAATTACATGGGATATCCACATACACGATAGAAATTACATGAGATACCCACATACACGATAGAAATTACATGAGATATCCAAATACACGATAGAAATTACATGAGATATCCACATACACGATAGAAATTACATGAGATATCCACATACACAATAGATGTTACATGAGATATCCACATACACGATAGAAATTACATGAGATATCCACATACACGATAGATGTTACATGAGATATCCACATACACGATAAAAATAACATGAGATATCCACATACACGATAGATGTTACATGAGATATCCACATACACGATAGAAATTACATGAGATATCCACATACACAATAGATGTTACATGAGATATCCACATACACGATAGAAATTACATGAGATATCCACATACATGATAGATGTTACATGAGATATCCACATACACGATAGAAATTACATGAGATATCCACATACACGATAGAAATTACATGAGATATCCACATACACGATAGATGTTACATGAGATATCCACATACACGATAGAAATTACATGAGATATCCACATACACGATAGAAATTACATGAGATATCCACATACACAATAAAAATTACATGGGATATCGACATACACAATAGAATTTACATGAGATATCCACATACACGATAGAAATTACATGAGATATCCACATACATGATAGAAATTACATGAGATATCCACATACACGATAGAATTTACATGAGATATCCACATACACAATAGAAATTACATGAGATATCCACATACACGATAGATGTTACATGATATATCCACATACACGATAAAAATTACATGGGATATCCACATACCTGATAGAAATTACATGAGATATCCACATACACAATAGAAATTACATGAGATATCCACATACACGATAGATGTTACATGATATATCCACATACACGATAAAAATTACATGGGATATCCACATACCTGATAGAAATTACATGAGATATCCACATACACAATAGAATTTACATGAGATATCCACATACACAATAGAAATTACATGAGATATCCACATACACGATAGATGTTACATGATATATCCACATACACGATAAAAATTACATGGGATATCCACATACCTGATAGAAATTACATGAGATATCCACATACACAATAGAAATTACATGAGGTATCCACATACACGATAGAAATTACATGAGATATCCACATACACAATAAAAATTACATGGGATATCCACATACACGATAAAAATTACATGAGATATCCACATACACAATAGATGTTACATGAGATATCCACAAACACGAAATTACATGAGATATCCACATACATGATAGAAATTACATGAGATATCCACATACACGATAGAAATTACATGAGATATCCACATACACGATAGATGTTACATGAGATATCCACATACACTACAGACTATACATGAGATATCCACATACACAATAGATGTTACATGAGATATCCACATACACAATAGATGTTACATGAGATATCCACATACACAATAGATGTTACATGAGATATCCACATACACTACAGACTATACATGAGATATCCACATACACAATAAATTACATGAAATATCCACATACGCTACAGACTATACATGAGATATCCACATACACTATAGACATTAAATGAGATATTCACATACACGATAGAGATTACATGAGAGCTGCATGGTAAGGGGCAATTCCATCACGGCCTATTGAGGGTTGGGGCCTGGTGGTAAGTAAATCCACTGCCTCACTTACCTTCATGGTGCTCATGATACTCGTACTTCCCCCTGGCATCATATATACATCCCTTGTGTTAGAAACCGGTGCACAATACTCTATGCGTAACACCTGGGAAGTCAGGGCTAAACTAAATAATTCGGCTAATTCCTTATTTAGCTTTATAATGCTGCATGGAGATTTTTTGAAACTGCTTTCATTGACAAAAGAAATGTCTGGTTAAAGCTCTCCTGCTATCCTGGAATTGGTAGAAATAATTTTACTATCGCATAAAAATGCCCCAATGACAAAAATCTATAAAAATGTTTGGAGGAGGGGTCACTTATACACCCAGCATCAAGAAAAGGTAAGGAAGCGAATAATATCAAGGAAGGAAAGAGAAAGAATTTCCAGGAGGAAACTCACAAAAAGAAAATTTAAAAAATGAGGAAAGGAAAGATGGAAGGAAGAAAGAGGGAAGGTAAAAGAGAAGAGTGAGCAAATGTAGAAAATAAGAACATTTAAGAAGAGAGTGGGAAGGTAGGAATTAAGGAAAGAAAGAAAGGAAAAAATCAAGAAAAAAGGTAGGAAAGAAAGAACAGAAAGGTAGAAAGGAAGGAAAGAAAAAAAGAAAGAGGGAAGGAAGAAAAGGAAAGAAGGAAAGGAATAAAGAAAGAAAGAAAGAAAGAAAGGAAAAATAAGGAAAAGAATAAAGGAAAGGAAGAAAGAAAGGAATGAGAGAAGGACGGAAAGAAAAAAAGAGGGAAGGAGGAAAAGAAAACAAAGAAAAGAAGAGAGAGGGAAGGAAGGGAGGAAGGAATAAAGAAAAAGAAAAAAATAAGAAGAAAAATGAAGGCAGGGAGAAAGAAAAGAAGGAAAGGGAAGGCATGTGGGATGAGAAGAATAAAACGAAGGAAGGAAATAAGAAAGGAAGAAAGAAAAAAAAGAAGAAAAGAAGTAGGAAAAGAAAGACACGAGGAAGGAGGAAAAGTAGCTCAGTTGACAGCCATTGCTGGGCATTGAGCAGAGTGGTCACCGGCGTTACTGCCAGTCTCTCCTGGGGAAGGGGAGTGCACGGGAGGAAGAAAGAGGACTGGCAGAGGGGAAGGTCCCACTGGAGATGTGTATAGGAAAATAATATATTCTTTTTACAGTCACCACATGAAAATGAATACAGATTTCTGAAGATGCATTAATAACATTATTTATAATATAATGATTTGCCTTAGCTCATCCACTGGCTTTTAGAAATGTCAGTAACTTTTGGCCTGAATATTTAAAGGGACAGTCCAGGCATGAATAAAAAATAGGCTTGCCTTTTGTTCCCTGAAGCTGTTTCACCCTGCTCCAGTGCGTGAAAACGAAAAGGATGCAGAGATTACGCTTAGCATTGTCCAGGTCTGAGGTGCAGAGGAACAACCGCCTCCTCTAACATGGAAGTTCACCTCTATTCATGCCAGCTTCATTCACTACAATGGAGGAAGGGGGGGCAGACCTCCATCTTGGAGAAGGCATCTGTTTCTCTGCACCTTATTCTGAATGGAGACCAGCGCTGGACAGCAGGGAGCTGGGGTGGGGTCAATAGGTGAGTATAGATTTGTTGTTGTTGCTTAGACAGGGTTTTCAAGCCTGGATTGGGTTTCTCCTAGTTGACTAGCTGCTTTGACTTCAGCACTCTGCTCCGAGCTCTGCAACAAAGAGGCCTGAAAGCCATACAGGGCATTGTGCTGAAGTGCTCCAAAACCCCAAAACACAGTCGGAGAATGATGGCTCGTTGCATTGATCAAGGGATTCTAGGTCTCTAAGAACGGTGAAACTGGGCCAATATTAGAAAGGGACTATTAATTCTCAGGCATAAACAAGGAGGAACTGGAATAAAAATTAAGCACCACAGATGGCGGCCACCAAGGTGGTAACGGAGGTTGGTATGCGGCAGTGTTGTTTCAGGTCTGGGCACGACACAGGCAAGTCTATTTGTCATTATTTGTGATATGACAAGCTAACATTGGACCTTAAGAACATTTATGGGTGATTGGTTTTCTTGATGGAAAAGGTTTATGAGGTTTATGAGGTCAGGAGTCAAACCTGCCCTGACCCTGACATTGCTGTACTGACAAATGCATTCCAGTAATGGGTTATCCCAATCAAAATAAAAGAATCCTATTCTCATTTATAACAGAGAATAAGATCCAGATCTACAAAGGAAACCTATTATTGGCCCTGGATGGTCTTAGAAACACTAAAAAGTGTCCCTGTCACCTAATTTGACCCTATAAAGAGTGTTATTAACTATGATATAGGAGCTCTATGTATATAACTATCACACACATGTCAAAATTAATTGATATTATATGATAGGCCATAGAGAAAAAATTGACCAATATATCTTATTAAAGTCAGAATCAGCAGAAAGTGACAGGGCTGATATAAATGATTCTAGAGTTAAGTGAATCCGTCACAGACCTCTATGCCATACCTATGTTTTGTCTATCTAGACATTTATCTTACATTCCATAATTTCTTTTCTTCATTCTTTTTAAATTAGTTTGCTATTTACTTTTTTCTTTCTTCTCTCTCCATGTACTCTTCCCACCCCTCTTTCTATATCCTATCCTATCTGTCCCCTGCCTTTCCTTTCTATTTTCTTTCCTCCCCCATGTATTTTTACCTTCCTCTTTTCCCCCTCTCTTCCTCTTCTTCCTTCTCCCACCTAGTTTGATCCCTTCTTTTCCTTTTCCCCTTTCTCTCCTTCCTTCCCATTCTCCTCACCTTTTTTCTTTTTCTTTATGTCAAACCAGATTCTAATAGGGCTTAGCCTCTGCCACATGCACAGAAGCCCTAAACTGTCATCTTGCCATGTACTGCTGTGCTGAGCAAATATAGAGGGCAAAAAGTGTTAGGGCAGCACCAATCCTCCTTTAGATACAGACCTACACATAGCCCATGTACACCCACCAGGAAAACCCTATTGGGGGGATGCAGTGGAAACGCCCTTATAGCTGCCAAACAGAAAGGATTTTTGCAGATGATGATGAGGGACCAAAAAAGGTCTCAAACTTGTCACCTAAACCCACATTGCTTGTTATTGGAATTAAAGTGTTCAACAAGTCAAAAGTTAAAAAATAAATATCAGTAGCTTACCTTAAATTGAGTGCCTCCAGTGTTCTACTTCCTGCTATGTCCCTCTGCTTAATTAGTAAATCACTTCCTCATTCTGCTTTAAGTCTCCATCCCGCTGACCTGGTCTTTTAATCAACCTTCAGTGGACCAAGAACGGAAACACCCCCCACTCCCTCCCCAGACATTCTGATTGGCTGCCTCTCTCTGCAGCTCTGAAACCCCACTCTTCTCCCTCGGGAACGTGCACAACTCTCAGCGTTCAGGTGTCTGGCTTCAGTCTTTGATTAAGCTGCCAGCAATCAACAGCCTGCCCACACCTGCCGCCCTGTATTCCTGTGTATGCCTCTGTTTGCCAGCCTTGCCACAGACACCCACCCAGCAGCAGCAACCCCCCTTCATCTGGCCACATTACAATCTGAGCCTGCACCATTTTTCTCACCCCTATGATTTGCTCACACTGAGCTGACAGGCTGCAGACTATCTCTGTGTGCTTACACCACATTGCTGTTGCCACACCCACTGTTTATTTTCATTTCTCCCTGCATCTCCAATGCTCTACTATTTTTACCTATAATTTAGGGACTACAGGGTCTTTTTGAAAACGGACTGAAATTTAGGACAGTGCAACGTGCAGACCGAGATCATGGGACAACTATCGGGCATGTCTTTAGTATAACTTTAAGTGCTTGTTTGGATGTATTTTAAGACATAGGGAGCGAAATTGATTGAAGGTGCTTTTTTAGTATCAAACTCTCTGGATTTATGACAACCAGGAGAACAGGACACGCTATGCTGCCATGTTGGTTGCATGTTGGGAAAGCCTATACAGCACACAATCACCATACACATACCGTATTAAAGCAGCAGTAAGGAAGGATCGTTTACATAGGCATCAGTTTTTTAGTCACTGTTAGAGCTGAAACGACAGATCCAGATTTAGAAATGCCTCAGCTAACATTATAAAGTGGATCTTCATTTTCACATGTCATCTAAGTGGAATTAGAAGATGTATAAGTATCTCTAAAAGGCTCTGAGGGCTTCTGAAAGTCTGAATACTGAATTTTTAATTATGATTTAGGACAGTGAAAGCCAGTATATTGGCAGCAATGAGGAGGGACTATACAGGAGTCTAGGCAGAAGCACCGCAGAGCACTGAAATCTGCTGAAGTGATCAGTAAGGAGCCAACACATAATGAACAGGGTGCATGGTACCAGAGCCCACTTAAGCTCCTGCGCTATTGGCTAGCCTTGTCTTTTATAGATTCCATAGTCTTTTTAATGCCTCGTCCTTTATTTTTGAAAGTGTTACTATGGGGTTTATTCCTCAAGGGATAGCGGCAGGTAGTGCCTTGTAAGCGGCAGGCAGCGTCTGGTGAACGCAGGGCGCTGTACGTAAAACCAAATTTATGAAGGTAATTCTGGTGAGCGACTCTAACAGCGCCATGTAGCGCCCGATTCATCATTACAGGTGGCTCAGCGTATAGCGCCGGCATTCTAGCTTCCAGAGTGCCAGGTATTACCTGTCGCTACCTGTCACTCTCCCATACATTTCAATGGACTTTTTTTGTTTTCTCTCAAATAATTCTGTCACCTCCTGGCCTAGAAAAAGTCATTTTTTAAAACATTTTAGATTTTTTTATATTTATATGCAGAATTGTTATTACAGGTCTAGCATTAGTATTAATGTTACAACAATGTCATTCCATGTGTTTTCGGTTTTGTTACTGGTGGATATGTTCAAAAATAGACTTTAATTACACAGTATCTGCCGCTCTATGCTATAGCACCCAGATCCAGAGCGCTGACATTGTGTCTGTTTTTTTGTTGAATATGGTGTGAGTCGCTGAGAGTCGGTCGCACTGAGCTGGCGCTACCTTTCGCTCCCTGCAACGCTGTACTGGTGTTAGAATGCCCAACATACATCTTATTCATCAATGCCGGCCAGGTTACTACAGTGAATTAGATGCTCTGTTACAGCGCCCGATAGCTGGTCATAGTATATACTAGCGGTCACTCTGTACAGACGCTCATTTGCCGGTAGCTGGCGCTAGTAATGAATCAGCCTGCCCGTGTCATTGCTATAGACAAGGCTGGGAAAGTGTCAGCCCAGTGACTCAAGAAGTGGGAGGCTGTGTATAAAGACAGCGCCATTAGGCTAATCTAAGATAAGCACTGACTTGTTACAAGTTTGTAATCTGGACGGCACTGGGCAGTACATTTAATGTGCTCTGTCAGACAGCAAGCCCTGAATCCTCAGGGTAACATGAATCAGGATGCCTCTCTATTTACTGAGTGCTAGGAAGCCAGAAAGCAGGCTTGAAAACTCACCTTTCCAGTATCCTGTGATGTGGCGGCTGCATCCCATGTGTCCTCCTGTCCAATGATGACCAATGTGGTCGCTGTGCACTGTGCACGCCCACTCAGCAAATCATTGGCCATCGGTGGACACATGGGGCATGAGAGCCATACAAATTGACTATTGCTCATATAAACCCTTATAATATTTTGGAATGGGTTAATGTCATGGAGCTATGAAAAAAGGGCATTGTCTGGGTTCTAGTGGCCGATTCATTAATAGCGGCAGGTAGCGACAGTTGAGCGACTGTAGCGGCATTTTCAGAGCGCCCACTAGTAGTCACTGTGCTTGGCCGTTGTTCGGTAGTTGATAGCGACTCAGTCGGTTTGCCGTAATGTTGAATATTGGGTGAGGAGTCGCTATTTGACAGGTTCCGTGCTGTATGGGAGCGCATGATAGCGACTGGCCCTAACGACCGGCTCCCACCATATTCATTAAAAAATCACGCTCAAAAAATTCTTGCGCTGTAAAATGCATGTTTAAACCCCAGAGCGCTGGCGGCGATGTGTTAAAAGTAGTTTTTTAACCCCCAAACAACCATATTTTTGGAAACCAAAAAAAACAAGTTTTTTAAATAATTTATTAATATGAATACATTAATATCAGACCTGTAATATCAATTCTGTACAATTTTTATTTTTTATTTTTTTTCCCTTAAAAAAATTATCTAAAATGGCAGAAGTGGTCACATAATTTTTCACATTTAAAAAAAAAAAAAAAAATTAAAAACAATTAATTATTAATATTTAAAGATTGTTCCATTGAAATGCATTGGAGAGCGCCAGGTAGCGATTCCCTCCCCCAGGATGCCCCTGGGGGGAGGGAATCAATTGGCCCAGGAAACTTATAGATTCCCGAGTCGATCACCATGGGTTTTGGTCCACTTTTAGAGATTTATTCAAGTTTACCTAGTGGTGGAGCCTCATTTGAAAAAATAAAAGCATAAATAGTGACTATGCATTAGGAGGCTCATATACATGTGTCTTTCAGATGTATTCAGTGAGTGTCATTTTTGCCAATGCCACTTTTGTGTTTTTTGTGTCTAAAAATCCCAGTGTGATTTCTCAGAGGGAATAGTATAGGGATACTGGGTCCTTTAGTAGCTGTCCAATCTGGCCTTAGATGTAACAGCTGGCACTTATAAATACCTTTAACAACAAAAATGTAACCCTTGTACACCTCATTTATTTCCTCTTTTCTTTGCCATAGCTCAGCTGTGTGATTGCACATAGATTGCATGCGTCAGACATTCCCAGCCATTGTGGATGATCTGGAAAACCCAGGGGTAAGAAAAAGCTAAACATCCACTCTTAACCTACACCATGTACCCACCTCCTTTGATGTTGCTAAATCACTGCATTATCTTCCACTTATATGTGGCTGTGTGATGGCATTAAACAAAATCCCTGTGCACATTTATGGCGCCTGTGCATGCAGGAATATGTGTGCAGGAAAATATTTCCCTGGAAATATAATACTTATTAAAAAAAATATTGTTAATGTTAAACCAAATACAAAGATTGCTACAGTATTTCAGGACCATGGACAGCAAGCTCACAGCAACAGATGATGGCCAAGGAAGGGAATCAACATGGTGAATGAGCCTACACTCAAGGGGATTTGATTACATTTAATTAACAATTTTATGGACCCTCATTAAAGGGAAACTCCATTTTGTCAGGTGTTTGGTGTTCTGCCTTATTATATTCCTCTTCTGGAATGAAAAATCAATGTGTGTTAGGATTGTGCCCCCATGCCTGTGATTTACTTATCAGCACGCCTACAAATCCCAGAGGCCTTCCACTGACAAGGGCGCCCCCCCCCCCCCCCCCCACACATTGCAGGGCTTGGAAAAATCAGGCAGCATTAATGAAAGACATCTCTCCCGAGGTGGGAATGCTGCCAGTAACCATTTAGCTACTGCAACACAAGACTGTGATCCCCTCATCTAAAGAGGCTGAATTAGAGAAGGAAGAGTTAAATCTGTGAGCTCACTAATGTGGGGCATCATCCATGCCTCAGCCAATCAGATTATTAGCAGGTCAGAGTCAGGATGTATCTGCTACATACACCAAAAACACCAGTTCATGCACACATTGTTGCTATACAAACTGTTTTTTTTAAACACAGAAATGCAAACAAATAAAAAAGAATAAAAAGAACAAATATGATTAGCACAATGAGGACATTATTTTGGCACACAATTGCCCTTTAATAAACACTAGTGGACTGAGTTTTGAGAGCCTCACAAGCTCAATACAATCTCAGCACCTGATTGGATGCAGAATATTTAGAAGTCCTGCAGACATATGCAGCAGCATAAACCTTGGTAACCTTTATATTTAACATACCACAAGGTTCCTTTAAAGACAAACCTTTTTCTCTATGTGGCAAAGCTGAGAGTCAGCAATTAAAAATGACATGCCGCATGTTACTCTCTCATGTACATGTGCGAGTTAGCGAAAGCAATTCCCATAGAAACCTGATCTGCTCATTTCCCAGGGGATCCATGTAGTAGAGTCTGCTTTGCTGGATTAATTAATCTTGTTTGTGTCTGGTTTAAAAAGGTACAAGCTAAGCAATATCATTAGGATCTGGCCTTATTTAGATTGTTTTTGTTACCTTCATTAAAATGTGGCCAGGTCTCCACCAGTGACCTGATGTCACTAACGTTTGGTGAGTTTTCCACTTTAACACTAACTGTGACTGTGAAGTTCCGCCGTCATCTGTAGTGAGAAGGGACACAGGTCCCCCCTTCCTCCTTCCTTGTTGTCCCGCCAAGCTAATTCCGGGCAGCCGGGCAGGGGGGCTTTTATACTACAGAAGAGAAGCCTCTGTGGATTCCCCCCATGTGATGAATAACGTCACTGCAGGGAAGGGACATGTGTCAAGAAGAGAGTCGGATCTAGGTTTGGGCTTGACCCGAAGCCCATCGTCACTGCGCCCACACCCTCAGGTATCCTGATTTGGGATGCCCCACTACGTTCCCTGTAAAGCCTCTTTTTGCCTTTAAGGATCTAAAGTGGGAAGAGATTATCTCACTAATTTTCTTCTGTGAAGGATATTGTGTACTGGAACTGGCATGTATACTGCTGGATTGTTAGACTGTGAAATTGACGCTTCTAAATAATGTAAGCAACCATCTCAAAGAGACTATATAAATGCAACTCCCACCCACAATAGCACCCATGGAACCCCTCAAAGGCCAAACCGACTTCACTCCCCACACACCTTGGTCATCCCGCTAGCATGCATTATAACAAGTATTGTAGCAGAAGGAAAGTTTAAACTGACCATCAAACAATTCCAATCAAATGGAGAGAATATTCCCTGATGCTGTTTGTCACAAACCCATGTTCTAAGAAACCCATGTCCCTCATCAGCCCCTTAATGTACAGCTTCTGGAAGCAGTCTCACTATTCTTGATTAGAACCTAGATGCAATCAAAGTGTTTATGTCCCTAGTCAGTCTCACAATGCTTCTGCTAGTAAAGCGGAATGCATTATATTTTCTCCCAGTCTCTTATTGTCCCTATAGCTTGACATATTTTCTCCTGGCTGTCCAGCACGGCTAGACGTGCAAAAACATTGCTTGCTAAATTAGCTTCTTCTCATTCCGCGGTATCCACCGTGTGGGTAGAACAAACCATTTAGCTTGGAGCTCTGAGCATTTCATTAGCATGGCATCCTTTCCTTACCGCGCTGAGAGAGAACATTGACTTTGCTGCATTAGAAATGTCACACTCCAGTTCTTCCATTTACACACAATCCAATTCACTGCAATGGAGTGTCTATTCACATGAACTGACAAAAACACTAATGCAATTTACGTAATGAGCGCTATACGTTACCCACTAGAGATCAATCGCTACATTATCTAGTTAAACAGTCAGCTGCTATTAAAGCACTCAAGCCATTAGCATGTATGGTGTATGTTTTCTGCTTTAGGACATACGAAGATAAGCAGTTCTATTTTAAGGCACACAACACAACATGATAGTAAATAGGCCATAAGGCTAGCTGTGTCTGAGATGCATGGCTGTTTGGCAGAACAGATGCTGAAGGGTTTTCAACCTTTTTCTATGACCCTGTCAAATGTTCTTTGGCATAAATGTTTCAAAATGAATTGTGGGTAGACGCATAGTAACATAGAGGGTAAGGCTGAAAAAAACACTTTGTCCGGTTCAGTCTGTTTCCCTGCATTTTAGATTCAAACTTTGATTCCAAATTTCTCCCTGTCTCCAAATAAATCCCTGGGTCAGCCATTTACTCAGCCTAGTAGCCATTGTTGGTAATGTTATTGTGCTCTCTATTAAACTCTTCCTAATCCTTATGACTCTGGCAGAGAGTTCCATAGTCTCACCGATCTTATAGAAAAGAATCCCCTCCTATATTGGCATAAGAAGTATTTTTCCTATAGTGGAAGCTGATGCCAGGGTCGGCGCCAGCACAGAGAAAACCTGGGCAATTGCCAGGGCCCCTGGCATCTGCAGGGGCCCAATCAGACTCACACTTGGCCATGGTATTTTTTTTTACAGTGGACCCCAACCCCCGAATGCTGGGTGTTGTGTGCAAACCTGCTGATGGCTGGCCTCAGCAACAGGGGATGATCAGCAACATTGGAGGAGGCGGCATGGAATGGTGGGCAATTGATGGAAGTTTAGAAGGTGGCAAACACCAGGTGACAACTGACAGCCATGATGGATTCCTTAGCGGCAGTGGAGTAAGCAGTAAGGGCTAAAGGGTGCTTGGCGGCAGTTGAGAATGCAACAAGGACTAGAGGATGATTGGTGACTATGGGGAAGGCAACATGGACTGGAGGATGATTGGTGGCTATAGGGAAGACAATGAGGTCCGGAGGGTGATCAGCAGCAGAAGATGACCCATTTGTGGCAGCGGAGCTGAAAAGTTACATTAGGTGACACACTACTTTGGGGCCCACTAAGACTCTCCTGCCCAAGGGCCCCCACAAACCTGGAGCCGGCCCTGGCTGATCTCCCCGCATTCTAGTTACAGTATGAGGTATTGGCCTCATATACATCGATATTAGGTCACCCTTCATCTTTTTTTCCAATCTTGGCAATCCTTCTGGGTACTCTAGTCCAGTGATTCTCAGCCTTTTTATGCCAAGTACCCCCTAGTGACAAGCAGGTACAACTAAGTACCCCCAAAGGAGATCAGTTACTAATGGCCATGTTAATGATGTTTTTCTGTTAAAATAATATACACGACATGTTGGTGCATCCTTGAATTTTGATAAATACCCCCTATGATACATGTACAAATATAACAAATAAAGTGGAGGAGCAACAATTATTCCCCCCTGACCTCCTGGGCCCTGGTGCAGTCACATTCCTGCACCCCCTATAGTTAAACCCTTGTAGTTCTTTTTCATATATAACTTTTCAGGGCCATTCGGAAAGAAAAGAATGAGACTGAAATCTAATCACACTCATCCCACATACTACATATAACTATTAGCAAAACAACTATTTTGATGCTTTACAATTGTGCTTGCCTGTGCCAGACACGTTTCCATCTGCTATCTCTCACGCTCACTACACTCTAAAATACTGTGTCTTCTCTTCACTACGTGTATATAAAGCATAGCGATATGTTTTTTGTCTTCTTTATATGATAGAAAAGCGATATGTTTTTTGTCTTCTTTATATGATAGGCTCTCATCTGGCCTCTATTCACTAAGGTTTTGTAAGCTCTACTTCTCAACACACAATTAAAGTTCTACTAAAGGCGAGCGCCTGATTGTTGTCCCATTATCTAGGGCTACACGTTGCCCTGTCCCAAACTTAAATCCATTTTCAAAAAGATCCTGTAGTTCGCAAGTTATTTGTAAAGGTATTAGAGCACTGGAGATGCAGAGAAAAATGAGGAGAAACAGTGGGTGTGGGAACAGGGATGTGATGTAAGCACACTGTGTGCTTAACATATTGCATAGTAAAAAAAATAAGTGCATTGTTATGCCTCTAATTATTACTGTCAGCACATAGTGTGATCAGAAAAAGGGGGTGAGAGATGCTGCAGGCTAAGTGCATCTCCAGCCTGCCAGCACATAGTCTGAGGGAGGGCGAGGTTTCATAGCTGCAGAGAAAGGCACCCAATCAGGACGTCTGGAGAGGGAGTGGGGGGTGTTTCCAATCTTGGTCCACTGAAGGTTTATTGAAGGACCAAGTCAGCAGGGTGGAGACTGAAAGCTGAATGAGAAAGTGATTTCCCACTAATCAAAGCGCTCCAGCCAGTCAAGGAAAGGTAAGCTATTGATATTTTTTTTTTTACTTTTGACTTGGCAATCACTTTATGTACAAAACTTGACGGAAAAACTAGGAAGCATTGTATACGATTTTGAGCCTTATTTATGAAGCATCTGCTCCACACAATGCCAGTTGAAAGTGGTGCTGTAGGTTATGATCCTATAGATCACAATGGTCAGAACTGGATTGCAGTGTTTTATGCTTATAATTAATATTACACACATTTACCTGTACAGAACTTGCAGTGGAGCTTGTCAATAATGGAAACGCAGGGCCACCAAATGTAATGTTTTTATACTAAAATTGATTATCAAGGCTTCTTTTTCTTACCAATTTGTAATTTGGCCAACAACAACTAAGGCCCTTATTTAACAAGGGATAGCGCCAGGTAGCGAATGGTGAGCGAACGGTAATGACACTCACCGCCACGAGAACGCCGGCTCCCCTCCGCAATCACACATTTATCAAGCCGATCCTGCTTAGCGACTGACAGAGCGCCAGATAGCGAATCATTCATCATTATTCCAGCCTCACCCCACAGCGCCAGCGAGCGACCTTGAACAGCGACAGGTATGACCTCTCGCTACCTGGCGCTCTCCAATGCATTTCAATGGAACAATCTTTAAATATTCATAATTAATTGAGATTAATGTTTTTTTTTTTTTTTAAATGGCAAAAATTCTGTGACCACTTCTGCAATGTTATATTTTTTTTTAAGGTAAAAAAAAAAAAAAAAAAAAATTGTGCAGAATTGATATTACAGGTCTGATATTAATGTATTCATATTACAAAATGTTTGTAAAAACATGTTTTTTTTTTTTCCAAAAATATGGTTGTTTGGGGGTTAAACAACTACTTTTAACCCATCGCCGCCAGCGCTCTGGGGTTTAAACAAGCATTTCACAGCGCGAGAATTTTTGGAGCGTGATTTGTTAATGAATATGCTGGGAGCCGTTCGCTATGGCCGTTCGCTCTCATGCGCTCCCATACAGCGCGGAACCTGTCAAACAGCGACTCCTAACCCCGTATTCAACATTACCTCACACCGACTGAGTCGCTGTCAACAGCCGAACAACGGCCAAGCACAGCGAATACTAGCGTGCGCTGTGAAAATAACGCTACTGGCGCTCATCTGTCGCTACCTGGCGCTATTAATGAATCGGCATCTTTGGTTCTATTCACACATCTCCGCTTGTGCTGCATTGGCCAACGGAGTCATAACGCAAGTGGAAATGCTGCCCATTATTTTTATGGGCCAGTTCATATTTATGTGCAGTGTACATGTAAACTAACCCATTGAAAATAATGGGCAGCATTTTCACTTGCGCTGTGACTGCGTTTGCCAACGCAGTGCAAGCGGAGAGGTGTGAATAGAACCTAAAACACAGCCTAAATACCTTGTAAAGTTTGTTCCCTTTGTCCCCAGCAGTGTTTTCTTTTAACTGTAACGCCAAGCAGTGCCCAAAAAATACAGCGCCAATTATTTGAAGGAGGAAAAAAATCCGCCATGCAGCGCCAAAAAAATGGCGGTACAAGGTGGAGCTCACAGGCGCAGTTGGGTACAACAGGCGCTGACACAGGCCATCCAATACCTAGTGCAACAATCAAAGCTAATTAGTTAGCATCCGGTGCTGTGGCTTTTAGCGCCAGTAGTCCACAGCGCAGCGCCAGAAAGGACAAAAAGGCTGCCGCTCTATAACTGGAGCTATTGCCACCAGAAAGATGCTAAAAGGTGCACATCATAAATAAGACTCAGAAATTAAAGTGCAGCTAGCTCTATATTTGAGGCAACCAGATCTATGACATAAGGCAGGCATGTCAACTCTCTCTGTTTACCCAGGAGTCAGCGGATTTGTAGCCCCTTCACCTTCCCCTGTCTCTTTGCCCTTCACTCTTTCACCCCTTTTTTCTGCCACATATTTCCTTGGTTGCTAACTTTTTCCTGTTTTCTTTCTATGTAGTTCTCTCTGCTGCTGTAGCAGTCTTCCTCTCTTTCTTTCCTTTTTTCATTCCTACATTTTCCATGGTTCCCATTTTTTCTCTCGTTGGCCGTGATTCATTAAACTTTCCTTAAAGTGGACCATCACCCTCGGGTGATCGGCCCGGGAATCTATAAGATTCCCAGGCCGATCACCTCCCTCCCCGCGGGACATCCGAGATCAGGATGTCCCGCGGGGTGAAACCCCCCCCAAAACCCCCAAACCCCCTTACCTTAGTTTCAGCGGCGGCCGGCCGCCGCCGCCTCCCTCGCGCCGCTCTAGGCGTGCGCGCCCCCGCGCCGGCCGTCTGTGAATGGCCGGCGTGGGGGCGTGTGCGTCAAGAGGGACGCGTGGGAGGCGGCGGCGGAGGAGCCACGGACAAGCGGCTGTCAAATCGCTTGTCCGTCGGCGCTGGGAGCGGGGAGAGGTGAGTTTTCCGGGTGATCGGGGGGGTTTCACACAGCGGGGCACCCCGATCGGGGGTGCCCCACCGAAGTGGACCAAGACCCAGGATAGTCAAAATCCTGGGTGTTGGTCCACTTTAAATATTTCATGAAAATAAGGGAATTTCTTGCTTTATTTCAGAATAAGGCATGAGATAAAATAAGGCGGGATTCAAAGAATTTATTATATTATATTACTTATTAACACGTAAAACTTTTGACTTTTCTGGCAATCATTGACTGTCACATGTAAACCAAAACAGCACGCCATTTAAACAAAAAGGTTGTTCTTCCCTGATCGATTGCCAGTGCCCTAGCGCTGTAACACCCACTAAATCAAATAATTTTATCCTTAAAAACGCTTTGCCAGCGAAATGGCAGTGCATCTGTTATTGATGGCGAGTTGCAAGCCTGGCATGCCAAAATTCCAACCCCATGTTCAGACCCTGGACAGCGCGGGATCGTGGCTTAGTTCCAGTGATTAGGTGAGTTGCTGAATCCCGGACTAGCACCAGCAGCGACAAGGGATAAAAGGTAAGTACCCTTGTTTTTGCCTGTTGAATCACTTTAGCTGAATAACACATTGTCCCCTATTTTAAAGCTTAAAGCAAGAAACAGTCCTAATTTTTGTGATATATTTTAAGGCAATTTTACTGAATCAAGGTCATATTTTTCATCCTTACCATACCATTTGCTTAATTTTTCCATGTTTTCTCCTTTTTTTAACTTTGCATTTTTCTCTTATCTTGCCATCAGATTTCCTCTCATTTCCTCATATTTGCCAGTGATGGGAAAATATTCTGGTTGCAGCAGCCATACAGCATAGGGGCACAGCTTATCCACTTATTGTAGGGGTGGCTTGTGTTTTGTTTCATAGTCCCTTTATAAACCTTATATATCCACCCTGCACCATGTATAACTTATTTACAACTAATTTCCATGGGGGTGATGGAAAATATTTCTTTTTCAAAAGCCCACAGACAAGCCACACCCCTAAACCACACCCCCTGCCACACCCATTACCCCCCAGGCTGACATCTCTGCATGAGTTGGAGTGTTCACAACATGTTACTGAAGTATCCTAACTCTGTTTCTTCAAGATGGCATATTTGTACCTTTTTGCAGCCCCTTATACCAACAATGACCGGGTCCCAGGTGTCCCTGATTTGCAGGGATTATCTCTTTTTTGACTCCATGTCCCCCTGTGCCTTGTTGTTCCCATTTGTCCCTCTTTGAGGTGTAACATGCAGATCTGCATCAATAAATGATTTTTTTGCCTATTGCAAGTGTTTACATTGTCTGCCCTGGGTTTTGATCCTTGCCCCCGGGGCACCCCGATCGGGGGTGTCCCGCTGTGTGTAGCCCCCCAGGTCGCCCGAACAAACACACCTCTTCTCGTTCCTAAGACACAAGCATGGCGGATCGTCCAATCAGCGTGCTCGGATTCGTTAGAGTCCCTTTGTCCAGGAGCTTGTCTTATACGCGCCGATCCGAGGGTGCGGACGGCTGCATCCCCCCTACCCTCTAACAGGGAGTGTGCCCACGCCGGCCATTCACGAATGCCTGGGGTGGGCCCGCACCCTGCTAGAGGGATAGTGGGGATGTGGCCGCTGCTCGCGCATGTGCCGTTGGACCCGGTAAGAAGGTGAGTTTATGGGCAACCTAGGGGGTTCCACACAGCGGGGCATCCCGATTCGGGATGCCGCGGGGGGAAGGAAACAACTGGCCAGGTAATCTTATAGATTTCTGGGCCAATTTCCGTGGGTCCACTTTAATTTAACAATTGTCCCTCTTCCCCACCTGAAAAGTTGGAAGGTATTCTGGGTGCCACTCAGCCAGGTTGTTCCTCTGGTTTCCCTTCACGAGCTGCAATCCTCTGATTACAGCATTGATGCTGGCTCAGACTCACTCTATGAAATATACATTTCAGGCTTTTTGTGTTCACCCTAAAATGTTAGCTTTGCGTGCTAAACAAACATTCAACCCAGAAATTTACTAAAAGCCGGTTCAATAAATATCACCCGCCTATAACAAATTGATTGGCCTCACTCTTCTGAATTTTAGTTCAACAGCCTCTGCAGTGTGCAGACAGCAAGGTACACATTACATTCATCTTGCCCACAAGTTAGTAAAAATCCCGGCCTATCAAATTGATAGGCTTGTATAAAATCTCATTATTCCAGCTTTGCAGCAGGCAGAGAGGCTTTCTACGGGAAAGCTGATTGCTGTCTGTTCACAGGGTATCATCTAAGATATATCACTGTATATTACATAACACATAAAAACTGCTGCTCAGAGCTTAACCACTGCGATGCTCCATGTACCTGAGGATTGCTGACTGGGCCATGTACCAATAGGGGGCATTACAAGAGACTGGATGAATATATATGGCTGAAAACTGAGATAGCAATTTAAAAAATATAATATATATATATATATATATATATATATATATATAATATATGTATATAGTCTGATTCACTAAAAGTCCTTAAAGGGAAATCCTTTGGTGGACTTTCCCATCAGATCCCCTATACACAACCGTTGATCGGCATGAGACACCTCTGCTTACCTGCAGTCATTACCATGTTGTCTATTGCTGTCATCAGAGCCTGGCAACTCCTAAAGCTTTCAGCAGGTTTATCTTCTGGCCTCTAGATGTGGCGCATGTGGAGTATGAACCCAGGTGAAGGCAACGATCATGGCGGCAGTAGGAACGACCACAACCAGGCCCACAATGGTCAGACTCCAAGGGTGATTCAATGAGGTAGAATTAGCCTATTGAATTTGCTACTGCATTAGCGATTGTGATTGCATAGGCTAACATTCAGCCAGAGTTTTACAAGTGATCTCAGGGCGTAATCCCCCCATTATTAAAGCAAAATTCCCCAGTGTGAAAGGGGTCTCTGGAGCCTGGCAGTATTGGGCCCCTAAGTCAAGACTGGTATCCCACCACTCAACTTACTGTTTTAAATCGATTATTGGTGATTCAGATATTTTTTAAATGTTATTGGCTTAGCAGTGTTGGCTCCTTCCAGTGATGAGCCGGTCCATGCATGAACATCGTGTGTTCCTCCAGGGGTGACACAGCGATTTCCTCACTGCGGGTAATTACAGCAAAGGTGTGTAATGTGTGTTTGTGTGATAGAGGTGTGTAGAATAAGGCCCATCTTTGTGTGTGTGTGTGTGTGTGTGGGGGGGGTGGCCCATCACTGCTGGAGGGGGATAAGCCACAACACTGTGGGGAAGAATAAGGCACGGTGGTGGGGTGAGGAATAAAGTAAATCATTGTGGAGGAAGGGGACAAATCACGGTGGTGGTAGGGCATAAGGCACATCACTTTGGTGGTGAAGAATAAGGCACATCATGGTGGGGGGGATAAGGCACACCATAGTGGGGGGGATAAGGCAAATCACAGTGGGGGGGATAGGAGTGGGAGCTGCACAAATGTTCAGAGAGGTAAGTAAATGATTACTTTTACACAAAATGGTTAATGGTCCAAGAGCAGGGGGGCATCTTAATTGCTGATGCCCCTCAATGCATACACAGCAGCTAATGTCAGTTTGTCTTGCCTGCAGTCTTTGGCTAGTTACAGGAGTTCATTTCTGTGATAATGGTCAATGGAAAAAACTGGGACCATATGGCCTATTTTCACTACAGAAACAGGTAAGGAATGCCGGGGGGGGGGGGTTATGTGCAGAGACATCAGCAATAAGGATTCCTCCTGTGCTCAGAACATGAGGTTTGATCCAATTTATGGCATTCTAACAAGAATGTGGGAAGTAGGAGATGCGGGGGTCCATATGGTCATTGCGGATCTATTTTAAATACCTGGGGGGGGGGGGGGTAGGTGGCTCTTTTTCCACATAGGGGCACGATACACTGCAAATAACCCATTTGCCATTAGGGATACAGAAATATAGACAGATACTGTATACAGTACAACTTGCTAGCTTTGAACATTTGGTCAAGCATGTGTTGCAATCCCGAAATTCATGCAATCAATAGAAACTGAAAAAATGCGAAGCTCGGCGCTCAATCACTGCTCGCCTAAAAATAACTCGGGGACATAATGGGAATATTACAGGCCAACACATAATACAGCCTGTTCGGGGCATATGTGCTATTAAGTGATTGGCTAGTAATTTGAGCTTGGCTTTGGGAAATGAAGAAAACATTAACATAATGTTAAGATTCACTCTTAATCAAGAAAAGTGCTAGTTTGTCATGAGAGCATGGTGGCTTTTTTTTTTTTCTCGCAGAGATGAGAGCTGAAACCATATGGTAGGTGGGTGTGCAACTCTATTCCCCTTTCGAAAAGCTTTAGCTTAAAAAACATAATGCAGCTAGATTCCTAATGCTTTTTAGGTTATAAACCATAAGGCCCTAACAGCTAGAAAGCATTCTGAGCTTTGATTCACCAAGAACACTACTTAAGTGTATGAGTGGATAGAAATGGGTCGATCGCCCAGAGAATGACAAGTCTGGATGCTGCAGAGACCTGCCGTGACTCTTCACTTTGACTTATCTAACATTGAAAGGCTGGGTGGCTCTAGAGATCTTTCAATCTATTGGAAAAAAAAACATTTCTGTGTGATAATTGTCAAGACAAACATGCTCACATTCTGGTTATTGTCATACACTGTCCACACTGTTATTGCAACGTCTTATTGGAAAATGAAGAATGTTTTTTTGAGAGTTAGAGGGTGATAGAGACAATTACTTTTGAAATAAAATCAAATTGGGGACAATAATTAAAATGATTCTAAAGGGAGCAAAAAATCAATAAAGCATTTTTCAAATACAATTCTCAGAAAAGCCGAGAGTAGTTAGACTAAGCAAAACTCTGAGCAACGATTAGGTAGCTAGATAGACACTAATTTATCTGAAACCTTACTGACTGCAGACAATAAAACCTGTTATGGACTGCGCAAGGTTAAAATCTGGGCTAATTCTCAATTTAGGCTTGGCCAGATGTAGTCTATTCGTTACTCTATTCACTGATCCTCATGAGTACCTTTACAATGAGTTCCCTATACTTGGAAGATGCCCCTATGCATTTGGTTTGGATTTACAGTTGACTGCCATCTTTTTCTTGAAGTCAATGATTTTGGACAACCAAAGCTGAGAATGGGAATAAGATGGAGCTGAGAAGGCACAGACCTACTGGAAGACATAATTTCCCTTTTAGTCAATGCAGACAGGAAATCTGCTTAAAAGAAAGGAAATGAGTAAATGACTAAAAGTAAGTGACCAGCACATCCTTATGGTGTCCGTGACATCTATTGGCTTTATGTTAGATTAACTGTTTAGTTGCCACAGACAGGAGGTGAGTTTTAATCTACGCAGGCTGAAATACATACATTAAAGGAGGACTATTGCTAAAAAAATGCCCCAGTGATAAAAATCCATATAAATATGATGGATGATGGGAGGAGGGGGTCAGTTATACACCTGGCATCAAGAAATATCCAACCAGGCTTGTTAGTCCTCCTTTAATGTATGTTTTTCAGCCTGTGCAGATTAAAACTTTTTAAATGGAAGGAAGAGGTTCTGTCACCCCTGATACAATTAAACCTGTCACCTCTGGATTTTATTCCTACCAGGAGGAATCTACATTCCACAGTTTTGCGATACAACGCCTTTAAGTGAGCAAAACCATTTCATACCGTTCTATTACCTTCCCTCTATTCTATTCTTCGAATTGAAAGTTTTTATTAAGGATGACACGAATCACAGGCCAACATCAACAGAAACAATCAGAAAGGCATCAGAAGTGAGCATGAGATTATATGACATCTGAGTTATTATATAGTGATAGCCCAGAACAACATCACATAGTGTATAATAAAGCTTTTCCGGACAAAGGCTGCGTCCTGCCTCTCCTTATAACATTTTTAAAGGATAACGACACATGCACGAACTAAAGACAGAAACAAGGACACACCAGTGGAGCGTCAGAAAAGAAAAAGAAGTATGGAAGAAGGGAGGGGAGAGAGGAAGGGGAAGGGACAAAAGGTAAGAAAGGGGCTCCCCCATAGCCGCCCCCATGGTCACTCCTGGAGAAATTTAAGGTAATCTGCAGATAACGTGAACTGGGCCCAGGAACGCCAGGTTTCCCAATGCCTCCCACTGTCGTCCCTGAGAGAGGCCGTGAGCTCCTCCATCCTGCAGATGTCTCCAACCCGCGACAGCCACATAGCCGTAGTGGGTGGATCTGACGATTTCCAGCAAGTGGGGATGCAAGTCTTAGCAGCGAGCAGAAGAGGGGCCAAGAGAGATTTCCCCCTAACCCGCATGGAGGTGGGCGCAAGGTTCAAGAGATAGCTTGCCGGGTCCACCCCCAGATCAATACCTGTGAGGCGCTCTACAATCACCCTCACGTTGGCCCAAAATCCCGATAGCCCAGGGCAGTCCCAGAATATATGGATCATAGTACCCCTATCCTGTGAGCACCTCCAGCACAGGGGGGAGGCAGAGGGAAACATCCTCTCCAATTTAGATGAAGTCAGGTACCACCTGGAGAGGATTTTATAGGAGGCTTCCTGATAGCGATTAGATATGGAGGATTTGTGGGTAAGCTGAAACATCGCTAGCCTCTCGTCGGACGAAAAGTTCCGTCCGAGTTCCCTCTCCCACCCCACCACGAAGGACGGAACAAAGGAGTCAGGGGGGTTCACCAACATCGCATATGTGCAGGACAGGGTACCTTTAATATGACCCACCCCCGTGCAGATTTTCTCAAATGGGGTTAGGGCTCTTGGTACCTGGAATGAACGGGAGATAGATTTTTGATAGTGGGAGAGTTGGAGAGCTTGCCACTCATTGAGGGGCCGCAAAGAAAGCCTCTCAGCCAGCTCCCCCAAACTGCACCACTCCCCCCCCCCACACTCAAATGATGGATTCTAAAGCAGTTTTGTTTTGCCCAGGCCTGGAAGGGGGCATCAGAGAGACTCACCGGGAAGTCAGGGTGACCAATCACCGGAGTCAGGGGCGAGAGGGGTGGGGAGACATCTAATCCCGAGAAGTACCTCGCCGCTATCCTCCTGGTTGGGCCCATCGTCGGATGCTTATTCAGCGCTGGGAAGTAATTGGTCGGGATCCACGGGAAACCCGCGAGGGCCGTAGGGGATTCGGCCTGTTCAATCAGGGTCCATTGCTTACACCCTCTATTCTATTAACTTATAACTAAGAAACATTTTTTTGGGTGCAGGATTTTGAACAACACTCTAAATACAACCCTCAATACAACCCTGATTTCACAAAATAAAAATATAATAAACATAAACAACAATATCATATTTTTTTAACTGACTACATGTTGTGTTGAAAGGTGTTTTCCATTTAACTTGAAAAATGAACATCAGCAGATCTCAAATGAGTGGCACTGCATTAACAAAATGCTGGAAAAATGTGAGATATTAATGAAAAAAGGCTGGAAGGTCAATTAGCATGTTAGAGAGGTGGAGTCTCTCAGAAGCAAAGATAGTCAGAGGTTTACCAGTCCATCAAAAAACTGCATCTAAAAATTGAGAACAATTTTAGAAAAAATGTCCTTCAAAGTATTTAAATATAAAATAAATTACAGTACATATCAACATAAAAAAATACAGAAATCAGGAAAAAACGCTGTGCACAAGAGACAAGTCTGTCAATGCTGTCAATCACAGACATATGGCTCCTTACTGATTTGAGCTACTAAAAGGACAATTATTACGAGATGGTCTAGCCCCACATGACAGAACTTGTATTGGAACCATAACTGCGAATCTCGAAAGAATAAAAGCTCTTATCTACTAACAATAAGTTATTAATAAGGAGGGAGGGGGATCTCTCCAAGTTGTTCCCATCCTTCCTGCCTGTAATCCTGAGGTGGGAACCAAAATTTAAACCATCTCCCAACATGATGGTGCATTATCTAGGCACTAAGTGATACCATTGAGGCACAAAGCCAAGTTAAGGATAGGGCATGACGGAGTAGAGAGAAAAAATACTTTGGAAAATCATTGTCTGCGAGCACAGTTTGCCATACAATCGAGTAAGACAAGCTAAAGCTGTGTCATGCAAAGAGGAGGCTATATATCAACATAATCCTCAACACACAGCCATCTTCTCTGGGCCAAAAGTCATTTAAGATGCACTGATGCAAAATGAAAACCTTTTCTGTGGTCAGATGAATCAAAATTTTGAAACTTTCTATGGACCAGCATGTTCTGCAGGCTCAAGAGGAGAGGGCCTACAGAGCTCCAGGGATTCTACATGATGATCTTTTCTTGTCCAGTCCTAAGTGGTGTAGTGACACAAACCTAACCCAAGGGTTCTCTGAGAAAGTTGAAATGAAGCAAAACACATCATGTAGCTCTTTTGCCCCTCTACCTGGACTTTGGGGAGGCAGGTCAATGGCCCCTTGAGCCATGTGAGCTGGTGTAGGGGTCTCATGGACCCCTTACCTGTTCACATATTTATCTTCTCCACAGAGTCCAGCGATGTGGTTCGTTCCGCTGTCAGAAGGAGAGACCAGCAAATACAGTGCGCACGCCCCACTACCGCCATCTCTCCACTGTCAGTGACAGCTCCCTGCCACAGGGAGGGGCTACTTTAAGTAGCCTCTCCCTGCAGTGGGGAAAAGAGAGATGTCGAGAGCGCTGCCGGCCATTGGATAATGACCAGTGTGATTAGTGCGGGATGGATGGGGGACAGTGAGAGAGGAGATGAGTGATGATTTTAGGTAAAGTTCTCAACACTGACCCCAAATAATTTGGGTTTGTGAAGAATTGAACTTTCCCTAAAATTCGGGTTGACCAGTTTTTGACCAGCCGGTTTGCTCATCTCTAAACACAAGTAAAGAAAATGCTCCAGTGAAAGTGAGACCTAGACAAGAACCGTGAAACAGCCTACAAAGAGTCTGCAACTACTGCCATGGAGGTACTTATGAGCTATCAGACACCCCCCTTCTGTTACTCTAGTTCAGGGCTTCCCAACCCCTTTTCATCAAGTACCACTTTCCATTTTTAATGATCTCTTACTACACATGTGGTCAGCATGGGTTTAGTCACCTAAAATATCATTAATCAAATCAAATGTAATCTCATTTTAAAAGACTTGATGCAGACAGGTACAAGTTACAGGCTAAGGGGCGGACAGCCCGGAAACACGTCACCTGTGTACGTTTTCTCTGCACGTGAATATATGATGTTTTTAAATGAGCAATAATCATGGATTTGTATGTAATCTTTAGAGTGCTGGACCATCCATATCACTTTGCATCGCTCTGGTAATGGCCAAATTCCAGTTGCCTGCATACATAAGATTGGACCTAGGGGTGAGCAGTAAGAACTTTTCCATGATCATATTTACAATGCAGTGTTAATTAGTGGAGTGTAACATGCTGAGCAGCGCTGCAGAGGATGTACGCAGCCAGTTCAAGGTCTGCTGACGCTGTTTATTGCTGTGTTATTCCTCTAGCTTTTTAACAGAAGAGATAATGGAGAACATGCTACCAGTCTGTTTACATTAATTCCACTGGTTGGCGTATAGACATTTAATGCATATGGCTGCATAAAGGTGTACAGAGTTCAGACGCCAATCAGTCTAGTCTAGGAAATAGCAGTCTGTGCGGACTATGTAAACCCAGGGATTTTAAAGGAATAGGTAACAGTAATAATGTATACCTCTAATAAGCCTCTTAAATTTTATTTCGATTTCTTATTCTCGTTTGTCTTGATATCTAAACTAGGGCTTCCCCTGGTGGCTGAAATAAGGTCAAGGCTAAAAGTGGACCAAAACCCAGGATTTTGACTATCCTGGGTTTTGGTCCTTGTTCCCGATCAGGGATGCCCCACTGTGTGAAACCCCAAGGGCGGTCCTACGCCGCATACGCAGCCTCTCGTTCAATCAGTGCGTGGATCTGCTCACACCCCTTCGTCTAAGAGCTTGTCTAAGGCGTATGGTTCTAAGCTCGCTGGCGGGCGCATCCCCCGCTACCCTTTAATAGGGAGTAGGGATGAGCGAATCGATCCGGACGAACCCGGATTCGATCCGAATTTCAGGAAAAATTCGATTCGGATCGAATCCGAATTTCCCCGCGATTCGATCACTCGAAGTTTTCCTTTAACATCCATTCATTTACATTACAGGCATTCTAAGATGGCGGGCGGGACATGTCTGGACATGTATCCCGCGCCAGTGCAAGCTGGGGCAGTCACATGCAGCCTATCAGCAGCCAGCAAGCCCGGTGACGTCACACAGCGGTATTTAACGGCGGCCATCTTGCTTTTCCTCATTTCTCTATTGCATTCGTGAGAGACAGAACGCTGTGTAGCTGAGGGACAGACAGTTAGGCAGGGACAGACAGGGACAGACAGGGACAGGCTGGAGACAGGCTGGAGACAGGCAGGAGACAGGCAGGAGACAGACAGGAGACAGACAGAAAGCCAGGGAAAGGTAGGAAAAACGGAGCTGGCTGACAGGGAGATTTTTTTTTTTTCATCCAGCCTTTGTTAGCGTTTTCAGGCTGCTTATAGTAACTAACTGTGCATATATACTGAACTGATCTTAAGTCTGCTGTGAGGCATCCCATTCTGTGACTAAAGCAGCCTCTGTTTAAGACCATATAAGCATTTGCTCTAATCATATTTGAAATTAGGCCTGATAAAGACACTTTTGCTGGCCAAAGCACTACTGTACCCTGGCAGCTCGATTCCTGCCCGGGGCATCCCATTCTGTGACTAAAGCAGCCTCTGTTTAAGACCATATAAGCATTTGCTCTAATCATATTTGAAATTAGGCCTGATAAAGACACTTTTGCTGGCCAAAGCACTACTGTACCCTGGCAGCTCGATTCCTGCCCGGGGCATCCCATTCTGTGACTAAAGCAGCCTCTGTTTAAGACCATATAAGCATTTGCTCTAATCATATTTGAAATTAGGCCTGATAAAGACACTTTTGCTGGCCAAAGCACTACTGTACCCTGGCAGCTCGATTCCTGCCCGGGGCATCCCATTCTGTGACTAAAGCAGCCTCTGTTTAAGACCATATAAGCATTTGCTCTAATCATATTTGAAATTAGGCCTGATAAAGACACTTTTGCTGGCCAAAGCACTACTGTACCCTGGCAGCTCGATTCCTGCCCGGGGCATCCCATTCTGTGACTAAAGCAGCCTCTGTTTAAGACCATATAAGCATTTGCTCTAATCATATTTGAAATTAGGCCTGATAAAGACACTTTTGCTGGCCAAAGCACTACTGTACCCTGGCAGCTCGATTCCTGCCCGGGGCATCCCATTCTGTGACTAAAGCAGCCTCTGTTTAAGACCATATAAGCATTTGCTCTAATCATATTTGAAATTAGGCCTGATAAGACACTTTTGCTGGCCAAAGCACTACTGTACCCTGGCAGCTCGATTCCTGCCCGGGGCATCCCATTCTGTGACTGAAGCAGCCTCTGTTTAAGACCATATAAGCATTTGCTCTAATCATATTTGAAATTAGGCCTGATAAAGACACTTTTGCTGGCCAAAGCACTACTGTACCCTGGCAGCTCGATTCCTGCCCGGGGCATCCCATTCTGTGACTAAAGCAGCCTCTGTTTAAGACCATATAAGCATTTGCTCTAATCATATTTGAAATTAGGCCTGATAAAGACACTTTTGCTGGCCAAAGCACTACTGTACCCTGGCAGCTCGATTCCTGCCCGGGGCATCCCATTCTGTGACTAAAGCAGCCTCTGTTTAAGACCATATAAGCATTTGCTCTAATCATATTTGAAATTAGGCCTGATAAAGACACTTTTGCTGGCCAAAGCACTACTGTACCCTGGCAGCTCGATTCCTGCCCGGGGCATCCCATTCTGTGACTAAAGCAGCCTCTGTTTAAGACCATATAAGCATTTGCTCTAATCATATTTGAAATTAGGCCTGATAAAGACACTTTTGCTGGCCAAAGCACTACTGTACCCTGGCAGCTCGATTCCTGCCCGGGGCATCCCATTCTGTGACTAAAGCAGCCTCTGTTTAAGACCATATAAGCATTTGCTCTAATCATATTTGAAATTAGGCCTGATAAAGACACTTTTGCTGGCCAAAGCACTACTGTACCCTGGCAGCTCGATTCCTGCCCGGGGCATCCCATTCTGTGACTAAAGCAGCCTCTGTTTAAGACCATATAAGCATTTGCTCTAATCATATTTGAAATTAGGCCTGATAAAGACACTTTTGCTGGCCAAAGCACTACTGTACCCTGGCAGCTCGATTCCTGCCCGGGGCATCCCATTCTGTGACTAAAGCAGCCTCTGTTTAAGACCATATAAGCATTTGCTCTAATCATATTTGAAATTAGGCCTGATAAAGACACTTTTGCTGGCCAAAGCACTACTGTACCCTGGCAGCTCGATTCCTGCCCGGGGCATCCCATTCTGTGACTAAAGCAGCCTCTGTTTAAGACCATATAAGCATTTGCTCTAATCATATTTGAAATTAGGCCTGATAAAGACACTTTTGCTGGCCAAAGCACTACTGTACCCTGGCAGCTCGATTCCTGCCCGGGGCATCCCATTCTGTGACTAAAGCAGCCTCTGTTTAAGACCATATAAGCATTTGCTCTAATCATATTTGAAATTAGGCCTGATAAAGACACTTTTGCTGGCCAAAGCACTACTGTACCCTGGCAGCTCGATTCCTGCCCGGGGCATCCCATTCTGTGACTAAAGCAGCCTCTGTTTAAGACCATATAAGCATTTGCTCTAATCATATTTGAAATTAGGCCTGATAAAGACACTTTTGCTGGCCAAAGCACTACTGTACCCTGGCAGCTCGATTCCTGCCCGGGGCATCCCATTCTGTGACTAAAGCAGCCTCTGTTTAAGACCATATAAGCATTTGCTCTAATCATATTTGAAATTAGGCCTGATAAAGACACTTTTGCTGGCCAAAGCACTACTGTACCCTGGCAGCTCGATTCCTGCCCGGGGCATCCCATTCTGTGACTAAAGCAGCCTCTGTTTAAGACCATATAAGCATTTGCTCTAATCATATTTGAAATTAGGCCTGATAAAGACACTTTTGCTGGCCAAAGCACTACTGTACCCTGGCAGCTCGATTCCTGCCCGGGGCATCCCATTCTGTGACTAAAGCAGCCTCTGTTTAAGACCATATAAGCATTTGCTCTAATCATATTTGAAATTAGGCCTGATAAAGACACTTTTGCTGGCCAAAGCACTACTGTACCCTGGCAGCTCGATTCCTGCCCGGGGCATCCCATTCTGTGACTAAAGCAGCCTCTGTTTAAGACCATATAAGCATTTGCTCTAATCATATTTGAAATTAGGCCTGATAAAGACACTTTTGCTGGCCAAAGCACTACTGTACCCTGGCAGCTCGATTCCTGCCCGGGGCATCCCATTCTGTGACTAAAGCAGCCTCTGTTTAAGACCATATAAGCATTTGCTCTAATCATATTTGAAATTAGGCCTGATAAAGACACTTTTGCTGGCCAAAGCACTACTGTACCCTGGCAGCTCGATTCCTGCCCGGGGCATCCCATTCTGTGACTAAAGCAGCCTCTGTTTAAGACCATATAAGCATTTGCTCTAATCATATTTGAAATTAGGCCTGATAAAGACACTTTTGCTGGCCAAAGCACTACTGTACCCTGGCAGCTCGATTCCTGCCCGGGGCATCCCATTCTGTGACTAAAGCAGCCTCTGTTTAAGACCATATAAGCATTTGCTCTAATCATATTTGAAATTAGGCCTGATAAAGACACTTTTGCTGGCCAAAGCACTACTGTACCCTGGCAGCTCGATTCCTGCCCGGGGCATCCCATTCTGTGACTAAAGCAGCCTCTGTTTAAGACCATATAAGCATTTGCTCTAATCATATTTGAAATTAGGCCTGATAAAGACACTTTTGCTGGCCAAAGCACTACTGTACCCTGGCAGCTCGATTCCTGCCCGGGGCATCCCATTCTGTGACTAAAGCAGCCTCTGTTTAAGACCATATAAGCATTTGCTCTAATCATATTTGAAATTAGGCCTGATAAAGACACTTTTGCTGGCCAAAGCACTACTGTACCCTGGCAGCTCGATTCCTGCCCGGGGCATCCCATTCTGTGACTAAAGCAGCCTCTGTTTAAGACCATATAAGCATTTGCTCTAATCATATTTGAAATTAGGCCTGATAAAGACACTTTTGCTGGCCAAAGCACTACTGTACCCTGGCAGCTCGATTCCTGCCCGGGGCATCCCATTCTGTGACTAAAGCAGCCTCTGTTTAAGACCATATAAGCATTTGCTCTAATCATATTTGAAATTAGGCCTGATAAAGACACTTTTGCTGGCCAAAGCACTACTGTACCCTGGCAGCTCGATTCCTGCCCGGGGCATCCCATTCTGTGACTAAAGCAGCCTCTGTTTAAGACCATATAAGCATTTGCTCTAATCATATTTGAAATTAGGCCTGATAAAGACACTTTTGCTGGCCAAAGCACTACTGTACCCTGGCAGCTCGATTCCTGCCCGGGGCATCCCATTCTGTGACTAAAGCAGCCTCTGTTTAAGACCATATAAGCATTTGCTCTAATCATATTTGAAATTAGGCCTGATAAAGACACTTTTGCTGGCCAAAGCACTACTGTACCCTGGCAGCTCGATTCCTGCCCGGGGCATCCCATTCTGTGACTAAAGCAGCCTCTGTTTAAGACCATATAAGCATTTGCTCTAATCATATTTGAAATTAGGCCTGATAAAGACACTTTTGCTGGCCAAAGCACTACTGTACCCTGGCAGCTCGATTCCTGCCCGGGGCATCCCATTCTGTGACTAAAGCAGCCTCTGTTTAAGACCATATAAGCATTTGCTCTAATCATATTTGAAATTAGGCCTGATAAAGACACTTTTGCTGGCCAAAGCACTACTGTACCCTGGCAGCTCGATTCCTGCCCGGGGCATCCCATTTTCTGTGACTAAAGCAGCCTCTGTTTAAGACCATATAAGCATTTGCTCTAATCATATTTGAAATTAGGCCTGATAAAGACACTTTTGCTGGCCAAAGCACTACTGTACCCTGGCAGCTCGATTCCTGCCCGGGGCATCCCATTCTGTGACTAAAGCAGCCTCTGTTTAAGACCATATAAGCATTTGCTCTAATCATATTTGAAATTAGGCCTGATAAAGACACTTTTGCTGGCCAAAGCACTACTGTACCCTGGCAGCTCGATTCCTGCCCGGGGCATCCCATTCTGTGACTAAAGCAGCCTCTGTTTAAGACCATATAAGCATTTGCTCTAATCATATTTGAAATTAGGCCTGATAAAGACACTTTTGCTGGCCAAAGCACTACTGTACCCTGGCAGCTCGATTCCTGCCCGGGGCATCCCATTCTGTGACTAAAGCAGCCTCTGTTTAAGACCATATAAGCATTTGCTCTAATCATATTTGAAATTAGGCCTGATAAAGACACTTTTGCTGGCCAAAGCACTACTGTACCCTGGCAGCTCGATTCCTGCCCGGGGCATCCCATTCTGTGACTAAAGCAGCCTCTGTTTAAGACCATATAAGCATTTGCTCTAATCATATTTGAAATTAGGCCTGATAAAGACACTTTTGCTGGCCAAAGCACTACTGTACCCTGGCAGCTCGATTCCTGCCCGGGGCATCCCATTCTGTGACTAAAGCAGCCTCTGTTTAAGACCATATAAGCATTTGCTCTAATCATATTTGAAATTAGGCCTGATAAAGACACTTTTGCTGGCCAAAGCACTACTGTACCCTGGCAGCTCGATTCCTGCCCGGGGCATCCCATTCTGTGACTAAAGCAGCCTCTGTTTAAGACCATATAAGCATTTGCTCTAATCATATTTGAAATTAGGCCTGATAAAGACACTTTTGCTGGCCAAAGCACTACTGTACCCTGGCAGCTCGATTCCTGCCCGGGGCATCCCATTCTGTGACTAAAGCAGCCTCTGTTTAAGACCATATAAGCATTTGCTCTAATCATATTTGAAATTAGGCCTGATAAAGACACTTTTGCTGGCCAAAGCACTACTGTACCCTGGCAGCTCGATTCCTGCCCGGGGCATCCCATTCTGTGACTAAAGCAGCCTCTGTTTAAGACCATATAAGCATTTGCTCTAATCATATTTGAAATTAGGCCTGATAAAGACACTTTTGCTGGCCAAAGCACTACTGTACCCTGGCAGCTCGATTCCTGCCCGGGGCATCCCATTCTGTGACTAAAGCAGCCTCTGTTTAAGACCATATAAGCATTTGCTCTAATCATATTTGAAATTAGGCCTGATAAAGACACTTTTGCTGGCCAAAGCACTACTGTACCCTGGCAGCTCGATTCCTGCCCGGGGCATCCCATTCTGTGACTAAAGCAGCCTCTGTTTAAGACCATATAAGCATTTGCTCTAATCATATTTGAAATTAGGCCTGATAAAGACACTTTTGCTGGCCAAAGCACTACTGTACCCTGGCAGCTCGATTCCTGCCCGGGGCATCCCATTCTGTGACTAAAGCAGCCTCTGTTTAAGACCATATAAGCATTTGCTCTAATCATATTTGAAATTAGGCCTGATAAAGACACTTTTGCTGGCCAAAGCACTACTGTACCCTGGCAGCTCGATTCCTGCCCGGGGCATCCCATTCTGTGACTAAAGCAGCCTCTGTTTAAGACCATATAAGCATTTGCTCTAATCATATTTGAAATTAGGCCTGATAAAGACACTTTTGCTGGCCAAAGCACTACTGTACCCTGGCAGCTCGATTCCTGCCCGGGGCATCCCATTCTGTGACTAAAGCAGCCTCTGTTTAAGACCATATAAGCATTTGCTCTAATCATATTTGAAATTAGGCCTGATAAAGACACTTTTGCTGGCCAAAGCACTACTGTACCCTGGCAGCTCGATTCCTGCCCGGGGCATCCCATTCTGTGACTAAAGCAGCCTCTGTTTAAGACCATATAAGCATTTGCTCTAATCATATTTGAAATTAGGCCTGATAAAGACACTTTTGCTGGCCAAAGCACTACTGTACCCTGGCAGCTCGATTCCTGCCCGGGGCATCCCATTCTGTGACTAAAGCAGCCTCTGTTTAAGACCATATAAGCATTTGCTCTAATCATATTTGAAATTAGGCCTGATAAAGACACTTTTGCTGGCCAAAGCACTACTGTACCCTGGCAGCTCGATTCCTGCCCGGGGCATCCCATTCTGTGACTAAAGCAGCCTCTGTTTAAGACCATATAAGCATTTGCTCTAATCATATTTGAAATTAGGCCTGATAAAGACACTTTTGCTGGCCAAAGCACTACTGTACCCTGGCAGCTCGATTCCTGCCCGGGGCATCCCATTCTGTGACTAAAGCAGCCTCTGTTTAAGACCATATAAGCATTTGCTCTAATCATATTTGAAATTAGGCCTGATAAAGACACTTTTGCTGGCCAAAGCACTACTGTACCCTGGCAGCTCGATTCCTGCCCGGGGCATCCCATTCTGTGACTAAAGCAGCCTCTGTTTAAGACCATATAAGCATTTGCTCTAATCATATTTGAAATTAGGCCTGATAAAGACACTTTTGCTGGCCAAAGCACTACTGTACCCTGGCAGCTCGATTCCTGCCCGGGGCATCCCATTCTGTGACTAAAGCAGCCTCTGTTTAAGACCATATAAGCATTTGCTCTAATCATATTTGAAATTAGGCCTGATAAAGACACTTTTGCTGGCCAAAGCACTACTGTACCCTGGCAGCTCGATTCCTGCCCGGGGCATCCCATTCTGTGACTAAAGCAGCCTCTGTTTAAGACCATATAAGCATTTGCTCTAATCATATTTGAAATTAGGCCTGATAAAGACACTTTTGCTGGCCAAAGCACTACTGTACCCTGGCAGCTCGATTCCTGCCCGGGGCATCCCATTCTGTGACTAAAGCAGCCTCTGTTTAAGACCATATAAGCATTTGCTCTAATCATATTTGAAATTAGGCCTGATAAAGACACTTTTGCTGGCCAAAGCACTACTGTACCCTGGCAGCTCGATTCCTGCCCGGGGCATCCCATTCTGTGACTAAAGCAGCCTCTGTTTAAGACCATATAAGCATTTGCTCTAATCATATTTGAAATTAGGCCTGATAAAGACACTTTTGCTGGCCAAAGCACTACTGTACCCTGGCAGCTCGATTCCTGCCCGGGGCATCCCATTCTGTGACTAAAGCAGCCTCTGTTTAAGACCATATAAGCATTTGCTCTAATCATATTTGAAATTAGGCCTGATAAAGACACTTTTGCTGGCCAAAGCACTACTGTACCCTGGCAGCTCGATTCCTGCCCGGGGCATCCCATTCTGTGACTAAAGCAGCCTCTGTTTAAGACCATATAAGCATTTGCTCTAATCATATTTGAAATTAGGCCTGATAAAGACACTTTTGCTGGCCAAAGCACTACTGTACCCTGGCAGCTCGATTCCTGCCCGGGGCATCCCATTCTGTGACTAAAGCAGCCTCTGTTTAAGACCATATAAGCATTTGCTCTAATCATATTTGAAATTAGGCCTGATAAAGACACTTTTGCTGGCCAAAGCACTACTGTACCCTGGCAGCTCGATTCCTGCCCGGGGCATCCCATTCTGTGACTAAAGCAGCCTCTATTTAAGACCATATAAGCATTTGCTCTAATCATATTTGAAATTAGGCCTGATAAAGACACTTTTGCTGGCCAAAGCACTACTGTACCCTGGCAGCTCGATTCCTGCCCGGGGCATCCCATTCTGTGACTAAAGCAGCCTCTGTTTAAGACCATATAAGCATTTGCTCTAATCATATTTGAAATTAGGCCTGATAAAGACACTTTTGCTGGCCAAAGCACTACTGTACCCTGGCAGCTCGATTCCTGCCCGGGGCATCCCATTCTGTGACTAAAGCAGCCTCTGTTTAAGACCATATAAGCATTTGCTCTAATCATATTTGAAATTAGGCCTGATAAAGACACTTTTGCTGGCCAAAGCACTACTGTACCCTGGCAGCTCGATTCCTGCCCGGGGCATCCCATTCTGTGACTAAAGCAGCCTCTGTTTAAGACCATATAAGCATTTGCTCTTATCATATTTGAAATTAGGCCTGATAAAGACACTTTTGCTGGCCAAAGCACTACTGTACCCTGGCAGCTCGATTCCTGCCCGGGGCATCCCATTCTGTGACTAAAGCAGCCTCTGTTTAAGACCATATAAGCATTTGCTCTAATCATATTTGAAATTAGGCCTGATAAAGACACTTTTGCTGGCCAAAGCACTACTGTACCCTGGCAGCTCGATTCCTGCCCGGGGCATCCCATTCTGTGACTAAAGCAGCCTCTGTTTAAGACCATATAAGCATTTGCTCTAATCATATTTGAAATTAGGCCTGATAAAGACACTTTTGCTGGCCAAAGCACTACTGTACCCTGGCAGCTCGATTCCTGCCCGGGGCATCCCATTCTGTGACTAAAGCAGCCTCTGTTTAAGACCATATAAGCATTTGCTCTTATCATATTTGAAATTAGGCCTGATAAAGACACTTTTGCTGGCCAAAGCACTACTGTACCCTGGCAGCTCGATTCCTGCCCGGGGCATCCCATTCTGTGACTAAAGCAGCCTCTGTTTAAGACCATATAAGCATTTGCTCTAATCATATTTGAAATTAGGCCTGATAAAGACACTTTTGCTGGCCAAAGCACTACTGTACCCTGGCAGCTCGATTCCTGCCCGGGGCATCCCATTCTGTGACTAAAGCAGCCTCTGTTTAAGACCATATAAGCATTTGCTCTAATCATATTTGAAATTAGGCCTGATAAAGACACTTTTGCTGGCCAAAGCACTACTGTACCCTGGCAGCTCGATTCCTGCCCGGGGCATCCCATTCTGTGACTAAAGCAGCCTCTGTTTAAGACCATATAAGCATTTGCTCTTATCATATTTGAAATTAGGCCTGATAAAGACACTTTTGCTGGCCAAAGCACTACTGTACCCTGGCAGCTCGATTCCTGCCCGGGGCATCCCATTCTGTGACTAAAGCAGCCTCTGTTTAAGACCATATAAGCATTTGCTCTTATCATATTTGAAATTAGGCCTGATAAAGACACTTTTGCTGGCCAAAGCACTACTGTACCCTGGCAGCTCGATTCCTGCCCGGGGCATCCCATTCTGTGACTAAAGCAGCCTCTGTTTAAGACCATATAAGCATTTGCTCTTATTATATTTATATTATAAGACACTTTTGCTGGGCATAGGCTTACTGCTGCCTGCCAGGTGCACTTCTGTTGAGGCATCCCATTCTGTAACATAGCATACCCCTCTTTATTTACACTAAGCAGCTCTCTTATTTACACTAAGCAGGCCTGTTGGAGGCTGAGTGTTACTGCTCACTTTTGGTGTGCATTATATTCTGTTTCATATAGACCCACCGCTGCCCGGGGTTTTTTTAAATATCACCTACTACCACGCCAGTTAGACTATGTCGGGCAGACAAGTGCCTGGAAGTGAAAAGAGGAGTGGCAGAGGCCAAGATTCCGCAGGAAGAGCTCGCATCAGACTGGGGGCCAGTAGCAGCAGGAGTCACGCTGAGAGACCTAATCTGCCAGTATCTGCTAGCGGTCGGGTCTCCACCAGTAACGCATCTGCCGTGGTAGATTGGTTGACGCGCTCATCAACAACATCATCACAACTTACGTCTGAGACCCCCAGTCTAGGGTCGGTAGGTTCCTCTGACACAACCCTGAGTTGGCATGCCCCGAGAGCAGTCCCTGTCCTCCCATTGCCTCTGGCCTACGCCGTTCCCTCCCCCAGCGACGTATCCTATGCTTTGGGTTCAGCTCCACTCTTTAGTGAGGAGGACCATCAGATAGAGGACAGTCAGCAGCTACTGCCCAGCCAAGAAATGGAGGTGGCTTCTTTAGCTAGGCAGACAAATAGTGATGTGGACAGTGTCGTGGGTGCTGCGAGCGTTCCAGCTCCTGCGCCAGACACTGTTGACGAATCCACGAACATCAGTGACGTACAGCCACAACCCGGTGATGATGATGATGATGACGATGAAGCCGATCGCACTTGGGAGCCGGGTGATGAAGGGGCTTCATCGTCATCATCAGGAGAAGAGGGGTGCAGGTTGCCCCGGAGTCAGCAGCTGAGGCAGCAAAGTGGTAGCAGTCAGCATGGGGGCACAATTCCAAAGGCTGGAGCCGGCCGGGGCCGGGGCCGGGGTAGAGCACCTGCTGTGCGGCAGTCTACCTTATCGGGAGGTAGTGGAGCAGGGGTTCCTGGAGTTGGCAACAGCAGCAGTGAATCAGTGAGGCCAGGGGGTGGGAAAAGTAGCTACTCGGCAGTGTGGCAGTTTTTCCTGAGGCATCCGCAGGAGGGTAACATGGCCACATGCAAGATATGTAGGCAAAAGGTGAAGCGTGGCCAGGGTCCAAATGTTGGCACCACGGCCCTGCGTCAACATATGATGCGTCACCATAAAACGACCTGGGAGAACCGAGGCTCCCAAGGGGTGGTCCAGTCTGCTTCCTCACCAAGTGAGCTCCCAATTTCTGCCAGCCAAGGCTCCAGCACCTCAGCCGAAGGCAGCTGTGCGTCATACCCATCCTCTGTCGCTCCTGCTCCTCCTCCTCCAAGTCATGCATCCCGCCAGCAATCCATCAGCGAAGCCATGTCCAAGAGACAGCAGTATGCGCCCACTCATCCTACGGCGCAGAAGCTGAATGTGCTCCTGTCCAAGTTGCTGGTGCTGCAGTCGCTCCCTTTTCAGGTGGTGGAATCTGCACCTTTCAGAGAACTGATGGCTTGTGCCGAGCCGAGGTGGAGAGTCCCAAGCCGTAATTTCTTTGCCAAGAAGGCAGTACCAGCGCTGCACACTTTTGTTGAACAGAAGGTGGGCCAGTCCTTGAGCCTGTCGGTGTGTAGCAAAATACATGGCAGCGCCGACATCTGGAGCTGTAACTACGGTCAGGGGCAGTACATGTCGTTTACGGCCCACTGGGTGAATGTGGTCCCTTTGCAGCAGCAACTTGGACAGGTCACGCCGCTTCGGCCTCCGCGCTCTCTGCCCATTGGGCCTGTGACACCGTGCGACTCGGCCTCCTCATCCTCCGCCATCTCCTCACCCTCCACTGTAGGCTCAAGTCTCAGTGCCCCTCCAGTCTACCATGTGTGCAGGGCACGGAGGTGTCACGCAGTGCTTCACATGGTTTGTCTTGGCGAACGGAGTCACACAGGGGAGGAACTGCTTAAATGTATTCATCAGGAAATCCAAACATGGCTTACTCCGAGAAAACTTAAAATGGGAATCATGGTTACCGACAATGGGAAGAACATTTTGTCTGCGCTGCGCCAAGGAAGCCTGACCCATGCCCCCTGCATGGCTCACGTCTTCAATCTGGTTGTCAAGCGGTTTCTGAAGTGTTCCCCCCATCTGCAGGACATCCTAACAACTTCACGGAAACTTTGCATGCACTTCAGCCACTCCTACACTGCCAAACACACCCTTCTTGAGCTACAGCGTCAGAATGGTATCCCCCAACATAGTCTGATTTGCGATGTTTCCACCCGTTGGAATTCCACCCTTCACATATTGGACCGATTATATGAACAGAGAAAAGCCATCACGGATTTCCTGATGATCCAAGCAGATAGGGGGACTCCCCTGTGTAACTTCAATGTCAACCAGTGGCAGCTCATACGTGACACCTGCCGTTTGCTCAGGCCCTTTGAGGAAGCCACTTTATTTGTCAGTCGGCAGGATTACGGGATGAACGACGTGATTCCACTGCTTCATGTACTGCAGCACATGTTGGAAACCATGGCTGGTCAGGGCACTGGAGACATGGCGTTTACATCTTACGGCCACATGAACCCCCTTGGAGCTGAACTGGAGGAGGAGGAGGAGGAAGAGGAGGAGGAGGAGTTGCCCAGCGAAACACAGTTTAGGCTTGGCGAAATGGCTGGTTTATCTAGTCAGCGGACAGGAGAGGAGGAGCAGGAGCAGCCAGAGGAGCTAGAGGTTTTTGAGGAAGGAGAGACAGAGGACCCGGGCACACCGTGGCAGTATGCAGTGGAGATGGAGACAGGTAGTCCATCCGAGTCACTTGCGCAAATGGCACGAAGCATGCTCACGTGCTTGCGTAGTGACCCCAGAATTGTTTCCATCTGTCGGCGGGATGACTTCTGGCTGTCCACCTTATTGGACCCTCGCTTCCGGCACAAAATGGGGGCATTTTTTAAACCCACCGAGAGGGAGGACAAACTCAACTACTACAAAGACATTCTACGTAGGCAGTTGGCCGATGCCTATCTGCGCCATGGTCCATACTCTCGCAGGTCTGACTCGAGGGGACCTCTGCGCTCACCTTCCACTGCCATGGCCGCTGGGGGGGTTGGCAGCAGCAGAAGCTCCATCAGCAGCAGCAGCCTCAGTCTTCAGTCGCTAATGAGTAGCTTTCTACACCCGCATAGTGAGGCTACTCATGAGCAGCAGGAAGACCTGGAGCAGGACCTGAACCAGCAGGTCATGTCATACTTTGACATGACCATGCCAACACACCTTGAGGATCCGCTGGACTTCTGGGCAGCCAAACTTGATTTGTGGCCGCAACTAGCAGAGTTTGCCCTGGAAAAGCTGTCCTGCCCGGCAAGTAGCGTGCCATCTGAGCGGGTGTTTAGTGCGGCGGGGGCCATAGTTACGGCGAGGAGAACTCGTCTGTCAACTAAAAATGTGGAGAGACTCACCTTTGTCAAAATGAATCAGGGATGGATCAGCCAGGATTTCCACCCACCAATGCCTGATGCATGCGACTAGATTCAGCATGGTGCCACGTTTTACACTTTCCAAATGGTGCAAAACATATTTATGTCTTTAGGCCATTTTTTGGGCTCCTGCTGCTGCTACTGTCAACTCCTGCCAACTCCAGGGTGTGATTCATCCAATTTTTGGGCTCCTGAAGCCAACTCCAGTGTATATTTGGGCTCCTGCTGCTGCTGCTGCCAACTTCTGCCAACTCCAGGGTGTGATTCATCCAATTTTTGGGCTCCTGAAGCCAACTCCAGTGTATATTTGGGCTCCTGCTGCTGCTGCTGCCAACTTCTGCCAACTCCAGGGTGTGATTCATCCAATTTTTGGGCTCCTGAAGCCAACTCCAGTGTATATTTGGGCTCCTGCTGCTGCTACTGTCAACTCCTGCCAACTCCAGGGTGTGATTCATCCAATTTTTGGGCTCCTGAAGCCAACTCCAGTGTATATTTGGGCTCCTGCTGCTGCTGCTGCCAACTTCTGCCAACTCCAGGGTGTGATTCATCCAATTTTTGGGCTCCTGAAGCCAACTCCAGTGTATATTTGGGCTCCTGCTGCTGCTACTGTCAACTCCTGCCAACTCCAGGGTGTGATTCATCCAATTTTTGGGCTCCTGAAGCCAACTCCAGTGTATATTTGGGCTCCTGCTGCTGCTGCTGCCAACTTCTGCCAACTCCAGGGTGTGATTCATCCAATTTTTGGGCTCCTGAAGCCAACTCCAGTGTATATTTGGGCTCCTGCTGCTGCTGCTGCCAACTTCTGCCAACTCCAGGGTGTGATTCATCCAATTTTTGGGCTCCTGAAGCCAACTCCAGTGTATATTTGGGCTCCTGCTGCTGCTGCTGTCAACTCCTGCCAACTCCAGGGTGTGATTCATCCAATTTTTGGGCTCCTGAAGCCAACTCCAGTGTATATTTGGGCTCCTGCTGCTGCTGCTGCCAACTTCTGCCAACTCCAGGGTGTGATTCATCCAATTTTTGGGCTCCTGAAGCCAACTCCAGTGTATATTTGGGCTCCTGCTGCTGCTGCTGTCAACTCCTGCCAACTCCAGGGTGTGATTCATCCAATTTTTGGGCTCCTGAAGCCAACTCCAGTGTATATTTGGGCTCCTGCTGCTGCTGCTGTCAACTCCTGCCAACTCCAGGGTGTGATTCATCCAATTTTTGGGCTCCTGAAGCCAACTCCAGTGTATATTTGGGCTCCTGCTGCTGCTGCTGCCAACTTCTGCCAACTCCAGGGTGTGATTCATCCAATTTTTGGGCTCCTGAAGCTAACTCCAGTGTATATTTGGGCTCCTGCTGCTGCTGCTGCCAACTTCTGCCAACTCCAGGGTGTGATTCATCCAATTTTTGGGCTCCTGAAGCCAACTCCAGTGTATATTTGGGCTCCTGCTGCTGCTGCTGCCAACTTCTGCCAACTCCAGGGTGTGATTCATCCAATTTTTGGGCTCCTGAAGCCAACTCCAGTGTATATTTGGGCTCCTGCTGCTGCTGCTGTCAACTCCTGCCAACTCCAGGGTGTGATTCATCCAATTTTTGGGCTCCTGAAGCCAACTCCAGTGTATATTTGGGCTCCTGCTGCTGCTGCTGCCAACTTCTGCCAACTCCAGGGTGTGATTCATCCAATTTTTGGGCTCCTGAAGCCAACTCCAGTGTATATTTGGGCTCCTGCTGCTGCTGCTGTCAACTCCTGCCAACTCCAGGGTGTGATTCATCCAATTTTTGGGCTCCTGAAGCCAACTCCAGTGTATATTTGGGCTCCTGCTGCTGCTGCTGTCAACTCCTGCCAACTCCAGGGTGTGATTCATCCAATTTTTGGGCTCCTGAAGCCAACTCCAGTGTATATTTGGGCTCCTGCTGCTGCTGCTGCCAACTTCTGCCAACTCCAGGGTGTGATTCATCCAATTTTTGGGCTCCTGAAGCCAACTCCAGTGTATATTTGGGCTCCTGCTGCTGCTGCTGCCAACTTCTGCCAACTCCAGGGTGTGATTCATCCAATTTTTGGGCTCCTGAAGCCAACTCCAGTGTATATTTGGGCTCCTGCTGCTGCTGCTGCCAACTTCTGCCAACTCCAGGGTGTGATTCATCCAATTTTTGGGCTCCTGAAGCCAACTCCAGTGTATATTTGGGCTCCTGCTGCTGCTGCTGCCAACTCCTGCCAACTCCAGGGTGTGATTCATCCAATTTTTGGGCTCCTGAAGCCAACTCCAGTGTATATTTGGGCTCCTGCTGCTGCTGCTGCCAACTTCTGCCAACTCCAGGGTGTGATTCATCCAATTTTTGGGCTCCTGAAGCCAACTCCAGTGTATATTTGGGCTCCTGCTGCTGCTGCTGTCAACTCCTGCCAACTCCAGGGTGTGATTCATCCAATTTTTGGGCTCCTGAAGCCAACTCCAGTGTATATTTGGGCTCCTGCTGCTGCTGCTGCCAACTTCTGCCAACTCCAGGGTGTGATTCATCCAATTTTTGGGCTCCTGAAGCCAACTCCAGTGTATATTTGGGCTCCTGCTGCTGCTGCTGTCAACTCCTGCCAACTCCAGGGTGTGATTCATCCAATTTTTGGGCTCCTGAAGCCAACTCCAGTGTATATTTGGGCTCCTGCTGCTGCTGCTGCCAACTTCTGCCAACTCCAGGGTGTGATTCATCCAATTTTTGGGCTCCTGAAGCCAACTCCAGTGTATATTTGGGCTCCTGCTGCTGCTGCTGTCAACTCCTGCCAACTCCAGGGTGTGATTCATCCAATTTTTGGGCTCCTGAAGCCAACTCCAGTGTATATTTGGGCTCCTGCTGCTGCTGCTGTCAACTCCTGCCAACTCCAGGGTGTGATTCATCCAATTTTTGGGCTCCTGAAGCCAACTCCAGTGTATATTTGGGCTCCTGCTGCTGCTGCTGCCAACTTCTGCCAACTCCAGGGTGTGATTCATCCAATTTTTGGGCTCCTGAAGCCAACTCCAGTGTATATTTGGGCTCCTGCTGCTGCTGCTGCCAACTTCTGCCAACTCCAGGGTGTGATTCATCCAATTTTTGGGCTCCTGAAGCCAACTCCAGTGTATATTTGGGCTCCTGCTGCTGCTGCTGCCAACTTCTGCCAACTCCAGGGTGTGATTCATCCAATTTTTGGGCTCCTGAAGCCAACTCCAGTGTATATTTGGGCTCCTGCTGCTGCTGCTGCCAACTCCTGCCAACTCCAGGGTGTGATTCATCCAATTTTTGGGCTCCTGAAGCCAACTCCAGTGTATATTTGGGCTCCTGCTGCTGCTGCTGCCAACTTCTGCCAACTCCAGGGTGTGATTCATCCAATTTTTGGGCTCCTGAAGCCAACTCCAGTGTATATTTGGGCTCCTGCTGCTGCTGCTGTCAACTCCTGCCAACTCCAGGGTGTGATTCATCCAATTTTTGGGCTCCTGAAGCCAACTCCAGTGTATATTTGGGCTCCTGCTGCTGCTGCTGCCAACTTCTGCCAACTCCAGGGTGTGATTCATCCAATTTTTGGGCTCCTGAAGCCAACTCCAGTGTATATTTGGGCTCCTGCTGCTGCTGCTGTCAACTCCTGCCAACTCCAGGGTGTGATTCATCCAATTTTTGGGCTCCTGAAGCCAACTCCAGTGTATATTTGGGCTCCTGCTGCTGCTGCTGTCAACTCCTGCCAACTCCAGGGTGTGATTCATCCAATTTTTGGGCTCCTGAAGCCAACTCCAGTGTATATTTGGGCTCCTGCTGCTGCTGCTGCCAACTTCTGCCAACTCCAGGGTGTGATTCATCCAATTTTTGGGCTCCTGAAGCCAACTCCAGTGTATATTTGGGCTCCTGCTGCTGCTACTGTCAACTCCTGCCAACTCCAGGGTGTGATTCATCCAATTTTTGGGCTCCTGAAGCCAACTCCAGTGTATATTTGGGCTCCTGCTGCTGCTGCTGCCAACTTCTGCCAACTCCAGGGTGTGATTCATCCAATTTTTGGGCTCCTGAAGCCAACTCCAGTGTATATTTGGGCTCCTGCTGCTGCTGCTGTCAACTCCTGCCAACTCCAGGGTGTGATTCATCCAATTTTTGGGCTCCTGAAGCCAACTCCAGTGTATATTTGGGCTCCTGCTGCTGCTGCTGCTGCCAACTTCTGCCAACTCCAGGGTGTGATTCATCCAATTTTTGGGCTCCTGAAGCCAACTCCAGTGTATATTTGGGCTCCTGCTGCTGCTGCCAACTTCTGCCAACTCCAGGGTGTGATTCATCCAATTTTTGGGCTCCTGAAGCCAACTCCAGTGTATATTTGGGCTCCTGCTGCTGCTGCTGTCAACTCCTGCCAACTCCAGGGTGTGATTCATCCAATTTTTGGGCTCCTGAAGCCAACTCCAGTGTATATTTGGGCTCCTGCTGCTGCTGCTGTCAACTCCTGCCAACTCCAGGGTGTGATTCATCCAATTTTTGGGCTCCTGAAGCCAACTCCAGTGTATATTTGGGCTCCTGCTGCTGCTGCTGTCAACTCCTGCCAACTCCAGGGTGTGATTCATCCAATTTTTGGGCTCCTGAAGCCAACTCCAGTGTATATTTGGGCTCCTGCTGCTGCTGCTGCCAACTTCTGCCAACTCCAGGGTGTGATTCATCCAATTTTTGGGCTCCTGAAGCCAACTCCAGTGTATATTTGGGCTCCTTCTGCCCCTCATAGTGATGCCACTTCAACTCTCTGCAATTGTGCCGCTCTGCGATTCTATTAGCGATGCCTCTGATCTGCATGTGATATTTCTTAAAAGTATTATTTAACTAACCCAGCACGCATCCTGTGCGTGTTACAGCAAGGCTGAATGGTTTACAACCCTATTGAGGCTGTAGGAGGCTCAGAAATAGCCGTTTTTAATAGCGATTCGTCGCGAATTTATTCGGGTCGAAACGAAATCGAATTTTTCAAAAGTTCGCTCATCTCTAGTGCCGAGCTCAGCCCGAACAGGAGGGCCACAAACTGAAAATGCCGATCTCCCACCACAAACCTCTGCGCTAGACAAAAAAGCGCATAACACATAGCAAGAAAAAACAAGAAGCCCCGCAGGGCACTCACAACACAGTATTGGCACCTCTCCGACCAGAGGTGAAGACAAAAGAGGGAGAAGAAGGCGGACCAGCGTTGAACGCGCGCCGCGGCTGGCCCTGCCCCACCATCGCGGTTCCCGGCCAATGCTGGGCACCGCAAAGGGCGCCAGAGAGAGAGGGGGCGGTCCGCAACAGCGCGCGAGCGCCCGGCCCCGCCCCCTCCCCGGACAGCAAGGAGGGGAAGAAGCTCTCCTCCACCAAGAGCGGAGCCCGCGGCTCCCAGCGCGCTGCGGCTCCTAAATGGCGCATACAGTGAAACACACACACCAACACACATTCACATGAAGCAAAAAGGGAAGGACCATAAGTGAAGGACACAGCCCCCCCCCCCCCCCCCCCTGCGAGAAGGGAGTAATGGAAGGTCCCCAACTACAGTAGTAGAAGGTAGGGAAAACGGACAGGGCATCCCAAACCAGGGTCACCGACCTGGTAGCCGCCTACCCCCTAATATGGGGTCTCACGGAGGAGCGTGGCTTCTATCAGTACACCTGTTAAGGTGTACCCTACCCTCACCCGGACCTGCAGCCTAGGCTGGGAGGCATAGGGGTATTTAACTAGGTCCGGGCAGAAATAGGATAAAAATGGCCGGGTGCAAACCCAGCTTACCTGCAAGGAGGAAACAGCCATCTTCTGACTTGCTCGCCGTCTGCAGAGACGATTACTGGGGAATGTGTGGGGGGTCCCAGGTATACTGGACATAACCCATATGTCATTAATCTTGGAAGCGGGGTGTGTGACATACTTTGAATAAATCAATTTCCTCCTGCTCCTCAGTAAACAGGTCAGGCGTGGAAGCCAGGTGCTGCTTCTTGCTAGAGGACTTACGTGGAACAGGCCTGGCAAGCTGTCTTTCAATGCTGGTCACACGAAGTGCCAGATCAGATTGTGACCCCCTGCTAGAATCCCCCTCACTGGGGGCTAAATGCAGGCGCAGCAGGGTAGGCGATGCCGAAGGGGGCGCAGAGCTTGGTAAAGAAGCAGGCAGCCCAGACTGAAGCGCAAGGACAGCTTGGGCGCACGGCCCACACACCTTGACGTCATTGCTGATAGGGGATACCCCACACATGGAACACCGTCAAGATTGTCCCGAAGGACCCCCGAGCATGTTATCCCCAGAAGAATCCATATGGTGATTAATACAGGCGCAATAATACCATTTTGTGAATACTCACCTGTAAAATGGGTATTATAAGTACGTCACACACCCCGCTTCAAGAAATTCATAACGTGTGGGACATCCAACAGCAGTGTCCATAAAGGGCGGGGATCCAAAACAAGGCAACAAGGCACAACTTAAACCACTGCAGCTTGCAGAACTTTGCGGCCAAACACAGCATCCGCTGAGGCCCGAACATCAACCTTGTAAAACTTGGAAAAAGTGTGAACAGAAGACCAAGTAGCAGCCTTACAAACTTGCTCAACAGAGGCCTGGTGCTGAAAAGCCCAGGACGCCCCAACCGCACGAGTAGAATGAGCAGTAACACGAAAAGGGGGTACCTTCCCTTTGGCAGAATAGGCCCCAACTATGGTCTGACGGATCCATTTACTAATGGAAGACTTGGCAGGCCACCTTCTGCGTAAGTGAAGACAAGGCAATATCATTCAAGGGCTCAAAAGGAGAATCCTGAAGAGCAGAAAGAACCAAATTCAAATCCCAAACAGGGAGCAAAGGTTTTCTAGGAGGCCGCACGTGCGTGACTCCCTGGAAAAAGTCTTAACCAAAGGATGTAGGGCAAATGACCTTTGAAAGAACACCGCCAGGGCAGAAACCTGCCCCTTCAGAGTACTAAGCTGGAGCCCCAGGTCCAGACCATGTTGAAGAAACTCCAGGATTCTGGAGATGGAAAATTCCCTACAAGGCAACGCCCTGATCTCACACCAATCAATATAAGATCTCCAAGTCCTATAGTAGATATTAGAGGAAGACCGCTTCCTAGCACTAATGAGAGTTCGAATCACAGCATCGGAAAGACCTTCCTCCTTCAAGATGGAGGTTTCAGCAGCCACGCCGTCAAAGCCAGCGTTGGTAAATTGGGATAATGTAGTTTACCCTGGGTGAGCAGATACGGCAGCAGGGGCAGAACGAACTGATCCTCTGCTAACCTTACCACATCTGCGAACCAAACCTGTCTTGGCCACCTTGGAGCCACCAGAATTGCTGATGCGCCCTCCAGGGCCAGCTTGCGCTCCACTCTGGCCACCAAGGGAAACGATACAGAAACCCCAGATCCCTCCAGTTCAGAGACATGGCATCCACTGCCAGAGCCAGTGGATGCACTGAGAGAGACACAAATGTCGGAAGTTTGTGATTGTGACGAGAGGCAAAGAGGTCCACCACCGGGGACCCCCACCTGAGACAAATCAAGCGAAACACTTTGGGGCTGAGAGACCATTCCCCCCGGCGAGCTGAGAACCTGCTCAGAGAGTCCGCCTCCGTGTTCTCCGCTCCCGGAATGTAAACTGCTGAAATGCACGGGACGTGGGTCTCCGCCCAGGCCAGAATCAAAGACACTTCCTTGAGGGCATTCCTGCTGCGAGTCCCTCCCTGGTGATTGATGTAGGCGACCGCCGTCCGATTGTCCGACCGGACTTGAACCGAAAATCCTTGCAACTGATGAGTCAAGCGAAACAGAACCATCCTGATGGCCCTCAATTCCAGAACATTGATGGACTCGTGAGCCTCCTGAGGCCCCCACAGTCCCTGAAACTGACGATCCTTCCAGAACCCCCCGCCAATCCTGATAGACTGGCATCCGTGGTGACCGTCTCCCAACAAGGGGCCAGAAAGGATCTGCCCCTCGACAGATTGATTGGATCCAGCCACCACTGAAGGGAGCACCGAACTCGGGGGGTCATCAGGAAGGACTGATCCAACGACAGTGGCGACCCGTCCCAGGCCGCCAACAGATGGAGCTGGAGTGTCCTTGTGTGGAACTGAGCAAAGGGAACCGCTTCGAAGGAGGCTACCATCAATCCCACCAGCCTCATCCCCAGTCTGATGGCCGGACGAGGGATAGACAGGAGGAGTCGAACCAACTCCTGAATCAAGAGAACCTTGGACTAAGGAAGAAACACCCTGGCCTGGGAAGTATCCAGGGACATTCCCAGAAAAGACACTAACCTGGACGGAGAAAGGGAGGACTTGGGGTAGTTGATCACCCACCCGAATCTCTCCAGAGTGGACACCACAGTTCTGGTGTCCAATATCGCTTGGCTGAAGGAAGATGCCATAATGAGAAGGTCGTCGAGATAAGGGACAATGCGAATACCCTGGGCTCTGAGGAGAGCCATCCCCCGGCCAGCACCTTGGTGAAAACCCTTGGAGCCGAGGTAAGACCGAAAGGAAGTGCCACAAACTGAAAATGCCTCCACCACGAACCTGAGAAATCTCTGGTGCGCTGGAAAAATCGGCACATGCAGATAGGCGTCCTTGATGTCTACGGACGTCAGAAAGTCCCCCTACCGAAGAGAACGGATAGCTGAACGCAGCGTTTCCATGCGAAATTTCCGGACGGACGGACGAACCTGTTGAGGATCTTTAGATCCAGAATGGGTCGAACAGAGCTGTCCTTCTTGGGCACCGTGAACAGATTGGAATAAAAGCCCCGACCCCTGTCTGAGGGGGGCACTGGGCAAATAACTGCCATATCCAACAGACTCTTTACTGCCACCTGGAGCTCCTGCGCGGCCAGAAGGTCCGAAGGCACCCGAGACCTGAGGAATCTGGGAGGGGGCCGGAGCTCGAACTCCAGCTTGTAGCCGGAAGTCACCACTTCCCGGATCCATCTGTCCGAGACCTCCCGGTCCCAGACCTGGGAGAAGTGTTGCAGCCGTCCCCCCACCCACATCGTTGAGGGCGCCCCCTCATTGCTGAGCTGGCTTGGCAGCAGGTTTGGGCTTAGAGCCCCAGCTGTATCCTGGGCGGGCACGTCCTCTGCCCCTGTTCCAGGAATCTCCTCTGGCTGCGGGGAAAACAATTCCTCTGCCAGCTCTAGCCCCACGAAAGGAAGGAGCAAAGGAACCCGCCCCCCGAAAGGGACGACGCTGTTTTTTGCGTTGAGGTAACTTACCACCCTTGGCAACTGAATCCAACTTCTCACCAAAGAGCCGTAATCCCACAAAGGGAAGAGCGGTCAGCGACTTTTTAGATACAAAATCTGCAGCCCACTGGCGCAACCAAACCGAACGCCGAATAGTCACCAATAGAGACGACGTTCTGCCACACATCATCAGTGTGTCATCCAAGGTGGCTAGTACAAATGACAAAAACAATTCACACCTTTTAAGGCCAAGGAACTCGTCACTATCCGGATCTAACCCGGAAGAAG